>OY293304.1:54157233-55357233 GCA_958502075.1 Orchestes rusci
AAATAAACAGGTTCTCCAACTCTTTGTTCATTACATTTTTCATTTCGGTTATATCTTTACCTACAACATACATCATGGTATCATCTGCGAACAGCACGATTTTACAATTATCATTTGTCACTGTTACAATATCGTTAATATATAACAGAAATAAAATTGGGCCCAAAACCGTTCCTTGCGGAACACCATATTTAACAAGATTACATGACGATACACTATCCCTGTATTTAACTTTTTGACATCTATTAGATAAATATGATCTAAACAACTTTAGGACTATATGCTCAAAACCATAATTTTCGAGTTTTTTCAATAAAATGTCTCTATCTACCGTCTCAAAAGCTCTTTTGAAATCCAAAAATACGGCTAACACCAGATTATCACAGTCAATAGCTTTAAAGAATTCATCACAGATATTTACAATAACTGACTCACATGAATGGGAAGGTAAAAAACCTGACTGATTAGGAACAATAATCTTTTCTGCAATACAGTACTGCATTAATTGGTTCTTCACACACATCTCCAGGAGCTTCTCAGGAACGGGAACTGTATTGATCGGCCTGAAGCTAGCATGCTGTTTCGTGTTGGGAACCTTTGGTACTGGGATGACAGTTGCCATCTTCCAACTATCAGGAAAAACACCATAATGAAGTGAAGAGTTCAGGACGTCAAGGAGTCACCTACAACAGAACAAGCATCTGATAGAATTTGCTTGCTAATTCCACTCTCTCCTCCACCAACATTCTTCATATCCCTCAGATACTGTTTCATTTGAGGCATGGTTACTTCAGCAAATTTTGAAAAGGTCTTCTGATTCTGATGTCTTATCAGTTATCAAAGATGTAATGGTGCATTAAAGAACTTGAATCCATTTGTCAGTTCACTAAACCAGCGATTTTTTTCAATTTTCATAGGGTAAACAAATTTTCTTTTTTCGGATGGTGCTAGCCAATTTTTCCAAAACTTACATTTTTTTAACGTGAAAAGAGGGACCTAAACAATATTTTGAATAACATCGCCATGACCGATCAAATGACAGATTGATTGAACCATTTTAATGCACCAATCATTTTTTAATAACTGAAGCAGGATGCCTTTGTAATAAAACCTTATGAGCTTAATAAACGATTATCATATTATATTATAATATCAAAGTATTATCAAATTTTAGGCATGTGCTGTTTATCCGACCGTGAGTATATATTTTGATTCTACAGAGTGTATGTATTTTTCCAAGTTTTATGATAGTGTCAAAAAAAACAAAGCATCAAACTATTGTGTTTTTTGAGAATGCGGTGTAAAGGATTTTCCTTGTAATTTGCCAACCACCTTAATAGCCATTATTTTAAGTTATAAAAAAATGATAAATTATTAATAATTTTTTTATAACTCATGAAATAACGGCCATTTGAGGGGGAGTGAAAAATGAAAAAAAAAATCAGATCAGTTATCAACTGCAAAACATCACCTCCTGCCCAATCATAAGGTGATAAATAAGTCACATTCCTTACTATGGGAGAAGAAAATAATAAACGTATTTTTATTACAAACAAGTACCAGCGGAACATAGGTAGGTAAAATAATATCAAATTCTGCCTGCCCAAAATATTCATTCAATAACAATAATACTAGCCCTTTCTTTCTTCTGTCAACAACGCATGACTTCTCCAATAATCCATCTATCCATCTGATCTCTGGACTGCAATTGACGTGGATGCCTTGAAGTCCTCAGCAATTCTGATTCCATGAGAACTGATCTTTCAAGAGTTGTAATTTCAATTCAAAGGGCATCAGATTCTCTCTACAAAAGTTCAGGAGATGGAATAGGAAATGAATAGGTACAAAGAACTAGTCTTATGAAATAACTTACCTCCAAAACTGCCTCAAGTGGTAACAAAGGTTTTTCAGCATCTCC
Organism: Orchestes rusci; assembly: GCA_958502075.1. NCBI lineage: Eukaryota > Metazoa > Arthropoda > Insecta > Coleoptera > Curculionidae > Orchestes > Orchestes rusci. The sequence goes on from OY293304.1 coordinate 54,159,152, forward strand.
ATCCTCTGTATAGTAGACCACAAGCTTTTTATCGTATTTTGTTCACATTCTGAATACCGGCGAGGCATTTTATACAACAAAACTGTGACATTGGAGAAGTTAACTGACTTGTGTTTTGACAACAACATTGTTTTGATTAATTACTTGATCACATAACCAAATTTCAGGTTATTATTATTCTGAGATGATAGAAATCAGCTGTTGCTCGGCGGCCATTTTGGATTCTAGTAACGACCGATGTTTATTACGCCATTAATTCTGTTTCAGTCTGTTTTCAAACCTCTCCATGAGTTAGAAAAGGAGAGACAATCAATGACGTGAGTACAAACCCTCGTGAAACGGACTATACAGACGGTTTTATGGAGCTTGTGGTGAAATACACTGCGTTCAGAAGCTGAGTTGTTGTGAAAAGATCGACTTATTGTAATGCAACTTTTTTCTAGTTATTGTTCCTTTCAAAAAACCATATATATTTGTAAATGCAAAAGTCTAAAAGTCATCCAAGTCTAGGGATGAGGATTGCGTGGGTGGTGAAAACAAAGATTAATTTCTTTTGTCGAATATTGCTAGGTTATTCTATTGGAGAAATTTTATTTTATTTTTAAATACACCTGATGTTCTTGTCTTGGAAAGTTGATTTACTTATTGATTAAAATATATTTGGTCTTTCAACATAGTTGACGATTGAACCAAGTTTATGATATATTTGATGTTGGGTGATGTGAAATAGATATTCCATAAAAAGTTGGTGTTGATTGAAAGTACACTATTATAATATAATGATTAAAGTACATTGATATTATTGACTTTTTGAACAAAAATATCGTTGTTTTTGTGAAATGCAGATTCTTATTGGTAGAGCCGTTTCTTGTCACGACTTGTCGATTTAGTGTGTCCCTGGATTGACGCCACGCATGAATAGGTGAAAAAGATAACACAACTTTGGATTTAGATTTCATCTTTTGAGGTTCTGCCCTGCTTGGAGAAACTAATTTGTGTCATAGAGTCTTGAAAAATCCAGTATGTCTTGCAACCTAGAATCTATTCATACCACTAGTGAAAATGGTAAAATGCTTTTTCTATCAAATTATGAAGATTAAAAAATATATTTCCATGCTATTCTGAAAACGTGGAATGTTAAAATACAAATGAGAAAAAAATAAAGCAAACAATAACTTTATTAATGAAAACTCTCACAACGAAGACTGGAAATCTTGGTTCTTTGTTTTTTCGTTCTTTGGTATTTTGGTTATCTGGTTCTTTCATTCTTTAGTTCTCTGGTTCGTTTGTTCTTTGGTTCAATGCTTTCATGATTCATTGGTTCTTTGCTTCTTTCGTTCTTTGGTTTTCTGGTTCTTCGATCCTTTCGCTCTTCAGTTCTTAGGTTCTTTGATTCTTTCGTTCTTTTGTTATTTGGTTCTTCCGCTCTTCAGCTCTATGGTTCTCTTGTTTTTTGATTTTCTGGTTCTCTGCTTCTTTGATTCTTTCGTTCTTTTGCTGTTTGGTTCTCTGGTTCTTTGATTCTTTGGTTCTTTTAGAGCGTTGTTTCTTCTCTCACTGTTAAAGGTTAGGAGTTTTCACTTCAGATATGCGCACATAGATGTAGATGTAGATAAGGAAGGTGTAGATATAAGGCACATTGTTCATCTCCATGACGAGCCACCAAGAGAAGAAAGGTCGGTTGCTCTCCTGGTCCATCGTCAAGCCTTAACACTAAGCGACAACGTAGCCCAAGGGCGGTTCATCTAACCTCCCCGTATGCCACAGTTTTAGCTAATGATTGAGAACATCACCCAGTTTTAGTATTGGACTTGCAGGATCCAATAGTTTAGGCTAATTATTAACTGTTTGACTGTAAGTAATCAATAATTCTACAGCCTACTCAATTTTATTAGGCATTGAGAACCTACGACCATCAAAGCGCCGTATCTCCAGCTCCGTCTCGAAGCTCGAAGCCTCTCATATGCGCACACACTGCACACAAGTTTTTTTTGCAACACAATCGGCAAAAACTCAAAAATATCATTCTTCATCACTTAAGAGATCGAATAAGTCATCTGTATCATCAGAGTCCGATCCGTTCGAATGTATAATTACAGGGAGAATATGGGATGCATCAATGCATTTTGCTTTTTCCCATGCTTCATTTATCAGGTTTTTTGTATGTCTGACATAGTGATTCCATTTCTCTGTAGTTACCTAGAACGAAATTTTATTTTTCTACGAGCGTGCGCAAAGTAGCCACTTCGCACACTCATTTGCGTGTGCAAAGTAACCTTTTCCCGCACTAGTGCGGGAAAAATTTTTCCCGCACTCAAATGTCAAATAACTACCTACCAATTTGTTGTTTTAAACTTCGTTTCCATACCAACCAAACTGTAGATTATGCACTTTGTAATTCACAAAATAATGTTCTTGTTACTTTTCCCTTTTCAGTCAAAATCAAAATGAAACACACAATTCTTTTTTTGCGTTAAAAACGCATTCGCCAGTAACGTAAACAAACATTGATAATGACGACTTTCAATCGGCATTTGTGAGTTGTTCTTGCTTGATTTTGGTTCAAACTACTGTGTTTATCGGAAATATTCGAAAGATCTGAGCTGAATACTGGCATCAAAAAAACCTGATCATGTATACAAACCATAGAAATAAGTGTTATTTCAATGATACAAACAAACGAAAAACGGACAATCAAATTTATAAAAGTATAAACGATTAAACGAAAACTGACTGCAGCTGTCTAGATTGTCATGTCAAATCAAAACAGTGTTGCCAATAGCAGGGAATAAGGCGACAAAAGAGGAAATTTTATGAACAGTGATCGGACATGCAATTGCATTTCAAATATAAAATAAATCAATTATGATTTTGATTAAACCCATATTATCCAATTTCCAGCTGCCGCCACAAACTGATCTTTCAATATAAATATATTGTTAAGCATAAATAATCATTATTCTCAAGTTCTATGTTTTTAAGTGTGTTCAAATAATATATTATCTAAAGTTTTCGTGTCTAATCTGTGAACGCTCGTAGAAAAAATATTGTTCCTAACAAGTTCGCAAAGTGTCTTTCCCGCCCTCAAAGCATATCCGAACTCCGCTTCGCGTCGTTCGTCTAACTGCTTTTGCGTGCGGGAAAGCATCACTTTGCGAACTTGTTAGGAAAATAACTATTTTAAACTTTGTAGCGTTAAAATTTGTCCCACTCAGAAACGAGCTTGATGTGTTTTTAGATTTTGTCGTTAAGTTCTTTCCCACCCTGTATTGTCATGCGGTAGTTTTTTTATGAGTCACCATAGATCTATTATTGAATAGTACATTTTATACAGGGTGTTCCCTCTGATTCGGTCAAAACCTTCAAAGTATATTGAGGAACCATAGAGAAGTAATCTGAGACACCGATTGGCCATCGGAAAATACAGGGTGTTGAAGTTTAATAAAGAAATCGAATATTTCCTCTATCCTGAAAACACTTTCACCTATTTTGACAACATTTCAGAATAAATTAGGTATTCTTGAAACTTTTTGAGCTATTAGGGCCACAGAACACATATACAAAGTTTAGAAGAAAAACGTAAATGGAGGGCGGGGCCTAAGTGAAAGCTTTGATTCGCATCCACGGAGAGGCGCTGATGTGCCTGAAGTTCATTAGATCTTGAGAGGATGGCGGTATGTGGAATGCCACATGACAGCTTATTAGCTTGTCATGATGATAGATGAAGTCATTTGAACGTCACCCTTTATCTTCATGGAGTCTTTCATGCTTTGATTCCTCTCTAAGTGAAAAAATGCCCTGGTAATCCTCATCAAAAAACCTATAAGAAAGCAGAATACAACACGGAATACTAGAGGCTCATCAATGTTCCAGCCGCCATCGAAAAAGTTCCGGAGAAATGCATCCTCCACAAAATAAGGAGTCACGGCGGCAAAAAACTTTCTGCCAGAAGAACAAATGGGATTTCGCCCAGTGTATTCTACAACAAATCAAACAGTGAGGCTAAGGGACACCATCCTGAAAAGGTCGAACAAAGGGGAAGAAACAGACGAAGTGTTCCTCGACGAGTTTCGTACAGCCCAGCCGTCCCACACCACATGGAGCCATGCACCGCTTCCCGAGACCTCCGAAGTAAGTGGCATTTTATCAAAGTCACCATCACACAGGGTAAGCACCCCGCAGAGCTTCTGCAGATAGAAAGCTCACACTGACCCCGTCCCCAGATGGTTCTGGACATTCAAGAAAAACCGAAAAAACTACATTTATTAAAAGTTTTTGTCTTTATTTAATAAATAAAGACATTTTCAACGTCAGAGTCGATGTCAGTGCTTTTATGTAAAGAAAACTGTATACTTTATTTCAGAAATCTTCAATAATACATAGTCCAAGTCTGAAAGTTCGATTCGCATCGTAAATTTTTATACGTCAGTTTGACTTCTAAACTTTGTATATGTATCTGTGGATGTAATCTATGCATCAAAATGATAAGAAAAAACTCAAATGTTGTTATCCAACATTCATTTGTATAAGATTCGCTCGTGACGCGTGTTGATCACTATTTTCTGGGGAATCCGAGAATGAGCTCGTCGTCACATCTTCTTTTACTTTTACTAAAGCAAGAACATTCTCTATTTCTTTGGCTCGTTCGGATGTTACATTAGAGGTTGGAAGCGTTCCGCTATCGCCTTATAATTTGAAAACAAATGAACATTAGATATCAACATTTGAGTTTTTTCTTATTATTTTAATGCATAGATTACATCCTTACAATAAGGCCCAATCCTACCGACTGAACCTGTATACATGGTTTTTAATAATTTTGCGTGTAGAAAATTTCTGAGTTGATAAAATTTATAATAGAGTTTGTGAACTTTTTTTGCTGTTTCATTAGCGTGTTCATTTCATCGAAAATGTTGGTCGATTATTGAATCCAGACATTCAATATTGAAGATTTTTTGTATAGCCGGGCAATCACAGTTTTCATTGGGAGGATATTGACACGTAGATGAATAAATTATTATTTTATCCAACAGTGGTTAATCAACCTCAACAGTTGTCAATGAAAAGGCCACAAGGTTAGTCTTTGCAATGTTCAGATCCAACTTAAGCCACTTCTGCACAATCACGAGCCGGTCTCAGTCTTAGCATATAAATCCGTCCAGTTATCGGCGGCAAACACTATAGCGGTAACATCCGCATAACAAATGACATTCCCTGGTATGGGGAAGCTACCTAGCTCATTGGGATATACCAGAAAAATGATCGGCTCAAGCACTGTCTCCTGTTGAACGTCCATTGTTATTTATCTCTTCTCGCTAACATTATCGTTGCAGCGAACTTTTTGGACTCTATTTTTCAAGTAATTTTGGAAAAGTTGCAGAGTTAGCCCTCTATCACCCAAGTCATTCAATTCATCCATGTGCTTATCATGATAAAAACGGTGTCAAAGGCTTTTTATATACGTATAAATGAATATAGGTATATAGTTGCTATGATTGTTTTCCCGCGTTTTTTGTAAGTACGTTTGCGACTGTATACTTGGAGTATACCTATTTGTGACCGGTTGCAACTGTATATTGTGTTGTGAACCACCTATAAACATTGTGCCTACTTTGTAAAGGACGTGTAGTGATTTTTTTTGTGTTCGGGTTAGATATCACACTTCTACTTTTATCTTAGAAAAATATCTGCAACTTTGGTAAAATGGCGAATGTGCCATTTTTTCTTGCCTGCACCTCACCCGGTTCTCAGCCCGCGGGCCGACACTGCCTGTCCTGTAAGTATGGTATAGTTCTTCGAATATTGAACCTCTAGAAGCATAAACAAACAATATTGTGTGAGTCGAACATGTCAACGTAAATATGGGGGGAAAGGGGAAAAGCAAGCTTCTTGTTTGCCATATTTACTTCCTTGAAATAACTTTCACCAGATTTTCTGTCACCAATTCAATAACAATGACTTGAAGTTCACTATCATCAAATAAATGTATTTCTCTTCAATATTCAAGGAGTGTGTAGCCTTTTTTTCATCGCTACTACTACTTCTTGTTGAATAATCGAACGATTTTCCTTGATCTTTTACACTAAAAAGTTGATAAGAGGAATTTTTATCACAAACGACAACGTTGGGCACAATCGAGTTATTTGAAATGCGTTGCCATGACGGTAATAGATGCTTCAAAGTGACGGTTGTTGTCATTTTCCAGTTGAAAATGATTTATTTGTGCTCGAGAAGAGGATTTAGTGTGGCAATTATACCAAAAAAGTGCTGTGTTTGTGGAGCTTCTTGATGGACGGTTGGATTGTAGGGGGGCTATGCTTGTTCTAGTGGTTCAATGTTCTAAGGTATAGTTGGTGTTCTCAATCATCTTTTTAGTCAGAGCTTGCGGGTGGACGACGGTAATAATACACAATAATGAAGCCCCTACGCTGCAGTGCTCTTATATATCCCCTGGCCAGTTTAAGTGAAAATAATGGTATAGGTTTTGAATAAATTTCCATCAACTGATATCGACATCAAACCAATCCATATTTTGAAATTCTTCAAGACATATACCGTACCAGAGAAAAGCCTATGAAAGGACATCACTTCTCATGAGCGTAACAGTACAGTAAAGATCTTCCTGAAGCTCCTTATACTACAATCAAGATGCGCGAGAAACATGGTACTATGTAATAGAAGTTCATTATCATTGACTTTCCGGACACCCTAAATATTCTGGTGTCAAGGTGATTTATTCAGTATGAGAATTGAATGACTTCTGAATTTTGTTATTCAGTTCAGCTCAGTCACAGTACCATGAACTGTGATGTCCCATACATTGTTGTATTCAGGAATGTCGTTATCTCGCGACCCCTCTACAAACATTAGTATCGCTGGACAAACAGACTGGACAGACATTATTTTAAATACATACGTAGAACTGATTTGGTGGCAAGCAACGGTGACAAGGACTGTAAATAAGTTTTATGGTAAAATACGAAGCTGGCATGGAAATAGCTAGCGAAATGACAGTCACACCAACTGCAGTCATGAGAAATATACTGTTTCTTTCTCCTCCACATATCAACATAAAAGCAGAGGCTTTAGCGGGTGCCCAGAGATTAGTATCAAATGAGGCCGATGTTATTTCCAAAAGTTAAAATAAAAGGTACCATTTTTAAAGAAAGAGAAATCTCAACAAAGACTAAAAATAATGAATGTTAAAGAATTCAATAACTAGATTGTCAGGCTGAAACAAGAGGAAGGTCAAATCTGGTATGTAGAATACAAATACTGAAAGTTCAGGCTGTAAGGGAGATCACTGGATAGACAGGCAATAGTACTGAACCTCATCACCGTACAAATCGAAATTGTATACATGAGGAGTAGCAATCTTTCAACAAAGTCTAAAAAGAATGAATGTTGAAGAATTCAATAACTAGATTGTCAGACTGAAACAAGAGGAAGGTCAAATCTGGTATGTAGAATACAAATACTGAAAGTTCAGGCTGTAAGGGAGATCACTGGATAGACAGGCAATAGTACTGAACCTCATCACCGTACAAATCGAAATCGTGTACATAAGGAGTAGCAATCTTACGGGGAAGACACTCTCTTCCATTATCCACATTATCATTAACCACAATGTAGAGGCAATCCAGGCAGTAGAGGCTTTTGAAATCAATTTAAAGGCAGACCTGGAAAGTCTGAGAAAGGCTCTCCGGCCGAAGCGCAAGACAAAATAAATCTCATCAGCCAGGTAAAACCACAATTCGCTACTTGAAAAGTAGACACCACGGAAGTGAGACCAGAGCCCACTTGCGTGATCGTCAGAAAATTGTACAGGAGATTATGAACTGTACAATACAAGAATTGGGCTTCGCAAGACCAAGACCATGACCAAGACTGGCTAGTCTTGGTCTTGAGTAAATTTGAAAGTGACTCAATAAATGCAAAATTCGCAGCACATATGGATCGGACTCTAAGCAACCAACACTTTGAAGACATACAACAGGAATGGAAAGAAATTCAGAAGTGTATAAATATTGTAGCAGATGAAGTTATAGAAACAAGACAAAAACAAAACCGAGAGTGGTACAATGATGAATGTGACCAAATTGTAAAAAAGAAGGCAGAAGCTAGATTAAAGTGGATAAAGAGTCATAATGAGAAGGACAAAGAAATATATCATGAACTAAAAAAGCTTTCAAAAAATGTTATCAGAGGAGCTAAGAGAGCATGGATACAGAACGAAATAGCAAACATTGAAAGTGAAGGTCGCAACTGTAATACCAAACAGTTCTATAAAAAGATAAGTGAACAAAACAAAACCTACAAAGGAAAATCAATAGGCGTAAAAAACAAGCAAGGAAAAATTTCACAGAATGATGAAGAGTATAAGGAGAACTGGAAACAATACTTCACAGAACTCCTACACGAAGCTCCACACGACATAGAACCGCAGCAAGATGATGAAGATGGAAATATTATAGCTGAAGCCGACAATACAAATGAGATTCCAACAAGAGAAGAGGTAGAAGAAATCATCCGCAAAAGCAGAGATGGTAAAGCACCAGGGAAAGATGGAATAAACACAGAACTTATAAAATATGGCGGGGAACTTTAACATGAAAAAATGTACCAACCAATAAAAAGGATCTGGATAGACGAAAAAATGCCAAAAGAATGGGAAAAGGGCAAGCTGTAACAATACACAAAAAAGGTGATCAACAGATATGCAGCAACTATAGAGGACTAACCTTACTAAACACAGCATACAGAATATTATCTTCAATCATCCAAACGAGACTAACAACAAAAATCAGATCATCAATTGGACAATATCAATGTGGGTTCATTAAGGGAAAATCAACAACTGATGCCATACATACTCTCGAACAAATAATGGAAAAAGCCCATGATTATAATATGGAAATCGAATTGCTATCTGTAGACTTCAAGCAAGCTTTCGACTCACTAAAGAGAAATGAAATTATAAATGTTCTGCAGAAAATGGGACTTCAAGGAAAACTTAAAAGAATGATACAGATGTCAATGACAAACACAAGAATAACAGTAAAAACACAAAAGGGAGATACAGAAGAATTCGAAATTAATAAGGGCGTAAAACAAGGAGATACAACTATCTACCACGTTATTCAATACTGCATTAGAGCATGTGGTCAGGAATATAAGTAGAGGAACATTAAGAACGAGAGAAGGGCAAATCATAGCGTACGCAGATGATATAGTTATTGTAACAAAAAATCGCCAGACGACTGAAGCAATGTTGAAAGAAGTTATGAAAGAGGGAGAAAAAATGGGACTGAAAATAAACACTGAAAAAACGAAATTCATGAGAATGAATAAGCCTGCGGATGATAAAAGTAAAAAAATCACACTAGGCGCGCACACTTTCGAGGAAGTGGATAAATTCAAGTACCTGGGAGTAGTTATAGCAAGTAATGGAGATCGTGACGCGGAAATAAAAGAAAGAATAATGAACACAAATAGGGTATATCAAGCCAACAAACGATTGATTATCAGCAAAATTCTCACGAAGAAAACAAAAATAAAAATATACAGAACAATAATACAACCATCAATGATGTACGCTGCAGAGACAATAACAATGACAAAAAAACAGGAAGAAGAATTAAGAGTACAAGAGAATAAAATCATCAGAACGATTTTAGGACCACAAAGACTCAAAATAATGAATTCAGAATAAGGACAAATAGATAAATATTAGAGGAATTGGAAGGTGAGGACGTAATTACAAAAATAAAGCGACAAAGAATTAGATGGTTGGGACACGTGTGGAGAGCCGGTAGAGGATCTACAATTCACAGCATGGTGGAATGGCAACCCAGAGGAAGGAGGAGAAGGGGCAGGCCAAGATCTAGTTGGATGCAAGAAGTAAAAGCGGATCTAAGCAGAGCCGGGGTAAATCAATCATACGAGATCTACTTTAACCATAAGAACAAACCTATCTGGGCATCCATGTCAAACAATCGCCTTTATTCGCTGTGAGTAGATTTTGATTTGTTTGTGTGAGATGCGGGGTTTGTATAACTTGACGGCGCTACCATGCCTTCCGATTAACCGATTCTAGCACAGTCTTTCAATTTAGGGAATAGGTACAATTCCTCCTGAAAATGTCCTTAATACTTGTATATTCCTCGGAGCGTTGGTTCAATATTCAGTGACCCATTACACACTATTTATTTTCCATGTAGGTTAGTACATTCCTTGATGAATTTAGAAATATTCGTTTCAATGATTTGACATCACTGGTCTATACCTATTGTGAATTGGAAAATTACATTGATACATTTTTTTTAAAATTGATTTACTCAAAAGACTTATCAAAAGTAGATAGAAACATTTTTCAGATTTTATTGAATATTGTGTCGCATTTTTTTTTCAAGACCAAGACGAGACTCTTTTGGTAGAGTCTTGGTCTTGATCTTGGTCTTGAACGTCAAGTCTTGGTCTTGGTCTTGCGAAGATATTTAGGTCTTGGTCTTGGTCTTGGTCTCGATCTTGTCACCAAGACCAAGACAAGACCAAGACTAGACTTGTGGTCTCGCGAAGTCCTATCAAGAATCACTGGGAGAGCCTTGCATGCATAAAACATTCAATGGCTTTCCTGACTGCTTCATCTACAGAAAAGCGAATAGCATATCAAGACTTACACGAGAATCCAACTAAGGAAAGCAACCGGACACTGACTATGTGATGGGGATGGCAGATGACCCATTATACAGAGGATGAAATACACCTGGGAGAGCTCTGACCAGAGCAAGTAAAACCACGTTCACTGGCACAAGCTACGTACTCACTCGTCATTATCAAGACATATGAATATCAATGCCATTATATTTGTTAGTTCCTAACATACAGCATTTGAGATGGGATATCCGATGATCCGAGAATGTCCATTATGCTCGAGCTATAATCAAATCCACCATCATGAAGAACGCGGATATAAATCACAACCTTATGTTTCATGAAGAATAGCAAATTAATCTGTCAGAGCCGTAACATGATCTTTTCAAGAAAAATATGGCCTCGGAGGTTGCTGTTACAAAAACAAAGCGCTTCTGCTCTGAAATTTATTCAACCTATTTGTAAAGATGGTTTTACAAGCAGAAATTAGTGTACCTCATTTATCTAGTTTTGAAACCGTTATATAAGATGAAGTAGCTGGATTGATTTTATTCATCAATCAGGTAACAAGTACAGATTATTAATGAGCATTTGGGTCCTCTCTTTACTCATAAATATTATTACGACCAGTTTCGCTTAAACCTTGAAGGGATGAAAGCATATTATGCGCACAAGCGTCATTCACCTACGAATTCGGGTTTCGGTGAAAAATTTGCATGTGTAGATGAATAATACGTGTTAATTGGAGAACATTCAACTTGAGCAATCGTCCACACGTGCATCTACGAAATGAAAAGTTTTTCAGATTACGGTGAAATAATGAGGGACTTGCATATAAGAAATTAATTCGACTTTTTTATTGCAAACTGTGAAAAACCACAGAAAAATCGATACGTATTTTTCTATTTCGCTCAAATAATATGGTTTTTCCAAAAGTTATTCAAGTTATAGAAACACTGAGCATGGTATGTCTATTGTGACGTCATAACTCAATGATTTTAGCACTTTTCAAAGCGTTATACACGTTATGCACATCCGTTATATTCATCCATTTTTGACTAACAAGAAAACATTCAGCAAAAAAAAAATGGATGCCAGTTCCCTATTTAGAAAGTTGCGACTGAAAATTGTAGTGAGTATCTTCAAAGCGAGTAGTTCTAAGTGGAATGGAGTATACTGATAAAGCAGCTATGCAGTTTTGGGAAATTGATTCAGCTGAACCGTGCCTTTGGGTTCGGACCCCGACATCCTGCCGGCAAAAATATAGTTTGCCGATAATGCCGGCAAAGGACTGTTTAATAGAATGCATTCAGGATGGTACTTAATGAGAAACAATGAGCGAAGCTTATGTACCGAACATGTTTCGGATTTTCACGTGAAAATTTTATCAAATATTCGCTGTGTTCTTGATTATTCGCATACGCAGGTGTGGAGCCCAAGCAAGAACACAATCAGTCTAGACTTTTTGTGTCGACATACTACCATACAGTGTGTATCAGCCAAAGAGGACGTTTTCGAAAAAAACCTGAGACACGTCGATTGATCATTTTGGTTTACACCTTTAGGTGATCTGTAGGTTAGAAAAAAATCGTAAACGAAGGGCGGGGCCTAAGTGGAAGCTTTGATTCGCATCCACGGAGAGTGGTCACATGACCTGAACTATTAGCTACACGGACTGAATAACGAATCACACTGTAATTGCAAATTCGAGAAACTCTTGTAATTTTGGCGGAGAACAAAAATATCATTTAGTGGACATGACTAGCGCCCCCTATTTTGTGACTCGGCCTCGTACTAATTTGAGTAGATTTTAGCATTTGACCTTGGCCATTTAGCTTTCCTTTCTATTGGGTTTAATTTTTTGTGAGTTTGTGGCGCTTCAGAGCTTCTTTCGCTTTACGCTTTATTTTCCCTGAACGACATGCTGTATTGCTGTACGTCAAATCGTCAAATGTCAATAAGTGGTTCACACTGTATAATCGTTGGTTTACACATCGAGATTTTCTACTTTGCGAGAAAAACAAATTTTATCAGTCGGATTTCTTATCAACGACAAAGAAGGAATAGCTTTTGATGCTATTGTTTATTGTTGTTGAACAGTCGAAATTGTGTGCACGTGTCATCAGGATTTGCAAAAACTTTCTGGCATAATATCATCAGAAACATAGTCAATAATGTTTAATTTTCGCAAATTAATAGTTTATGCTTCTTCTTCACCTGTACAGTTGATACAATAATGCACAAGTGAGGTAAATTTGATTCCTCATTCTGCTTATACCTATAGTCCGTTCCACGAGGGTTTATACTAACTTCATTTATTGTCTTTTCTTTTCTAACTCATGGAGAGGTTTAAAAACAGACTGAAACAGAATTAATGACGTAATAAACATCGGTCGTTACTAGCATCCAAAATGGCCGCCAAGCAACAGCTGATTTCTATCATCTCAGAATAATAATAACCTAACATTGGGTTATGTGATCAAGTGATTAATCAAAACAATGTTGTTGTCAAAACACAAGTCAGTTAACTTCTCCAATGTCACAGTTTAGCTGCATAAAATGCCTCGTCGGTATTCAGAATGTGAACAAAATACGATAAAAAAGCTTGTGGCTTACATTACAAAGGATCGAGATGCTGAAAAACCTTTGTTACCACTTGAGGCAGTTTTGGAGGTGGTAGTTATTTCATAAGACTAGTTCTTTGTACCTATTCATTTCCTATTCCCTCTCCTGAACATCAGAGAGTATCTGATGCCCTTTGAATTGAAATTACAACTCTTAAAAGATCAGTTCTCATGGAATCAGAATTGATGAGGCCTTCAAGGCATCCACGTCAATTGCAGTCCAGAGATCAGAAATATAGATGGATTATTGGAGCGGTCATGCGTTGTTGAGAGAAGAAAGAAAGGGCTAGTATTTTTATCGAATAAATATTTTGGGCAGACAGAATTTGACATTATTTTAGTTTATATTTAGTTCCGCTGGTACTTGTTTGTTATAAAATTACGTTTATTATTTTCTTATCCCATAGTAAGGAATGTGACTTATTTATCACCTTATGATTGGGCAGGAGGTGGTGTTTAGCAGTTGATAACTGATCTGATTTTTTTTCCATTTTTCACTCCCCCTCAAATGGCCGTTATTTCATGAGTTATGAAAAAATTATAGATAATTTATCATTTTTTTATAATTTAAATAACGGCTATTAAGGTGGTTGGCAAATTACAAGGAAAATCCTTTACACCGCATACTCAAAAAACACAATAGTTTGATGCTTTGTTTTTTTTTGACACTATCATGAAACTTGGAAAAATACATGCACTCTGTAGAATCAAAATATACTCTCACGGTCGGATAAACAGCACATGCCTAAAATTTGACAAAACTTTGATATTATAATATAATATGATATGATAATCGTTTATTAAGCTCAATTGTGGCGATTGTGATCTTTTCGGTTTCACTTTTCCCGATTAACCCCAAAAAGATCAGCTTCTCAGCATTCTTTTTTTTTGAATAATGATATTTTTACTGGACTTTCATATGAATGTATTTTTTCACTCTCTCGAGCATGCAATCCCTGAATGTGAGGATTTTTCTGAAACTACATATCTTGCAATTCCATTCTACATGATTTTCTCAATGCACAAACAGAAGCGAACTGGAATAGCGTTTGCGTCTAGGTAGAGTCACAAGCAGGGCACGCTGTTAGTTGCCTAGTCTAACTATCGCTCGCATCCGGATGGCAGATATACTACACGCGACTACGCTTCCAATGGATGATCAGCCTGAATCCAAAATCTAAATGGAAAACAATTCTGAACGTGTTCTGGGCCATTGATTTTATCCAAGATCATCATAATGAAGTCAGAGGTTTCAAGTTGATGTGACCAAAAATACATTTTTTCCATTGATTAATGATTTTTCACACCTCCACCACGTTTATCGCCTTAAGGGTTGATTTTTGAAAAACGACGAAAAACTTGTTTTATTTATTATGAAGTTTGAAATCGATGTGACCAAAAGTACAATTTTTTATTGATTTATGATTTTCCACACCCCCATCCCTTCTACTCCAATAAGGATGTGACCAAAAATACGTTATTTTACCTTGCCCTCGAATCTGTTCTGAAATACGAGGTTGTTTTCCACCCCATATCCTTTGAGCCCGACTTTTACATCCTAGGGGTTTAATTTTGAAAACAACGAACAACGATACATGTGCTCAACCAATTTCATTCAAGATTTTCAATATGGACTTTCAACATGATGTTAAAAATCTCTATACTTATAAAAGAACTTGTCCTGACTGACTCATCAATGCCAAGTCAAAACTATTATAGATAGAGCCATGAAATATCAAAGAGATTTTCTGCTAAATATTTCTAGGTGTGCTGAGAAAGGATTTTGCGAAATTGTATTCCTGAGGAGGTGAAAAGGGTGGAGGTAGGAAAAATCATATATTGATGAAAAATCATGTATTTTTGGTCACATCAACTTGAAACTTAACATAAAAATAATCTGGAATGAGATTGTTTAAACACATGTTTCGTTATTTTTCGAAATTTGAGGCTCAGAGTCCCGCGAGCTTTTGAGCGGCCTAAAAGTGGTTCAGAAAAACACGTTTTTCTAACACATCTGTTGACATTTCCGAAAAGTTTTTTTTTTCTAGTTATAGACGAAGCCTTGATTAATGTCCTATACTTAATAAAACGTTTTAAAATTGATCAGAAATATAAAAGATTTTTTGCTCAAAGTTGATCAACTTTAACCGCCATTTTCTCAACGTTGTACTTATTTTATCTGGTCGAAATAAAGTACAGGACGTGTATTGAACATTTTTGGTGAAAGGCTAAAACAAAAATCATAGAGAACTGTTGTGCCGTTTACTAATAAAGTGCGTTTTTCAAAACCTTCACATTACCAATTATCACTTATTTTGACCCCATTCAGTGGCGACATCACAGATTATTATTCGAAGTCGATTTTGGGGCGTAGTTTACGTATCAGCTGTTTAGCTTGGATTTTGTCTTATGATATCAGGACCGGTTTGTGTTTTTTAATGAACTTGGAAAATTGATGTTCTTGGAATTTGGGATGGTCAATATAAGAGAATATGATTAATATTCAGTTTCGTCCACCGTTTTGAATCCGGAGTAGTTTTTGGTGAAAATTTCCTACCAGTCAATTCTAACCAATCATAGGCTTGCATTTTATTATGTTGCTATGGCAACGACCTAATTTTATCGGAAATCACCCTGCTCATAATCACGTGACTGAAAGATTAATAAGTGGAAATCTACCTGGCTTTGCATCTCTGGATGTAGCTTCCATATGATTACAGTGTTGCCGTCCCCACTCTCCCTAACAATCCCAACCCAACCCAACTTTCACAGACAGAGATAAGGCAAACGGCAACACTGTGGTTGGTGCACGGGAGCTACATCCAGCCGCGAGACCTTGACAGCTGCTAAAAACAATGACAAATATTTTTGATAAATGATTTATTTTCAACTTCCAATACAAAGTTGCAATGTTATCAATTATGGACAAGATTGGTTATAACTTCCAAATGTTTTATAAAATCCTGATTCCCTTCTTTCTTCCTCAATGGCGAGTAGAGTAAGGAGCCGTTGGTTTCTTCCACTAAATGCGAGGTGAGTCCTGGGCTATGTTTTTTCCAATGATCAGTTTTGGCATGAAATTTTCTTGCCGAATCTCCCCAAGAGCTCGAATTAAAAATCCGGAAATAATTCGAGCTCTAGGGAGATTATAAGTGAAAATGCTCCGATATTTACGTACCTACTTTTGTTTTTTTTTGTAATGTGGTGAAGTTATGTTTCCATAGTTTTGTTATATTTCAATGGATCTTATTGTAAATCATATTAGGTATGTAGGTTCAATGAGGGAGAGGGATGATAAACAGGGTGTCTCACGATCTATGGTACCTTAGACGTTTACGGAAAACTTGACATAGGATCGATCTGAAAATTTGGCTCAGCACATAATCAAGTATGATCTATATTTTGAAAATATTTTCAGTTCTGCAGTGTTGCCGCTTCTACCCAAAACTTGTGGCAACTTTCTTATTATTAATGGACTACCCTGTATATTATTATTTTTTTGGATTCCGTGACTGATTCTAATCATTTTTGCTTGATATACTCCTATACCTATCGGCAGCGGTTTTCGAGATATAAATTTATTTAAAATATTTTTCTCGTAAAACACATCAGTGGATTGAGTTCAATAATTTCGTACTTGAAAACGGTGGAGAGTTGAAATTGCTATGCCGACTAGAGGAAGGTAGGTTTATATGGTTCCAATAGAGAAACCGATCTATAAATATACAGGGTGCTTCAAATTTATTAATCTTTTTCCTATACACAAAAATGATAAAAAAGCTATTTTTTCAAATGGAACCCCCTGTATATTACTTGAAAAATGAAAAGACCAATACATTTTCTTTCAAATGGTATTTCATATGCCTATACCTAAACCTTCAGGTTCTACAAGAAAAATGCATTTGTCTAAAAAATAAATTATATTGGTATTAATGATATGAAACATAATGTAGTTGCAGTTTGCTACTAAAAATAAATTGTTATTGCTGTGTGACCTGGCAACTATAGGTTGCCTAGAAACTACATTATGTTTCATATGAATACCAATATAATTTATTTTTTAGTAAAATGCATTTTTCTTGTAGATCCTGAAGGTTTAGGTATAGGAAGATGTGATTTGAAAGGAAATTTATTGGCCTTTTTTGTTTTTCAAGTAATATACAGGGAGTTCCATTTGAAAAAAATTATTTTTTATCATTTTTGTGTGAAGGAAAAAGATTAATTAATTTGAAGTAACCCTGTATATTTTTAGATCGGTTTCTCCATTGGAACCATATAAACCTACCTTCCTCTAGTCGGCATAGCAATTTCAACTCTCCACCGTTTTCCAGTACGAAATTATTGAACTCAATCCACTGATGTGTTTTACGACAAAAATATTATAAATTAATTTATATCTCGAAAACCGCTGCCGATAGGCATAGGAGTATATCATGCAAAAGTGATCAGAATCAGTCAAGGAATCCAAAAAAATAATAATATACAGGGTGGTCCATTCAAAATAAGAAAGTTGTTACGACTTTTGGAAAGAAGCGGCAACACTGCAAAACTGAAAATATTTTTAAAATATAGATCATACTCGATGATGGGCTCAACCAAATTTTCGGGTCGATCCTATGTCTAGTTTTCCGTAAACGTCTGACGTACCATAGACCGTGAGACACCCTGTACATATATCTAGGCTATAAAATTATCAATCGTGGTGTAATTTACATTTTTATCATTTTTTTCTAAAACCACTTTAAAAAACCGGCAATAGTGGCTTTTTTTCAGAGGTCAAAAAGACACTATATTTTTTCAATAAAGACAAAGTCTTAGCACTTAAACTGGAAAAAATGAAAAAGAATAGAGTACTTATTTATGTGACCAGATTTTTAATATCTCTAGAAATGGGGAAAAATCATGGGGGCCTGGGACCAAGACTTTTAAAGGTTTGTGTAGTTACAATGGCAAAAAATGTTTACTATGAACCGGTATAACTCAAAAATGAGTAAGATGTATGAGTAAATTACAAAAAAAATATATAAATAACATGTAATTATGTACTTTCGCAGGCGCGTAATTTTAACGCCCTGCAATAATCGACTAATATTTTCGACGCGTCCCGATGATTAGCTGTTGGCAGGCGTCGAATTTTTCAAACTTTGAAAAATATCTAGTTGACCTCATACATCAACCACTTTTTACAGAAATTGAATATTTCTATCCGTATTCGAGATATTGGCGTGCGGAGTTATAAGTGAAAAACTCTGTATAGGCCCTGGATAGTATGAATAATAACAGAAATAAAAAGTTGTAAACTAGTTATACGTAGATTATACTTACTTAAAATAAGAAATCCCTGGTATTTTCCCTTTGCTGTTACAAAAGACAACCATACACCTCCGACATTCTCCTTTGCTAGCAATTCTAGCATCCATTGCTTCAATTGAAGCGAAGAACAAAATAAGCCACGCACAGAGCAGTCAATCGTCAATAGTCAATAATAGTCAAAGCCAGATATAAACATAAACAATATAAACAACAAAACAACCGATATAACGTCTAAACGAGCGATCACAGGTAGGTGGAAAAACAGAAAGCAAACGGTGCCGATTGCAAAACAATAAATATTTTATGGCGCCTATAATTTTCAAAATGAGGAGGCCAGTGTTGCCATGAGAACGTGTGCTCAACAAAATCCGCCACAGAATTGGAAAAGGGAGGTAAACAATCCTATTTTGAATACTATAAAGTATAAAAGTATTCTATCTTGTCTTTGTCAAAAGCAATGAACAACAAAAACAAAATCTTCCACTCATCACCGTCAAATGATGGATGTGAAATATCGCTGATAACAAATCATAACTTTCGGGAATTCCGCTACATATTGATCTATCAGCGAAAAATCTCCTACAAATGATAGCGAAATTCCGCCCCAATCGGCAACACTGTAACAGATGACAATGATTCACGTGCTTTGCATAGTATGGTGGTATGGTTCTGTTCGCTGTCAGCTTATCCTCAAGACCGCTGCGATTGTATAAAACGCACCTAGAGTTCCAGTGCGCAATTCGAAAACGGAACGGTCTTATTTACATTTTTCTAGTTGGAGTCGATTTTTACGTGCGCTGAAACCCGTTTTTTCACCCATAGGCTGCCACTTTTGTATAGCTCAAGAGGCGGCCATTGCTTATTCATAGTTATTTAAATCAATGGTCAAACCGCGATAAAGTCACTCTGATCGATTTCAGAGAGTTCCTCCAAAGACGTGCGACTATGCTTGAAACGGTTGAGCTAAGTCACAAGTTTGCGAATGAAAAGCAGAATGTCACGCGATATTCAGAGCAAAATCAAAATAAGCGTTTTCAAAATCAAAAATCAAACCAGCGCTCACGAGGTTTGATTAGCAATACAGAAACCAATTCATCAAACGATGTTATAAATTCAAAATCACAATATACGTGCTATTACTGTAAAAAGGATCACAGTTTATTTCATTGTTCGGAGTTTCTTCAGCTGCCGGTGAAAAATCGTATTGCTAAAGTCAAAGCATTGCACTTATGCATGAACTGTTTGAGATCAAACCACACTTTCAAGGATTGCACGTGGAGCGGATGTAAAACATGCGGAAAACGACATAACTCAATCCTTCACGACATTGCTTTCAATCCGAACTATCTGACAGCACCCCCAACAGTAGCCGTAGCAGCTATTCCACAAGAACCCGAAGGCGATATCGATGATGATGGTCATCTTATTTCAAATACTAGTATGTTAAATACTAACGATATATCGAAATGTTCGTTTGTTATATCACGTCAAACTATCTTATCTACAGCCAGAGTTAAGGTGAGTTATCCTGCAAATACCGATCAGTTCGTAACAGCCCGAGCGTTGTTAGACTGTGGCTCGCAATCGAGTTTTATCACTTCCGAATTAAATTAAAATAAATTTGAAAAATTAAATTTATCGAAAACCAAAGTTAACCTAGCGATCTCAGGTATAGGTGATAAACTTTCTCACGCGAATTATAAATGCGAAATAAATCTTCGTTCGATGAATAATTCATACTCGTTCAAGTTGTCTTGTTTTGTGTTGGACAAAATAACTTCTAATTTACCAGATAGACCGATCGATATTGGTGATTTTCATATACCAATAGACATTCAGCTTGCTGATCCAGATTTCGATACACCTCAGCCAATACATATATTAATCGGAGCAGACGTTTTTTGGCACCTTTTATGTACTGGCAGAATGAATATTGGCCATTATGCGCCAATCTTGCAAAATACACGCTTAGGATGGATTGTTGCTGGATCTTCATTCGTTACAAAAAATGTCACTAAAACTCGATGTGACATAAGCACAATTTCAGTTCAAGAACAGTTGGCAAAATTCTGGGAAGTGGAGGAAATTGATCCTATAAAATCGTGGTCCTTAGAACAACAGATGTGCGAACAACATTTTGTTGAGAATTTGAAGATCAATGAAGCCGGTAGGTACGTCGTTTCACTTCCATCGAAGGATAATCCATCAAAATTGGGAAACTCACATGATTCAGCGATTAAACGATTTGTAGCATTGGAACGAAGATTTGTTCAGAACGAAAGTTTGCGAAATTTGTATATTCAATTTTTGACTGAGTACGAGCGATTGGGTCATATGACCGAGGTTCCTGACATTCCAAATAATGATCAACCCGAATACTTCATGCCTCACCATGGTGTATTGAAAAAATCGAGTACTACAACAAGCTTCGCGTAGTGTTTAACGCCTCTGCGACCACGTCGACAGGTATTTCTCTAAATGATATACAAATGGTCGGGCCTACTATACAACAGGATTTGTTTTCTTTTATTCTTCGATTCAGAATGCGCAATAAAAATTGTTTGGAGGCCTAATCCAAACGACCCTATCAAAACTTTCGAATTAAATACCGTCACATACGGAAACGCCTCCGCATCTTTTCTGGCAATTCGGTGTCTTCACGAAGTTGCGCTCGAATGCGAAAGCGAACATCCGGTTATTGCCAATATTATCCGAAATGACATGTATGTAGATGACTTGCTCACGAGCGTTGACACACGCGAAGAAGCGTGGTACGTTTGCGAAAATATTTCGAAAGTATTTCGTAAACGAGGTTTCATTTTACGAAAATGGAAATCCAATGACGAAAGCGCAATTCATGGCTCAGACTCAGAGCATGAATCAAAATCGATCGAATTCACAAATAATAAAGAACACGCCTGTAAAACTTTAGGTCTTTTGTGGAAATGTGAACGTGACATTCTCTTTTACAAAATACAACCCCGTAATTTCGATGATGAAGGTAAAATTACTAAAAGAGTTATTTTATCCAGAATTGCGACTATTTTTGACCCTTGGGGACTCGTTGGTCCATGTATAATAGTCGCCAAGGTACTTCTTCAGAAGTTGTGGTCCGAGAAGCTCACTTGGGACCAACCTCTACCCGAGCACATACTTCAGTCGTGGCTAAGTTTTTCTGCTGAGTTGGAGCAATTAAATCAACTTGTTATTATGCGAAAAGCCTACGAGAGTGTCGCTTCATGGTTTTGCGGACGCATCGGAAACAAGCGACGGAGCGTGTCTTTATATTGTAACAACAAATGCAAACCATGAACGCGCTTCAAACTTGTAGCGCCACTAAAATCATTGACAATGCCGCGCCGCGTCTTGAATTATGTGCTGCGTTGATTTTATCACAGCTCATTTCAAAGGTGATAAAGTGTTCGACCCTTGAATTTGAGAAAGTGTACTGCTGGTCAGATTCAACGATCGTTCTGGGATGGTTGCGAACCCCCCCGTACATCTTGAAGCCATTCATCGCAAACCGAGTTGCGGAGATCCAGCAATTGAGTGGTTCGCTTGAATGGAGACACGTGCCCACTTTGGATAATCCCGCAGATATAGTTTCACGTGGTATGGCGCCAAAGCATTTGATTATTTCAAATTTATGGTTTCATGGTCCATCCTGGATCAACGTTCAAGAAAACTGGCCCATATCTCATATCCCTGATACGGACTTACCTGAGAGACGAAATTTGTGTTTTGATACGCATATCCCCGAGTTTTTATTCAATTTCAATCGTTTTTCAAGTGTGAACAAACTAAGACGCGTCGTAGCTTATGTTTTTAGATTCATTAATAATTGTAGACAAAAATCCAGAAATTCAAGGAGTTTGTTTCATTTAACTGTTGATGAATTAAACGTGGGATTTTTCAACCTTGTAAAACATTCTCAACGGGAAACGTTTTTCGAAGATATCACCGATCTTCAAGAACGTGGTCAATTAAAGCCTAATAGTAAAATTTTAAGTTTACATCCGTTTGTTGACCAGCAAGGTATTTTACGCGTTGGTGGAAGGTTGACTAATTCCGATTTTCCATATGAAAAGAAACATCCAATTTTGTTGTCGACAAAGCATCGATTTACTCAACTTATTTTTGAGCATGAGCACCGAACATTGTTACACGCAGGTCCGCAACTACTTCTATCACGAATTCGAGACAAATTTTGGCCAATTTCAGGTCGTAGCTTTGCTCGGAAGATCGTGCGAGATTGCGTCAAGTGTGCTCGATTCAACGTCACCAAAATTCAGCCTATTATGGGAGATCTGCCAAAAACTCGAGTACAACCCACTACCCCGTTCTCCGTGGTAGGTGTCGATTATGCAGGTCTATTTCTAATGAAAAACCAGCGCGGCAGAGGTCATCAAATGTTGGGTGGCACTTTTTGTATGTTTTAGCACTCGAGCTATTCATTTAGAACTTGTTTTATCTTTGAGTTGTGACGACTTCCTTCAGGCCTTCAACCGTTTTGTGAGCCGCCGTGGCAAACCATTGGAAGTATTTTCCGACAATGGTACCAATTTTATTAAGGCCAACAAGGAATTGAAAGAATTCGGAAAATTCCTGCAGGAGAATCAAAACGAGAATTGTACAGTCACCTCTGAACTTGAAATTAAATGGCATTTCATTCCAGGAAATTCGCCACATTTTGGAGGTATTTGGGAAGCGGGTGTGAAGAGTTTGAAATATCACTTAAAACGTGTGTTAGGGAATTGCAGTATATATTTTTTTGATTTTCAAACATTGTTGATACGGATCGAATCAATACTCAATTCTCGACCTTTGTTTCCTCTGAGCTCCAATCCCGATGACTTGACTGCCCTTACGCCAGCCCATTTCCTCATCGGCAAATCAAGCATGTCTGTATCAGAACCTGCTGTATCCGATTTTGCAGAAAACAGTGTTGCGAATTTCCAGTTATTACAAAAAATGTACGAATGCTTCTGGAAACGATGGAGCTGTGAATATATCACTGAGCTACAAAAACGTCAATGCTGGAAGAAGAACCAGGGTAATCTTCAAATTGGACAATTAGTTCTTGTTAAAGATGATAACTTGCCTCCCTCAAAATGGCGCATGGGAAGAGTTGATGAGCTGATTCCAGGAAAAGATGGGGTGAAACGAGTGGCAACCATGAGAACTTCGGATGGAATCATGTCAAGGGCCGTAGTCCGTCTTTGTCCGTTACCCGTTGTCAGCTAATCTTCCAAGGCCGGGGGCATGTACAAGATTCTGAACGTGCTTTATCTCCTGGCAGTAACCATGGTTTTAAAATTAAGAATTGAATGTCATTCATTGATAAATGACGTGTCATTAATCAATGATGTCATTATCGTTAAAATAGACGTCAACGAATCGCAATTTATTGTATTATTTTAAACAATTTAATACAAAATAAAAAGAATCAGTGCCTAACATTGCAGACACACGAACACAGGGTATTCCAAATTAAAATAATCACCATCAGTATCTGGAATAGGTAGGATATACACCTAAGTTCAAATGATGATATAATAATATTTTATTACCAATGATACAATTTACAGATTTAGATAATGTTATACAGCAACAGCAAACAAGCAAAGATAAGCGTCTGAAATCTAGTGACTAGTACGAGACTTGACGAAGTGAAACTCATGCAATATGAGTAAAGTTGCAGAATAGGAATATATCTATACTTATAAAAGAGCTGGTCCTGAATGACTCATCAACGCCGAGCCAAAACTATTATAGATAGAGTGATGAAATTTTGAAAAGATGTTCTGCCTAAAATTTCTAGGTTTGCTAAGAAAAGATTCTGCGAAATTTTATCCCCAAGGGGGTGAAAAAGGTGAGGGTGTTAAAAATCATATATTGATGGAGAATTATGTTTTTTTGGTCACATCAACTTTAAACTTCATATAGATTATTTTGAATGAAATTGATTAAACAAATGTCTCGTTATTTTTTGAAATTCAACCCAAAGTCGGGCTTAAATGAGATGAGGTGAGAAAAATCATTAATAATGAAAAAAGATTATTTATTTTTGGTAACATCAACTTGAAACTTCGTATTAATAATCTCAAATGGAATTAATTAAATACGTGCTACGTTATTTTGTGAAATTCAGCCTCTAAGGGGGTCAAATTCAAATTCAAAGGAGTGAGTGGAAGAAATCGTTAACTGATTAAAGATTATGTATTACTTGCAGTACCCGTCACGACTACGCCCGCAATTGAATGAATGTTATCGAATAACGTTGGAAGCTTTGCACTCATGAGCTTGGAGAACGATGAAACACACGATGAGTTTTATTAATTTTATCCAAGATCATCATGATGAAGTTTCAAGTCGATCTTACCAAAAATACTTTTTTTCCATTTTTTCCATGTATGATTTTTCACACCCCCATCCCGTCTACCCCCTTAAGGGTTGAATTTTGAAAAACAACGAGACATGTGTTTGATTGATTTCATGCACGATTATTTATGAAGTTTGAAGTCGATGTGACCAAAAATACATTTTTTTTTTAATGATTCATGATTTATGAAAATAACGTAACATATATTGATTTGATTGATTTCATTTGAGATCATTTATACGTTATTAAGTTTGAAGATGATGTTACCAAGAATACATAGTCTTTTAGCAATTCATGATTTTTCTTCCCTCATCTCCTTTGAGCCTGACTTTGACCCCCTTAGGAGTTAAGGCTCAGCGTTCCGGTCTTTCGATTAAAACAGGGGTCCGGCGGTAAGACGGGAGGTAGCCAAGCGGGCTTGAGAAGGCGTGTCTACCTTCCTCTCTTGCATCTCGTCCGCTACGCCGATCTGATTGATCTGAATAAATTCGGAGTTTCGTGGTTTGAGAACAGCGCGAATTCCAGGGCCTGTCTTGCGTTATTTTATTTACTGGGTTGGACGATGTTTTTCCCATAAGGGTTCCCGCGTGATTTCATTAGTAATTTTCGAATAAAAAACGCCAATTTGAAGGTTTTTATGTTGAGTATTTTTGGTTTATTTTTATATTTCTGTTAAACAGTGATTTGTGTGTGTAATGCTTATATTAAAATTAAGCCTACATTTGAAATGAGTAAATATATTCGCGAGTATATTAGTACCAACACAAAAAATACTTATCTACATTATTTCTTCTTGCTTCAACCTACTCACCACAGTATCAAATAATGTAATAATTATTTTATCTTTTGATTTAAATAATTTGTTGGTTTGTTATCACTGTGGAATACCTAATCTTTTGAAACCAAATGAATATTATGTAAATTGAAAATTTATTATGTAGTACAGATTTTTTAATTATAAACTAAATTGAATGTTTCTCGTTCATTTAAATTTCAGGGGTTTGTTTTGTGAGAAAACGTTTGGACACATCGGTTTTTATTTTTGATTGCGGTTTATTTAGTGATGATAATTTTATGTGTACAGAGTGAACAAAAAATGAGTTACGACCATCAACTTCATTTTTTTCAAATGGAAACCCTTTCTTTATTTTATTGACGAATTCTGCATCAAATTCTAAGTAAGTTTCATGAACCATGTCCTTAACCTAACCCCAATAACAGTTATCGAGAAATTTACGATTGTTCAGAAATTATTTAAATTTGATCAATCGTGAATTTCTCGATGACTGTTGGTGCGTTAACTTAAAAACATGGTACATGAAACTTACTTGGAATTTGATGTAGAAGAAATAAAAAAAGGGGGTCTCCAGTTGAAATCATGAATAAGTTGATGGTCGTAGCTTATTTTTCGTCCATTCTGTACACATAAAAATATCCTCATCATATTATTGGGAATTTGATGTAGAATTCCAAAATGAAATAAAAAATGGGGGATTTCATTTGAAATGAAGTTGATGGTAATACCATGGAAACGATATCAACAAACTCGAAAGTTTCCGTCATAGAAAAGTGGCTAAGATTATCATTATATTATATTCAAGATCAGAACCTTGTATTATATTCACTCTTCTACAGGGTTGCGTTGATTTAAATCAGTGATTTAAATCACATGCAAGATTTAAAAAAATATGTTGATTTGAATCACATGATTAAAAAATATTTATTTTCCCTTATCTGCTTGCATTGTTGAAGAGTAAAATCAAATAAAGTCATAAATCATACAAATATTCAGTCTTGCCGATGCTTGATTTATTGGTTTTGTTTTTTTTGAAATGAATTAATGTCAGTTGAGTTATTCAATTATGTTTCACAAATTTTGTCAAATATGACCCAATTTGAGTTTGACAGTGGTTAAGTTGCGTTGTGTTGTGTCAAAACTTGAAATGAAATATTATGTTCAGAAAAAATGCATCTGAAAAATTATTTAAAAAAAAACACAATACATATGAAAGGAGATTTTAATCAAAAAAATCGATTTAAATCAAGAAAGTCCGATGTAGATCAAAAAAATCGGAGTTTTTCGATTTTTTTTCAAAAAAAATCAGCAACACTGCTTTTTTATGGTATCAGTGTTTAACGCGTATTAAGTGTCGATGTATTTGTATTGAGATGGATGGAAATTTGAAATATCAAATAAATAATTTAGTCGTAGATAAAGTAGAATGGTATACCTACTATACTCGCAATAATGGCTATTAATCCCTTGGAAAGTTACTATCCTCTGGATTAATAGCTATCATTATAGACGAGATTATAGAATTGTGGTATATAATACTATTTTCATGATCTATTTATCCTTGTTAACACATCATAACACCTATTTCATTTTAAAATAAAATATAAGACATGCATAGCTTTCTTAGCCATGTCTACGCCAAGTTTTTTTTTAAATGTTTAAAATTATTCGGAAAAAAAAACAAAAGTGGGTAAGTCTTCTAATGATAAGAAATATTTCTGAGGTAGGCAAACAACATTATTAACATCAGTTAAGGAAAACAATGCTAAACGAACGAAACTAAATATTATTCATAAAATCTTATATTGACCATCCCAAGAGCATCAATTCTCCGCTATATCCCCCATAGAGCCTACATACCTGATTTACCTATATACCGAATTTGAATCAAATTCATTGAAAAATAACAAAATTATGCGGACATAACTTCAGTAAATTGAAAATACCTCAACTATATTCCCCTCCCTCATAGAACCTACATAATAATATACTTAATCACAACCAATTCATAGAAACATAACGACACTATGGAAACATAACTTCACCACATTAGTTTTTTTTACTTTTCAAATTGAATTTTAAATAGAACCTATATACAAACATGATCTAGGCAAAAATAATAAAACAATGCGAGAGTAAACTCATTGAATCATTTTTTTCAAAATTTACTCCCCCTTAAAATCACCCAAACGTTTGTTAAAACATTCTTTGGACGTATAAGAAATGGCATCCCATTTTAGAATGACATATAAGACATGCATAGTTTTTTTAGCCACGCCTAGTATAGAAATATTGTTCAAACTGTTCAACATTCTTTGGCAAAAAAAAACAAAAGTACGTCTTCTAATAATAGAAAATATTTCTGAGGTAGGTGAACAACATTATCAACATCAGTTAGGGAAATCAATGCTGATACTCAATGCCTATCAACAAAAAATCCTTATTATATAGCGTACTTTGATCACAACATTTTTTTCTTATTTTAAGTAGGTATACTTTCCCAAAATTAAATATCGGAGCATTTTCACCAAAAACTTCTCCGGATTCAAAAATCGAAACGGCTCAGTTATGTGGGCGAAACTGAATATTAGTCATGAAGTCTTAAGTCGACCATCCCAAGTCCCAAGAGCATCAATTCTCCGCTATATCCCTCATAGAGCCTACATACCTAGTTTTAATAAATTTTGTTTAAAAATAACGAAACTATGATGTGGCTATAAATTAAAAAACTATTCAAACATAACTTAACCAAATCAATTTTTTGAAATTTCTCATTTAAATCCCCAATAGAACCTTCATAAAGAATTTGAACACATTTCTTTAAAAGATAACAACGACATTATGCGAACATGTTTCTCACCAAATCCAACCGAACCCAAATAGAACGTATATACCGAATTTGAATCAAATTCTTTGAGAAATAACGAAATTTTGCGGACATAACTTCACTAAATTATAAAAACATATTAACTATATTATGCTGTTTTGAAGGTGCTAGAAGCGATACATTTCAAATGGGGAAAAATCATGTGGGTCCAAGACTCGGTCCAAGACTTTTGGAGATGTGTGTAATATATTATCATGGGATTCTTATAATTCGTAATCGCATTTTTTATCAACCAAGAAATGTTCACTTTAAACCGGTATAACTCCGAAATCAGTAAGTTAAATGAGCTCGCGAGTAAATAAGAAAAAGATTATTATCATCACATCTTCTTTTGCATGCGCGTAATTTCTGCAATCTATTTTAAGGCTCCTCCAGTCTGACGCGAATATCGATTCATAAATTAAAATGTTACCCGCTTTCAAATGGGTCACTCTGTAAATCCTTTCAAACCTATTTATGATTTGTTTCTTATACAGGGTGTTACAAATTCGATGGGATAGCATTGCTAATTCCTAAACCATAAGAGATACAGCGTCGGTTAAATGGAGGCAAAGTTGCGCATTTTGGCACTCAATAATATGCCGCTGAGAAACTTAGAAAATTCGGAGCACTTCCGGAGATATCCGGAAAAAATCAATTTTTTCAAAATTCTTTTTTATTTCCTCCTGAGTTAGTTTGAAGGAATTATTGAAAACGAGTGGCACATTTTCATGGCCACTTTTTCTCCTCTTGAAGGTAGGGTGGTCGGAATTTATATCCGACGTTTCGATTTTCCGCAACCATCATCAACTTCATTTTTTCAAATACAAACCCAACTTTTTTTATGCATTTTTGGATAGCTTCTGACTTCCTGAACATCATGATGTGTCACACTTGTCATTCCAAAATATGCAGAATTATAATCCGAGATTTTTCAAAATCAAACCTCTTGATCTCTTTGTAATGCAATGCGAGTATCGTAGTCATGGTAACAATAACAACTTGTCACGCCTATGAATAGTTTTGGAGCTTGAATAATAAAACTCCAGCTTAAAAACAGTTTCTCGACTAGTTTTTGATCATCAAAACTATTCATAGGCGTCACAAGTTGTTATTGTTACCATGACTACGATACGCGCATTGCATTACAAAGAGATCAAGAGGTTTGATTTTGAAAAATCTCGGATTGTGATTCTGCATATTTTGGAATGACAAGTGTGACACATCATGATGTTCAGGAAGTCAGAAGCTATCCAAAAATGCATAAAAAAGTTGGGTTTGTATTTGAAAAAATGAAGTTGATGATGGTTGCGGAAAATCGAAACGTCGGATATAAATTCCGACCACTCTACCTTCAAGAGGAGAAAAAGTGGCCATGAAAATGTGCCACTCGTTTTCAATAATTCCTTCAAACTAACTCAGGAGGAAATAAAAAAGAATTTTGAAAAAATTGATTTTTTCCGGATATCTTCGGAAGTAGTCGGAATTTTTCAAATTACGAAACGGCATTTTGTTGAGCATAAAACTGCGCAACTTTGCCTCCATTGAACCGACGCTGTATCTCTTATGGTTTAGGAATTAGCAATGCTATCCCATCGAATTTGTAACACCCTGTATACAGCGTGATTTTATCAAAATCAAACAAGTCTAATGATAATTGAATTTCAACAATAATTTTGCCCTTAGTTTTTTCCAATCTTTTGTCAACGATTGAGAACTAATGTACTTGTTTTGCATTACAAAAATCTTCTTATACTCCCTTTCCTCAGAGTTCGTACTACAAAATTCATGATAATTACCTACCTACTATAAAAACTTACCTATTTATACCTTGACAAACATACCTTTACCCACATTAAGTAATTATGCCAAAAAATGACTGTACCCTTATAATAATAGTTCTAATAAAAATTTTGGAGTCCGGACCTGTTAAATGTGCTTCACCATACGTCATGATTCGCCGCCCCGCAAGTTTGTAAACGCGCAAGACGAAATCTGAACATCTGAACTTCGTTGTTTACATTCACCGGTCCTGAATTCGCAGTGTTTGGTTTACTCACTGTTTATTCATAGTTATTCAAATCAATGGGTTTGACTTGTATTTTCCCAATCGTGGGCCGAATTTGTATCAAGTTTACCTGTCATTATGTAAATCAATAACGTGTCCTATGAATCTGTCGGTTCGCCTAATTGCCTGAGATTATTCAAATGCTTGAACACATTATCGCATAAACAACGAATATTCTCAGACGATTCAGAATCAATAATTTCCATTTCGAAAATTGCTCTTAAATGGTTCTGAATAAGAAGCTGTTTGTTGTTGAACCGCTCGCATACTGCGGACCAAGCAATGATATAATTATCTGAACTAGAATCCAAATATTGTATTACTTGTGTGGCAGAGCCAATGAGAGAAGCGCGAAGATAATGAAACTTCTGGATGTTGTTTATTTGACTATTTGAATGGATCATAGACTCAACAATATCTCGAAATTCGAGCCAACCATCGTAGGATCCATTAAACCTTGGTAATTTTATTTTAGGCAGTTTCACCCCTAATGAGTCAGGTGATGCATGAACAGATGAACGCTTATTTTCTGACGATGCAACCGATTGAACGTCAGAATGAACGACATTGTATTTTTAACGATTTTGATTTAGCAAAGCAAGGATGAAATTTGTTTTCAAACTCCTCACGAGATGCGATTTGATTATCAAAATCATCCTCAGCAAACTCGATTTCATTTTGAAGTTCGTTAAAATCGCTTAAAATCTGATGAGCGCCCTGAACACGCTGTTCCAATTCAATAATAACCGATCTATCTACATCTTCATTCAAACCTTCAAACGTTTTGAGATATTTCTCAAAAAGCGTCAACTTTGATTTGATAATTCCGCGTCTTTTTATTAAGGACTTTAGGATATCCCCTTCGGCCATAATAAACGAATACTTGAGTGAAATTGATAAATTAAAACGTGCGAAAGTTCAATTATCTAAAAGTCAAAAATGACAAGTAATAATGATTGACGTGATTAAAAAATGATTACGGATCGAATAAAATACTCAGAGAAAGAAATAAAGGTAAAGAATAGGAGCTCCTGACCTTGTAAATGCGCTTTTCTGCCAGAACCAACTCGCCAGTACCGTCTTCGCTGTTTAGCTTTACGTATCGCCCTGAACTCGCATCTTGAAGATTTTCTTCGTTCCTTTCTCCAGTATCCAGGCTCGTAAGACCAATGTTCGTGTGTGTGCAATGTTAGGCACTGATTCTTTTTATTTTGTATTAAATTGTTTAAAATAATACAATAAATTGCGATTTGTTGACGTCTATTTTAACGATAATGACATTCAATTCTTAATTTTAAAACCATGGTAACTGCCAGGAGATAAAGCACGTTCAGAATCTTGTACACCCTGAATAGTAGGTATACCCCCGGATTTTGCTAGGCAACCCATTTGCAATCTATTTTTGAGCAAATTGTCTAACATTTAAACTTTATTAGCATCAAATAACAGATGAGGGTAGATATTCCTAATACCGTATCTCACACTATCCGTTGGGAAGCACTTTAGAAAAAAATATATTAGAAACTAGGGTTATTTTGACGCTATACATTCCCGAAATTATGCCATATACTTACCGAACACCCTGTATCCGAGAAGCTTTCTTCTTTGAAAATTATGCTTTTTTCAAACATTGAAAATCGCTGATTACCAAAAAGTCAATAAGATTATTGTTGTATATTTGCTATCTTAGCATTTAATGCGAAAGGAGTTTCTGTTGCTTACAAAGAATATGAATTATCCACCTCCTCCGTTACTTTTCAAATTATAAAAAAGGACCTATGGGATTCAAAGCAAATAAAGATATTTTTCATGTTACTTTTGAGTTTGAGTCAGTTTTGGTTTGTTTCTGTTCGGTAAGAATAGGCGACATCCGAGTACGTATTCAAAGATAATCTTCAGGTTGTGGTGAATGCGTCACATCTGAAGTATTACCATTCTAACAATGATAGTATGAATAACACATTATGGAATAACTGTTACTGAAGCAAATATTTTTTTCGTTCAAACTTTATATTATACACTAAAAATGTCTATAATATAGAGAAAATTGCTTATAATCATCCGAAGAAAAAGAAAACCGTTTTATAAACTCACTGTTACCTAATGATGGTATGACTTGAAAACGAATGAAAATGACATCATTCTTGAGGTATTTAAAGTATCCTCTGGGGCGATCAGTCTCTCTCGACTTCCTGTGGATTCTGTGTACCTACTTTGTACGTATAAAAAAATAAACCTCTTGACAAATAAATGTGAAAGTAATAAGTGAGTGCTAATTTACCGTCTTATTACAATGAAAAACTATGGCAAAATTCAAGAAAATCGGCAAAAGAATCCGACTTTTTTCTTAACCTTCAACATCCGGCAACATCAAGACCTTTTCTACTTGTATTTTGTTCAGGAATGCCTCTTTGGATTCACGGCCTATCATAAAGTAACACCCTGTATAATAATATAAAAAAAATCCCATCAGAAAATTCACAATACATAATTCGAACGGAAAATTAATAGATTAATATATTGAATAATCAGTACTCTCTCAACCTCAAATACAGTGCAACCTCTCTAATCGGAACAGTTCAACAGTTGAGTGTAAGGACCCATTCCAATCAGCGAATCGTTCCGATTATCGAATTAATACACAATAATGTGAAAAAAACTATTGTTCCAATTCTGTGCACTTTTGTAAGCGAATCTGTAACTTTCTATAAGCTTATGGAACGAATCAGGGATCACGATCACCAAACACTCGATCGTAAATAAATACAATTCCATAAGATTATATGTGGGCCACAGGAAGCGTCGAGCTGCAAATTCTCAACAAGCTTGTAGAAATTCACAGACTCGCTTACAAAAGTGCACAGAATTTGCTTATAATATTTATCGAAAATACAATATCGTCAGCCTAGTACGAAAATGGCCAAAGTCCATTTTAAGCCAAAATGAGATTTTTGTTCCATCTTTTAGACAACAGTTTAACTAATCGCCTAGTGGATGTTTTAAGTTCAATTTAGCACTCATAGATGGTAGAAAATGTAATTTCAAAAACTTGCCTAAATCCAGGCTTGTCTAGATTGAAATGCCAAATGGCCTAAGTCCTCGTCATTATAGAAAACCGCCATTTAGGTTAACGGCTTGTGAAAGTGCTCTGCTTGTTGTGACAAATACAATTGTTTTTTTAATCAAGAACGTGTTAAATACTCTGAGGTAAGTGCTTCAGACTTTTATTTTCATTTTTATGAATTATTTAGATAGTTTTACTTCCAAATTTTGTTGTAATACCATGCATTCCAATAACTATGGAGTTAGGCAAATTTCCGTTTGTAAAGAGAAATGAATCTATGGACTAAGGCTAATTTCTTATAACACATGCAGTACAAAATGAAAAAGTTAATCATTTATTTTCTTTGAAATAATCAGTTTAGGAGTTTCCATCGTTCACACAATATTTAAAATATTTTTTTTTTTAAGTTTTCGAGGAAGAGAAAGAATTTGCTATTCTGTTTTGAAATTATGAGTGCAAATCTCATTCTAAACATGGAATTAAACGACTAGTGTTTCACGATTATTTGTTACTTGTCAAGTCGTGTGAGCGTGATTATTCGGCACTTGTCTTTCTTCACCATTTGTCAGTATATTCACGATTTTTTGTCCATTTGGCGAGTGACGAATATTCGTCAAGTACATCAGTCGTCTTCATTCCGCCTTTACACAAAAATCATACCAAGTATGTATATTACTTTTATTTTTGTCTTTTTCAGAATGAATTACGGTTCGAGAGTTGGAAAAATAATAAACTTGCTAAAAATAGAAAATGAGAAAAATAGCAGCACTGATAACAAAGAAAATGAAATCCAGAACACAAGTCATGCAATTTTGCCCTCGCCTTTGCTGCCAGGAGAATCCTCGAGTATACAGACGGTGTGCAATGATTTTGTCGATGATCTCGACAAGGAAATATTGCCTATGACTGACTTCGAGTCTCAGCTTCTTGATAAATTACTAGAAGATCCTAACAACGACTTAGAAGTAGAAGAAGTTAGCAGTATCTGCGGTGAATCTATACTGGAAAATGCGGATCCAGAACCTGAGCCGTCGCATGGTGCTGAGAATAATGAGAAATTTAATCCAGAAGTTTCTACTGAGGGCAGTTCCATCAGTAAAGTCCATCAGGGAAGGAATCAAGAAGCAGAAGTGGAAGAAGTCGACGAAGAATGGAATCAAAAGCCAGAAGTAGAAGAAGTCGACGAAGAACATGCCAATCCTGAAAGTTTGGAGTTGAATGTGAGAACAAGGAAGAAAAGAAGACACATGAACAAAGATGAATGGCATGAGAGAAGCAACAAAATTAGAAGAGAAATGGGAACAGAATATTTTGGAAAGAAAAAGCTTGAATCGAAATGGGACTATTCCGTAAAGAGAAGCTCAAAAACAATTAAAGAAAGATGTAGCTGTGATGGAAAACGCGCAACGAAGTGCAATCAAATAACGGATCAGGAAAGAGAAGACATTTTTAAAAAGTTTTGGATGTTCAGCTGGAAAGAAAAAAAATTTATCTCACTACTCTACTCGATAAAATCACAATCAAAAGGCCTAGAAACAGAAAAAATGATGACGAATCAAGAAGGCAATTTTCATACAATTATTATTTGCAATACAGTTGGAATTTCACCGAGGACTTATAGGACAATGGATGACTGATTCAAATAAAACAGAAGAATCAAACGGGGGAAAGCAGGAAATTGAAGATACAACCTTATTCCGAAAGAGAAACAAACATAATGAACAAAAGATGTGCCTCAGAAACTTTTTTGACAGCCTTTCGAAGCTAGGCTGGACCAAATGGAATAGCAGGAAACTCCATTATACTTTTCAGTGATGGATGTACTTGCCAGAATCGAAATGCCATCTTGTCCAATGCCTTAGTCAATTTGGCACAAGAAAAAAACGTAATTATCGAACAAAAATATCTGGAGAAGGGCCACACGCAGATGGAATGCGATTCCATGCATTCCACGATTGAACGGAAGCTGCGTAACAGGATTATCAATGTTCCTGCTGATTACCTTGAAGTATGCCGAACTGCACGTCAGAAACCGGAACCATACATTGTAAAATATCTGGATCATGGTTTTTTTGTTAACTTTGATCAACTCAAGTATATTCCATCAATCAGACCAGGGCGCAAAGCTGGAGAGGCCACTGTTACTGACCTTAGAGCTCTAAGATATCAACCAGATGGATCTGTTTTATTCAAAACATCACACCATGATGAATGGAAACCTCTACCGTTCCGAGCATCTAAGAAAAAAGGAGTAGTGTTTCCTTATCAGGAATTACCCAGGTTGTATGAGAATTCGATTCCAATTAAGGCAGAAAAATTTGAGCATTTGATGTCACTTAAATGCTCAATGCATAAGGATTACCATTCCTTTTATGATAATCTCCCTCACACGTGATTTCGTGCAATATTTTTCAATGCTGATGCTTTTATCAAACTATACCTACTAATATTATGTAACCTTGTTTTAATAGTAGGTAGGTACTTATATAGCTTTTGATATTTCTAGTCATTTTTTGAAACGAGCCAAAAATTATTTACCTATGTCAATTTATAGAACTGATCAATAAATACAAACCAACTAATCCGTTTTTCAATCTCACGAAAGCAAATTGCTCAAGTCCACGATCATGTTGCAGAAAACGGCCCAAGTCCCATATTTTATAAGAAAATAGCCAAAACTATCTAAATCATAATTATTTTCAAAAATAATCATTACAAAACGAATTAAAACCCTAAAATACTAACGCCTTGACGAAATTATGCTTAATAACAGACTTTCGTTTTCTTTTTGGCATCTCCTGTAAAATATGTCAAATGTGACTTAGGCCATTTTCGTATTAGGCTGACGATATGCAATATTAATAAGTAATCGTAAAATATGCCTGGTTTAATACAACACATTCATAAGCATAAGCATAACTTTAGTCACAAGCACAAAAGTTCAACGTATGGTTTCTTATGAACGCGTTTATACAAACTTTCACAAACATATCGATAAGCATAAGGACAAGAAAGTTGATAATTTTCATCTTTATGTCTAAAGTTATGCAAATATCGGAACAGCGCAGGCGTCATTTCTGACAATCTACGGTAGTAGTCAAATCTAGTCCTGTCTTCACATAAGTATTATCATGATTTTCTTTGGCGCCTGGCTTCTCGATAGTTGTTTATGTTCTGTTTTGGTTTCTAAACTGTTTACTGTTTTGTGCATTTTTGTGAATATGTATTTCAATATTTCCTGAAGTCAGTTTTGATTTGATGTCAAGTATGAATTTTGATTGGCAAGCAAATTTTTAACGCTTATGCTTTTGAAGTTGTATAAACCACCTCAAAGTTACGCATACATATTTACGACTGTGCTTATGACTAAAGTTATGCTTATGCTTATGAAATTGCTGTATAAACCAGACTTTAAAATTGTATCAAAATAGAAATAGAATAAGGAACAATTATTTTCGATAAATATAATTACGTATTAATATATTATCATGAACATCAAAAGTAAAACATACTCTTAACATACAAAAGCTGCACATCACCATCCCTTGGGACTGATTTTTGGTTGATGTACTTTGAAAAAAAAACTTGTGATTTTCTGTTGATTTGACAAAAACGTTTTGATTAAAGAGGTAGCGTTCCGATTATAAGACATAGACATTTTTGGGTGTTCCGATTATTGGACTTTCCGATTAGTGCGTGTGCCGATTAAAGAGTTTGTACTGTATAACAATCTCGGAGCAAACGCATTGAGCATCTTGATACTTGATACGACCCAGATAAACTACGATGTTTGTATTGTTTGTACAATCAATACCTTTTAGTTTTTAGTGACAGTATATAACATTCTTGATCTCCCGGAGCAAGTACATTTTCAAAAAAGCATTATTATTTATCACAGTAAACTTTCTTGATAACCCAATATCAAACTTACCACTCTTAACTCCAAGTTCTAAAGAAATGGCAGGACCCATAAATACTAGTGGAAATTCTTTTTACACAAAAAAATCATGTGATCACACACGAAACTTCCACCACCTTCTATAGAATAACAAAAAAAAAACAGTATTATTAATATACAGTGCACACATCATTTTTTTTTTTTAGTAAAATAAATCCTCCCAAAAGGATTGAGTAATAGCTCATTTTCAAGAACTTCTGTTCCTCTTGGTTCTGAGAAGTCAACTTTTGCGGGTAACTATTAATTAAATTTTAAAAAAATGAGACAGTAAAATTTTGACAAGCTGCGTCAAATCAATAGGAGCAGAGGGTTGAAACTCGGCAGATGTGATCAGGATCGAAGGGCCTACAAAATAAGGTATCACTCCTTAGGTAATCCTCCTTTCAATTTAAGATTTTAGGGTTGAGTTTCACCCATCATAAGGGACTGCAGATGAGGGTATGCTTATACGCCTAATAAAGTGTCCCCCTCAAAAACAAGGTTATTCATGTGTCCAAATTTTATATGACATTATATGCCCAAAATCAATGACTGAAACGTTTTCACCCTAATCGGGTTATACAGTGCTTTTCTTTAATGTCCCCCCCTCTTTTGTTTTTTGAACGGCTCAACTTAGAGACATAAAATTCTAGGTGATGAAACACAAGCATGTTTACTATGTTTTGACATGAAATTGACATATGAAAAATTCAAGATGGCGGCTGAGCGTCATCTTGGAATGTTTTTTTTTTAATTAGAATAGGGGTCATGTGACACCTCATTTTGAAGCTCCTGATGAGTACTTTTTAAGCCTAGAATATTGGGTCGATATCTTCAAGTACTACAAAATGGCGGTACATTCAATTACTACATTGATACATACACTTTTTGAAAAGTTCGTCAAGTTCAATTCAAAAGATGTTTTTTTGACATTTTTGTCATTTATTCCCAACTCAAACTTCATGTCAAGAATATTTCCAGCATCTTTTGAATTGAATTTGACAATTTTTTTTTAAAAGTGTATGTATCAATGTAGTAATTGAAGGTACCGCCATTTTGTAGGACTTGAAGATATCGACTCAATATTCAAGCGTTAGGTCGTTTCTCCACCGCCACCGTCACCGTCACGTCAACAAGATTTTTTGAACCGAACCTGACGTCCCGGTGACGGCGATCGTTTGTCCACACGAATTCGTAGTTCGGAGGTTTAGTTTCAGCATTCCGTCTATGAGTTTTAGTAATCCAGTTTGATTCTGCGCTCGTATGTTAACGCATTTCCGTAAAGATAAACGTTTAAAAGATGGCTAGGTGATCTTTGAACACCCCTTACCTCACAAATATTATTTGCCTTGTATGACCTTTATCAATGAATAAATCTCGTATTCGATTTTTTCCACCACTTTTATTACAATGATTAACAATAACAACAACAAACAAAACCACGAACGACGGATAGCGCAGTACGAGCAAGATCGAACGTATTTTCTATTGCCAACATATCGGTTCATCAAAATCTCGGGACGATTTTTAGCGGTCACGCCGAACTACTCAAAAATCCGGCGTCCGGGATGACGGCGCTCGGGTAACGGGCCTGTTGTGGACACGCGGTCTATTGTAATGCATGTACCGCTTCTCTGCTACTTCGGTGCCGTCATCTCGTTCTCGTTGACGTGACTGTGACGGTGGCGTCGGACAAACGCCCTTATAAAGTGCTCAGCAGGACCTTCAAAATGAGGTGTCACATGACCCCTATTCCTATTTAAAAAAACATTCCAAGATGTCACCCAGCCGCCATCTTGAATTTTTCATATGTCAATTTTTTGTCAAAACATAGTAAACATGCTTGTATTTCAGCTCCTAGAATTTGAAGTCTCTACGTTGGGCCGTTCAAAAAATAAAAGGGGGGGACATTAAAGAAAAGCACTGTATGTGCAGTGGCTGTTTTGGACAACCACTGCCGTCTATTGGCTCGAAAATCAGCGAACGCTAACAGATGTGGAGTATGTTCGAGCTGTACGTACCTCTCGTCCATGAAATAAGCAGACATTGGGGGCTATGATTGAACATTTACGTTAACTTAACTTGATCGTTAAGATTGTTTACTAATGCAAATCTTCCATTTGCTAACAGCGTTACCATGGTGAAATGGACATGTTAAGTTAACGTGAACGTTCAATCATAGCCCCCATTGTTTCACGATTATACGATGTTAAACGGAAAGGTTGGTACTGATGAGTCCAAATCCGGCACAAAGCCGCTGAGGAAGGAGGAGGGCACTACTCACATTGATCCAACTCTCGACATTTATCACGGTTCTGTACCAAATTTTCCGTCCAACATCGGATAACCGTGAAACAATGTCTCTTCATTAGACTTATTTGTGTTCACATAAAATCGAAATAAGGTAGGTATTTAGAGATACTATTATATTGAGTATTGACCCTATTTTTCTTTAGATGACTCTTATTGTATCTGATATGTCATAAAAACTACAGTGACTATAATAGTCACTGTAATAAAAACAAACATTTCTAAAAATAGAAAATTGAATCTGAATCACTGGAACCTGATAAAATATCAAAGTATCTTTTTGTTTCAATATGGTGAATGTCCCAGGTCTATGAACTTATTTGTGTTCCTATGATGCAGAACTTGTGAATGAATGTACGGCGTACGGCTATATTTAAGTATTTCGTGAGAAATTGACTTCTTTATCACCCGCATCAGAAAGATATGATGTGTATGCTAATCTCTATCTATCTCTCGTCCCGCTATAAATACTCTTCCATTACCAACCTGTTGGAAAAGGCCAATGTACAGCCACCCCACACGTCACACACCTGTTACTTCACAAATAAAATACATACGTTGTGAACGGCAGTGAGCGTTGGACTTTTTTTTTCGTTAACACGTTAACCAGATATAAAAGGAAAATCGTTAAGATATAATAACAGAAACAGAGACACTTGAGTTGTCTCTGATAATGTACAGAATATTATATGTCATAGGGAACGTGCAAAAAGGAGACTCAAAACATTCCGATAAATATTTAATAACTGACTCAAAAATTACAAAGTACTTACAGAAATGCAGGATGTTATTACCTAACATATTCGATACAAAACTCACAAGCGGACATGCCTTGGTATGATAAAAGCATCAAAATAAGCTATATTTAACAGTAAATCAATACGTTAAAACCTCCAACAAGGTGCAGTACACAGGCTTTGTTGAAAATCCATATCACAGGCATGCGGTTCAAATGGGATCTCCACAAAACACAGCAAAATTAGAACCAAAACTGAGGACATACCGAATTGTTTATTTCGCGGTTCGTTGACCAGCGTCTGTGAAACGATTTGGCTGGTTCGGTTTCCCCATCGCTGTCCGAAGACTCCCCTTCGGCTGGGGTTGGGAAAACGCCAACCAATTTTTGGGTTCTTTTACCGCCCGCCGCCATTCTATTCCGACACTACGCCCGCATCCCGATTCTCCACTCTTACGCTTTTACGATTGAAAACAAGGCCCAGATACGGGGGCCTCTCGCGGGCGTTCCAGATCTGTCACGGCTACCGAGAGATCTTGTCAGACGGCGCTACTTGTTGGGGTTATTCCAGGTCGAGCTGTCTGGAATTGTGGATATTTCTTGCTACGAAAGAGACAGGGAGAAGCGACGTAGTCGAGTTGACGATTCAATAAGAAAAAACGCTGTTGCATGCTTCCTTAGACATAGGTGTTCCTCATTCTAAAGAACATCATGGTTAGATAAAAAACCAATTTTTGCAAAATTCTATAACAGGTATCTTTATCCAGTGGATTTTTAATTGATTTTCCACCTTACTCTTACGGAGAAAAGTATTTAGATGTACCTACTCAATTTTCTTTTATCAAATTCTTGAAGTTTCAATAACTTATCATAATACTGATATCACCGAACATAATGTTTATGCATGGACATCTCAGTTATTATGAATGATACAGGGTCAGTTATGAATGAAAGCAAAGTTTCACATTTTACTGTACACCTCTATATTCCCCCTTTGTACACATGAAATGTATTTCAAATCAGACACTCTACAACATCCTCATCAAAAAATCTATTCCTGGTTACATTCTTTATGTTGATGACTTCAAAATTGACATTCAATCCCAACCTTGCTGGTCTCGTTTTTCACAATTTTATACATCCGAAAATCATAAAATAAATCGAAAGAACAAATCTTCAACAAGTCGCATAACTAAAAGGAAACTAGTTTCTCCATCACATCATTTTGGAAGAGTAGAATCAAGACAATTGCAATATGCAAAACTATGTTGACTACTTGAACTCAGGAAATCCATGTCTAACGTGCTTGCTTACTCCAAGATGCTGATACCATCCAAACTGTTCGGAATTTAATGATTTTTTTTTTAACATCATTGGACTTACCTTACACCTTGAAAAATGTCTATTCGTATTGTATAGAAACAGAAATATATGCGAATAGAAAGCTATTATAGTAAAGCAAATAATGATTTTCAAGAAATGTTATTCAACATTCTTTACACAATATATAAGTTATACGATACGTTGCCTTTGCAATCCGGGCTCCGAGAGGCGTGTATCAAATACAAAATATTTGATTTCGACAAAATGCAGAGATCAATCATACCGCAAACTTTCCCATGCTTATCTTTAGAAGAAAAAGGTTAAGTATGTCGAAAAATATTAACAGGAATAATTATCTTCCCAAAATTCTCAGTTCAACTGGTATGCAAATCTATTTTTTTTAAAGCAGATAACTTGTTATGAAATTTAGGCAATAATGCCATCATCAACATTTTGGTATCAATGCTTGACAAATCTGAAAAACGTACGCATTTTGACATGGTGAATATAGAGTATGGTAGGATAATCTCTTTTTGCGAATGAACATGTGTCCGCTAACTTCTCGTTAAAAAAAAACACAGAGTGGTGAAAGTTGAGGAAAATGGATATTTCTTGTCTGTAGATTCGAAACGCCTCGAGCGATTTTGAGCAAACTCTCAGGGGTCCTTAAGCATCTTCTTCAGTGGCCTTTCGCCACCTCTATGTGCATTGGGCTTACAGAACTACAAGGTATTTGTAATGATGTAAATATTATGCGATGCGAAATCCGAATCTGGTTTCAGTACGGGTCTAACTTGTAGAGCGCACCACCTGAAATCATGACATGTGTATGTCAAGCACCCATTCTGATTTTTTCGCATCACCGTGTAAGATGAGTAGGTGAGAGTTTGAGTGACGTCCCTTTTTTGGAACATATTATTATTATTGTTCAAGACGAAGGTATTTTAATTGGAGTGAAAGAGCGTTTCGTGAACCGGAAATAAATATCTTCGTGGAAAAATGACTGGCCGTTGTATATCAAAAAAAGTACTTGAACTGATGACATGTTAAAACTACCAAGTAAAAATCAAAATAAAGAATCTATCAAGCCTTTTTTGAGCTGCCACCCTTCCCTAGTTCGGACCCAGCGCAGGGGCGAAACCACGGAACCTTGATCAGAAAGTATAATTGAAAAACACATGTGAATTTAAATTATGAAATAGTAGCGGTCCTGCAATCTCTTGGAAAAATCATGCATTCCAGCAAAAAGAGGTGGGAGGCGTAAATGTCAAAAAGTAAGAAGGTAGGTACAATATGAAAATGAACATTCTGTGTATTGCTATGCTCACCAATTTAACAAGGAACAAGCAATGTCAAGTATAACGAGCGTATTTTTTTTTTTAATAAATCTGAATGGGATTTCTATTTCTGTTTCAAATTCCCCTGACATAACAGCAGCCTTAAAACATGTTTGTGACAAACGATTCAAACGAATACCAAGATCAGTAGTTAGCACAAACGCGTTGGAGCACTGATTCGTACTTTAGCAGACGCTGGAAGTACCCATAAATGTTATGAGTCATGGATTTGAGGAAAAATTGATCAAAAAGGAGGGGAAATTCCTTACAATTTTCTGCCTGCGGCGCGCCGTTGGAACACCAATTCCTACTTTAGCAGACGGTGGAGGTACCCATGGATGTTATGAGTCATGGGTTTGAGGAA
This sequence comes from Orchestes rusci, assembly GCA_958502075.1. Lineage (NCBI taxonomy): Eukaryota > Metazoa > Arthropoda > Insecta > Coleoptera > Curculionidae > Orchestes > Orchestes rusci. The sequence goes on from OY293304.1 coordinate 54,202,925, forward strand.
AAATTGATCAAAAAGGAGGGGAAATTCCTCACAATTTTCTGCCTGCGGCGCACCGTTGGAACACTAATTCGTACTTTGACAGGTGCTGGAGGTACCCATAAATGTTATGAGTCATGGATTTGAGGGACAATTGATCAAAAGGGAGGGAAATTCCTCACAATTTTCCGTCTGCGACGCGCCGTTGAAGCACTAATTCGTACTTTAACAGACGCTGGAGGTACCCATAAATGTTATGAGTCATGGATTTGAGGGGAAATTGATTAAAAAGGAGGAGAAATTCCTGTAGTGGAATTTGAGTCATTTTGTGATATTAAACAATTGGTTATTGATGTCACCTACATTATGAAGGTTGCATATCAGCAAAGTACCAAATTCCAAGACGGCGCTTGTTATTATTGGACCGACGATATGTTGTTAGTTCAACCCTGTGATGATAAAGTATGTCATGATTAATAACAATAAGCTAGTCTAGATCGAGGCTGTACCGATTTCGATATGGGAGTTAATAATAAAACTCCTTAACTGAACGGTCGTGTTTGATTCCTTTGGCACGTAGGCGAACTCCTTACAACTGGAACATCACATGGCGATCCTGCCAGTTGCGTGTCAATGGGAAAAGGAAAGAGTGATTCAAGTCGCGGATAGGCGATAGTTCAGTGATAAGTGAAGTTATACGATGGGGAAATCAAACTCAAAGCATTCCGAAGTTACGGATACGGGAGTTGTGAATTCCAATTTCATAGTGGACCAAGAAGCAGTTGCTGTGCCCCATGATATCCGCGTTGTTTTTTATGCCCTTGCATCAGGAGTGTGGATCCTAGTTGTTATCAAATTGAAAAAGGCATATAGGAGAAATCTAAAAAAAGATTTGTCCAGAAGCATAGTTTTACGACCCTCCGGTTGTCACGACGTCTGATACGAGTTTTACTGTGGCTGGATTAGTTGAAAACGTCAACTGGTGTTCACCAACACTGGCTTCGAGGGAATACTCTAGTTGGGGGCACGAGCCACTAGAGTGCATCGATGGACAAATTTGGTAGCAGAACATAATCCAGAACAATATCAACACCAACCGGATAGTGCATCGACGCAATTAGAACAATCAACCAGCAGAATAACGTAGAAATGTAAGTGGTTAGATACTAGGATAGTTATGGTTTTGCAAAATTTTAAAGATATTTATGAGTCGATTGTCAAGTTTTACCAAAATTTGAAGAGAGAACCGGCAGTGCGTCGCGCAGATTTAGGTAGAGTAAATAGGTTAATATTGGAATTAGGGAAACCAGGACAAAATAATAAATTGAAAAAGGAGATTCAGCTTGAAGCTATCACTGATTTAGGAACTAAGAAAACTGTTTTGGATTACATTAACGCAAGCGATACTTACTTGATAAAAGCTAAGACAATTTTTAATGAAAGGTTACAAGTTCTAGTGTCTGAAGGGAACTCAGAAAGTTCAGCAAAAAGTTCAGAAAAATCAGTTTTAACATCCGCCAATATGCCTGATAATTTCGATTTGAATACTGCAGCTTCCTTGTTGACGGCTATGGATGGCACTGAGGAAGTTACTAAGCAGTTGATAGACGCCATCGAATTGTATAGTGATTTTATCAATGATGATGGAAAGTCATTACTAATTAAATACGTATCAAAGACTAGGTTGACGCAAAATGCGAAGTTAAAACTACAAAGTTTGTATGATAGTGTCGCTAATTTGGTGAAAGATATGAATAATTATCTTATTAGTAAGAAATCGGTCGCGGTGCTTGCTGCTCAAATGAATTAGGTGAAACCGGAGTCCAAAACCATTGACGATTATGCTAGAGTCATTGGACTGACTGCCCAAGCGGATGGTGATAGTGCTCTGTTGCCAATTTTTCGCAATGTCAATGAAAAAATCGCAGTAAATGCATTTTCTAATGGTTTAAGGAATGCTGAGTTGCGAACCATTGTTAAGGCGAAGAACTATCAAAGTTTAAAAGATGCGGTGTTAGGCGCCAGAGGGGAAGAATCGGTAAAGATGACAAATACTAAACCAGCAGTACAAATGTGTTCCACATGGGAGATCGAGCTAATGCTTTCAATAATAATAGGTCTTTTGCTGCGGGGTCTAGGGGTAGATCAAGGGGGACAAATTCTTCATTTTTCAATAACCGGGATTATAATAATAGTTATGGGTTTAGGGCAAATTTCAATAATAGGCAAAACAACCCTAGGCCACCGGGTCATCGAGGCCAAGGGCGCGGTCAAGTTAACAACTATCGAAATAATCGAGGACAAACAACGCGTAATGAAGGTCGAGTGTATGGTGCGAATGAAACAAAGGGGAATGAATACCAAAACCATACCCTCGACCAAAACATAAGTCAGCAGTTTTTTCGAGAAACATAGCAAAATGAAGTGAATCACAGTTCAATCTATGACTATCGTGAAAGAACATGTTTGCCAACCTTTAACCTACAATTTTGATCTGCCACTGTAACTTTAAATAAAAAATGAACTGTATACAATGTGATCTTACGCACTTTGTAGAAGGGTATCCATAATCAGATAAGGAAGCGCATACGGTTGCGAAAGCATTTGTTGAAAATTTTGTGTTGCAATACGGCATACCTTGTGAGGTCCTCACGGGTCAAGGAACGGAGTTTATGGCAAGCATTTTCAAAGAATCATGCAAGTAACTTGGCATTCGGCACATGAAATCGACAGCATATCATCATGAAACGTTGGGTGGACTCGAAAACTCACATAAACACTTTGGTGCATATCTTCGTATGTATTTTTCCAAAAGTATTGAAAACAATTGGAGCGATTGGGTTCAATACTGGTTTTTTGCGTATAATAACACTGTAAATACAGTAACGCGCTACACGCCATACGAACTTGTTTTCGAGAAACCAAGTCGGGTACCTTCAAACGTGACGAGTAATATTGACTCGATCTACAATTTTGATGACTACCCATTAGAGCTGAAATTTCGGTTGCAAAGTGCATGGGCGGAGGCAAAAACTAATTTGGTAGATCCAAAAATGAAGCAAAAGGAAATGTTCGATGAGAAAAGTAGGGAATATGAATACAAAGTAGGTGATAAGGTTCTTATCCAAAACAAGAATTCAGGAACTAACTTGACCCTTTGTATAAAGGTCCTTATGAAGTTATTGCAGTGAAGGGATGTAATTTAGTTTTATGTATAAATAACAAATATAAGGAATTTCATAAACATCTAGTTAAGTTATATTTCAGCTGAATGTAATAATTAATATCAGGCCAAATGGCAAGTAGATATCCATTTATGTAATATAGTTATGGTATTCCTTTGGCACGTAGGCGAACTGTAACCATGTAATGTTCCAGTTGTAAGGAGTTCGCCTACGTGCCAAAGGAATCAAACACGACCGTTCAGTCAAGGGTTTTATTATTAACTCCCATATTGAAATCTGTCAGCCTCGATCTAGACTAGCTTATTGTTATTAAGCATGACATACTTTATTATTACAGGGTTAAACTAACAACATATGGTGGGTCTAATAATAACAAGCGCCGTCTTGGAATTTGGTACTTTGCTGATATGCAACCTCCATAATGTAGGAGACATCAATAACCAATAATTGTTTAATATTACAAAATGACTCAAATTCCACTACATTCCTCACAATTTCTGCATGCAGCGCGATTTGCTTGCTGCGCTCCATCGGTCCGAACCCAAAACCCCCTCCTTATAAATTGTCTGGCTACGCCACTGACCCAGCGGGTAAGCTCTTGGCATCCATCTCAATGGGGATATAAATAAAAGCTAGGATAAAGATCAGGGGAAAGTTCTGGATGAAGCAACTTGTCAATTTCTTTATAATGCGCTGTGTTTGAAGCCTGCATCACTTGTTCAATATAGTTCAGTCCCACCCATTTTTCAGATGTTTTCTCCCTTGAAAGGCTTGGACATATTTTTGCCAATTTTCTTACAAATTATGGTTTTTCATGTAACCTTGATACCAATAGCACAATAATCAATTTCAATAACTGAATATATTCCCAATCGGAAATCAAATATGAATATGCCAGCTCGAAATTAGCGAGGCAGTCGCTTGCCCTGGATTCCCCGCTTCCTTGATCGTCCGATGTTTCGACGGTTGTGGTGACTCAGATGTTTTGTGCTGAGATATTTGTCACCACAACAACTCTTTATGCTCGGGATCTTTGGTTTGTCACAGTCGACCACGCTACCTCTTTTCCGTCCCGGAAAACAATTTAGGCTATACCTATGGAAAAATAAATCAGTAACTTTGCATCAACAATATTCACAATTTGAAGCCTGACAAATACCGACAGTGATGGCCAGTCATCAACAGCATTCGTCATCCTCAAATCATGAAAAAAAGATACAAAATATTCAAACAAAAATCATTGAACCATAATTCCCAGCTACACTTGGCTTTCTGATACTTTATCAGACTTCTCGTTATCGAAGACTTTCTCAGAACCTTTTTTCCTAAGTCGTTCTCTGACTCAGACTCACTACTCTCAAGAGCAGCTGAGAAGGGCTTCATCTTGTCTGCGAAACAAATACCCTGATATTTTCTTCTTGCCCGTTATGACCTGCTAGGTCTTCCACAATGTACCTATCATGGTCTAGTACCTTTTTGACTTGGTAAAGAACACAAAACTTTCGCACGAGCTTCTCACTCTTACCCTCGTTTAAAACATTCGTCCTCCTTAGGACAACTTGGTCCCCTACGCTATACTTATGAGATTTTCTCCTTTTCGCGTCAAAATAGGCCTTTTGCTCACTCTGCGCTATTTTAATGTTCACAGCGGCTTCTTGTCTAGATTTTTCAAAGTCTCTTTTCGCAGAGTCGTCTACTACCGCTACGCTCAAGAATGCATCTGCCATTGTGCTAGGTCTATAGCCAACTAATAATTCATAGGGACTCTTCCCAGTAGAACTATTTCCGGCTGAATTAATACCAAACACAGTGGCACTTATAGATGCATCCCACTTCCTCTCATCATCATAGAAAGTTGAAATAGTTTTATTGTAACGCACCACTTGCACGTTTGCTCGTGGTGTCGCTGTTGCATTCAGGACTGATTTGATACTCAAGTCCTTTGCAAAGCTCTCAAAAGTGCTACTAGTAGAACTGGTACCTCTGTCGCAGATCATGTGTTTTGGGGTATCAAAGGTGAGAAACATATTCTCTAAGAAGGTGATCACTGGCCTAGTCTTCGTACTAGGAACAGCTTCAGCTTGTAAAAACTCAGTGAAAGCGTCAACCGCCACTATTGAATGGGTATTTCCTTTGAGAAAACGTTGTCCCTTCGAGCAACGTTTTGCTCTAAAGGAACGTATTCCTTTGGGAAAACGTTTTCCCCTCGAGCAACGTTTTTATTCAATACTGATCTGCCAATCAGGACAGGCATTGTTTGCAAATCATCCCGTACAACAAACACTGGTACTTCAGCCTTGAACAAATCTACTCTAAGATAAGTTTGAGCAGTACCCAGAACCTTGCAAACAGCACCCAGAACCTTGCAAACAGCACCTCCATAACCAGTCAGGTGAATATCGCTTTCAGTCTAAGTCAGACCAGTTGATCTCGCATAGCTCTCGCGAATCAAAACCTCTTCGCATCCTGAGTCCATAAAACCTCGCAAATTCTTTCCGTTTACGTTGCAGGTAACATATTAACGGTTTCCCGAATTATTAGGCTTGGTTTTGCAAATCAATGCTTTGTGAAGGTTATTTGGTTTACTTTTGCGGCAGTTGGCGGCCAGATGTCCGAGCTGCTTGCGATATGGACATTGCACCTTTGGTTTTGGACAATCTTTAAACATATGGCCGTATTCCCTACAACTGAAACATCTTGACCTTTCAAATTTCTGTTTAAGATCGGGTTTGTATGGATTTTGCCTAGGATTTTCCATGCGCTGTTCGTGTCTTCTAGGTTGTTTCAGATGTTCTTTAATAGGCGTTGATGAACAAGTGGACAGGTATTCCTTGAAAAGTTGTTCGGGAGTAGAATATCTACACACCTTCGCTCCTGATTGTATGGCTTTATCGAGAATGCCATCAATGATCATAGCTACCACATTTTGACCCGATATTTCACATCGTCGAAGTAGTTGCATTTTATTGAAAAAATACCCCGTCCATGATTAGTCTCGCAACTTTTTGCGTTCAATTAGGTTCCTGATGGCAACAGGAAAATCATGATGGTCGGGAAAAGCCTGGTTAAGCAGACTCTTCCACTCACTCCAGGTATGCCTATAATCATCCAAACCATTGTACCAAGTTTTAGCCAAGCCCTCTAGCCTGGTCTAGATATGAAAAACTTCCAAGTTGTCGGCCCAGTTGTTTATTTGACCCAGTCGATCAATTTTATCAAACCATTTATTGCATTTTATTTGTGACTCGTCACTTGGATCAAATTCCGGAATATAGTTAGGGTTGACAGTCACCTTGTTGCGATTATTGCCACTAGAATGGTCCAATAATTGATTCACGAAATCCTCCTCAACAACTAAACTACTACTTTTTGACGTAACGCTCACGTCTGAAGCCTGTTCAATTTTATCGAGGTCTGAATGTTGTCCACGCTGAATATTAGTAGCGACATGCTCTAAAGGTTTATTACTTTCTAAACTAGGTGTGAGACTTCGTGAAATTTGTACATGTACGACACTTTCAACAGTGGGCCCTTTTTTTGCATTTCTACCCAAATTATGGTCTTTCGTACTCGCGGTTTTTCTATATTTCCTGCTTTTCCTCTTATATCGTCCTATAATTATCACTAGAAGACGAGGAAGTGGACGATGAGTCACTCGAAGTACTTCTTTCTCTTTTACTTCTACTCATTTTCAATTATCGGCGTATCCAACAAAAACTTATGATAACTTTAACAAAACAATACAATTTGACAGAATAAAGAACAATTACTAATGACCAGTCTTTTCGTAAGGAGTTTGAACAATCCTACCGCTGCACTATAACGTCGATACCAATAGCACAATAATTAATTTAAATAACTGAATATATTCCCAATCGAAAATCAAATATAAATATGCCAGCTCGAAAGTAGCGAGGCAGTCGCTTGCCCTGGATTCCCCGGTCCCTTGATCGTCCGATGTTTTGAAAGTTGGGGTGACTCAGATGTTTTGTGCTGAGATATTAGTCACCACAACAAGTCTTTATGCTCGAGGATGTTTGGTTTGTCACATTCAGTACTATAAATTTAATTTCCATGCTCATATTTATTGATAAGTGATGATCACCTGTTTTGTCTGACTCAGATGTTTTGTGCTGAGATATTAGTCACCACAACAATTCTTTATGCTTGGAGATGTTTGGTTTGTCACATTCAGTACTATAAATTTGATTTTCATGCTAATATTCATTGATAAGTGATGATCTCCTGTTTTGTCTTTCGTATTCTCAGATGTACACGACCTACCTTTACTTCAACATCCTCAAACCACAGCATGAAAACTCCATGAAGGCAATATGGCATATGTGTAACCTGTTGTCACTCTGAAGGGTAGGTTTGTCAATGAGAATAGATTTATTTTGTGGAAGAAATCCAAAAGAATAGGAATAGGAAGAATATAGCTCCGAGTGGGACGACCTGCCATGCAGTATGTATGGATAAGGCAGACTTTTTTAGGAGGATAAGAAGGATTGGAAATCGTGAGTACCTTGTTTAAAAAAATGGTAACAGGTTCAGGACCGTAGCTAGAACGGAGCATCAGAAATATGAAGTAGAACATATCGTTCTCGCAAAACCGTCGCGTCTCCGACTTTCGGATGACTTATAGAAGTGAAGGAATAATCATTGAAAGTGGTGAAAAAAATAAAATAGATGTTTGTCCAACGATTTGATTTTGGAACTACGCATTTTGGATCTGAATTAATAAATGGCGTTTAAAAATTAAAAAAATATCGAATTATTTTTTCTGAGTAGAACGGAAATTATGTGAAATACACTAGTGTGTCATTTGACACTTAACTTGTCCAAAATGACATCAATAATGACACCTATTACCATCATGCCGAATTCGTTAGATAAAAAAATGTATCTGATTTCAAGGATGAATTATACCTTATCGACCCTCAATTGAACTTCCAATCACTGTCGATTGATACTCTTGGAACACTGACAACGTGTACTAAATTTGGTGTTCCAAGTCAAGGTATAACTGTGATATTGTATTTTTGCAAAATTTAAAAACTTACTTTCAAGATATACAGTGCGTTTTCTTAAGACGGAACATAGGGATTCCCATGTTAAATTATCAATCCCATGTTAGAAGTACTTCCATTCGTGGTACACACCTGAAACTTGCCGTAGATGAACTTTCATGCTTCGAGATTGTGTTAGTTAATCAATTACGCCGGAATAACTAGGAAAAAGACTCAAAAAATGCTTTAATTTATCAGAAAGTGATACTTTTAACATGCCTTGTATATGCCGATGACAACAAATTTTCTGACGTGACCAACTTCATTGTCAATTTTTTCAACCAAAAAATTCATTTTCATTTTTATGACCGTTAAAAATACTTCTTAGCCGTGAATAGGGAGCATCGAGGGGGACACTTTGAACAGGTTATCCAAGACATAATGTTTGATTTTGTACTTGATGTATTATACTATTAGAAATAGATGTTATCACAATTTGACAATAAAGTTATTGGTTGACAGTGGTTTATACAAGGCTAGTAAAAAGGTATTACTTTCCAATTAATTAAAGCATTTTTCCAAATCTTTTTTCAATTTATTCTGTGCTAATTGATGGAATAACATAGTCTCTAGACACCAAATTTTATTCACGGCATGATTCAGCTGTGTACTTTGAATAGAAGTACTGCTAACATGGGATTGAAAATTTAACATGGGAATCCCTATATTCCGTCTTAAGAAAACGCACTGTATATCTTGAAAGTAAGTTTTTAAATTTTGCAAAAATTCAATATCACAGTTATACCTTGACTTGGAACACCAAATTTAGTACACGTTGTCAGTGTACCAAGAGTATCAATCGACAGTGATTGGAAGTTCAATTGAGGGTTGATAAGGTTTAATGCATCCTTGAAATCAGATACATTTTTTTATCTAACGAATTCTAAGGCATGATGGTAATAGGTGTCATTATTGATGTCATTTTGGACAAGTTAAGTGTCAAATAACACACTTCACATAATTTTCGTTCTACTCAGAAAAAATAATTCGATATTTTTTTATTTTTTAAACGCCATTTATTAATTCAGATCCAAAATGCGTAGTTCCAAAATCAAATCGTTGGACAAACATCTATTACTTAAAAAAAAATGCACTGTATAATTTCTCAAGGGTGAACTTAGCAAATAGGTAAGTTGCGTTAGATAATTATATTTTTGGTTCCCCTTTATGCTTCTGCTCTGTGTGGGTTCTTATGCGGGACACCCTGTATAGCAAAATTACTTTTAAATAGTTGAGTATCCTGCTCCCAAGTAGACTATGCCCAATGCAGTAGGAAAGTGACCTGGAAACTGGACAATGTCTGAGAATAAACACGTTCCTGCTACTTCTCATACCGCTGTTGATTGTCGGTTTTCATGCGGACAAAAGACAAAAGATGGTCTCACTTGTCGCCCTCATCCTCTCCAAACTCTCTGACCCCGACTTTCAGTAACTAAACAAAATTTGGTATCGTCCAAAAAAAGGACATTTTGCCACTGAGCTAAAATCCAGTGTCTGTGTCGACTGTAGAAGAACCGCTATGTGGCTGAGAAGAAGGCTGGGTAGGTACTCCTAATAATGGTCTCCTGAATCGCAAAGTTTTTATAGCAAGTGTCCGCCATATTGTGGTACTAGAAATTATTCGACCTTACGTTTATTGGGTGAGTTTGGACAGCTGTGACCGTTATGATTCCGACGTACAGTTAACTGCATCACATTTTCGACACATCTTTTGAAATCAGTGGGGTATCAGATAAAATTCGAGCTAATTTTTCTTTGCTAATGGTTATTTATACTATAACCTAGGGTTTTAGAATATCTGGTCACCATGTGGTTATGAGTTAACCCTGAGTTAAAGATGTTAAACTGTTCCACATTCGATAGTGAAGCTTACTATTGAAGTTAACCACAGGTTAAGTTGACCAGTGGAAAATTCGCTGATCAAGCCCTAGTTAAGCACAAACCAAAGGAACATTACCTAGCTATGACTATTTTGACATTTGTGTTCTGCTTCTTGAATTCCAAATTGAAGATTTTCACCAATCATAATAAATAAGCACAAGTAGAGTGGAGTAAAATGAAATTATATGACATCAATGCATTTACCGATGAAGAGAAAGATATAGTACGCCGTCCCAAAATCATCAGTTACCGGACCAACTCAATAGCGAGTATAACACAAATGAGGCTCCAAAGTTGTCACAGACAATGAGACAATTAAAAAAAAAACAGAACTATACCCAATATAATGCTCAACGTTCCACCGTCAAAATATAATCTAAACTACAACACCAAATATCAGAAATAGAAATATTTCTAGGCCTCATATTCTTATGAGGCCTAGACATATTTTTATTGGATTTATTAATAAGAGGCTCTCTTTGAGAAAAATGGATGACTTCCTGGAATTAGAAATAGGAAGGATTTTCGGAAGAATAGTAGAAATAACTTCCAATTTCAAATTCATTTGAATATTTGAAAACTTCAGTCGTTCGTTGTTGTTGTGACATTTGTCGTACTTAACTACGAATCTTCAAAACTGAAAATTCTGTGGTTAATTGACCAACAAACATTTTTTCGCTGTGAAACGATATATGCCTTAACCATTGGTTACTGTGAATGCATTGGGTTAGTTCACCAGAAAGTTGACCAGACATTGTAAAACTGGGGCTTAAGGGATGTAAGTGATACCAGTCGACGAGTTTGCGCCCGAGCGATAGCCATCAGCTTTGACCTGCACTCACGTCTTTGTTTAATTTTGAAGGTTCTTGACAATGTTTCGCTTTGTTAGAAGTTTATAACAAAGAGAATCTTGTTATCGTCGGCTGCGTCGACTGCGAACGTTGTGTTTGGGAGTTTGGGTGACAGATGACGCAGGTCACATCTGGCATAGCTGTCAAGGAAGAGTTGACGTTATGACGAGATCGGGCCTGACAGAGCTGGCGCTGGATTTTTGGCTGTTTATGTTTGTGGTGGTTTTGATGAGAACATAGATTCACTTTATAAAAATATTCTTGAGTTTTAAAAATTATGAAAGAAAACATCTTTTATAATTGTTGGATTGTTCTCTGTGTACCTCAGTTACGACGAAATTATCGCAGAAAGCACGCAGGCCCATCGTGACAGAGTAATATCAGAACAATCCGAAAAAGTGTAGTGGAAGATGAAGAGCAAGATGATGGGCGCCGGACTCACAAGAGTTCTAGAGTATGATGGCAGAAAATTCTTATAAACTTGGCGGTCTTCTACACAGGAACTGCTTGACGAGTTTACAAAGCAATCCAGGATGGCAATGCACCAGATGTCAAGGCCCCGTTTCTGTAATGTAGAAGAATCAAGTGCACAGGCATCATTTACTCCCACATCATTAAAGCTAACCAGCTGCTGCTACGATCTTGACAACACTGCTTAAGTATTCTGTCGAGTTATGGCTACAAGATGCTTCGACTTCGAAGGAGGTATCAAAAATCAGCGATAATCTGATGATCGCCAAAGCTGGCTAATCTTTGAAAAATCGTGCCTATCGATATTACTGTGACTGGAGACTGAAAAGTCGAAATTGGAGCAAATTTGGTGCTGATCTAATCGTCGCCTTCTCAGACAAGGAGACAACTGACGCACGAGATCTCAAGTTGCAGCTACTCTGAGAAGTCATGAGTAGGTGAGTTCGAGTATTCGCTCTGAACACTTGGAGCGCCAAAAATTGTACGCGCTTGAATGGACAATTTCGCGCTCGGAGCGTATTCTCTGAAGCGAATACTCGAACTCACCAATGACGATTTCCACTGGCCCAAATCTTCTCAGTTCACACGCTCTGTAATCATGCATTTTTTTCGCTCCAGAGTATGAAAATCTAGCACTATATCCGGAGTCGGTGCAAAACTATCAAGGAGCAATAACAGAGTAGAACCGCTCGAGAGTGGATTGACTCTTTTGTTAAATTCGGCTGGGCTATAAACTCAGCTACAATATATCACTAGTGAGTCTACACACTTTCGTCACTTACCTCAAAAGCTGAATACATTTCTACAACATTGATATATTTTGTAATTTTTTGAATGTTCTCCATATCGTTGAGAAAAATACTGATAAGTTGAGTGGGATTTATAAACTCGCCGTTCGCCGTTACCGCTAACGCTAACGTTTGACGTTCGAGATAGACATATGGACGCGCCTGCATACATTTATATCATGCCGTCTGCCGTTGGCGCACCGCTAGAGATCGTTCATCTCCATCTTTTGCCGTCCGCCGTTCGTAGCTGAAGCCATAGGAAAATGGCTCAATAGGTTTTTGTTCCCATAACTCATGTTGTTATATCATAAAATTAAGATTTGTACCAGAATATACTCGAGTCAGTCACCAAATCTCACTGAACTAAAAGACATCAACTTCAAAGTAAGTGAACAAAAAATTTGAAAATATTCGATGACAATCGACGGTATAAAAGTTTATAAATGCATTGGGCGACGGCAACGTTAGCGTCACCGGCAAACGTCAACCGTAACGGCGGACGGCAAGTTTATAAATCAACCTTTATTCACCTGACGAAACTTCATCTTTGCTACTACTAGATGAATTTTGCTAGAGAAATATTTGTTTTAATATTTTCCATGTATTAATTTATTATTGAGCAAAAAACACAAATAAACCACCTGAAAAAAATGCAGAATGCACAGAACTGATCATGTATGACAGTTCCAAAATAATTGCACTGAGTGCCAAGTTACGGAATCGCTCTGATGCAGCCGAACAAAAAAACTAATCTGCACCGGGTCAGTGCAAAGCGAGTCGAACACGCACTTTCCATTGCTCTTGCTCCACTCCTAACCAGTCGAAATTGTAATTCTGTTCGAGTTCGCACTGAGTGCAGCTTAGTGCAGCCAGTCGAAACCGCTATAAGTGTGTAACCTTTTGCGAGTATGCTGATGAAAAGTTACGTAGCATTGACATTGACAGGTTTCATGACAACCTGTCATGGAAGGAATACAGTTTTGAGCATGATCGAATATGACCTAGACAATATCCGTCATTCAAATTCAAAAGCCAAGTTCTGATCATCATCGGAAACGCCTTGGAGATTTCAGAAGCACCTGGAAAAATACTGGATCGATAATCGATAACAGAAAAGAAACGAGCAGCAGGAGCTTTAACGGAAAGTGCTTCAAATGTGGTCGACATGAACAACAACAGGACAAGTGCCGAAGTTCTCAAGCAGAAACCTCTAAAGAATCATCCAACAACAAAAACGAGAAAAATGATGTCCCTTCTTGTAGTCACTGCAAAAAAATGGAACATACAGAAGTCCACTGCTGGTACAAATAAGGCAAAAGAGCTTTTGTATTGAAGGAATGACGCTAACTCCAAAAATCATCGGTTGACACAATCCTATCTTCATCGATTGTGTTTCTTATTTTTATTGTTATTCCGAATAATGTATACCTTCCTTTCTTTCATAGTTAAGAAAAGTGCTAACGTTCTCGAGCTATACCATGACATGGATAATATCTCGAAGGTGTGTGGGGACTTAGTAGCCTTGGAAGACTCTGAGCTGGCTGGTGGTGGGAAATTGTAAGCAAAGGAAAGGGGGCCATACAAACTACGCAGACTTGTACCGAATGATAGATATACAGTGCCCCCCCCTTTTTTTTAATGTGTGCACCAAAAATTTTGAAACTTGGCATACTTCAATTGCTGTCGAAATACTACCTTTTGATGTTAGGTACTGACGTAGTTTTAGTATTCAAGATGGCGGCTGGGCGCCATTTTGAAACATTTTTTCAAATAGAAAGGGGGGTCGTGTGACACCCCATTTTGAAGATCCTGATGAGTACTTTATCACCCTAGAATATTAAGTCGATATCTTCAAGTACTACAAAATGGCGGTACATTTAATTACTACATTGATACATACACTTTTTGAACAAATTCGTCAAGTTCAATTCAAAAGATGCTTTTTTGACATTTTTGTCAATTATTTCTAACTGGGAATATTCGTTGTTTATGCGATAATGTGTTCAAGCATTTGAATAATCTCAGGCAATTGGGCGAACCGACAGATTCATGGGACACGTTATTGATTTACATAATGACAGGTAAACTTGATAAAAATTCGGCCAACGATTGGGAAAAATACAAGTCAAACCGCGATAAAGTCACTCTGATCGAGTTCTGAGAGTTCCTCCAAAGACATTCAGAGCAAAATCAAAATAAGCGTTTTCAAAATCAAAAATCAAACCAGCGCTCACGAGGTTTGATTAGCAATACAGAAGCCAATTCATCAAACGATGTTGGAAATCCAAAATCATAATATACGTGCTATTACTGTAAAAAGGATCACAGTTTATTTCATTGTTTGGTGTTTCTTGAGCTGCCGGTGAAAAAGCGTATTGCTAAAGTCAAAGCATTGCACTTATGCATGAACTGTTTGAGATCGAACCACACTTTTAAGGATTGCACGTGGAGCGGATGTAAAACATGTGGAAAACGGCATAACTCAATCCTTCACGACATTGCTTTGAATCCGAACAATCTGACAGCACCCCCAACAGAAGCCGTAGCAGCTATTCCACAAGAACGCGAAGGCGATATCGATGATGATGGTCATCTTATTTCAAATACTAGTATGTTAAATACTAACGATAAATCGAAATGTTCGTTTGTTATATCACGTCAAACTATCTTATCTACAGCCAGAGTTAAGGTAAGTTATCCTGCAAATACCAATCAGTTCGTAACAGCCCGAGCGTTGTTAGACTGTGGCTCGCAATCGAGTTTTATCACTTCCGAATTATGCGAAAAATTAAATTTATCGAAAACCAAAGTTAACCTAGCGATCTCAGGTATAAGTGATAAACTTTCTTACGCGAATTATAAATGCGAAATAAATCTTTGTTCGATGAATAATTCATACTCGTTCAAGTTGTCTTGTTTTGTGTTGGACAAAATAACTTCTGATTTACCAGATAGACCGATCGATATTGGTGATTTTCATATACCAATAGACATTCAGCTTGCTGATCCAGATTTCGATACACCTCAGCCAATAGATATATTAATCGGAGCAGACGCTTTTTGGCACCTTTTATGTACTGGCAGAATGAATATTGGCCATTATGCGCCAATCTTGCAAAATACAGGCTTAGGATGGATTGTTGATGGATCTTCATTCGTAACAAAAAATGTCACTAAAACTCGATGTAACATTAACACAATTTCAGTTCAAGAACAGTTGGCAAAATTCTGGGAAGTGGAGAAAATTGATCCTATAAAATCGTGGTCCACAGAACAACAGATGTGCGAACAACATTTCGTTGAGAATTTGAAGATCAATGAAGCCGGTAGGTACGTCGTTTCACTTCCATTGAAGGATAATCCATCAAAATTGGGAAACTCACATGATTCAGCGATTAAATGATTTGTAGCATTGGAACGAAGATTTGTTCAGAACGAAAGTTTGCGAAATTTGTATATTCAATTTTTAACTGAGTACGAGCGATTGGGTCATATGACCGAGGTTCTTGACATTCCAAATAATGATCAACCCGAATACTTCATGCCTCACCATGGTGTATTGAAAGAATCGAGTACTACAACTAAGCTTCGCGTAGTTTTTAACGCCTCTGAGACCGCGTCGACAGGTATTTCTCTAAATGATATACAAATGGTCGGGCCTACTATACAACAGGATTTGTTTTCTATTATTCTGCGATTCAGAATGCGCAATATTGTGTTGTCCAGTGATATACAAATGATGTACAGGCAAGTCTTGATTAACCCAGAACAAAGATCGTTACAAAAAATTGTGTGGAGGCCATATCCAAACGACCCTATCAAAACTTTCGAATTAAATACCGTCACATACGGAAACGCCGCCGCATCTTTTCTGGCAATTCGGTGTCTTCACGAAGTTGCGCTCGAATGCGAAATCGAACATCCGGTTATTGCCAATATTATCCGAAATGACATGTATGTAGATGACTTGCTCACGAGCGTTGACACACGCGAAGAAGCGGAGTACGTTTGCGAAAATATTTCGAAAGTATTTCGTAAACGAGGTTTCATTTTACGAAAATGGAAATCCAATGACGAAAGCGCAATTCATGGCTTAGACTCAGAGCATGAATCAAAATCGATCGAATTCACAAATAATAAAGAACACGCCTGTAAAACTTTAGGTCTTTTGTGGAAATGTGAACGTGACATTCTCTCTTACAAAATACAACCCCGTAATTTCGATGATGAAGGTAAAGTACTAAGAGAGTTATTTTATCCAGAATTGCGACTATTTTTGACCCTTTGGGACTCGTTAGTCCATGTATAATAGTCGCCAAGGTACTTCTTCAGAAGTTGTGGTCCGAGGAGCTCACTTGGGACCAACCTCTACCCGAGCACATACTTCAGTCGTGGCTAAGTTTTTCTGCTGAGTTGGGCCAATTAAATCAACTTGTTATTATGCGAAAGGAAGCATGCAAAAAGCCTACGAGTGTCGTTTCATGGTTTTGCGGACGCATCGGAAACAAGCTACGGAGCGTGTCTTTATATTGTGTTGATTTTATCACAGCTCATTTCAAAGGTGATAAAGTGTTCGACCCTTGAATTTGACAAAGTGTACTGCTGGTCAGATTCAACGATCGTTCTGGGATGGTTGCGAACCCCCCCGCACATCTTGAAGCCATTCATCGCAAACCAAGTTGCGGAGATCCAGCAATTGACTGGTTCGCTTGAATTGAGACACGTGCCCACTTTGGATAATCCCGCAGATATAGTTTCCCGTGGTATGGCGCCAAAGCATTTGATTATTTCAAATTTATGGTTTCATGGTCCATCCTGGATCAACGTTCAAGAAAACTGGCCCATATCTTATATCCCTGATACGGACTTACCTGAGAGACGAAATTTGTGTTTAGTTACGCATATCCCCCAGGTTTTATTCAATTTCAATCGGTTTTCAAGTGTGAACAAACCAAGACGCGTCGTAGCTTATGTTTTAAGATTCATTATCAATTGTAGACAAAAATCCAGAAATTCAAGAAGTTTGTTTCATTTAACTGTTGATGAATTAAACGTGGGATTTTTCAACCTTGTAAAACATTCTCAACGGGAAACGTTTTTCGAAGATATCACCGATTTTCAAGAACGTGGTCAATTAAAGCCTAATAGTAAAATTCTAAGTTTACATCCGTTTGTTGACCAGCAAGGTATTTTACGCGTTGGTGGAAGGTTGACTAATTCCGATTTTCCATATGAAAAGAAACATCCAATTTTGTTGTCAACAAAGCATCGATTTACTCAACTTATTTTGAGAATGAGCACCGAAAATTGTTACACGCAAGTCCGCAACCACTTCTATCACGAATTCGAGACAAATTTTGGCCAATTTCAGGTCGTAGCTTTGCTCGGAAGATCGTGCGAGATTGCGTCAAGTGTGCTCGATTCAACGTCACCAAAATTCAGCCTATTATGGGAGATCTGCCAAAAACTCGAGTACATCCCACTACCCCGTTCTCCGTGGTAGGTGTCGATTACGCAGGTCCATTTCTAATGAAAAACCAGCGCGGCAGAGGTAACAAGGTCATCAAATGTTGGGTGGCACTTTTTGTATAATTTAGCACTCGAGCTATTCATTTAGAACTCGTTTTATCTTTGAGTTGTGACGACTTCCTTCAGGCCTTCAACCGTTTTGTGAGCCGCCGTGGCAAACCATTGGAAGTATTTTCCGACAATGGTACCAATTTTATTAAGGCCAACAAGGAATTGAAAGAATTCGGAAAATTTCTGCAGGAGAATCAAAACGAAATTTGTGGTGAGGTGACTGTCTCTGAACTTGAAATTA
This sequence comes from Orchestes rusci, assembly GCA_958502075.1. Taxonomy (NCBI): domain Eukaryota; kingdom Metazoa; phylum Arthropoda; class Insecta; order Coleoptera; family Curculionidae; genus Orchestes; species Orchestes rusci. Next base: position 54,220,967 of record OY293304.1, read on the forward strand.
AATGGCATTTCATTCCAGGAAATTCGCCACATTTTGGAGGTATTTGGGAAGCGGGTGTGCAGAGTTTGAAATATCACTTAAAACGCGTGTTAGGGAATTGTAGTATATATTTTTTTGATTTTCAAACATTGTTGATACGGATCGAATCAATACTCAATTCTCGACCTTTGTTTCCTCTGAGCTCCAGTCCCGATGACTTGACTGCCCTTACGCCAGCCCATTTCCTCATCGGCAAATCAAGCATGTTGGTATCAGAACCTGCTGTACCCGATGTTGCAGAAAACAGACTATCGAATTTCCAGTTATTACAAAAAATGTACGAATGCTTCTGGAAACGATGGAGCTGTGAATATATCAGTGAGCTACAAAAACGTCAATGCTGAAAGAAGAACCAGGGTAATCTTCAAATTGGACAATTAGTTCTTGTTAAAGATGATAAGTTGCCTCCCTCAAAATGGCCCATGTAAGAGTTGATGAGCTGATTCCAGGAAAAGATGGGGTGAAACGAGTGGCAACCATAAGAACTTCAGATGGAATCATGTCAAGGGCCGTAGTCCGTCTTTGTCCGTTACCCGTTGTCAGCTAATCTTCCAAGGCCGGGGGCATGTACAAGATTCTTAAGGTGCTTTATCTCCTGGCAGTTACCATGGTTTTAAAATTTGAATTGAATGTCACTATCGTTAAAATAGGCGTCAACGAACGCAATTATTGTATTATTTTAAACAATCTAATACAAAATAAAAAGAATCAGTGCCTAACATTGCACACACACGAACAAAGGCCGTCAAACCACTGTGGCTGCACCTGACCGGCATGAAGTCAGGGATATTCCTGGGATGACAAGTCGAGAACGCCGTGTTTAGTTGTGTCTGGCAGTGGCAACTTGAACCGATGGATTAGATTTTGAAAGGTTTGGTTGAGTGAGCGGAGCGCGTATTGGCAATGTCTCCGATGGTAGGACGCATAGCTAGAAAAACATCTGCCGAATCGCGGGAGACAATGTATCTCGATTTGATTATAATAGGCTCGATATTCTCTACTGCATTAGGACGCTACGAAAGAAGTAAAAGAAAACTGACTGTATCACGATGTTAAGCAGTGATATTCCATCATGTTTGCACAAATGAAATATCGTCGGTATAATAATTCCAAAACCACGAAAGTGCCAATTTCGAGATTCGAGAAAATTGCATTTATATGTTCACTCTAGTTTAAAAAATTGACATGTTGAGGTAGATCCACAACCACAAAATAATTCTCATTTTAAATCATCAAGATTATGTCAATATGAAATGTAAATCGATTTATCTTTTTTTTTCAAAAAAATGCACATTCGTTTTTTTGGCTTTGCAAAATAAGTGAATATTTTTTCTCGTGCAAATGAAAACATATATTTTTCAAAAATATTAGTTTATCGGCGATCTAATTTCGTAGAATTTATCAAAATACAAGATGATAAATCATCATTCGAGCAAAAAAAAACAAACATTCATCCAAGTACAAAAAAAAAATCTATCACATAAAAGTAAGTAACAAAAATCTCTGGCATGAAGTAGATGGTAAGATGAAACTAGAACAAAACTCGATAAAAGTACAATTTCAACAAGAAAATTTACTTCAAATGACGCAACGGTAACTATTCTAATCTTGGTCGTCATCAGTCACAGACTCTTCGCCAATATCCGGCTCAGGCAAGTTGTCTCTAACATCACGGCTGGTCTTCAACGACTCGTAAAATGGATGATAAGCCCTAGAAATAGTTAAGTACCTGGTCCCTGCACATCTTTAGCGAATCTTTTTTTTTGCTTCACTTATAGGAAGTTCACAATTGAAAGCTTTTCTACCATAGGTGTTGTGGGACGACCTGTTTTCCTTATTTTGCGGCAGTCTACCTCCGCAAAATCTCCAGGAAAACTATCTTTATAATTAGGTTTTGAAGGCTCGTCTTTCAAGTAGCGGAACCAGTAGACACTCCTCCATGGAATTTTGAAATTTGAATTGCTTGAAAAGTATTTGAAGTCATGAAATTCAGCATACAACATTTTTTTTACAACGAAAGGCTCCGGAGATATACGAGAACTTCTAATCAATGGCGCTCAACCATCAGGAGTATACACTGGTACAAACTTTGCCTTCCCTTCAACTTTTGAGTGGATGGAATCACACTCCATTTCACTGTGACCAGTTTCAAAAAAACGTTGATCGATAACCCGCAATGACTGATGATTCTTCAGTAGATGCATACACATAGAAGCAAACACAGTGTTCTTCTGTTGTACACCACATCCATCTGACATCATGCGGACCTCGGTGATTTTAGTGTGAGACATGATAAAATCATGCACGCACGAGGCTCATTCTCATCTCATTTGCTCCACGTTTACCTTGAGTTTCATCCCAGAGATAACATTGAACTTTTTGATTACACGAATTGTAAATTGTCAGATTGTAAATTTTTTTTTTCGCAAATAAAAAAAAATGGCATGCGGATCCTTCCGGAGTGTTGAGGACCGCTTGAAGATCAAAATTATTGCGAGGGATTTGTCTTTGTCACGAGCCTCTCTTGTGGCAACTTTTCTTTCTAGATGTTCTTTGTACTCATCTTCTTTCAGAATTTTTTCTTTTTCACTTGAAGAGTTTCGCATCAAGCATCTCCTGCATTGGTCCTTTTTCAGTTTGAAAAAACCCAAATTATTTCCCTGAAAAACTTGTCGGTATTTTTCAAAAGTGACCGGTTTGATTTTCTCTGGGATGCAGAACTCTCCGTACATTCTATGTAGGGGTTCGCGAGACCGAGACCAAGACCGAGACTAACTTAGTCTCGGTCTTGGTCTCGAAAAATGAATCATGGTCTCGGTCTTGGTATCGGTCTTGAAACCAAGACCGAGATCAAGACCATGGATAGTCTCGGTCCCGGTCTTGGTCTTGTCTCTTGTCTCGGTCCCGAAATTTTAAATAGGTGTCTTCCAATATTTGGTGTCACAAAGCAAAATAATTATATTTTTCAATGTCTGCTGTGGTAAAAGTGAATATAGATAGAACAATATTTTAATAACAGAAATTATTATACTCAGTTGAAGTTGGAGGTGTTATAAAAACTCCAAGCACCTGTAGGTTTTGCGCGAGGTAGTGGCTCATTGGCAAAATCGAGCAAGATCAGTTTTGTTAAGGGATGTTATATTTTGTAAAGGGGATAAATTCAACAACCTAACAACAAGGCGAACCAGTGAGTACGGCGGGAACAGGCGGCAGCTCTGCATGTCATTGGAGATGACAGGACAAGCGAATCGGGCGTGAGAGGGGGTTGTTACGGGTGACGTGGATCAATGTAGACGTACTTCGGTGACTTATCAGTTTATTTCGAATTATTGCGAAAAATATACGGATTTGATTCATATAAATAGACCATTGATAATATTTCAGAAGTGGGATAACGTAAAAACAATTAGTGGTTTGTGGCAGTAAGCAGTGATTTGTTTTGTGTCGATAAAATCAAAAACACGTGCGTGCTACGGCGAACGGGCGAATCCATTTTGTGGCGTGGGGAACGGTAACGGTCACTTGTCCAAGTGCAAGTACGAAGCGACAAATTTGGCTGTTGGTTGGATATTTATCAATTTTAAAGATACGAGTGAGTTAAAGGCGATAGGCGGAAATTCAATCAGGCGTTGACTGTGTCGATCACGATGGCGGAAAAATGTGGAGATGAGGATCTCGATTATGAGCCTGATGAGGAGATGGTCGCGAGGAGTGACTCTGGGAGCAGCGGAGGCAGTCCGAAGTTGACTCAGGCCGATGTAATGCGGATGGTTCAAGGCGAAATGTCAAAGGCGACCGAGAAGATGACGAAAGAATTGTCCTTGGAAATGCGCAAGACTTTGGAAGCGATGACGGCGGCATCAACCGGAAGCTACAAACCAGCCCCGATGTAGGCCCATATCAATTCATCATATTTCCGTGTCCTTATTGTAGGCCTGGCAACCCAAACAATCATGTTTGTGTATGTTCTTGTCAAAACAATCCAAACATCTTTCACTTTTGATGAATTTTGAGCGATGAAGGCTACACACACAAAGAATGCAGATTTTGCAGCGCATTTTTATGCTGAACACTGGTGTCGGTTTTTCCGTCGGTTATATATCAGGTGATATGTGTGCTACTTACTTACTAGAAAACGTTTTTCAAACATACAAAGACCAATCTAAAGCTCACGCACCGCACATACAGTAAATAAACAGCGAGTATAGGTAGTTTATGCTCTTCACTGGAGGCAGATATCATATCTGTTGATTGAGAAGACCCCTTTCAATTCCCTACACACGCTCGAGCATAAAAAAGCATAACTCACACACTTTTATAAGTTTTGAAATGACAATTTATTTGTCACTTAGCTGCTGTCAAAGTCAGCTGTTATGGAAGTGATCATTGTGTTCTCCAAGAATAAAGATTTGGGCCTAGATTGATGACGTCACACGGCCAGTACTATGGCCTTGTTTTCTAGGAGGTATTGGACCAAGTGGCGTGGCTCGCCGATCCAGGGATAATTCGACGTGCAGCTCAAGTTGTTCCGGGTCTAGAACCAGAGCAGGCGGCGAAATGCTGGAACCCTCTTATCCGGACAACAAGGACTGCAATGTTCTTCGTTGAGTGACGAAAATTGACCAGTTGGGCGAAATTCATGGCTGGTTGGAGTATGAACGGGCTTATTTTATGTAGGCCAAGTTGTTAGGAGGAGCTCGATCCTGGTTTAACAGGTTAACTCACTATGACCTGTCTTGGGCGGAATTGAAGGCAGCACTGATGGAGGCCTTTCCCAGGGAGCATGATTTTGCTGAGCTGGTTGTGGAGATGACGGCAAGAGTTAAGCTGGAGGGCAAAACTATGACGCATTATTACCACAACAAGATGGCGTTATTGGACAGGTGTGAGTTTGATGGGAAGCGGGCGATTTCCTTCATCATTTACGGCCTGCCCAATGAGCTAAAAGCGAATGCGCGTGCAATCAAATGCAACTCGCCAAATGAGCTGTATACTGGGTTTTTGTCTGGTCTTGATAGGTACCAGGCACGGACCTATATAAAAACTGGACTGCTAAAGCATATGGCCGACCTTGCCAAAAATCACTGGAGCATGGGCGCCGCCATAATGGGACAATTTGAGTTGGTATCTTTGATTTTTTTGACGTGCCACTTATGGCTGCGTTCCAAAAGATAGTGCTATATTTAAGCGGTCCGACTGGAATGACATGATTCGCTGTACTGTAGCACAGTAGTCTAGCACAAAAACATATATTTCTTTCGCTTTATCGCAGGAACTGTGATGCAGTGGTGGAAATTATCATTTATGTAATTTCAGTGGGATCGCTCGATAAAAGCGGTGCAGCGCTGCAATTCCTCTTATGCGGCCATTGAAAAATGCAGAAGGACAGCTGATTTGAGCTGACTAGTGATTGTTTTGTGTTTGAGGTAATTTCTATGTCCTACCGATGTCACCTATTATTTCGATTTGGATTTTGGAATATTGGATTTCAAGAAGATACCTATACCTATACTCAAAATTCAAGATTTACTTTGTGATTTTGTGCAGGGTTTTTGATATAATTCTAGATACTCATGAAACTATGAAACGTTTTGTGTTGGATTATTATTAACAAAAAATTAGCCTTCATTCAACTCAATTTTTCAAAAGTAGGTATCATCACCTATAGTAAATGTCCTCTCAACAGCATTATAAGTAGCGAATAGCACTTGATCTATTGTGTTGTACCTACCTACTACCTTATACCTCCATGATCCTTGCGATATCTTTTGTATTTCGGTGACTCGATTCTAGACATATATTTCTCGTTTTACTGGCTTTCCTCTTATCCAGTATAATGCTATCTTAGAATCAGACCACAATGTTATTGACTCAATATTTAATGTCATGTTTTCCAAAATATATGCCTGCAATCTTGCGGCACACAAAGCTGCTGTCAATTCTAATTTGGGTAACGTAAGTTGTTCACTACCCTTTTCGTTCATCGGAGCAACCCGATTTTTTGACATTAAAAAATTGGCCTCGTTATTTTCCATACATCTTAGGTACGCCAGGGCCCCATATGCTTTCAAACTAGAATCTGCGAGAAAATGAAGTTCAACTTTATTTAATTTATCACATAAAGCTACTCTACTAATCTAGAAGTTTGACAACGTGTTAATTTCAGAATACCATTTTAACCATTCCGAACTAAATTCTTCAGGTATTTCCGCGTCCTATGAACACTTTTCCTTCCACAAGTTCTGAAGCGATATTTTCGCTCAAACAGTTAATGGACCAAGGGTTCCTAATGGGTCGAAGATTTTTGCGACGGTTTGCAATATATTCCGTTTCGTTGGTACGTTACTGTATTCTTCGTTCGTTATAAAGTTGATGTTAACTGCAAGTTCATCAGTGGAGGTATGCCATAAAATTCCCAACACTTTTTAACATTGTTTGGATGATATTGGATCATCAAATAATTTATTCATCTCTTTATCATTTGAACTCCATTTTCGTAAGCTCATCTTAGCCGCTCTTAATATTATTTTCGCTTCGTTAAATATGTCAACAGCTGCCTCGAACGTATTTACAGAAATCACAAAATCATCAACATAAAATGATTGCAACAAATGATTTCTAGTTTCCGATAACTCTTCAGGCTGATCCAAAAAATACTTACGTACAGTTACCGCTAGAATAAATGGACTTGTTGTCACACCAAAGGTCACTCGATTCATTTGATACATTTGTAACCTGGGTAATTCTGACACAGATCGTGGGTTTTCGTGAATGAGCTCATCGTACCATATGAATCGATGTGAGTCTCTATCTTGCTCTGCTATGCCTATCTGCAAAAATGCCTTCTCGATATCTGCAATTAGGCCTATTGAACCGAGTCTAAAGTTCAATAAAATTCGTGATAAATCTGGAACAAGGTTTTCTCCAGAAAATAATTGCTCGTTCAATGACAGTAATCCAGACCCATTAGCCAAGGCATCAAAAACAACGCGAATTTTGGTGTCTCTATCGTCTCGATATACAGGCCGGTGTGGGATATAGTAGGTGCGCTCGTTTAAAAAAAATCCCGATGCTTTTTCAGCGCAATCAGCTACTACATATTGTAGGATAGGCATAATCATAGAGTAGGAAAATAGCTTAGGATGAATTATATTGGGAAACCCTGTATATCAATTATATTGTAAGGTTTGTCAAGACTTGGTACTTGTTAGTAGAGTAAGCAGAATATGCATTTATGTAACAACATATTATGATAACATGTTCAATAAACATTAGGGGTCATCAATTCATTGTAACTTAACTAGATCAATAATATAGATCGAGCTTTACGAACGAGGATAGTTATTTATTCCCGTTCCCGAATAATTAATCAAATGATGTACTGAGTTACACTATATGGCGATCCTGCAATAAAGAACAAGCTGGAAAGAAGAGAAACATGGTTGCAAACAAAAATATTGGCAATCAATGGATGTATTACATGGATATGATTATGGAAATTGAAATGGCTATGGTAAAGGAGATAACATGGTTGCAAACAATTATTGGCAATTAATGGATGTTCATGGATATGGTTATGGAAATTGAAATGGCTAGAAGTGGAGACAAATACAATGAATTCTAATGGTATGGTGATGGAAATGGAAATGTGAATGTTATGTCAGAGGCGGTGGAACCATTCAAAGACTTATTGGAAGAACTGGGAGTATTCTATAAAAATCTAAACAAGGAGAACACGGAAAGAAGAGGTAACTTTAGTGCAGTTAAAAGTAGGATAGATAAATTGAATAGATTTGTGTTAGAGGCTGAGCAAGTAAAAAAAGATTTTAATAGTAGGGTTAGAGGCGGAGATGTATTAGGTAATACTAAGACTGTTCAAGGGTATGCTGATAATATTAAGAAATATTTGAGTCAGATAGATAAAATTCTTAAGGATAGGTTAAAAAGTATAGAACAGTTAAACAGTGAACAAGTTTTGGGCGATTCATTAACAATGGGTGATAAATTCGATTTAAAAACTGCTTCTTCGCTATTACCGGTTATGGATGGTACTGAAGACACCACAAAACAATTAATTGATTCAATAGAACTCTACGATTCATTACTTGACGATGCTGGAAAACAATTGCTGACTAAATATATTTTGAAAACTAGGTTGTCTCAGAGTGCCAAAGTTCGATTAAATTTGGGTTATGCATCAAATGCTGCGTTGGTAACAGACTTGAAAACACATTTTCTCACTAAAAAATCAGCTGCTGCGCAATCGGTAAGGTTAAGCTTTCTTAAGCAAGGTTCTAGATCTGTGGATGATTTTGGTAAAGAAGTCGAACAGTTAATGATCGATTTAACGATTTCACAAGCAGAGGGTGATCAAGCCGCCATGACAGTGTTAGCGCCTATTAACGAAAAAATTGCTATCAATACTTTTGCTAACGGACTACAAAACTTAGATTTGAGAACAGTTGTAAAGGCCAGGAACTATACTAAACTAAATGAGGCAATTCGAGGAGCAAAGGATGAGGTAGTAGAGGGGACAAACGCTCGCAATTGTTTTTACTTCAATAAAAATAGGTTTAACAACAATAATAGAGGTAGAAGTTCTTACCGCGGGTATTTCCCTGGACAACATCGACAACATTTCTCATCTAGGCCCAATCAAAAAAGTTCGAACCCACCATTTCAATCAGGCAATCGTTCTAGAAATTATCGTCATAGAGTGCCGAAATGCCTTGTCATATTCGCATAATTTTTCATTCCTCATCAATTTATAAGTTAAGTTTTTCATTCGTACTAGAGCCCCGTTGTAGTTTGAGTCCAATTTTGTATCGTTTTTCCACGTTAATAAAACTTCATACCGTTCTTCGTTAAAGAATATATTGTTCTTCATAAATTTTAAAATGAAGTTGTCGTTGGTTTTTTCGTTTGCCTTTATTCCAATGGTTTCCAGAGACCAAAATTTGTTAATGTCGATTTCCTCAATTTCAGACTGAACATTTAGTACTGTTGCCAAATTAAAATTCACCATAAAGTCCGATGTTATGTCGTTGTGTCTGGATCCAAGCAAAGTCCATCCCAATTTTGAATTCACGGCTGTCAGATTTTCCGAAAGGCGATACATTTCTTCTGTAACTATTTTCCAGTAGTTATCGGCTCCAATTACAAGAGCTATACCTGGTACACAGTTCTTGTTGATTGATACGTCCGCTAGTTGATACTTTGATGAGAAGTCTCGGACAATAGGATCGTTCAGTGATGGTGGCTTCAATGAATCAAAACATATTTCAGGTACCTCTATGGCCATAATTTCTATTATTTCATTATTATATTGACTTTGAAGCTTTATTAGAACCTTATTACAAATTCTGGCTGGCGCATGGTTTTCTTTTCCAAATGACTGTATTGCAATTTTATGTTTATCAACAATAGGTAGACCGAGCTGCCGAGACAAACTTTCTTTGACAAAAGTGAGTTGACTGCCTCCATCGATAATAATACGGACTGACATTCGTTTTTCATTATTGGAGGATAACAAAAATGCACATGTCGTCTTCAAATACACATTATCAATTCGTCCATTCGCTATCAAGGTCATTGATGATTTGGAAGGTCCGGCAACATTAGCTGTTCTTTTAGATTGTGGATCGCACATCAATGAAACATGTCTATTTTTGTACTTGGAACAGAATACTTTTGATTTACAAAATTATGAGTTATGATTAGGCTTAATTCATCTAAAACATCTTCGGTTTTGTTTCAAAAGATTCTTCTTATGGTCAATATTCATGGAACTGTTGCAGTCCTTAGTCGCCTGGTTTTTGGCTTTACAAAATAAACAACTCTCGTTTGCACTAGTCAACAATCCCGATGCGGTAAATTCTGAATCTTTATTTTTATATTTAAGGCGATTATTTTGCCTATCTTTGTCTCTATTAAAGTCTCCGCGATTTTCGTATTCGCGATTTTCACTTCTTGCCTGTTCCACTGAATCTATTTCCACTTTGATAAATGACAATAAGTCCGTTATTTGTTTACTATAGGTTACTACGTTTTTCGTTGAACTTTTCGAATTTGAAAGAGGTGTCGTTGCATTATCGTCCGACTCATCGTCCATTATCTTTCGTTTGTTATAAGACATTTTCAAACTGTATGGTATTTCTTCAAGTAAAATAGATTTAACAAGAAGTCCATATTGATCTGGCGATATACCGAGTATTGATAATGATCTCGTCACCGTTGAAGCTGTATTATAAAGTTTTCGTGAGGCACTTATGTCTCTATCATGTTTCACTCGCGTTATTGATAGAAGTTTCTGAATATAATTGTCCACAATCTGTCCGGTATTGGCATATTTATTTTGTAACAGTTCAATAGCATCTTGATACGAAGAATAACTTGTCGTTGAACCTGCTATCGTTATTGCAGCTTTTCCCGTTAAAAATGATTTCAAATAAGCGAATTTAGCTGAATCGTCTAAATCACTATTCTCGTGTATGGCGGAAAGATACTGTTCTCAAAATGCTGGCCAGGATGCTATATCGCCGTCAAACTTGAAAATATCTAGTTTAGGTAATCTTACCTTGAATTTGCCTTGGTTATTTTGTTCGTTGCGACCATCATTACCAACTGTATGAAATCCACTACATTGCAGTTGTTGCTCCTGATCAGAGGTTCTTGTTAGGGACTGTTTTTCGCTGCTGTGGCGATTCTCAAGCCTAGCAATGGCCTCCACAGCACTGTCGTTATATCCCATTATCTTCAGACATTCACTATCCAGTTCTTTCTCTTTGAAACTGTGATAAAGGCGTTCGTTGACAGCATTCAAATCAGATTGTATTGTCTTCATACGCGCAATTAGCACAGGTGTCTCGTTCGAATCAATTTCATCCACTTTCACAACATCGTTGGCGTTGTTAGTCAATTTCGTCAATTGCATTCGATACGTTTTCCTCAAAGCTAGACCCATATTCACCTTTCTCGATTCGTCCGTCAAAATTAATCTCAATAATTCCCTGGTTTAGTCACCAAATTTTGATGATTACGTTGGATTTAAACTCCGGGCTGGTTCGTAACGTATTTATTGAGACTCGTTACAAAGATCAAACTGAACTAAAAGGAATAGAATATGAATTTACGACGTTAATATCGTTTTTCAAAAGTCGAGTAGTCGACATCAGAACCAAAGGTGCAGTGTACAGACGACAAGTGACCAAGATTTGCCGCCTGGAAATCTCGAATGATGATGATGAAGAATAGAACAGAAGTTGTAAAAGTCTCTTTTACGGGGTGGAGAAATGTTATGTCCTCAATGTAGAATTTGTTGACATGTTTTATTATTATTATTAAGTACCATCAGTACCTTTGACAGTTGTTGTTGTCATTGTCATATAGCAATTGTGAGATTTGACGAAATAGATTCTCATAAAAGATTAATATTGAATTTAATCGAAAATAAGACTTATTTCTTGTCACGGCGAAGTAACAAGTGCACTGCAAAACAGGGAAAAAGTCGTCTCCTTTTCGATTAATTTTTTTTGGCGTACAACCGCATGGGATGTTTATAAAATGATGAACTAGGTCTCTGGGCATTGGAAATCGGAAATTACAACATTTTTTATCAGGGCCGAAATTTTGTATTGCGAAATATGTCATAGATCTGTCAAAAGTGTGTTTCACTACTTTTCCCATGGAGGTAGAAAGGGGTGGAGACGACATCACGTGACTAAAATGGGATCACTTTCGCCATCTTACTAAGATCGTTTTGTCAAAGTGTCAGTGCACATTTGTAGAACGGTTTTTCTCTGTTTTAACTGTCTTGTGAGGATTATTTTGTGATTTTTGTGTGTTGTTACATTTCTCAATTATTGTTTGATGTGCCCTGAAAAGTTATGCGAGTAGAGACGCTATCGATAAGAAAAAATCGACTGAAATCACATTTCATAGGTTGGTATGGCATAATACAGGACCGGGATATGAAATTTGTGTCGGGTTCACTGAAATATTAAGATGGTTGAGATTTGTAAATGTTTAATCACATTATATTGTAAATTACAATTTACTTATCCATGGCTATGATCAATTTGTGTTGGACAATCATAGTTATTTACTAATGAAAAGCATTGATGCAAAGTATCTAGTGAGGTACAGAGGTACCTAGATATACGAGTGATTTTTTTTTCATAAATCTAGTAATCTTAAAGCTAATAGTAGGTATAAGACATAAAAGTAATAAAACTATACTATCCAGAGGACAATAAAAAAATCTCTATTATCATCATTTCTTTTTATTAGTCACCTACCACTTCTTTCTATGTTTTTTATCGCATGTTTAGACCCAATCTTATCATTTTAAGGTTTCTGGATTGTGGGTTTTCGGGTCAATGAAAGCTCCAGGATTGTTTGAAAGCTGCGTGAGTGTTAACGTTTTGGTGTAGATATAGTCCGTTTCACGAGGGTTTGTACTCACGACATTGATTGTCTCTCCTTTTCTAACTCATGGAGAGGTTTAAAAACAGACTGAAACTGAATTAATGACGTAATAAACATCGGTCGTTACTAGAATCCAAAATGGCCGCCGAGCAACAGCTGATTTCTATCATCTCTGAATAATAATAACCTAAAATTTGGTTATGTGATCAAGTAATTAATCAAAACAATGTTGTTGTCAAAACACAAGTCAGTTGACTTCTCCAATGTCACAGTTTTGTTGTATAAAATACCTTGTCGGTATCCAGAATATGAACAAAATACGATAAAAACGCTTGTGGTCTACTTTACAAAGGATGGAGATGCTGAAAAACCTTTTTTACCACTTGAGGCAGTTTTGGAGGTGAGTTATTTCATAAAACTAGTTCTTTGTACCTATTCGTTTCCTATTCCATCTCCTGAACGTTTGTAGAGAGTATCTGATGCCCTTTGAATTGAAATTACAACTCTTAACAGATCAGATCTCATGGAATCAGAATTGATGAGGACTTCAAGGCATCCACGTCCATCGCAGTCCAGAGATCAGAAAGATAGATGGATTATTGGAGCAGTCATGCGTTGTTGAGAAAAGAAAAAAAGGGCTAGTATTGTTATTGAATGAATATTTTGGGCAGGCAGAATTTGACATTATTTTAGTTTATATTCAGTTCGTGTTCATGATTTCAGTCTCCTCATCTATGTTCCGCTGGTACTTGTTTGTAATAAAATTACGTTTATTATTTTCTTCTCCTGTAGTTAGGAATGTGACTTATTTATCACCTTATGACTGGGCAGGAATTGATGTCTTGCAGTTGATAACTGATTTGAAAAATGTTTCCATTTTTCACTCCCCCTCAAATGGCCGTTATTTCATGAGTTAGGTATAAAAAAATTATTGATAATTTATCATTTTTTTATAACTTAAAATAACGGCTATTAAGGCGGTTTGCAAATTACAAGGAAAATCCTTTACTCCGCATTTTCAAAAAACACAATAGTCTGATGCTTTGTTCTTTTTGACACTATCATAAAACTTGGAGAAATACATACACTCTGTAGAATCAAAATATACACTCACGGTCGGATAAACAGCACATGCCTAAAATTTGATAGAACTTTGATATTATAATATAATATAATATGATAATCGTTTATTAAGCTAATAAGCTTTACAAAGTCATCCTGCTTCAGTTATCAAAAAATTATTGGTGCATTAAAATGGTTCAAACAATCTGTCATTTGATCGGTCATGGCGATTTTATTTAAAATATTGTTTAGGTCTCTTTGTTCACGTTACAAAAAAAATGTGTAAGTTCTGGAAAAATTGGTTAGCACCATCCGAAAGGGAAAACTTGTGTACCCTATGAAAATCGAAAAGAATCGCTGGTTTAGTGAACTGACAAATGGATTCAAGCTCTTTAATGCACCATTACATCTTTGATAACTGTTGCAGGATCAAAGTGTTATCAAGTTTTAGGCTGTTAATCTACTTTTAGCCACCAAACTGATGTATTAAATTTCGTTTACCTAATAATTCTTAAAAAAAAATGCTGACTAGCTGATTTCTCGTAGGTTGATGTTCATCCAGTGATGGGGGGACGTCCACTGATAAGAATAAAACTCGACTATTGTGGGTTTTTGCGATAATGGTGCTTTCTTAGTTTTTTATTCAAACGTGTCTATATAGCAACGATTGCTTATTAGTCCGTTTTGTGAACTATTATAAATAGAAAAAAACCCTTTGCAAAAACACACAATTGTGGCGAATGTATCCCCCAAAAAGATCAGCTCCTCAGCAATTTTTTTTAAATAATGATATTTCTGGACGAATGTATGGATGAATGTATTTTTTCACTCTCTCGAGCTTGCAATCCCTCCATGTGAGGGTTTTTCAAAAACTACATATCTTGGAATTTCATTCTACATGATTTTCTTAATGCACAAACAGAAGCGAACTGGAATAGCGTTGAGTCTAATGGTAGAGTCACAAGCAGTGCACGCTGTAAGCTGCCTAGTCTAACGATCGCTCGCATCCGGATGGCGGATATACACGCGACTACGCTTCCAATGGATGACCAGCCTGAATCCAAAATCTAAATGGAAAACAAATCTGAACGTGTTCTGGAGAGCGTTTTGGAACATACTTGTTCGGCTGCAATACAAAATTTGAACGCTCTTGAAACTATATGAATTGGCTACGACATACGTTTTTTTTCAAGTAATGACGTCATCTATGACGTGAGTATGAACCCTCGTGAAACGGACTGTAACACCTTCTAGGGCTACATTAAAACAACCCTTTTGGTCAAAACGTAGGCACAAGTTTCTGATCAATTCTGGAGTTTTCATCGACCCTAAAACCCAAATTCCAGCAACCATTTAATTAAATATCTTGTTTCTGTAGATTCCAAATACTTGTTAATTTCGTAAATACATAAAAATATTCCAGAACTTTTCTAATCTTTCAAAATATAATAGAACATGTTCGAATAATCATTATCATCTGTCTTATTCCTCTTTATTTATGTCCAAGTGAATATTGACCTGCATGATTTGTATTATTATAGCATAACTCTCGGCATAACTGATAATTGTTATACATCTGATGTTTGTAGCTTCGTTTTAGTTTTATGTAAGACTTCCTATTGTTTTGTTAAGTATCTACTCCAGTACTGTTTCGTTTTGTACATAATATTAGATTAAGTTTCACTATTGGAAAATACTTCTCCGGATTGTTTTATAATACTTCACACATAATATGAAGAATAGTAAATAGTAAATTGAAACAATTATGATTAATAAATCAGAAATATAATGTCACCGTAAATAAATTCGAATAAAGTTAAAATCTGGAGTAACAATTCGGAAGTTTTTTTCATCTGTCGGCCAGTTCGCCCCTGTCTACGTCGCCATATTGCAGCTACTCTAAACTCCACCTACCGATCCCATTTTTCTATCACTGTTTGAATGTTCCTTAGCGACTCTTACGATTCTATCTCATTGACTTTTCCACACATACTTCGTCATAATGATATCTCCGGAAAAAATCTAGTTATCAAAAACTTTTTTTCAATGATAAAGGAATTGTGGGAGAAGGTAACCGGGGTAGTTTCGTAAGTATGAAAAATTTAGTTTTTTTGTAAAACTGCGAAAAACTTCAACAATAACATTTTCTGCAGAACTATATTCAGTAAGCAAGAAACTTTTTTGTTTTAAGGAATTTTGCCAGACTATCTGTGTACGAAATAAAGCAAAAGGTTCAAAAAATGTTTTGAAAAAAGAGTCGACTTCCTATAAGGTGTACAGTTTTCGACTCATAATTTTTTGAAGTTGAGTTTCCGCATGGGCGGCTCGCGGCGTTTAAACAGCCGCGCCTTGCATTAGATACTATTATAGCGCTATCATGCCGTCCAATTGGTTTTATGTGTAAACTCAAAACTGTAAATACAAGTTCAGAAATATTCTGGAGTATATTATAGCCTTGGATCAGTGATCTTCACAATCTGTTAAGCTTTCTTGGTTTAGGCTGTTAATGCAATTCGCATATTTTTCATAGTCATTGCAACATTTTATTTCTGATGCAATGCAGTAAATAAACTTTGACATCTTGTCGTCAAAGTTTCTCTCACATCATCGAACACTGATTCTTGAGTAGAAGAATCGACCTTCCAAGTATCTTCTTTCTGGCTTTATTTGAATTGTACCAGATTCTTGATTAATACAGACATCTGAGAAAACATGATACATAGATTAATTGGAGTTTCGTCTTTGTTATACTGGGTGGTTCATTTGAGTTGAGACAGCCCGATATCTGATAAACGATAGTTATTTGAAAAGCTAAAGTAAAAGTGATTGAAATAATTAAAAAAAAAACATAGTCAAGACGTTCTAAACTATGGAACACAATGACATGACATATAAAAATCGTAAGACGTAAGCATATGTTGTGCGTATGAATACAGTCATATGACTGCAACCCCAAGAACACCAAGCTTGATGTTTAGCTAGTCAGTCAATACTACCCTTCCGCTCTGTAATAATATATGTAAGTAGCTATTAATGGGTATTGTTTTGTCAACTTTTCTTTAAATATATTTTTGAGGCCACACATGCTTTCGTTTTATGACTTTTATGTGATGTGTTCCATAATTTAAAACGTCTAGACTATTTTTTTTTCTATTCGAAATTCCAAAATCTCAATAATTTTTTTAATGTCACAGTACCCACTAACTTTAACTTCAACTCTTCAAGTGATTATCATTTTTCAGATATCGGGCTGTCTCAACTTGAATGAACCACCCAGAAGGTATAACGAAGACGAAACTCAAATGAATCTATTATGTTTTGTTACATGTCTGTATCAATTAAAAATTTGGTACAATTGCCATATTCGGGATGACATATTTCGCAATAAAAAATTTCGGCCCTGATAAAAAATGTTGTGATTTCCGATTTCCAATGCCCAGACACCTAGCCCATCATTTTATAAACATCCCATGCGGTTATTCGCCAAAAAAAAATTTATCGAGACGACTTTTTCCCTGTTTTGCAGTGCACTAATTGGATTGTTTGGATTTATTCAATATATTGAAACTAAAATCGACATCGAAATTGCTCAATGCATTGTGTTACCGTAAGGGTAGCAAGATCCTCCTGTGTTATCTCCCGTATATCGCAAACCGCTTCAGAATAAATTCCTTTACAGGGTGTCCCTGAAATGACTGTACAACGCTTAACCACAAATTCGTTAAATAAAAATAAGGTAATCTAGGCAAACTTACCTTTATCCAAAATTGCTTCGTTGAGTCTACACAGGGCGTCAAAGATTCAAAAAAAATTATCGGTAGAGCGTTGTCCTCGTATGACGAAGGGCGTGGGTTCAAATCCCGCCTGGTGTCAACTTTTCTCATTTCCCTTTCTGTCCCTACGCCACTAAACCCCCCTGTTCACATGATTTGGACAAAGAAACTTCCCTTGCAAAAAAAAATTTGTTTTTACCACATATTTCAAAAACGTACAAATCGATTTTGATAATTATTTCTGGTATCTAGTCTTGGACCATGAAATTACGTTTTTGGTTTCTATAGCGAACGGTTGTAATTGACCGGGAGTCTTATTAAGGTCACGTCACATGTTCTTTCTTTTGATATTTTCTGGAATTGACTTTTTGATAATTCAGATGCTTTCATCTAATAACCCAGTGTGAAAAAAAGTTTTTTCCTCTTTTGAAAAAAATTGTTGGGATAAGCAGTTGTGCTAGAAAAAAACAAATCAATAATAAAATATCTGTGGACCTAATTGAAAAGATTTTTTTTATATGGCACAACCACTTACCTTGGCAACATTTTTCAAGAGAGAGAAAAACTCCCCAATACATTGAACTTTCAGATAAAAACATCTGAATTATCAATAAGTCCATGCCAAAAGAAATAACTACATATGACGTCACTTTTATAACACTTCCGGTTGATTACAACCAAAAACGTAATTTCATGGTCCAAGACTAGGTACCAAAAATTAACAAAATTGATTTGCACGTTTTTGAAAAATGTAGCAAAAACCAATTTTTTTTTTAATCTTTGACGCCCTCTGTAGACTTAACGAAGCAATTATGGATATAGGTAAGTTTGCCTAGATCGCCTTATTTTCGGTTAAGGAATTTGTGGTTAAGCGTTGTACAGTCTTTTCAGGGACACCCTGTATAATAATAATGGTTCCCAATGTTTTTGAGTAGGTATAGCGGCACCTTAGCCAGGGACCATTCATGCCCCTGTCTAGAGTGCGGCCATGGAAGGTCATTGACCTTAATATATTTTGGGGGTTTTATTTGGGTCACTGAATTATTTTTGGGGTTTATTGTTTTTGGTTGTTCAATTATCATATTTTTATGATTTTTAATCAATTAATTATTTGGGGGTTTTATTTGGGGTCACTGAATTATTTTTTGGGTTTATTATTTTTGGTTGTTCAATTATCATATTTTTATGATTTTTAATCAATTAATTATTTTGGGGTTTATTGGGGTCACTGAACTTTGAAATATTTTTGGGGTTCTAATTTTAGGCTGTTCAATTATCATATTTTTATGATTTTTCATCAATTAATTATTTGGCTAATTATATTTGATAATCATGAATTATACAAATCTGGTGTGTGTTATTATTCTCTCTCTTATGCGCTATACCATACTCACCTTTTTGAAAATAAGTTCCGTCGTCTGGGCTCGATCCCTGAGCCTCTGGGTTACCAGTCGGATGCCTTAACCATTGCGTTATAGAAACGTTTAAATATCATGGGATATGTGAAGATCCAAACACACAGATGGAAACAGGTTTTCACTCTGTCTGCATTAGTACATGCTTGGTATGCGATCAGATGTTAAATTAAATGACTTATTATTCCATGGTAATAAACTCTCGTAAATGGCTGTATTTTGATTCAAAGTTTGATATAAAGTACTACATTACCAAGAATCAATATCTACTTATCATACACTAGAAGTCTTTTGAAGAAAGCTGCAATGTGAGAACAGGTTTACTTTATTTGTATTATCCCCGTTCTACATGTTATGGTATACGAGTTGCAGATCACCAGATGACAAATTAATATTCAAGTAACGTGTTTATATATTTGCGCTATAGAATCTCACCTCATCTCACCTCATCATATCATTTGTGGATCATTTTGTGGGCGAGAACCGCAATTCAGTCGCTGGTTTTTCTTGATATAAAACGCAAAGATGCTATAAACTGGTTGTTCAATTATCTGAGAATCATATTTCTACGATTTTTAATCGACTAATTATTGAGCGTGGTGAATTTTGTTTTGGATGGAGTATTATTAGTGCGATAGTGCCAGTAGACAAACATTTGATAGACCCTCTTCATATCCAAACTTTTTCGAATATTTCAATTTTGGTGATATAAAATTTTCTGTGAAGTTGAAGGATATACCTACAGAAATTTGAAAATTTAAATCAAATTTCAATAAATGTGTACGGACCTGAAAGTATTTGTGAAAACAATAGAGTTAAATATGAAGTTGTTGGCCCCTTCATTATACTGATAAGAAACAACCAATTCATGTTAATTTGTTATTGATAAGTGACAACAAAAATAATCGCTATTGCCGGATAAAGAATATGTTTCGATTATTATCATCTCAAATCAGCAAATCGAAAGTATTTCTGTGAGGGTTGTTTGATAATTTTCAATTCATAAACGAAATTAGACCCGTTCGACAGGTCAGAAAAAATCTGCAGAATAAACGAAATTTTTTAATACAATTCACATCAAGTATTTCTTTTGAGATATCTGCATTTGGTGCGGTTGCGGCCCCAATCAGGTGACCTCCGTTCAGTTGCTACGTCAGAGCCTAGCTTTATTGTGATGGTGTATCAAAAGGTTTGGATCACGTGGGAGGTGGGGTTGAATCATGTGGTGATGAGGGATGTGATTTAGTTCTGACTAGTTCTTCACCCAAGATGTCACGTTTCTGTTGTGAGAAAAAATGTTTTGTCACCCCAAGTGTACAAGTTGATGGTTTGGCATGCTCCGAATGTGAATCATATAGTTATTGTTGTTGCAAATGCACCTCACATCTACCATCTAAAAGTCATATTGAAATAACCATCAATGCAGTTCGTATCAGTGGTAATTTGCGATGGATTGTAAAACGTTACTGCCACTCTACAAAATCAAACATGGGTGAATTTATCTGCGATAAAAATCCAATGATACATCCAGAGATGTTGAGCACCACCAAAGTGAGGAAGGCGGATCAGTTGTGTGCAAGACGATGGACAAAACCACAACAGTTCTAAATTTAGGTTGAATGTGGTTTTCTTATCGATAACAAGTCTCAGTAACTACAACAGCAACAAAACAAGAAAACAAGAAAACAAGAACACAAGAAAACAAGAAAACAAGAAAACAAGAACACAAGAAAACAAGAAAACAAGAAAACAAGAAAACAAGAAAACAAGAAAACAATGAAACAAGAACACAAGAAAACAAGAAAACAAGAAAACAAGAAAACAAGATAACAAGAAAACAAGAAAACAAGAAAACAACACAAAACATTAACAAAAACATCTCATAAGCAATTGTGGTTATATGAAAATAAAATGAACAAATGTAGCCTGCAGGATTAGTTCACTGATTATAAAATTTCAGATATAAATTCAGGATCGGTTTGCTTTGTGGTTTTCAACAAGACAGGTTTTGTTTAATTCAATCACATAAAGATGATTCACATTGAAAAGTAGCTGAATTTAATAAATAATACCTGTTGAGTGAAGTAGATAAATATTGCCACAATATATCCATTAGTATAAAAATTAACAATGACAACAGAACTTCCAGCAGGAGTATTGTTTCTGAGCGCCTTTTTAACAATACCTGGTATATACAAGTAGATTTAGATATACGAGAAACGTTTATTTGCATATCAACAATATCAACCAATCATAACGACTCTTGGCCATCAAACTGAGAAAAATCAATTGTTAATAATGGATTGATTGGCTAGAAAATTGATGAGTCATTAAAAAATTTGTCATATTCAGCTTTTAAGTTAAGACTTTATTTTGTAGATGAAAATTTTGAACCAACAAACTGGAATTTACGTATTGATTCGTTTGAATGTAAACATCATATAGAATTCGCTATAATATCAATCTTTGTATTCATTTTTTTGTATCATGCTACCCATTCTAGGAGTATATTTGTAAAGAAATAAAAGAATTATCTACTAGCAAGTGTTTTTATTGAATAACAAGATATTACAATACATTATTTTTCATAACCCATGAATTATGTGAATTATTCATGCCCAACCATTTAACATAAACTTTATTTCCCTTCCGTCTTAGAATCTTTTCTACCAAATACACGTCAGGATGTTTAACTTTTTGCAACTCCTCCTTATAAAATGCACCCTGTATCTCTTCACCTCTATGATCCTCCAATATGTAGGTTGTTGGATTTGTGATTTTTATTTTTTTAATCACAAAGATTTCATTTGACCAGTTAGGTGTATACCCTTTTGAAAACATCTCACGAAACTTTCTTATTCGCGCAAAATCCCCTTCTTTGAATTTTGAAACACCAACTGTCTTTATATGACGATAAACTCTTGATAATAGCTGCTTTTCATGTTTTTTAGATACTTGTATAGGTTTCATTCCAATAACAGAATGTTTGGTATTATTGTATTCTGATACTATCTCAGGTAATATTTTTAACCATTTATAGTTTCCCTGCAAACTGAATTTTTTCCACATTCTGTTTTTCAATGTTCTGTTCACCCTTTCTACGATGCTAGCTTTCATTTTGGAAAATGTTGAGTAGTGATTGATGTTGAATTTTTTTATCAAATCTTGGAACTCTGTATTAAAAAATTCCTTTCCATGATCTGTTTGCAAATTTTTGGGAGGTGTTTTTACACTGTTTAAAATAAATTTCATGGCTGTGGTTACATCTTTAGCAGTCTTTGTTTTGACAGGAATTGCCCAAACAAATTTTGAAAACACATTAATTATAACTAAAATATATCTATATCCTTTGTTTATTTTTGAATATGGTTGCATTTCAACTAAATCTGCTTGAAAAAGATCATTGATCCCCTTTACAATTACTGCTCTTCTTTTAAAAAATCTTCTGGCTGGTTTGTGTAATTCTTTTACCACATCTTCTTTGATAGTATTCATTATTGAACTGTTTTATTTTCAATCACTACGGGGCATTTTATTTGTAATTCGCCATAAAATTCTGTTATTTTACTATCCGTCTCACGTCTAAACGCTATCAAATCACCTTTGTTAATAGATCTATTTTCCAGCTTTCCTGCTTTTCCATTAACCAACATGGAAACGTCTTTTTTAGGATATTCACCGAATAAAATGATTCCTTTTTCAAATGGGAAACGGTATGAAGTTCTTCCATCTTGCATTAACACGAAATTTTTTTCTGTTGGTGTATAGCGACCAATAAATGGTAAAACCATTACATAAGATAAATTAACCTCAGAAAGATTAAATAACTTGATATTGTTTTCTGTTTCATCTCTCTTGAATAAATGAGAACCGAACTTGTTGAGTGACATTTTCATTCGTTTTACGTATTTGAGGATGTATTTATGCAATTACTTCTGCTTCACGTAACTCTTCGATTATTGATAGTATTTCATTATTATGACCAGTATGACCAGCTCTCATGGAAGCTGTTATTAGTCTCAATCTATCAACAAGTTCGTTGATATTATCCCAATAAACATAATCTATATCGTTTTTATTAATATTCCACAACCCCTTTCCCGTTCGCATTCTAGTTATTGGAGGTTTCAGTTTCTTTAAAAATCGAGAATATAATGGTTTGATGTGTCGTGTTTTTGTTATGCCATGTTTTTGTAGGTATGGTCCTATTATAGTTATATATTTTGAAGATCCATTTCCCTGCACACGTTCATTTGGATCATAATTTCTTCGATATGCATTGGTTTTAGCTAAAATATCCATATAATTATCCAAATCCTCATCTTCATAGTCTTTAGGATATT
The DNA here is from genome assembly GCA_958502075.1 of Orchestes rusci. Lineage (NCBI taxonomy): Eukaryota > Metazoa > Arthropoda > Insecta > Coleoptera > Curculionidae > Orchestes > Orchestes rusci. The sequence goes on from OY293304.1 coordinate 54,244,025, forward strand.
TTTTAAATAGTAATTCGTACAATCCTTTTGTACCATCATAAATTTTTCAATCGCCTGAGCGTTTGCCAGAGAGCCATGGAAAGAGCAATGCTGGGTATTAGCCTTAGAGACAGAGTACGAAATGAAGAGATCAGAAGAAGAACGAGAATTACGGACGTCGTACGTCGTATTGCGAGACAAAAGTGGCAATGGGCGGGGCACGTAGCGAGACAGGAAAACTCAAGATGGTCAAAAAGGATAGTACAGTGGCGACCCAGAACAACCAAACGAAGTGTTGGAAGACCGCAGCTCAGATGGTTGGATAGCATAAAAGGATTTGCAGGAAGGAACTGGATGCAGACAGCAACAGACAGACAGAAATGGAAGAACATGGAAAAGGCCTACATTCAGGAGTGGATGGTGACAGGCTGAGGAAGAAGAAGAAGAAGAAATTTTTCCATCTACTTTCACATTTTTTCCAATAATTTCTACAAATTTAAGTGTGGTCCCCAAATAGAATTTATCAGTATCTATATCATGTACTATTCCATAATGATGATCAAATTTATGTTCAGTATCCTTCACACTAGCATCAATATAATCTCTTGGTAGTGGATCAAAACTTTGTAACCAAATTTCATATGGTTGCGTGTCGATTAAATCTTGAACCGATTGCCTTGACTGTTCCAATATATCTGAAAGATTTTGATTTTCCGAGCTTTCGAAGGGGTTGGTTTGAGCTATAACACTAGTTTCTAGTATAGTTGGTAGCTGACTACGTTCTTGTATAATGGTAGGTAAATGACTAGGTTCTTGTATAGATGGTAACTGGCTAACAGATGCAAGGCTTGTATCAAAAAATGATGGTATTTCCATCGGTAGAATAGGAGTTCTACCAGTTCTTGTAGGTCTTGTAGGTGTTGATGTCTCATAAAATAATCTTGAAGTTAAACTTGGTCTAGGTTTTAATGGTGTTGTGTGAAACATAGAAGTTTCAGGTTCTTCTTCTTCTTCTTTGAATTCTTCCTTTATGTTGAAAGGTTCATTTATTTTAGAAATAAGTTGCTGTAGTGGTTGAGTTATTGGTTTGTAAGCTTGCTCTAGTTGTGATTGTGTAGTGGTCATAGCTAGTTTTAGACTATTGTATTTATCCTTGACAGCTTTTCTTGACTTGATCAATTCCTCAGCCAACCGCTTATCCATTTTATAGATATATGAATGAATCAAAATTTTTCCTATATCTTCCGCAATTCAGTTCACAATCTTTATCAATAACCAGAAAATTATAAGGGTCTTTCCAAAAGTGTGCGCAGAGTTGCTTAAACTGATCAAATGACATGTCTAGCATACAATGATCATTATATATATGATTCAAATTCATAGAATCCTGCTTGAATAAAATTAGCAAATTTGCGTTTTCCCGTATAAGTCTTTTCTGAATTGATGAATAACCTTGAAAAATAAATAAACAGTCTGTATTTTTATGCCTCGAATGCGTGAAATAGTCCCTTATTATAGTTTGTCTTCCACATGGTATATCATCAAATATGATGACCGAATTGGGTGCTATTTCATGAGGAGGAATGATATTTTCATCGCTTTCATACTCGAAATATCCAATCTCTTTCATGGGTGCCAATAGTTGTCCTAAATATTCATACTTTGGCTGCTGTAATGATTTGGAATAAAGGTACACGTTTGCAAATCTTATTCCATTTGGATGCTCAAGTAAAGCCAACATCACATTGGTTTTACCTGAAGCAGATGGTCCAACAATGAGACATCTTTTCGATTCCCCACCAAATAAATCACCATGTTTTTGGATTGGTTTCGTAAAATCCTTCACATCATGGTTTGTGATGGGTAAGGTGAACGATTGTTTTTCTATCCGCATTCTAGATATCAATAAACAGAATTGTTTTTTGCAAAAGTATTTATACATTAATCAGATGGACATATTGATCAGATAGCATTAAATCGATTTAATGCTATCTGTTGCAAATTTTTAAACTGAGAATAGTATTTAAATGATACACACAAACCTCCATAGGTATAACATGATTGTACACGCTTCACGAAAGTACAGTTCCTCCAAACACTCCAAGAAGGGAGGTCGAGGTTTAATAAACACTCTAATTAATAGACTACCTGTTGAGCTTCATATTCCTGGCTATCAATTTTGTGGTCCTGGTACAAATTTAGAAGAAAGATTGAATAGGGGAGAGTCTGGTATCAATCCATTGGATGCTGCGTGTCGAGAACACGATATCGCATATTCTAAAACTAGCGATTTACCTCAACGACATCGAGCGGATAAAGCTCTAGCAGACAAAGCTTGGCAGAGAGTTGGAGCAAAAGATTCCTCGGTAGGAGAAAGAATTGCTGCTCTAACAGTAAGTGGAATTATGAAAGGTAAACGGAAACTTGGAATGGGGATCGAGAGAACCGAAAGAAAAAAGAAAACACGAGTTATCAAACCCCCTAAAAAAATTGGTGGATTTCTTCCATTATTACTTACAATTTTGGGTGCACTAGGAGCTTTCGGCGGTGGTGCAGCTGGAATAGCTAAGGCCGTTAATGATATTAAAGTATCAAAGGAACAGCTTGAAGAATTACATAGACACAATAAAGAGATGGAAAAGCTTAACAAGGGATCTGGATTATTTATAAAACCATATAAAGGTGGTAAAATAAAGAGAAAAAATATAAAAAAAAGTCGAAATAAAACTGCCACAAAGAGCTCTTTCTAATATAGACATAATAAAATTTGTTAAAGTGTTGAAAATTCCGCATTTCAGAGGAGTTTTTATGCGAGATAATCTTCCTAAAAAATGTTTAATAAATGAGTGTGGTATATTGAATCTAGACAGTATGAAAAATCGAGGAACACATTGGACTGCATATATCAAAAAAGAAAATAAAGTTTTATACTTTGATAGTTATGGAAACCTGAAACCTCCTACTGAACTTGTAACATATTTGAATACGTGCGGAAAAGTACACATTTGGTATTCTTATGAAGCTATAAAAAAATTCAATACAAATAATTGTGGACAATTGTCAATCGAATTTCTATATAATAATATGACATGATCGAGAACCATCAGTAACGTTGAGAGTGTCATCATGACTAGAACTATAACAATAACGGGAAATACTTCTGTGTTGAAAGCAGAATTCAATCCACCTATATTTTTTAATTGAAAATAAAGAATATTTTCTGGGGTTGGCTGATTTTGAATCGTTTATGAGTATACCTAACATACAACCGGGTAGCAATAAAATATATGTAGCGGATAAAGTTATCACAATTCCAGAAGGAACTTACGATTTAAAAGATATTGAGACATATATTAATTATGTAATTGATGACATTTTTGGAGAAAAAGTTGGGTTTCAGATGAAAGCAAACCCCAATACATTAAAATGTCAGCTTTATTGCACAAAGGAAATAGATTTCACACCAAATGACTCCATAGCGAAAATATTAGGTTTTATAAAACGAAAAATTGCATCAAATGAATTATCTGAATCGGATGAAGTTGTTAATATATTTAAAGTTGATGCAATTTGTGTTGATTGCGACATTTGCATTGGATCATATAGTAATGGTCTACCCGTTCATATAATTCATCAGTTTTTTCCATCTGTTCCTCCAGGGTATAAAATAGTGGAGTCACCATTACCAATACTTTATTTCCCCATCAGCGTCAAGACAATCAACAACATCACTGTTAAAATAGTAGATCAAGACGGTGACTTGATCAATTTCCGAAACGAGACCATAACAGTTCGATTACATCTTAAAAATTAGAAAAAATTATGGTTATTAAATACAACTATCGCTATTTCAAACAATCGCCTTATAAAAAGGAGAAGCTGACTATAGAAACCAGTCCAAGACGAAACTCCAACAAGTTAACATCACAAGAAACTAGTCCAAGACGAGACTCCAACAAGTTAACATCACAAAATCGCCAATTTCTTATATCTCTGGGGTTAAAAGTATTGAAATAATGGATATATTAAACGTTGATGAAAAATTATATGTAGATAATTCAATAATAAGCTCTGAGCTTCATACATATCAACCTTTTGTCTCTTCAAAATTTGAATACAATGATGAAATTCGCATACCTGTTCAAGAACTTGATATATACACACTACCTTCAGGGAGTCATCTTTACATTGAAGGTACCTTGACCAACAATAAGGGTGCCTATTCTAAAAAATTACAATTTGTCAACAATGGTATAGCTTATTTGTTTCGGGAAATTCGCTATGAACTTAATGGAGTTACTATAGATTCTGTAAGAAATGTTGGTTTAGCTTCAACCTTGAAGGGTTATCTTTCGTATAATACAAAAAATGAAAGCTTGAAGCTGCAAAATGCTGGATGGTTTCCAAATAGAGATGAAAAGGAAAACATTATAGTTGATGATAAGGGAAAATTTAATGTATCTATACCTTTGAAAATGTTGATGGGATTTTTTGAAGACTATAAAAAAATAATCTTGAATATGAAACAAGAACTGGTTTTGATCCGAGCCAGCGATGATGTTGATGCAGTTTTATATGTTGAAGATATGCAAAATCCATCACCCGAAGCGGAAAATCCAAAAGTAACATTTGACAAGATCTATTGGGAAGTACCACATATTCAAGTTGATATACCACAACAACTAAATTTAACACAAATTCTTGAAACTAATAAAGATCGGTTACTTGGATTTCGTAGTTGGGAAATTGTTGAATATTCCTCGCTACCTGAAGCAACCCGTCATACTTGGCCCGTTAAAACAAGTAGTAAACTTGAAGCACCTCGTCATATAATAATTGGTTTTCAAGAAAATAGAAAAGGACGCATCATGAAAGATGCTAGTCAATTCGATAATATAAATCTCACAAATATTAGAGTATTTTTGAATTCTGAACGATATCCATATCATGATTTGTATTTGAATTTCAATGATAACAAGTTTTCAGCTCTCTATGAAATGTTTGCAAACTTTAAAAATTCCTACTATGATATACCAAACGAACCAATTTTCAACCCTCAAAACTTTAAAAATAGGTGTCCAATCGCACATATTGATTGTTCCCACCAGAAAGAAACACTTCAAACAGGCACTGTTGTTTTGAGAGTTGAATTCGAGACAAATAATAATACAAAAAAGGATACATCAGTATATTGTCTGATTTTACATGATAAATTATTTAGTTACAATCCTTTAACAAAAATAGTCAAGCAATTGTAATACGCATGTTCTCGAATAATTATATAAACCATTTTATTTCTCTAAATGATGTTCAGTATGTCTCCAGAATTGAAGCTTTGCTTATCTTACCATTTAAACAGATCGAAAGAATTAAAAAACAAATTCAAGATTATAGTGGTGAAAAGCAGATGCTAGTGAAATTCTCACAATTGAAAATATGAAACTACTCGTTTTGGATGTACAAGGATTTATAATTGAAAACAAAAAATTTATTCCCAAAGAACTGGCTGCCTATGATGGAGAAAAAATATGTCATTATATATTTAGATGCCCCTTTTCTATGGAACACTTGCCTCCAGAACTGTGTAAACAAGCAAACTGGTTGATGAAAAATCATCATTGTATTTCATGGAATGAAGGATTTACGCAATCACATAAGTTTTTCGACATTGTGAAAAATATAACAAGAAACGTGGATCATGTGTACGTGAAAGGAAAAGAAAAGGCGCAATACATTGGGAAATATTCATCGAAGCCCGTTATCGAACTTGATGACAATCCATCTTTATCGTTGGAAAAACCACATTGTCTATACCATTTATCATCACCTGCAATGTGTGCACTTACTAATGTTTATAATTTGTATAAAACATGTTTAATGATTGAATAAATCACATTTTTGATTTCATTTTTTATTTTATTTCAAACACCTTTTTATGAATATTTACAGGTAGGTATTCACAAATTTTCAACCCCACCTCCCACGTGATCCAAACCTTTTGATACACCATCACAATAAAGCTAGGCTCTGACGTAGCAACTGAACGGAGGTCACCTGATTGGGGCCGCAACCGCACCAAATGCAGATATCTCAAAAGAAATACTTGATGTGAATTGTATTAAAAAATTTCGTTTATTCTGCAGATTTTTTCTGACCTGTCGAACGGGTCTAATTTCGTTTATGAATTGAAAATTATCAAACAACCCTCACAGAAATACTTTCGATTTGCTGATTTGAGATGATAATAATCGAGACATATTCTTTATCCGGCAATAGCGATTATTTTTGTTGTCACTTATCAATAACAAATTAACATGAATTGGTTGTTTCTTATCAGTATAATGAAGGGGCCAACAACTTCATATTTAACTCTATTGTTTTCACAAATACTTTCAGGTCCGTACACATTTATTGAAATTTGGTTTAAATTTTCAAATTTTTGTAGGTATATCCTTTAACTTCACAGAAAATTTTATATCACCAAAATTGAAATATTCGAAAAAGTTTGGATATGAAGAGGGTCTATCAAATGTTTATCTACTGGCACTATCGCACTAATAATACTCCATCCAAAACAAAATTCATCACGCTCAATAATTAATCGATTAAAAATCGTAGAAATATGATTCTCGGATAATTGAACAACCAGTTTATAGCATCTTTGCGTTTTATATCAAGAAAAACCAGCGACTGAATTGCGGTTCTCGCCCACAAAATGATCCACAAATAATATGATGTCAGGTGAGATTCTATAGCGCAAATATATAAACACGTTACTTGAATATTAATTTGTCATCTGGTGATCTGCAACTCGTATACCATAACATGTAGAACGGGGATAATACAAATAAAGTAAACCTGTTCTCACATTGCAGCTTTCTTCAAAAGACTTCTAGTGTATGATAAGTAGATATTGATTCTTGGTAATGTAGTACTTTATATCAAACTTTGAATCAAAATACAGCCATTTACGAGAGTTTATTACCATGGAATAATAAGTCATTTAATTTAACATCTGATCGCATACCAAGCATGTACTAATGCAGACAGAGTGAAAACCTGTTTCCATCTGTGTGTTTGGATCTTCACATATCCCATAATATTTAAACGTTTCTATAACGCAATGGTTAAGGCATCCGACTGGTAACCCAGAGGCTCAGGGATCGAGCCCAGACGACGGAACTTATTTTCAAAAAGGTGAGTATGGTATAGCGCATAAGAGAGAGAATAATAACACACACCAAATTTGTATAATTCATGATTATGTTCAAATATAATTAGCCAAATAATTAATTGATGAAAAATCATAAAAATATGATAATTGAGCAGCCTAAAATTAAAACCCCAAAAATATTTCAAAGTTCAGTGACCCCAATAAACCCCCAAATAATTAATTGATTAAAAATCATAAAAATATGATAATTGAACAACCAAAAATAATAAACCCAAAAAATAATTCAGTGACCCCAAATAAAACCCCCAAATAATTAATTGATTAAAAATCACAAAAATATGATAATTGAACTACCAAAAATAATAAACCCCAAAAATAATTCAGTGACCCAAATAAAACCCCCAAAATATATTAAGGTCAATGACCTTCCATGGCCGCTCTCTAGACAGGGGCATGAATGTTCCCTGGCTAAGGTGCCGCTATACCTACTTTTTTGGTATAGTATTTCCGGTCGGTCACCAAGCCATTTATTTGTATCTGTGTAGTGTTTTCGAACTTAATCAATTCACGGGTTCTTGAACGATTTTTCCGTCAACTATTGACGGCAGAAATATTGATTTGAAGAACTTCTGAAGAGCAGGAAAAATGTTGTTCCAAAACATATGATCTCTCTCGATTCTCTGAATGTGATTGTCCTTCGAAGTGTGAATGACGAGATCGCCCCATGATCTATTTGTTATTTCCATCAGACCCTGAATTTGATAAAAGTGGTCGCTATTTTTTCTGAGTTGACTATTATGGAGGCACTAAGTCAGTAAGGCAGAAGACGAAGCTGAATAGCTTCAGTGGGATCCAGATTGCGAATGGCAATAGGACATTTCACCTCTAATAGAAGTACCTAGTTAATGAACGCCTATAAGGTTCTGTATATCATGTTTTTGACCTTGTTCTTCTGAAAAGATAAGTGCTCTTATATGAGTTCCTGAAAAATTGGTGACTTTTTCTTCATCCAGATTTCTCGCGACATCAGTCCCTTATCTGCACTTTGTGTGCTATTATTCGCCTCCTTTGTACACCTTCTGATTTTCAAAATAAACAGAAATTCTTATGAAATGAACATGACATGATTTCTAATTTTGCTGAATTCTCTGCTGCACTTTTCCTTTTGATTATATTGTGAGTTGAGAACCTCATTTTTCACTATTCCAAACGACATTTCCACTAAAGCGTTCGTTGCTGTATCGTTTTCCGTTCGATATAATACCGGACCACAATATAGGACATAGGAACGTATGAAATATAACGTTTCAAAAACGTATTGAAAAAAATTTATTAATAGTAGGGGTTAGGTATACCTTGCTTAGTTTCCTGTGGTAACTGGTCGATAATCTGGTTGAAAGTTTTGTAGAAAGCACTTTCCTCAAAGTCTGTTGATGTTTTGTTCTTGACATAATGATATGATCTGAGTCATCCAATGAATCGCGAATATCAAAAACTATTCAGATGGCTTCTTCAACATTTTCCTCGTAGAATTTAAAACCGAGCAAACTCTATGTGTGAATGCAATAGATACAGTTCCAGAATAATAATAAACCTTTTTGGTATGTTAATGTGGATTTCGGATTATACTACCTGTAGCATCAAGATGGTTCCATCACATTTAAAAGTACATCCGAAAAATGGACACTTACGGAATAAATAAACTCTGGATGAGATCGCTGCATCTGAATAAGATCTAAAAAGTCATCGCCATCTTGATCATTTTAAGCCAAGTGCTCAGATCGAACATTGCGATAAACAAAGTCAGATTTGACATCATCAATGTTCTTTAAGGCTAACGATGAATATTTCATTGCCATTACGTAATTTTGTCGACAAATCAATGGTTTTGTATCATTTATCATTTAATGTGTTACCAACCATCCTTCTCTCTACTTGTCTCTATACCCCTCAATTGTGCGGTCACACTCTCATCATCGAGATGATTGAAACTGAGACTGCTACTGTATACTGTATACGGTGACTATGACCTTACTCTCTATCTCTATAATGTTGGAACTGATATGGTTAACTTGAAACATTTGCATTTTTTGTGTATACCAGTAGCAATACCATCATGGTTATGGTATTCTTTCGTTCTAAATAAAACGATTCCTTAAAATAAAGTCTACAGCAGGTCTGGTGTGTCATTCACCAGTTTGAATTTCTGATTGATGATATATGAATATGTGATACAGTGCACTTTGACTATGACCTGATAACAAATGCAAAATTTCAGATACCTAGCAGGACGGTGCACCAAGAAATTCTGATCACGCAGAATATTCTTCCATCATCTCTAACAACTCTCCAAGGCACATCAACGCACATTTGTCCAGTAGTACTCAAGGCCACTTGAAATCGCGACTTGTAGCAATAAGACGCCACGTTAAAAGATTGTGGTCACAGCAGCTCTCATCGTCCCTTCATCAATACTATCAGGTACATCAACGCACATCTCTTCAGTACTCCTCCGGGGTACTTTGAATCGCGACGTTTACCTGATTATCAACATATGGCAAAATTTCAGATAGCAGGACAATTCTGATCACAGCAGGATATTCTCTCATCATCTCTTCATTAACTCTGTGAGGCACATCAACGCACGCCTCTTCAGTACTACTCCAGGGCACTTTGAATCGCGACTTGAACCTGATAATAGTCAATATAAGGCAATATTTGAGAATGCAGACGCCGCGTCAAAAGATTTTGATAACGAGACAGGATATTCTCTCATCATCCCATATACTTATAAATACAATATACCGCGGGCAGCTTGTCGGGACTCCCGCGAGGATGTTGAAACAGACATATACTTTTACACATAAGTCTGTCCTTGGTTAGGAGATTGAATTATGCGCAGAATCGATTTTCGAGAATTGTGATTCGCCGCCTGAAACATGGCGGAAACAGTGCTGCATGCTTAATATCAGCAGTTGTATCGACGTATTTTTAAATTTTTCGCGGGATTCCGAAAAAAAATGACGTGAATTCACATGTGGGGTGAGTGATAAATATTATGAGCATGAGTGGAAAATATGTTCATGAATTCATCTTATCTGATCCAGGATTTTGTGTTTAGGTGTGAGATTGCATAAGATTTAACATTTTTGTGCAACAAAATCCCTACAAAATATTATTTATTATTGATTCAAAAACGATTTGAATTAGTTTCGTGATTTGTTCTCGATTATACATTGAAATATTATAGTTACTTAATAGTTTTTGAAGCAATATAGGTATCACCAGAGATTGGTAAGGGTTTACTTTATAAACTTTGTGTACAGGTAGGTATAATGTTTTTGTCATTATTATCGCTCATATTTATAACAGTTCGAGGTATTTGCGGTAGATATCTTGAATCAAGTGAGATTAATTCAGAGGTAGGTGAATAGACGATAGAGAGTAGACCGATATCGGCGTTCTTCTAGTTTTGTAACAGAAGGAGTAATACACGGAGATTTGGAAAATCTAACAGCTCTTTCTTGGTTTCCACCATATTTGTATTCATAAGTATGTTTTTCACTAATGAAATAAGGGTAAAATCCATCAATCAAGCTTTTAGAATATGCCATAATATACATAAATAAATCAAAAGCTCCCATAAGCGGGCAGTCACGGTTCCAGCTTTTTTGTTCGCTTATGGGAGCTGCCCCCTTAAGAGAAAATTTCATCGAATGTTCATATTATACTTATAAATAAAAGTATATACAAATGTGTTAAAACATAGATTTAAAATTGGTTCCAAGAAATTTGACCGTTTAAGGGAGATAATCGCTTATTAGAGCTGCCCGTCAAGGACTTTATTATAAAATCAAAAGAAAATAGTAATTTTCTGTGCGGTAGTGCAATCACACAGTTCATAGGTCTTACTAAACTTTCTAACTTTATACTTACTTCTCAGAGACACTTCGACAAACTGTTCCAGACCTTTCCAGTTTTCAAGTTTAAATTTCGTGAAATATCCATATAATATGTACCATTTTATAATAAAGTCTTATTATAAAATGTATGTACTTATATGGAAATATCTTATAGGTACAATTTTTGATGTATAACTGGTAGTGATCGACCGATATGACTTTTTTAGCCGATACCGATAATGTCCTGGCCGATACCGATATATATCGGCATATCGGCCTGTTGGTCATTATTATAGCACTCATTATTATTATTAATATTTATTGTGGACAAAACATGTTTTATATCTTTAATTTAAATATTTCAAATTTGTAAACTCAAATCATTTGTCGCGCAACGCAAGATGAAAACCTTAAAATAGAACTTTGACACCGTTAGTGTTTAAAAAAAAAACGTGTTTTTTATCCAAAAAAAAAAACGGACCAATTTGGAAAAAATAATTTTTAATTTTTGTTTGCTGTTTTGTTAGTTATCCATTAACAACTCATTAACGTCATTTGCAATGATTCTTTGTTGAAAAATGGTTGAATATAAGGTCTGAGGACCATAGTGAGTTTTTCAAAATATGAATCTGAACAAAATTAGGTTTATTGATTTAGTTTCTGAAATAATATTTGGGTTTCATTTTTTTCAAGTTCTTTTATGTGTTGTTGTATTTGATGAAGGAAAAAAGTCGTTTTTTTTTTGGCAGTGGGAATTAAAACGTATTTTGTCGGAAGGAAAACAACGGAATTTCTTTCACTAGGCAGTAGGCACCGCTGTAATACACGGTAATTTTCAGTATTGTGGGGATTCAATGAAATTATTCTTAATTTAAACTGTTTTTGTCCTAAATGATTCCTCTGTTTGAATAAAAATGTTTTAAAGCTTGCTTAAACATACAAACAAACAGGTGTTATTGGAGTCCCCTAAAAGTAAGAGCAATTCCGTGCTCAGATATGAATTTTGCATGTCAAACAGCCCTCATATACCAAATTTCATCAATATAATTTGATTATTTCGAAAGAATCCAAAACAACGCTAGCACAACAAAGAACAAACAACCATGAATCAATAATGGCGTCTTTTCAACGTTCCCGTTCAATTCAGCCGGCTCTAGCTCCTTGTCCGTCTCCGTCGTGACAATTTGAAACCGAGCCAATAGGAAATGGTATTTCGCGCATGGGTAGTACATCGAAATCCTAACCAAGGATTGCCTTATGGGATTCTTCTGTATTCTGCTTCTCACTTCTTCGCGGGAAATCCCTCTCATTTGCCTTATGGGACGCACGCGGTATATTGTATTTATAAGTACATGCATCATCCCTTCATCAACTCTGTGACGCACATGAACGCACGTCTCTTCAGTACTACTCCGGGGCACATTGAATCGTGATTGCTTGAACCTGATAATTCTCATTATAAGTCTAAATTTGAGATAGCAGAACGCCGCGTCAAAAGATTCTGATCACATATCACTCAAAATATATAGGAAACTTGAATGGGAGCCAATGTAAATAAAGTTTTAGGCAACCAGTTAATCAAGTCGGATTTGTTTAGAGGACTACCCGTTGGATGGCGCTACAGACGGAGGTTTTCCTTGACAACGGTTGCCATAAATAACCAATCCCTAACCCTAGACGTCATTGTCATTTCACGTGTAATTTGAATTTTGTGTCGAAAATTTCTAATTTTCAGTACCTAGATCATCTTGAAATTTGTGTTTGAACCTTGGATTGGACTATAATGTAAGCTTATCGTGAGTTCTTTGAGAAATGTATCATTCCCTGGATGTGTGGATATTTTCAACAAGACAGGATGTGTCTTCCAATAAAAGTTCTTCCACTGTTTTAGAAAAATTGGTTCAGCATGTTCAATCCGATTTTGAACAACAAAACTAAAGCACAACAAACTGTAGATGCAAGTCCTAAATTTCGTGGTTTGCATTTCATAGACTCAACATTCGAAATTTAATTTAAATATTGATTCACATGGCTTATCAAAAGTTATAAACTGAAAAATATGCATAGGTTGTATTTGTCCAGGACATAGTTTTTAGACATTAAAAAATGAACGTTTTCAAAAAAAATTATGCATTTTTTCAGAATAACTTTTGATATACCATGTGATAAATATTTGAATTATAATTTCGGACGTGGTATAGATCCTATTTTATCCAATAGATGGCTCCACCGTTTGCAGTAAAAACAGATTTCTTTTTCTTTTGAGAAAAAAAGTCAAAAGTACGAGGACTACCCGTTGTAGGGCGCTGGCGAATTTCATTTCGAACCATTGTATGGGAGTTTCCTATATATTTTGAGTGATATGTGATTCTGATCACAGCAGGATATTATAATTATACCTACCATCCTTTTATCAACTCTGTGGAGCACATACTACTCCAGGGCACTTTGAATCGCGACTTGAACCTGATAATAATCAATATAAGGCGAAATCTGAGATAGCAGGACACTGCGGTCAAAACATTCTGATCACAGCAGAATATTTTCTCATCATTCCTTATGTCCAACGCAACTCAGCGGTGACAGCAGCTGGACACACTTTGACAGTTTTGCACACAAAACTGTCAAAATTTACCCAGCTGCTGTGACCGCTGAGCCATCGCTGAGCTGTGTTGGACATAAGCATTCCTTCATCAACTTTGTGAGGCACATCAACGCACATCTCTTCAGTACTATTCTAGAGCACTCTGAATTTTAATTTGTAGGTACTTGATAATAATCAATACATTTCGATTACTGCTAGATAATTTCTTATCATCTCTTCAACGTCAACTGCAGTCCAGAGATCAGAAAGATAGATGGATTAATGGAGCAGTCATGCATTGTTGAGAGAAGAAAGAAAGGGCTGGTATTGTTATTGAATGAATATTTTGAGCAGGCAGATTTTGACATCATTTTAGTTTATATTTAGTTCATGTTCATGATCTCAGTTGCCTTATCTATGTTCCGCTGGTACTGGTTTGTGATAAAATTACGTTTATTATTTTCTTCTTCCATAGGTATGTGACTTATTTATCACCTTATGATTGGGCAGCAGGTGATGTTTTGCAGCTGATAACTGATCTGAAAAATGTTTCCTTATAGCTTGTCACCTTTCCTTGAATGGAAGCTATTTCATGAGTTATAAAAAAATTATTAATGATGTATCATTTTTTTATTATTCAAAATAACGGCTATATAGGTGGTTGGCAAATCACAAAGAAAATCCTGTACACCGCATTCTCAAAAAACACAATAGTTTGATGCTTTGTTCTGTTTGACACTATCATAAAACTTGGAAAAATACATACACTCTGTAGAATCAAAATATACACTCACGGTCAGCACATGCCTAAAATGTGATAAAACTCTGATATCATAATATAATATAATATAATATAATATAATATGTGGGATAATAAAAATGAGCCTCTGGTAGAACATTCCCCACAGGTAGCGGACATGATACTAAAACAAACAAGTTATGATCGATTGCTGGACGAAATTAGAACCAAGCCGCGCATGTCGTCACTGCGGGCCCAAAGTGAGGTTAGATGTAAAACATCAAAACCGTAACCTAGTAACCATTTGCTGATTGAAATTTGAACTGGCTCACGCATGACGTCCCCCCGTGACATTGATTGTATAGGTTTGAGGTAGGTCACGTGATGACAACTGAGGGGGATGTGCGAGAGTTATTGTATTATGGCCTGAGTTTATCTGGTTTTTTTAGTATATAAACCATAGAAAACAATAGAGACGACAGTTAGCATGAAACTTGTTCTTAAGGACAACGAATCAGTATATCAGAAAGCAAGGAGATTATCACCTTATGAAAGAGACATAGTCAATGCACAGATTGAGGAATGGCTGATCCAAGGCATTGTGCGTCCTTCATCCTCGGACTATGCTAGTCCGGTGGTTTTGGTAAAGAAGAAAGATGGTTCTTATCGATTGTACGTAGATTACAGACTGCTGGATCATAAAATTGTGCGAGATCGCTATCCATTGCCGTTGATTGAAGATCAACTGGATCGACTTCAAGGTTCGAAGATATTTAGTACAAAGGATTTAAAAATGGCTTCTTCCATTTCAATGTTTATCCAGGTAGCGTGAATATACTGCATTCGTGGTGCCTGATGGACAATTCGAATTTCTTCGAGTACCTTTTAGTTTATGTAATTCGCCATCAGTGTTCCAACGATACATCACCGCTGTTTTCCGAGATGTCATCCGAGATGGAATTGTACTGACGTATACGGACGATTTGATTATTCTAGCAGATGATGTTGAAAATGGTTTTGTGCGATTGAAGACAGTTCTTGATATTTCCGCCAAAGCAGGACTTAAAATCAACCTGAGAAAATGTAATTTTCTTGTGAGAAGTGTTGAGTTCTTGGGACATATCATTGAAGATGGAACAGTGAGACCGTCCCAGAGAAAATTTGATTCTGTGAAAAGATTTCCAGAACCAGCAAACAACGGGCAAATTCAAAGTTTTCTTGGACATACCGGTTATTTTAGAAAATTTATCAAGGACTACTCAAGAATTGCACGGCCTTTATCCAATCTTCTAAGAAGTCAAGCGATCTTCAAGTTTGAAGATGCAGAAAGAACTGCTTTTGAATTCCTGAAAATCCAGTTAACATCTCGACCAGTATTGAATATATTATACAAGATAGGAGCAGAGACAGAGCTTCACACAGATGCTTCAAAAGAAGGATATGGAGCTATTTTGCTACAACGAGATTATGACGACGGATTACTGCATCCCATTTACTTCGCAAGTGGTAAGACGACCCCTGCCGAAGAGAAGTATTCAAGCTATGAGCTTGAGGTGTTAGCAATAACCAGAGCTCCAAGACGATTCCGCATTTATTTGCTCGGAATAAATTTCAAGATTGCGACTGATTGCAAGGCATTAGCCATGACCATGAAGAAAAAGGACCTGTCTACACGAGTAGCTCGATGGGCTTTACTATTGGAGGAGTACCAGTATATCATAGAGCACAGGCCTGGACGAAGTTTGAAGCATGTTGATGCGCTAAGTCGATATCTCTTCAAACTTGTTTGATGATAACTGAGAGCAACGAGAGTGTAATAGCCCGACTTGAAAGAGCACAACGAGATACAACGCGTTGAAGATGGACTGCAATTTGGATATTCCATTTGACGACGACTTTTGTACAAAGATGTAGGGGATGAATCACGCATTGTCATTCCCAAATCAATGCAGACACAAATTATCAGGCGGGCACATGAACGAGGACATTTTGGAGGTGGCGAGACAGCGGCATTGATTGAGAACGAATACTGGAATCCAGGACTTGTTCAATTTTATGTCTAAGTCCTGGAAGTTATCAAAAACTGTTTGCCATTCATCCTTGCTGAAAGAAAAAATGGTAATCCTGAAGGATTTCTAAATCCCATTGATAAAGGAAGTGTACCACTTCATACGTATCATGTGGATTACCTTGGTCCATTGTCAACTATGACTTCTTGGTAGATGACAATGCACCAAGCACACATTTTTGTGGTTGTAGACTGTTTCACAAAGTTTGTTTGGCTATATGCGACAAGATCAACGAAAACGGCGGAGGTGATAGATAGGCTCAGAAGACAAGCAGTGATTTTCTCAAATCCTAGAAGAATAGTGTCTGATGAGGGCACCGCATTCACATTAAAGGAGTTTGCTCTGTACTGTGATCAGAAGGGCATCTATCATGTGCTCACGACTACTGGTATTCCACGAGCTAACGGACAAGTCGAGCGAGTGAACCGAACACTGATTCCACTTTTGATAAAGCTTTCTGCCTCGAAATCATTTGAATTGTATCGTCATTTGGATACTGCGCAGAAGCTCTTAAATATGACCACTCATAGAAGTACTGGTAAAACACCATTTCGATTAATGTTTGGAATTGATCCGTATCTACGAGAAGACGCACGACTTAACGAAATATTGGACCAAGAATATATTAGCGTTTTTGACGAGGAACGAGATGAACTTCGACGCCAAGGTCATGAGAGCATTCCACGTCATCAGGCTGAAAACAAACGCGGTTTTGATAAGACCCGAAAAAAGAGCTTACCGCTATCATGATTGTGATTTGGTCGCCATACGCTAAACCCAGCAAAAACCTGGTTACAAACTCAACAATAAATATCTAGGACCATATGAGATCATCAAATGTTTGCGCAATAATCGCTATTTGTTAAGACGCATTGGAGAAGCGGAAGGACCCAAACAAACTTCATCTGCAGCTGATTCGATGAAGCTCTGGACGTGTGATGATGACGAAGACCATCTTAGAAGCGATGACGAAGCAATCATGAATGATGAAGAAGGCGGACACTCGGGTCGAGTATCCGATCAGGATGGCCGAATGTGGGATAATAAAAATGAGCCTTTGATGGAACATCCCCCACAGGAAGCGGACGACAGTGGCGTTCAACGAAAAATCATAGACAGACGTATGAGCTTCCAGAATTGCCCAATTTAATGGTATTTCACTCTTTGTAACATACAAACAGTCTATTTTCTTATTTTACGGAATAAAATAATGTATCGTTAAAAATACTAAAACCATTTTATTCCACAAATATAATATAATATAATCGTTTATCAAGCTTATAAGCTTTACAAAGGCATCCTGCATCAGTTATCAAATAATTATTGGTGCATTAAAATAAATCAGTCAATATGTCCGTTGATCGGTCATGGCGATTATATTCAAAATATTGCTTAGGGCCCTCTTTTCACGTTAAAAAAAATATTTTTTGTACAACCTACACGTAAAGTCCACTTTCAATGCATGCAAAGCAGGCGGAAAGTCGCTAATTTTGGCAGCCGGGCCTAAAAGTACTTTCGCGCCCGCGGGCGCTAAAGTAGGTCGCTTAGCAACGGTTCCTTGGATCCCAACGCCTCTGAATCCAATAACCACGTGACAGTCTAGCATACCAAAAGGAACTTATCACGTGACAATCTCGGTGACAATGAATACGCACCACAAAAGAATACAGGAACACACCTATTGTAACCATGAATACCATGATTGCCAGTTGTCACTCGTCAGTTGTCTGACTTGTCAGCAGTGTAGTGCAGTGTATCGGATCGACTATTTATTTTTGATTTTCATAATTATTCAAATGATTACAAACTGGTTGTACAAAAAGCACTGTTTGCATCACGGACGAAAGATGATTTTGACCCAGCTAATATCTGCCCTCGCTTCGCTCGTGCTGCTACCTATACCCTTGTCAAAATCATCTACTTTCCGCCCTTGATACAAAATGTACTATTTTTTTGTGTAAGTTTTGGAAAAATTGGCTAGCACCATCCGAAAAAGTAAATTTGTGTACACTATGAGAATTGAAAAAAATCACTGGTTTAGTGAACTAACAAAAATATTTAAGTTCTTTGATGCACCATTACCTACATCTTTGATAACTGTTGCAGAATCAAAGTTTTATCAAGTTTTAGACTGTCAATCTACTTTTGGCCACCAAGTGGTGTAATGAATTTCGTTCACCCAATAATACATTAAAAAAATGCTGACTAGCTGATTTCTCGTAGGTTGATGGTCGTCCACTGATGGGGGGACGTCCATTGATGAGAATAAGACTTCACTGGATGTATTTTTTTTACTCTCTCGAGCTTGCAATCCCTTCATGTGAGGATTTTTCAAAAACTACACATACCTAACTTAACTTGCAATTATTCCATTCTACATGATTTTCTCAATGCACAAACATAAGCGAACTGAAATAGCGTATAGTCTTATGGTAGAGTCACAAGCAGTGCACGCTATAAGTTGCCTAGTCTAACGATCGCTTCGCATCCGGATGGCGGATATACACGCGACTACGCTTTCAATAGATGATTGTGATGATTTTGACGACTTAGATTCGCCTTCCTTAGGAAGTTTTCTAAGATTACGGTTACGTCCAACCTTCTGACTTTGATTTTGATGTTTGATGGTCGCAGAAGTCATGTTTTTCGTTTAATATTCTTGCGGTTTGTATTTAAAACATAAATTCTTCAGAATAAAATTTCTTGAGGATGATGTTGGAGCTCTTGATATTATTCAAGACAAATTTTCGAAAAAAGTGTACAATAGACCAAACTACTACCAAGAATAAGTGGACGAGCTAAAAGTTTTTTCAAAATATTTATATTTATTTTCTATGAAGTTGAAACATCATCTGTCTTGTTTCATTGATATTTTTGTATTCGCTCACCAAACATAACAATATTGTTAACGGCATCTCTAGTTTTACGAAAAAGCTCACTGTCGCGGAACCACAATTTTCTATCTATAAATATAAAAATAACGGCGCATCCCCGCAAAAGTACTCAAAATGAAACATACAGCCCCTGTACACACAAAAATCGATATCCAATTTGACAACGTTGCACTGGGATGAGGCCTTTCACATATGTCGTTAACGTCAAAAATGTCAGGATCGAGTCTTTGCTAAGTTGAGTTTTGCCTGGTTCACATTGAATTTCATTTCGAAGTGGAACTGTCAAATTTTCGCTTGGCAAAAAAGAATCATATACTATCATCTACATTGTATTTGGCGTAAGTGTGACTATGAACACAAACTCAATGTAGGTGTTTGGTATGATTTTTGTATGCCAAGCGGAAATTTGACAGTTCCACTTCGAAATAAAATTGAATGTGAAACTTACATATGAGTACAAGTTCTTTCACCTTTTGCTGATTTTGTGTCAAATTGTGGATTGTGGTGTTTTGTTGATGCAACAAACACCAGAATATCCCATCAGAATAGAAAATACCTTCTAATATTAACTTAAATGACATACAAAAATGAGCTTTTCAAGTGACGAAGTTAATTTTCTAGTCTATCGGTATTTGCAGGAGTCTGGTAAAATAACATTTAACAAGACAAACAACCACCTTCATTTCCCTCTTTATTTCCAGGATTCCAACATTCCGCATATACTTTCGGAATAGAATCGCATATATCACAGACAAACATAAATGGGGCTCTTGTGCCTCCAGCCGCTTTATTAAGTATTTTGCAAAAGGGGCTCCAATACACAGAGGCTGAAATCAGTATAGGGGAAGATGGTAGTGAACAAAGGTTGGTGGAAGGTCTTAGTTTGATTGATGCGGTCATGCCGGATGTTGTTGCTGCACGACAAAATCAGCAAAACCAACAAAAACAGCAAATCAAAACAGAGACGGCGGAAGCTAATGGTGAAGAAGGTAGGACTCCTTGATAAAACTTGTTGGGTCTGCTACATATTAGGACCCCACGAATTTGCACTTTATTTTTTATACAATAGATAGAGAATAGGTTATAAAGGAGATTTGAACAAACAAATTTATGGAATATGAGGTTTTGAAAAAAATACGACACTTCAAAAGTCCAGAAATATGACCACTTTTCAATGCGAAAACCTTTTTAAACGATATTTCAGAGAACATCCACCGGCTACGCTGGGCAGGAGCGTACCTTTTTACTCGGGCAGGGGCAGCCATATGGGCAGGAGCGTTTTTTTTCCCATAAATTTTTTTGCACAAACGTGCAAGATTTCACGATATCTTTCAAATAAATTCATTACAAGTGCGAAATTCGAGGGGTCCTAAAGTGTACCAAACTTGTTATGTATGATTATGCTACGCGTAAGAATAAAACAAAAAATGTCTCCAATAAGGTTGATTAATAGCTTTTATTTTTCTCTAAAGGGTCTTTCTTTTAAAGGGACAATTAGCCTTATATCTCGCCTTATACAGAGTGTCTCACGGTGACCGTCCATTAGAATATCTCGGGAAATAAAGCAATTGGGATTCTGAAAACTTGTATGGTAGGATATTCAGAGATGTTCTTCTTAAATGAAATAAAAGCAACGTTGCACGACTTCCGGTTATACCGGAAGTAGGTGTCAACTCGCTTATTTTAAATGAAACACCCTATATATTATCACATTTTTGGATTCTACGTAAAATTCTAGGCAGATTTCATGTGTCATGTCCTATACCTAAGTTTGAGCGTTTTTCAAATATTTGCGTTTTTATGTCAAAAATGACTTTTGAAGGCTCCTATTTAAATGTGAACTTCACCTATACGAAAGCCTTCATTATTTAATTTGTATTGGATTTCTTGTTGAAAAGGACCTACTTTGATAGATTTTTCACAGCAATATGAAAACTACTATTACAGGGTGGACCAAAAATAAGATCAAAAATTAAATTCTGAAAACGGCCAAAAATCAATTTTTTCAAATGGAAACCCCTAATTTTTATAATTTTATCTTATCGTGCATTAAAAATAAAGGTCAGTTTGTATAAGATTGTCCTCTCCAAAAATTCTTTTTTTTTATTTTTTTTTAAATTTTTGGAATGAACGATATTAGGTAAATTTGAGAGAATGTGTTGTGAATAATGACGGGCATATTCAATAATTGCACTTTATGATATCAATGTATTAATAATTTAATGTATTCACTTGTTATATTCGTTGTTTTGGATTATTGGAAGGATAAAAATTAATAAATAATGTTCAAAACAATCATTGTAGTCATAGATACTAAATTTGGCAATACCAAAAAAAACAACTTTAAAACTCAAATACTTTGAAAACGGCTGGAAGGCATGCTGTATATTTTTGAGATCAGAAAAATATTGTCAATTTGATTATGAAATAATATATAGGGTTTTCCATTTAAAACAATGCAAGTTGTGTCTGTCACACTTTTCTCGTGCACCCGGTATACAAAAAAATATTTTTTTCTGGCAGTTCATGTTAATACCTACCAACTTTGTATTTAAAGTCCCTATCTATCTTGCATAATAAGCGAGTTAGTCAGCAGACGAAATATACGGAAACACCCTGTACAGGGTGATTCATTTTCAGCGACAGGGTGCCAGTTCCAGAGTTCATCATAGAGACTCAGGAAAAAAATCTGTATAGTAATGTGCCCAAGAGAAAATGCTGGAAATATAGTTCAAGCTTCTAGGATCGCCGCAAGGGGGCGTAACGGTACTGTGAAAACAGAAAATCGATACATTTTCGGAATTTTTCCTTGTAAACTACCAAATAAAAATATGGAAACAGATTTTGGACGATATTCTCTACAAAATTGCCCCCCGACACTTTTCTCTAAGTTGTCAAATAATACAGCTCCAAGCTGTCAAACTTGATGTCACTTATTTGCCTATAACTTCGAAATTCCTTGACCGATTCGACTGTTCTTTAGCTCGTTTTAAAGAAGAAAATCTGCTTTTTCTGGTGCATATACTCGAGGTCGATTTTATCTGCTTCCGCCGACCACACAACATGAATTCTGAAACTCAAATCAGTATTTGCGGTTTTTTCGAAATTTTCAAATGCAAACCCACTAAATAGATGCCTCCATCGTGTTATTTGGATAATTTCCTATCACTCTCATACAAATAATTTCCTATATCTTTTGAAATAGACGAGTTACGTAAACTTCATCAGGAATCACGCGAGGAATACTTTTGAAACAGCCCCTATAAATTTTAATGAGTCAAAAATATACACATCAGATTTGTTTTGATTCGCGTTTAACATTTTCTTCTCATGAAAACAAAAGCCTATAAGTGAGAATGCCAACTATTTTTCTTTTTTTTTTCTACGAGCAGCTGAGAAGTAGAATACAGTGCACCACTTGCCAAAAAATAATACGGATGGCCATAAACACCTTATTCCAAAAAAAAAAAAAAAAATAAGTAAAAAAAACAAAAAAAAAACAGTGCCAATGCTTAAAATCTCGACCGTTGGCAAGGCACTCCTATCTTCTTGACACATTCAAAGTTACAGGGGCTGTTTCAAAAGTATTCCTTGATGGATTCCTGATGCAGTCTCCGTAACTCTTCTAATTCAAAAGATATAGAGTGGAAGGAAATTATCCAAATAACATGATGGAGGCATCTATTTAGTGGGTTCGCATTTGAAAATTTCGAAAAAACCTCAAATTCATGTTTCACTTTCACAATTCATTTTGTTTGGTCGGCTAAAGCGGATAAAATCGATCCCGAGTAAATGCACCAGAAAAAGCAGATTTTCCTTTTCAAAGGGAGCTTAAGAACAGTAAAATAGGTTAGGGAATTTCGAAGTTATAGGCAAACTAGTGACATCAAGTTTGACAGCTTGTAGCTGTCTTGTTTGACAACTTAGAGAGAAGTGTCGGGGGGCAGTTTTGTAGAGAATATCGCCCAAAATATGTTTCCATATTTTTATTTGGTAGTTTACCAGAAAAAAAATCAAAAATGTATCGATTGTCTGTTTTCACAGTACCGTTACGCCCCCTTGCGGCGATCCTAGAAGCTTGAAATATTTTTCCAGCATTTTCTCTTGAGCACATCACTATACAGTGCGTTTTTTTTTAAGACGGAACATAGGGATTCTTATGTTAAATTTTCAATCCGATGTTAGCAGTACTTCTATTCATACTACACAGCTGAAACTTGCCGTAGATGAACTTTGGTGCTTCGAGATTATGTTAGTGCCTCAATCACGCCAGAATAACTTGGAAAAAATGCTTTAATTTATGAGAAATTGATACTTTTAGCATGCCTTGTATATGACGGTGACAACTAATTTTCTGACGTGTCTAACTTCATTGTCAATTTTTTTAACCAAAAAAAAACATTTTCTTTTTTATGACCGTTAAAGAGACTGCTAGGGCGAGAACTTTGAACAGTTTATCTGAGAAATAATGTTTGTCTTTCATTCTCGTATTATGATGTTAGAAATAAATAGTCGATTTCGGCTCGAGTGGTTGGTTTACATTTTGGTTAACCAAACGGTAACTGCAACGTCATAGTGATGACGTCACGACCAACATTTTACCGATATCGTTTGGTAGGTTTTTCGTCAAAACTGTCAAAAGACCGTGATTATATAACCCAACTTTTTTGTTTATGTTGAGTTACAGATTACAGTTTATTTTACTATTTAGTTCATTTTTATCATACGGTTTAAACTGCTTGATGATTTGGTGATTTGATAAAAAGATTGTGGCCGTATATTATTCAAAATGCATAAAAAAAAAGTGGCTGTGGTTTTGGCTTTTTTGAAATTGTATAAACGTCGTCGATTTACAGACGACTTTGCAGAGCACTTTTTTGCCTTATTTAGAATGAATCCCGTAACATTCAGTAAATTGCTTGGTAATTCAGTATTTGTTGAAGTTTTAGTAGAACTGGTGGATTTATTTGTTTACATCATTCACTTGATCATCCATAACTACTACTTACTACTCCCGAGCGAGACAAAAGAAGAATAGACAAAGAAACCACTATACCAAACCAAAGAACCGTGCTCCAAACCGCGGTAGGCACTTTGACAGACCAAAACACATACCAAACTTGATGTGACGTCATCATTTAAGGATCAAGGATCCGAATTTGGTTGGTAGGTGTTTGACAGACCAAAGCAAGTACCACACCATGTACCAAACAAGCCGAAATCGCCTAATGTGATTACAATTTGACAATGAAGTTATTTATTGACAGTAGCATATACAAGCCTGATAAAAAAGTAATACTTTACAATTAATAATTGTATATTATTCAATGAGCATGTAATGACAGCTATTACTCACGAGGATCACTCAATCATACGAGTGAGTAATTGTCATTACATGCGAGTAGAATACTATACTTTTTCTACGGCCTTTATACCGGGTGTCCAAAAAAATCTGCACATAATTTGAAAAGTAAGATCATGTGACAACCAAACCCGTGAGTAATGACCCGTGAATAATGAATCATTACTCACGGGGTAAGTAATAGGTATTATTATCTATTCAAAATCATGTGACAACCAAACCCGTGAGTAATGACCCGTGAGTAATGAATCATTACTCACGGAGTAAGTAATAGGTATTATTATCTATTCAAAATGCGTGAGTAATAAGCCTATTATTAAACGGTCGTAGAAAAAAGGATTTATTTAATCTTTCTTCATCTTATTCTGAGCTAATTGTTGAAATAACATAATCCCTAGGCACCAAAGTTTATCTACGGCAAGTTTCAGCTGTGTGCTTTGAGTAGAAGTACTGCTAACATGGGACTGAAAATTTTACATGGGAATCCCTATGTTCTGTCTTGAAAAAAACGCACTGTATAGATTTTTTTTTTCTGGGTCTCTATGATGAATAGTTTACGAGAACTGGCACCCTGTCGCTGAAAATGAATCACCCTGTACATACATACAGTGTGACCCATTTAGATTGGAAACCCCCCTGTAAAATTCCAGGTTATTAACCGATTTCGACCATGTAACTTGTTGCCACTACTTAGTGTCAATGTAAAATTACATATTTATCGGCAAAAACATTTGATCACAGATTGTTTGATTCTTTTGTTCATGGCTGATTGAGCGTTGTAAGGATAGAAGTGACAGATATAGCTCAGTAAAGATGACGGTTTTTCAAAAAAAAATCCAAACAGAATGATATTTTCAGGGTTTCTTGGGGACTGCCTCCTGAGTATCCAACCAAAAGATCTCTGACTCGAACTTTTGGTACTTTTTGTGCTGAAAAGGTGGTTTCCTTAACATTTTTTGAGAGCAAAATGACCTCAAAAAAAGTTATAGAGAATTAAAAACTGAACAACTTTGCCTCATAACATTTTTCTATAGCTTCAAGACTAAACGAGTTGCAGCGCATCAAATGACAAAATTAAGCTGGCAAGTGGCACTGGAGGTGGTTTTAAAAACATTTTTTACAAATAAATCACATTAATGAAAGTTACAGGGAATCAAAGGCTGAACAACTTTTCTCGATGAACTTTTTCATGATCTTTAAAAAAATATATTTGAAACCAACCCGGTTGCCAGCCGAATTTTGTCATTTTTTGCGCTGTAACTCATCAAGTGTTGGAGCTGTCAAAAAATGTTATAAGGAGAAGTTGTCCAGTTCTTGGTCCTCTTAGCTTTTATTTAGGTCATTTTGCTCTCAATAAATGTTTGGGAAACCACCTTTTCAGCGCAAAACGTACCGGGAGTTCGATTCAGAACTTTTGGTTGGATACTCAGGAGGCAGTCCTCAAGCATCCCTGAAAATATCATTCTGTTTGTATTCTTTTTTGCCGACCCTTAAAAGCCGACTACAACTTTACTGGGCTAATAAGTTTGTGAAGTATTAAATGAAAGACCGTCCTAACATTAGCTCCGGGACGGTGTAAAATAAACAAAACTTCTTGTGAAACTGGTGCTGTATCAAAAATACTTTTGAAACGTTATCCTGTACAAAGAAGACACATGAATAATCAAGCTATCTTAGATCATTTCAAATATAATCCTGATGACAATTTACGGAATGCCAGTTTAGATTTGAATGCACCTCAAGAAAATATTCGGCGATTTCTCAAAGCAAACAATATTGAACCAATCAAACCAAAATTTTATTATTTTTAATAAAAAAAATCCACTAGTTCTTGATTGAAATGCAAATGTATTTCCGTTAATTTCATTAAATGTTATGTTATTTTAAACATCTTGTTATTCATTTTTAGTTTATTGTTACAGGTAATAGAACAATTTCGATTTCCATGGCAACTGTTGATGCAAGGTAATCTTTTGTGACCATCAGCTTAGAGAATTTATGAATTTCAAGTTGTCGTGGTTTTGTAATTTATGAATATATTTTGATGACATTTTGGAGCCACAACCACAGCTTTTTAAAGGCACTCTGAATCCAGTGGTGTAGTGATTCATTTAATAACAAATCGCTTATAAAAATTCGCCATTTTTTATCACGAAAAAATGTGCAATATTCCTTGGAAATTGAAATAAACAGTTTAAAATTGGTCCAGTAGTAGACTTCAACTTAACATTTAAAAAAAAATGGTTGAAATTGGTTAATAACCTACAATTTTACAGGGGTGTTTCCAATCTAAAGTTCATTTTTAATATAAAGTTACAGTGACAGATCAAAATTGTAGATTAAAGGTTGGCAAACATGTTTTATTACGATAGTCAAAGATTGAACTGTGATTCGTTTTATTTTGCTTTGTTCAAAATGTATTTGATTTGACAGAAAAAAAACGTTCGAGAAAAGAGAGTGATGATAATTTTGGAATTGATGATCAAAATCCTTATTTGATCGAGAAAATTAAGTCTATTATCAAATATTTTATCTTTTCATTTCAATAAGCGAGCAGTTAATTTCATTTAATTTTTTTTTGCCAACCTTCCACCTTCAATTTTGATCTGTCACTGTAACTTTAAATAAAAAGTGAACTGTAAATGGGTCACACTGTATATACAGGGTGAGTTTTTTATGTTTATTACAGGGATCTCGGAAACTGTAGCAGATACTTCTTCTCTTCGTTCAGTGCCGTGCCTGTCTTCAAGCGTGGGCTATCTTCATGACAATTTGTTTGATTGAATTGGTCTCTATCTGTCGCTACTTGGAATAGTTGTTCTACTCCCAGTCCGGTCCAATTTCTAATGTTTCGTAGCCACGATAATTTTTTGCGACCTATCCATCTTCTGCCCTCAACCTTTTCCTGAATGATCAGGCGAGGGATATGATATTTGATATATGCCCGGAATAGCTGATCTTTCTTGTTTTTATGGTGTCCAAAAGTTCTCGATCCTTGTTCAGCTGTCCGAGTACCTCCTTATTACTGGTATGTGAAGTCCAAGGGATCTTGAGGATTCTCCTCTAGCACCACATCTCAAACGCTTCTATGTTATTCATGATGTCAGCTTTAAGTGTCCATGCTCACATCCGTACAATAAAATGCTCCATACGTAACAGCGGAGTGTTCTTAACCGCGTCTGAACTGTGAGGTTTCTGTTCCATTTGCTAAATGCCCCACGCGCCATTTCAATCCTCGTTCTTACCTCTTCGTCGCAGGTTATGTCATTGTCCAGCCAGCTATCCAAATATTTGAAATGTGTTACCAGTTCAATGTTGTGTCCGTTGATTGTAACCGGAAGTGGTTCTATGTTTATTTTACCCACAGTCATCCATTTCGTTTTCTTGATGTTTATATTAATACCCCATCTTCGAGCAGCCTCATGCACTCTATCCAGTAGCATTTGTAAGTCTTCCATATTTTCTGCAATGATGGCAGTATCATCCGCGAACTTTACGTTGTTTATGATTTCGCCACCTATCTTTACTCCCTCTGTCCTGCCATATAAAGCCTCACGAAATATGTTCTCTTGATAAAGATTGAACAACAGGGGCCGGATTTTTGAAAATCGGGGAGTAGAACAGCCGAGAGAAGCCTACTAGTTCCAGCCTACTTTCTCTCGGCTGTTCTACTCCCCGGTTTTCAAAAATCCGGCCACAGGGGTGACAAAACTCATCCCGGTCTTACTCCTCTTTTTATTGGTATTTCATCTGTAACGCCGTCGTAAGGCCTGGCTACTGCTGTTTGACTATAATACAGGTTTAACAAAAGGCGCATATCATGATAGTCTACGTTATATGATTTTAGACATTGGAAAAGTTTTGTGTGCTTGACTCGATCAAACGCTTTTTTGAAGTCAATAAAACATGTATAGATATTTTTTCAAAACTCACAACTCTTCTGTAATAGTGTCCTCATGCAGAAAAGGGCTTCACATGTGCCTAATCCGCTACGAAATCCAAATTGTTCTTTGCCAATATTGTGTTCACATTTGCCATATAATATTCTATTGAGGAGTATCTTTAAGAGTATTTCTAAAGTATGAATGATTAGACTAATTAGTCGGAAGTTATTGAACCTATTAGCTTTGTTGTTTTTGGGTAAGGCGATGAATATCGATTTCTGCCAGTCGCTGGGAAGTTTCCCAGTCTGGTAGACCTGGTTAAAGAATGCCGTCAGAACAGATATGCTTTCGTCATCCAGTAGTTTCAACAGCTCTATAGGAATTTCATCGGGTCCTGGAGTTTTCCTTGCTTTTGCTTGATGTATTGCCTTTTGAACTTGGGACTTAAGAATGCTTGGTCCGTCATCTACTCTATAATCAGTCAGTAGATTTTCTATCGTTTCGCGGGTGTCGTCCTCGAACAATTTTTGGATATACTTTTGCCATTCCTTACACTGATCTTCCTTTGTTAAGGGTGCCTTTCCACCATCGTTATGCAGCACTGTTGTGTTTTTCTTTTTATAAATGCCAGAGTGTTCTTTTAGCTTTTTATGTAATTTAAAGTCATCGTGTATGGTCAGAAGCTGTTCGATTTCTTTCCAGGATTCTCGAAGCCATATTTCTTTAGCTTCCCTAATTTTTTTGCGAATTATAAGATGTATTCTCCTGTACTCATTATGATTATTGTTTTTGTGTTTTCGTTTTTCCTCAATGAAATTTACTATGTCCTGTGTCATCCATCCTTTTTTTCCTTTTTTCTCTTTTGGCTTTACAAACTGTTTTTTTTTCCATTCCTCAACGATGCTTTGAGAACTTGCCAATTTTCTTCGACGCTTTTGTCTTCAAGCGGATATGATAAAGTTGTATGTATATCACCATTTATTTCATGGGTTAACCTATGATGGGGTCCTTTAGTACATGTTGTATCCGTGAGGTTTTCGTTGGTTGTTTCATCTTTTTAAGTTCAACATTCAGTACCGAGCATAGCAAGTTGTGATCGGAGTGTACATCTGCTCCATGGTATGTTCTCGTTGACTTATTACAATTACGGAATCTTCGGTTGATCAGGATGTAGTCGATTTGATTTCTTACAATTTTGTTCTGTGTATGTTGAGGGGACGTCCATGTGTACAGTCTCCTGTATGGAAGATTGTACCAGGTGTTTGTGATTACGAATTCTTCTTCCTGGCAGAACTGTATAAGTCGTTTTGATCTGTCATTGCGCACTCCTAGGCCGTACTGTCCGGTGACATCTTCTGTTGTTCCTCTGCCCACTTTTGCGTTCCAGCCTCCCATAATTATAGTGATTTCGTGTTTCTTTGTCGCCTTCATTATGTCTTGAATTTGTTGGTAGAACTCTTCGACCTCGTCATCATCATGTTCAGTAGTGGGGGCATAAACCTGAACAATGTTCACGTTTATAGGTCTCATCGCCAGTTCAGTAGCATCACTCTGCCTGACAAGGGCACAATGTCTCGCACTGATCTGCTGAGGGATTTATTCAGTATTATGGCCACTCCATTTCTGTGAGATGCATCTCTCGTTCAAGATGTGTACATTTTATAATCTCCTGAGTCGAATTTGTATAAATGGGCAGATTTGCAGTCCTATAAGCTGTACTCAAAACCATTTTGAGTTTAAAAAAAATTGACAGCTGTCCAAAGATATTTCAACAAAACTGTTTTTGGGAAAAATTTTAAACGTCGCTAGCTCCGCGAATATCAATTGTGGGAGAAAATGCTCAATACGAAAGTTTTAGGAAATTCTAATCTTAATAAAATGACATTAAAACATTTTCCGTCACACCCGTCATTTTTGACCGAGTTTCTTATGTGAACCATATTTAATTTTATCCCTATCAAGTAGGGAATTTTATTACGATTCTAACCATATGATAGAGTTATTTTTAAAAATGAAGTTTCTATGGGTGTGTTCTGTTTTTTCAAATTCACGTTTTAACTTGACGCAGCCAATCCAGTTACCTATGGAAAAAGGTTAATAAATGAAATAAAGCATTGATGGTAGAGTATGATACGGTTACCACAGCTATTCATTTAGCTTTTACAAAATATTTTCGAAATTTCCACCGTTATTAGGTGTTAATCTATAATTTTTTCAAAACTGAAAAAAAAGATGTGCCAATTGATTTTATTGAAAGCTTTAATTACAGCAGCCCGAATATCTATTGTAGAATAAGTTTTTTTGTAAACTTTGTTTTTCACAACGCAACGCCCCACTAAAAAAAAACTAGAACCAACAGAACGGGGGATCGTGGTGGTCATAAACAAGAGTGATCCTCAGCAGATCTTACAGCATTTTTATTGCATTTTATGTAGCATACTACAATATCGCGTTTTTCTAAATTGGTAAACTCCATTTTAGCAAAAAAACTTTTGAACTAAGTAAATTTCCAAAATAATACAATATTGTAATGTTCCACTATGGTGATCATACTATTATTAATTTTTATTTCATCTAGGCCCGGTACTTTCGCATTCAATTAGTTGATTTTATTCCGTCAGAATAACCTCCAAATAGGTCCCGCCATGGTGACTCCTCATTTATTATCTGACGGATAGTTATTTGTCAGTTTACAGTAGGTGAAATGGACCAAAAATTGAAAGATACGACGAAAAGTTATTCTTGATAAAAAAGTCTGCTTGCCGAAAAAATAGGAGCTACGATGAGAACATAGATTTTTATTATACAGGGCAGGGCGTCCCAAAAATGTGAAAACATAAAATCAAACAAGATCAAACAGTCATTTTTTGACCTTCCAACGTGAAATGATAAATAAAAAACTTGCTCCAAATAGATCGTTTCCAAGTACGTCACAAATCTCAGCTGATTCCTGAAAGTGACACATTAAAATCGTTGTGAAGTTTAAGTTATGCCTGAGTTACATTCAATTCAATTTCGTAGTGGAACTGTCAAATTTCCGCTTGGCAAACGGGAATCCTATGCCTCCATCTACATTGAATTTGGCGTAAGCGTGACTTTGACAACCTTGACGACTTCAACCTAAAATTTTGAACTGTCACTGTACTTCAAAAAAAAAAGACTGTAAACGTGTAACATGCTTTTTCAGGAATCATATGTTTTCTACGTCACATGGAATCGGTCTATTAAGTTAAAACCCTAATTCCGAACTCACTGAGGAAAATTCAAATTTATAATTTTTTAAAAAAATTGAACAATTTTGCAAGTCAGCATTTTATCATTTGCATATTATGACTTTTATACCTGTACATGATTACCTGTTGTTGTGTAGGTATAAAAGTCATAATATAGAAGTGATAAAATGCTGACTCGCAGTTCATTTTTTAAAAATTATCAGAGATTCAAATCTTCTTCAGTGAGTTCGAATTCAGGGTTTTAACTAAATTTGGAGCAAGTTTTTTATTTATCATTTCACGTTAAAAGGCCAAAAAATGACTGTTTGCTCTTGTTTAATTTCATGTTTTTACATTTTTGGGACGCCCCGTGTAATAAAAATCAATTTTCTCATCGTAGCTCCTATTTTTTCGGCAAGCAGACTTTCTTATCAAGAATAACTTTTTGTAGTATCTTTCAATTTTTGGTCCATTTCACCACCTGTAAACCGCATCCGCGAACATACCGTATAATAATTCTATATGAGAAGCGTCCCATTCAACAACGAGTGGAACTAGAAGTTAACATGAGAAGGCGACATAAATTTTACATGTAACATTTCCATAAGTCTTATCTTGAAAGGCCCAGCCGTCTTCTGCGCCTGCCCAGAATTTGCAGTTCGTATTGGCTGATTGTCATCGTGACATGTTGACACGATCCAAACATGGCGTCCATTGTATTTGTTTACAATAGCGTTTTGAAGTTTTAATTGATTGTTTGCCGTTTTAATTTTTAATTGCGACGTAGTTTTTAATCATTCTGATTTGTGTTTGTGTTTGTGCTTCAATTATCTTGAAAAACTGCCGAGCAAATCGACGAAAACCGTCCCATTCTCATGTTCTTGGTTACTATGGTTACGAAGTTACAACAAACATGTAGGCGGTCAATAGAAAAATAGTATTCTAAACGCAAGCTCATTAGGGCCCCACACACAGAGCGACGATGTCGGTCGAAAGAGGCCGACCGGGTCGGCCGACCAGGTCTGCCATACCATATCCGCCGACTTGGTCTGTGAGCGATCAGATTTGTCGTGTCCACACACGGACATACTTGGTCCGCCATTTATCGAACGATCTCTTCTTGCACGGATACAACTTCTTAAAAGAGCCCCACATGAACAAAATCTGAATCTCGATCAAACAAAGAGCGTAACGGCTTGGTCTTTATGTAAGTTGTGAATGGAAATTTGACTGTAGAGTGTAGTGACAAGGTCTTTCACCGACGACGTATTTCACCGACCGGGTCCGTCGTTCCGCACTAACGGGCGGTCGAAGTATGCAAAATTAGACAGACACTGTCCGCTGCATACCAAGTCGCTCAAAATGTCGCTCCGTGTGTGGGGCCCTATTGACAACTGGGCCCCAGGCGATAGAAAAGGATAGACTTATGCAAAAAATATACAGTACAGAGGAATCTTCTATGTCATTCTGGTATCAAGCAGGTGAAATTGTTTTCCATTTGGTTATTAATAGATATGGTTCTAAGCATGCTACCACGTGGTGTCGTACGCACATTTTGGCTAGAGGTTCATCTATTGCGTCGGCTTTCTAAGATGTCTTTTTCTTCGTTTTGTCCCAAAAAGTCCCGCGGGTCCCAAATGATCCCATTCTACGTTACCAACTAAAATCTAAAGCTTAATTAATTTTTTAGCGGTCGTTGCCTCAACGCAAAGTGAGAATATGGAAGTAGATACTTCCATCGAAATACCACCATCCAAGGCAACTGCACTCCGGGGACATGAATCAGAAGTATTCATTTGCGCATGGAATCCAACCAGAGACCTTTTGGCTAGCGGTTCCGGTGACAGTACTGCAAGGATATGGGACATGAGTGATAATGCGGGAGTAAAGGATAGAGCACAGCTAATACTGAGACATTGCATAAGGAAAGGAGATAGCGAGGTGCCAAGTAATAAAGATGTTACTTCTCTAGACTGGAACGTAAGTATCAAAACTAGGAATTAGATGTTTTTAATACGCTTTTTACGCTGCTGCATAATAGTAGATTATACCACGAGTCAATAATGATAGCTATTAATCCAGAGGAGTATCATTCCGAGGGATCAATAGCCATTATTGCGAGTAGTATGCTCTACTTTATTCACGACTGATTTATTTATTTGAGACTTTCAACCCCATTTTCATCAATATCAATACAAATACATAATGAGCTCTCACTACGCGTTTGGCTCTGACACTTTTGAGTTTGTTGATACCACACCAATCTAGTCACTACGATGAATTCAAACTATTTTAATTAAGTGTTTTACTCTTTTACTCTTTTATTTTGTTTAATTGTTATAATGTACATTACTCTCAACGTTTTAACAAGTGATAGTGATGTTTGTGTCCATAAAAAGTGGTGAATGTATACTGACTGTGATCCAAGTGATTGAACAAATCCAATGTTAAATCCTTTATTTTTTCTGTATGTTCTATCTTCACATTACTCTTATTGGTAAGTTTTTTCTTATCCTAGTTTTGTACACATACTTATATCCATGTTTTGTTAATACTTATAGTCTTTCCTGAAGAAGGAACAAATTAGTTCCGAAAGCTCGAATATACAATAAATGAGAATCCACTCTTCGTAGACCGCTCATTTTGACTGCTCCCCACCACCTTCTCCTTTATGATATGTTTTCATGCATGGTATTAATCAAAGAAGTTCTGTGATTGCAGGGCACGGACTTGGTAAATAAAAATTGACTGCTAATGCAATGAGAAGAAAATCACTGGGGCATGGGCGCTGACATGATGTGACAATTTAAGTTGGTGCTTCTGATTTTCAGTGGTGTCATCGTTGAAAAATGCAGAAATCTGTAATGCCTGATTTACATTAAATTTCATTTCGAAGTGGAACTGTCAAATTTCTGCTTGGCAAACGGGAATCATATGTCACCATTCACACTGAATTTGGCGTAAGCGTGACACCAATTCAGTGTAGATGGTAGCATATAATTGCCGTTTGCCAAGCGGAAATTTGACAGTTCCAATTAGAAAACAAATTGAATGTAAACCTTACATAAAGCTACTGTCTGATTTCGACGTTATATCAATTAATATAAATATAATATAAGTAAATAAATGATAAGATGAAGGACGAACGATATTGGTGAATATTTCTATTTTTTCTTCAAGTGTCTGTGACTTCTCGTTCCCCTGGTTTTTGTGCATATTGAAGAGAATATTATTATATCGATTCTAAAACCACAGAATGCATAAATCTTGAAACATCGACTATCTCAAGTCCCCAGGGTCCAAGTTAAACTCGTTGGTTAGGTACAATAGATCAAGTGCTATTCGCTACTTATAATGCTGTTGAAAGGACATTATAGGTAATGATATTTTTCAAAAATTGAGTTGAATGAAGGCTCGATTTTATGTTAATAATAATCCAACACAAAACGTTTCATAGTTTTATAAGTATCTAGAATAATGTCAAAAACCCTGCACAAAATCTCAATGTGAATCTTGAATTTCAAGTATAGGTTTCTTCTTAAAATCCAATAATCCAAAATCCAAATCGAAATAATAGGTGACATAACCTCAACCTCAAAAACAACAATCAGCTGTCTTTCAGCATTTTTCAATGGCCGCATAAGAGGAATTGCAGCGCTGCATCGCTTTTCTCGAGCGATCTCACTGAAATGGCATAAATGATAACTTACACGTCTGCAACACAGTTCCTGCGATAAAGCGAAATAAATATATTTTTTTTTCGCTAGACTACTGTCCTGCAGCACAGCGAATCATGTCATTCCAGTAGGACCGCTTGAATATAGCGCTAGTTCTCGGAACGCAGCCATAAGTGGCACGTCAAAAAATCAGAGCTACCAACTCAAATTGTCTCATCATGTCGGCGCCCATGCTCCAGTGATTTTTGGCAAGGGCCATATGCATTTGCAGTTCAGTTTTTATATAGGTCCGTGTTGCAGGGCAACAGAAGTTTGTTAATATCGTATTCATGGTGTTATTAAAAAAAAAATGTGATTGGTTCAACAAAGTGAATCATGGTATAATGCAATGTCGCCATGGTTTAATATTCAGGGAAATCTTGTGATTGGTCCGCAAGGGACATAATCGTGGTTTTATGATCCATTATACCGTCGCAACGGTTGTTATTGAATAATGTTTGGCATTATACTGCAAAAACCACAAGTATAAAACTTACATCGATGTAAGTCGTGAATAAAAGTTACTATGCCATCGACTTCATATTCATTTTCTCTCAAGATCAAAATCGTGAGTGGAAGGGAATTTTTCCCATTTTTATCCATCTTTCTAGTAATAAATCACTCTTGGACGGTTTAATAGTGGGTGCAAAAAAAATGCTGAACAGGTTTTTTGACAAATAGATCGTTTCCAAGTACGTCTGATTCTGATTCCTGAAAGTGACACATTAAAATCACTGTGACATATTTGAGAATTTAGGCTTGAAGTTATGCCTGAGTTACAATCAATTTAATTTCGAAGTGGAACTGTCAAATTTCCGCTTGGCAAACGGGAATCATATGCTATCATCCACATTGACAATTTGGCGTAAGCGTGACTTTGACAACCTTGACGACTTCAACCTAAAATTTTGAACTGACACTGTCCTTCCAAAAAAAAAATACTTCAAACGTGTAACATGCTTTTTCAGGAATCAGATGTTTTCTACGTCACATGGAATCGGTCTATAAAGGTAGTATTTATTTATTTTTTCTTACGAAAAATTATCATCATGTTTTGGAGATTGTACAGATGTTGTCGAGATGACAGGTCTAGTTTAATGGAAATTTTGAATCCAAGTTCAAATTGCCGTTTTTTCATCTGCGCAAGTGATCTTGTCTATAAACATAGGAGTATTTATAAGGGCAAAATCGCGTATCAGTTTGATGAGTTTTATAAACTGTCACGACGAGTGATTTTCCTTCATCAACTCTAAGAAAATTCGCTTGTCAGCAGTTTTTTTTATAATGATATTTTTACTGGACTATAGATACAGCAAATGCCAAACAACAAAAAACTTTCGATTCACGTCATAATTGCCACCAAGCAGGTTATAATGTGATTTGCAGGTGACCAAATCTGGCCACCAGCAAACTTCATAACTACGTGCTTGGTGGCAATTATGACGTAGATCAAAAGTTGTTTGGCATTTGCTATACCTATCAGACGACAGGTCACCTAGTCTACAGTGACTATATAGAAGACAGTGGCGACAATGGTGGACCCCGTCGGCCATTTTTGGCCTTCATTATTTTTTGACGTGAGATGTGACATGGATGTGAAACGCTTAGTATATATTTTGATTTATTTATCTATGCCCTCGAGATCTAATCCTTGCACTGAAGAATTTTTTTTGCGTTATTCGTGATTTTTACTGTCTATTGCCTCACGTGAATTGGTGTGTTGTTTGACAACGGATCAATATAACTCCCTTCTCTAGAAACGTAGATAAATCGGAGGTTTTGACAGAAGCTTGACAAGAAAAAAAAATCGGTGGCCATTTTCGGCCCTATTTATCATGTCATATCATTGTCGCAACTGTCTTGTATATAGTCACTGTAACCTAGTCCATCTTTCAAACACTTCATTAAAAAAAATCATTGAAGAAGTACCATGAAGATTCAAAGTCGTCCATTATTATTTGAATGCGTACGTGTCCCACTAATAATGGCCCTCGGCTGTATCTCGGAAAATATTAGCCGTATGGTATGCGGAAAAAAATTATATTAATGAGGTCATGCGAAATTGCTGGAAATTATTTTCAAGTTTCTACAACGGCGTGTAGAAAAAAATGTATTCGGTTTCAAAAAAGATATCAAGATGCGGTTTGGCTGACATTTCAAGCTCTTATTCCGTACTATACTTTTAGCTGAAATGACACGTACTGTGGCTTTTGAAATTTTTGAAAAAACGCGCAATGTTTGTAAAATTTTAACACAGCGCTACCTAGCGACAACTGTCAAATGAGTATCATCATTGTTCATAAAGTAGATTATGGAGTGAGGAACGCTCTTTTAAATCAGACCTAGCTCATTTTATTCCGATAACCCAGTCCGGAGTTATTGTCGTTAAATAGAAACAGATCTCCATTACATCATTCTGGCGGTTGAAGCCAAATGGTTTAGACAAAAAAAACGAAAGTTGTTGGAGATTATGATGCCATCATTTATAATAACCAAAGTTTTGTAAAAATTTCATTTTCTGATTCGGTATAGCAGGTGCAGCCTCTAGCGGCCGTTCTAGAAACTTGAAAGTAATCTCCATCAATGTCTCATGTCCTTGCTGGTACATTTTTTATTACCGCAGGCCATATGGCCAATACTTTCCGAGATACAGCCGAGGCCAATTCTTAGCACAATGTATGTACTATACTGGGTGGTATGAATAAAAAGAACCAAATGCTTTCACTCTCATGCTATCTTTGTCAGTTGCTTATAAATTGTGTAAGTCTATTTCAAGAAATGCAAGTATATCGCGGACTATAGTAATATGTCAAAAATATCCAGATAACAATAATGATAATCAACCATTCAAGAATAGATTATAATATTATACAGAGTATCAAGCTATTCCAAAATTCTAGATTATATTCAGATTCTGAAACATCCAGAATTCATATAAGCGATTTTTTTTTTTAAATCTGCCTATGCCACTGGATTCGACACACTCTGAAATGGATCTATACCGAATTTCATGGAAAAATATTCAAATTTAACGATTAATTTTATTATGCATCAAGAAACATTTTACGTCGTAACTCTTGCGATAGCAAATCTATCACAACAAACTTATTAAATAAAAAGATGTAATATATATTCTTATGTCAAAATATAATAAGAACAAACAAATGATATTGACAACAACAAATACCTTGAAATAAAATTTCTTAATTGAATATTTTTTCATGAAATTTGGTACAGATCCATTTCAGCGAATGAAAAATCCAGTGACGTAGGCAGATTTTCTCTAAAACCGCTAACATGTTTTCTGGATTTTTGAGCCTCTAAATGTGCTCTTGTAGGTCTTGGTTTTTGAAAAAAACTGGGCAACGTATGGCCTCAATATACACCTTTTTCCCCTCTACATTTAAAAAAAAAATCTTCAAAATCAATCCATAAATTTAAATGTTATGAGGGTGGCCTGCTTTTGAATGGGGCACTCTGTGGGTAATTTGAAATATACAGGGTGTGTGTAAACTGTTTCTGACTGTTTGAGTCTCTAGAGTTAACCGTTTTCGATATAGCCTTCATTGAAATTTCCAATGGAACGGAAATCGAAAAAAAAGAATAATCGGTATTCACCCCTATGCGTAATTACATATCGCTGTGTCTTCTTGATGAGGAATAATTGACAAAAATCGAAATGAAAAATAAAAGTTTGACACCCTGTATCTTGAGAGCTAAGCACATACTAGGGCTTTATGTCTCCATCTCAAGTTTAATAAAAAACGAGGTCTATCACCTCACAACCGTTGTTGGTTGAATATCGGAATATGGCATACATACATTTCGAAGAATTTTCGAACATTTTCATCCTTTCATATCATTTTCTAAATTAAAAATCAGTTGAAGACTTCTTTCGTCATTTAATGCTTGTGATTGAAAGCGACCAAAACCTATTTTTTAAAAGTCGAGTTTTTTTTTAATTTAAAGCACGTTTTTTATAGTATATGTATTTCCCGTAGAATCCAACACTGATACAGCATTTTTGACTAAAAGTTTTTTTCATGTATACTAATTGATCACTGGAGGTGGAAGGATAAAAATATGCAAAAATTACAATACTTCAAAATTCTCTCCGCTATTGCAGTGGGCATTAAAAACTGGTCGACTCTATATTATAGTCATAATATGTAGTCCCGTCAATCATTTGAAAATTTTGGTTTTTCGAACATATCAGTTGAGAAGGTTTTTGAAGGCATAGATACAATTGGTTTGAAATTTCTTCTGTTTTGGACCATTTATAAAAACCTTTGAGCTTCTTTGTGTTGTAGTTGCTATATTTACATTCAGCAAAGAGTAAATTAACACATTCGACAAAAATCAGCTGCCTTAACTTGCCTATTGAGCCTCCATAAAGTTTTTAAAAATGAGAAGTCGCGTCATTGCCTCTCAATATCATATCTTGGGTCACCAAATCTATTACTCAACTAATGCTATTGACTGAATTTCGCAGTCTCAGATCTGATAACCAAAAAAAAAACATTAAACCGTTTATGACTGGTTAGGCATGGCCAACTTGATATCTTCAATTGATCGGTTTGGCATATCTATCATAATAACAAAAAACGGTGTTTTAATGCATTTTGAGCCATCTCCATAAACATTTTTATTTTTAAGTGTGATTATTTGGTTGAGGTTTAAAATGGCACTAATATTATTTTTTTAAATAATTTTGTAATAGTAATCATTTAATATTGTATATTAAAATATTGTATCCTTTTGCACGTTTATTTATCGATGTTCACTGAATACTTATATGAAAAACATAATAAGATATTGTTTCTTACAATCAAAATGTATTTCTTTATTTTTATAGAGAAGCGAATTGCATAAAAAAAAGTTGGGGTGCATCTGAACCCCACGTTGTATTTGGGTACATTTTCGATCACGGTTTTATGAAGGTCAAGGTTGTAAATTGCAAGAAAAACGTATTTAAAAGAAAATCCTTTTTGATGCCTAGGGATCGTTTTAGCCAAACACAGATTTCAAATTTGAATTTAGCTCCTCAAAAAACGGGGATATATCGGGTTTCACCCAATTGTTCAAATGGTAAGTTGTTTTAGCCGCTTTTAGTGGGTTTTTAAACCAGTGTGCAGCGTCCAGTTTTTATGGGAAACCAAGGCCTACTAGTTGACATTTTAAAGCTGAAAAATCCAGAATCCATATTTAATAGACTCAATTAGTCGTGACGTAATAACTATGTTGGTAGCACAGAATTTAAGTCAAAAGTGACACTAATGAAAATGCCTGTTTCCAAATAAACTAATGGCCGATGTAAAAGTACATAATATTTTCTAAGAACACACTTTTTGAAAATATT
Source organism: Orchestes rusci (assembly GCA_958502075.1). Classification (NCBI taxonomy): domain Eukaryota; kingdom Metazoa; phylum Arthropoda; class Insecta; order Coleoptera; family Curculionidae; genus Orchestes; species Orchestes rusci. The sequence goes on from OY293304.1 coordinate 54,284,899, forward strand.
GGAGCTTTTCAGGTTGCTGTGGATAGAGTGAACATGAATTATAGTGACTAGTCATTTTATTTGGAAGTTTTAAGTACTGTGAAGCTGGTGGGCTATGAACTATAATATCCATGTTTCGTGAATTTATTATGATTATTGGTATAAATATCGAAATCATGCACTTTAGAAATGGTTGTTTAGCGGGGTGAGTTTCATTCTCTATTGATTTCATAGATTTTACGTGAATAATGAGGTTCAAGCACATCATGAAGTTAGAAATGAGTATCATAAACTTTTTAAAGGATGAGGAAAAGTTGATGTTTTTGATACTGGCCATCATATTTTGAAAAAAAGAAGGTGAATCTTATCATCTCGTCTACACAATTTTATACATGGAGAAATGCAAAACAAATTTGTTTAACATAATTCACTTTCTATGATATCATTAAAAGTAACAAATAAGAATAGAACTTTAAACAAAAGTGGTGATCCATTCCTTGTATAAGACTGGGTCTTTTCGGAATTTGAAGGAGGGGCATTTTGTCTTTGCACTGTAATATTTAGGAGTCTGGAGCAAAACACATACCATAATAAACCTGAAAATTATCACCTTTAACCGTAATCCAATCTAGACTCTGGATAAAATTGACATGTTTTATCTCAATAAACTATTATATTGTTTATAGGATATTTATCAATAGGAAGACATAACCTCAAAATGCCCAAATCCACTATTTTTGACAAGCCAGATAGTTGGAAGTGATTATTTAGTTTGTATTCAAATAAAGAATAACTACCGGCGTCAACAGTGTACTTTTTTGAATAAACAGGTATTGAATAGGCAAGTTATCGACGATAACTCAAAACCCCCATTGAAAAACGCATTGTAAATAGTTTGTTTGGAAACTGACCTTTCAGGGCTACCAACCATTGTAATGACGTCACACTAATTGAGTCTATTAGCGATTTTCTCAGAAAAAATCTGTCTGCATTAGATTCTTCATCTTCCGATATACGGCTGCTGCTGTCATCTTGTTTAGTGTTTAGATGCTTTTTATCTCGTAACTCATGCGATAATAAATCAGTCAAATCAAATTTATCAAATAACTACAATAAACATCTTTGGGTATATCAAAATCAAAATGCAATGAAACAAGCAAAAAAATAAACATGAAATTCCCAATAAAACAAAATAATATTGAATTAACACATGAATAATCAATTTTAAATTCAGGATTTTTCAACTAAATGCGTGAGAGTGTGTTTATAATTATATGAACTTTTTCCTGATCGGTGCATAGTGCGAAATAGTGGATGAATGGACCCAGAATCCAAGACTAAGCTCCCCTAGACTTTTTTCTGGTAAGATTCATTAGAGAAAAAATCTACACAAAAAAAACTGCACGATAGAACAAAAAAAAGCTTCTAAATGTAAACTAACCAACTTCACGGCAATAGCCGTAGAAGCGTTAATGTTGAATATTTTTTTATGAAATTTGGTGCAGATCCATTTTAGGGGATGGCGAAACCAGTGACGTGAGCAGATTTTTTCTAAAAAGATCGCTAATAGGGATTATGGATTTTTCAGCCTCTAAATAGGGTCTTGTAGGGCTTGGTTTTCAAAAAAAAACGGAAGACGTCTGGTCCCAAAACGTACCTCCGTGGTGTGACTGAGATGTGACGTCATAACTCAGTGATTTCAGCACACTTCAAAGCGCTATAACCCCGTCAATTTCGACTAACAAAAAGAATAAAAAATATGTGTCATTATTTTTCATGGATTCTCGAATCCAGCAAGTTCCCTATCATGTTATTTTCTCCGTCAAATATTATAGGTATTTGGATAAAAAAGTATTGATTTTCGTAAAATTTCACCTCCTTATCTTTTTTTTAATAAGTAACGACGTACCTTTAAAATAAAACATTAGCTTTGAAATAATTTCTTCATTGCCTTCAAATATAACATTTAGATCCTCCAAATATAATCGGGAATTGTTATCGTCATAAATCATTTTAGCTTGCTATAAATGCAAATATCAATCGCAGTAGGTATGTATCAATCAGAGACGGAGTGATGAATATTTTTAATCCTGCTATGTTTATTCGCTATTTGTCTATGGTATTCTTTTCTAGTGTGATGGCACACTTTTAGCTACAGGCAGCTATGACGGCTATGCTAGAATTTGGAACACAAATGGTATGCTAGCAAGTACTTTGGGACAACATAAAGGCCCAATATTTGCTCTTAAGTGGAATAAGAAAGGAAATTATATCCTTTCAGCTGGGGTGAGAAATATTATTTTATTCTGAAACAGTGAAGTATTATCATAAACTTTGTCTGTCGTCTTTTCAAATATTATATAGAGCTTATCAGTTATCGAACTTTTACAGGTAGATAAAACAACCATCATCTGGGACGCCGCCAGTGGCCAATGTACGCAACAATTCAGTTTCCATTCAGCGCCAGCATTGGATGTAGATTGGCAGTCGAACACATCTTTTGCATCCTGCTCCACTGACCAGTGTATTCATGTTTGTAAACTGTCTATGGATAGGCCTATCAAATCTTTCCAAGGGCACACTGTAAGTTCTATATATTTTTTTCATAATGCAGTCGAATAAGGTTGAGAAAGGTAGCATTATTTGTTGAAAAAAATGTGATCCCAAGTTTTCGTTACAACTTTGTTTTATGTAGAAAAAAGAACAGACACTTCTCAACAAAACTGGTTAGTTTTTTACGTACTTGGTGGCTGCTTCGTTTTGTCCTGGGAACATGAGAAACTGCTGGTATCAACATTTTCAAAGTTTGGTTGTATACCAAAGCCAATGAAAGCAGCACAAAATTTTACTCAAAATACTAGACTAGTTTTATGCTTTGTTTCTACACAAATATAGTTGACGCCAAACAACTTTGAATCTACGTCATCATTGCCACCATGCGCGTTGTTATGAAGTTTGCTGGTATCTACATTTGGTCACCAGCAAATCACGTAACAAAGCGCTTGTTGCCAACGATGACGTAGATTCAAAGTTGTTTGGCGTTTACGATAGATATGAAATTTGCATGAATATATTCACTTCATTCTTATTCATGAATCAATACTAAAAAAGTTGATACATAAAAAAGCGAGTCGAGTCAATAATCTATGCCTACGGCTATGACCAAAGCGGTGCGGAGGTAGCGAATCAGAACGCTTGACGCTAGCGCAGTTGCCGGTTGTAATCATATTTATAGCTTTCCAAATCATAAGCTTGTGAATCATAACCTGTCTAGAGGATTTGGGATATTCGAATTTCTATGTCAAAACCACTGAATGCTTTATTGTTCCATTTCCACGAGATTTTTTCTTGAACAAGTCCAACTCTAGATGTTCCGAATATATATTTCGATAATGATCTATGAAGGGTGGTCAAAAAACATGACTGGCAACTTTTCCAAATGAAAACCCCAAACTTATTGGTCTTATCTTCTACAACATCCAAAAAGTGAGGGCCGATTGTACTGGGTTCAAAAATCCCAAGTACATTGTAAGTGAACCCGGTCAACGTTGAACCGTCCTCGAGCTGTTCTTGTATGACCGGCCCTAAGTTTGTATCACAATGTTGTCTATTCAAATATTGATATTCCTACCAACTTCCTTATTTTAAATGGCAATCCCCATTTTTTATTCCACACTTAGATTCCTTTTTGAAAATTAAGGCCAGTAAATTATCGACAAAGTAAAATCCAAGAACGGATACGGAATGGGGGTAAGCAGTGTGAACGTGATATGCTATGCAGACGATGCGGCTCTGATTGCCAACAGCGAGGACGACCTCTAAAGACTTTTATTCCAGTTCATAACCATAAAGAATTCCCTATAGAGTTTTTTCGTAAATGAGCAATGGCGATATTATGTTGGGGACCAGTCGCCGTTCATGACAAGATTGTCACAAGAATGTCAAGTTGAGTATTCGAGCTTGGCAGTGTCAGTCAGCCATACTTCATAATTTTTGAAAAAATACTTATCCTCATTGTGTCTGTAAAAAGAACTGAAACGTACTAGTACGAGATCCGGAATTAGAAATATCTACCCTCATCTGTTATTTGATTATGATAAAGATTATATGTTAGATAATTTGTTCATCGATAAATCCCGCATGGGTTGCCTAGCAAAATCACGGGCCTTCACCGTTGAATAATATTTACTTGGATTGATTTTTTTTGATCAACTTCCCTCATTTGTTATTTATGAAAATCGATCATTAGTCGAAAGAAAATTGCACAAGGAATTGGAAAAATATAGGTTGCCTACTTTCCTTTGGGTATAACTATAAGGTTGCCTGGTACAAACAGGTGGACAGGCGTCGTTAATATACCCTCATCTGTTATTTGATCGTTTTTTTTTTAAAGAAAGCTTATTTAATTCTCTATCCAACAGTATAGGGTTGCCTGATCAAAAGTGTGTCCCATCCACGGTTGCCTAATGTCAAAGTTAAATTTTAACTTTTGATTTCTTCAAATAACTTGAAATAATAAAGCTAATTTGTTGAAATTCGGTATATAAGGGTGGTTTGGCACGCAAAATTCAAATCTGGTCTTGATATGATTCTTACTAGTAGGGGGCGCCACTTACAAACCTTTTCAGTCATTCAAATATTCATAACTTTTTGGTACACCCTCGTACATTCTTTTTGAATTAAAAAAGTGTTTTCTCCGTCCTTTTTATACAAAAAATGTATACTTTATAGAAGTGGCTGGGAGTAGCCCTTTTCGAGATATTTGCTCTTAAAGTAAACCATGCAATGTGGTTTTAAATGGAAAATTTTAAAAATACAAATAGGTACATGAGGGGCTTTGAAAATGACGTTATCGTGGTAATTTTGACAGTTTAATCTTCAATGTTTCTTGATAGAAAAAATAATCTATTTTTTTATCATTTTTTTATTATTTAATTTAATTAATTTATTTTTTTCTACTTTTCCTTGTTTTTTTTTTATAGAAACATTGAACATTGAGTCACTTGTCAAAATTATCATGACAACGGCGTGATGATAAAAAAATGGATGTCATTATTTATATTGAAGGACAGTAACGGGGCTACTGGTAACAAGCAGGTTTTTTTAACTATCGGGATCGCCCCAACGTACACTCAGAGGAGGGAGCAATAAATATGGACTTGCTCAGTGGTATTGTATATTAAATCTTAGTTCAAGCTTTCGCCCTAAGTTAAGGGCTTCTTCAGGAAGAATCTATATATAAAGAACGTGGTTTCAGTCTACAAAAGTCAGCAAAGGTTAAAATTAACTTACAGATTAGTTACAGAGTTCTCCTCCACCCTCTTGTAATGTTGAGGAGAACTCTGTAACTAATCTGTAAGTTAATTTTAACCTTTGCTGACTTTTGTAGACTGAAACCACGTTCTTTATATATAGATTCTTCCTGAAGAAGCCCTTAACCTAGGGCGAAAGCTTGAACTAAGATTTAATATAGAATACCGTTGAGCAAGTCCATATTTATTGCTCCCTCCTCTGAGTGTACGTTGGGGCGATCCCGATAGTTAAAAAAACCTGATTATTTATATTTACAGTGTTGGCCAAAATTATTGAACCTCCCAAAATAAGATAAATTTTGATCCTTCATCAGTTATTAGAGAAGTAATGGTGCATTAAAAAACTTCAATCCATTTGTCAGTTTACGTGTTCTGGCGATGTTCTGAAAAAATGTTTATTGCCCTTTTTCCAAGTTCAAAAAAAGCTGGAATTTTTTTTTAAATATATAACATTATTATTAAATATCGAACATTTAATCAAACTGTCAAAATTACCACGATAACGTCATTTTCAAAGCCCCTCATGTACCGAGTCATGTAGCTATTTGTATTTTCAAAATTTTCCATTTAAAACCACATTGCATGGTTTACTTTAAGAGCAAATATCTCGAATAGGGCTACTCCCAGCCACTTCTACAAAGTATACATTTTTTGTGTAAAAAGGACGGAGAAAACACTTTTTCAATTCAAAAAGAATGTACGGGTGTGTACCAAAAAGTTATGAATATTTGAATGGCTGAAGAGGTTTGTAAGTGGCGCCCCCTACCAGTAAGAATCATACCAAGGCCAGATTTGAATTTTGCGTGTCAAACCACCCTTATATACCGAATTTCAACAAATTAGCTTTATTATTTCAAAAGTTATTTGAAGAAATAAAAAATTAAAATTTAACTTTGACATTAGGCAACCATGGATGGGACACACTTTTGATCAGGCAACCCTATACTGTTGGATAGGGAATTGAGTAAGCTTTCTTTAAAAAAAAAAAAAAAATCAAATAACAGATGAGGGTATATTAACGACGCCTGTCCATCTGTTTGTACCTGGCAACCTCATAGTTGAACCCAAAGGAAAGTAGGCAACCTATATTTTTCCAATTCCTTGTGCAATTTTCTTTCGACTAATGTTCGATTTTCATAAATCACAAATGAGGGAAGTTGATCAAAAAAAAATCAATCCAAGTAAATATTATTCAACGGTGAAGGCCCGTGATTTTGCTAGGCAACCCATGCGGGATTTATCGATGAACAAATCATCTAACAAATAATCTTTATCATAATGAAATAACAGATGAGGGTTGAAATTTCTAATTCCGGATCTTAGACTATACCTGAAAGAACAAGATGTGAGCAGTGAGCATATTCAGAAGGCATTGATTTTCTAAATCAGAACCTGGATTACTTTAGGCAGAGGGTGAGAACCTAAACAATTCAAAACTTTTCTATGGACAGTGAAAAAATGTACAATTTACACCTAGTTTACGAAAAAGATTTTATTGAGGATTCATTTATAGGGAACGAAGAGAAGCTTAACAAGAACTGCTGTTCCTACTTGTATCAACCTAGTGAGTTCCAAAAATACTAGTTTTAGGTACATGGAGATTGCCATGTATGTAGCATATTTTCGAATGAGTTCTCCAGAGTTATTAAGGTTGGATAGGGATTTTTCGAGGGATTTTTTTAGAACTTGTTCTGATTATAAAAGGTAATGATTAGATGATTTACTTTTGTATTGTTTTTTTTTGTGAAATTTGAATGGATGATTGTAAAAATGAATAAATATACCTATGTATGAATGCAAATTATTTCTGGGGTGTTCGTATTCTCATGAATAATTTTGTGAATTATTTTGTGCCTACAAATATCTTTTTGATGTTTATTTGAAAAAAAATGTTTTTGTTTCATGTGAGATAAAAATTATTATTTTCTTATATCCATTAAAAAGATTTTTACAAGCACAAAATGGTTCCACTTTCTATAAAATTCATATTTAAAATATCCCCGATTTAAATCTGGCGCCATTAGTTCCCAGTCCATCCACTCCACTGGTGGCGCTAACAATAATCCAAAGTCACTATTGTCAGACGGCGCTCTATAAGGGTTTCTTTATGGTTCATAACAACTGCAACAATTGTCAACATGGAAGTATCCAAGGAGAAAACAAAATGCCTAACAATATCAAGCAAACCTGTAAGATGCAAATTGGAAATTGATGGTCGCGTGATCGAACGAGTGATGACTTACTATCTAGGCGTTGATTTATCCAGCGCACGTGATCTTAACAGAGAGGTATACTTTGTTCATGGCTTTCCTGCGGTTACGTCATACTTTTTCGTCCCTCTCTTACACATTGAAAAAAAAATCACGTACGTCTGGACGAGGGTCTTTCGGATCAATTTGACAAATGTCACATGTGGAGCGACCAATCTACGACATACTGCCAAACGTCAAATACTGTGACGTGACCGCAGGAAAGCCATGAACAGACTGTAACTAAACAATCGAACAAGAACGCCATGGTATCGGGTTGCCTGCGAGACGTCATATGGAGGTAGCAAATAAAGTCACAATCTACAAAAGCATTGTAAGACCAAAACTGACCTACGTGAGCGAGACTAGAGCTGAGACGAGCAAAACAAAACAAAGGCTTAGAACAACCGAGATGAGGGCGCCAAGGACGATAGTAGGAGTAACTCACCACGACAAAATACCAAGTTGAGAAATTAGGAACAAGTGCGACAGCCAGAACATAGTCAAATTGGCTAAGTCAAGAAGGAAAGAATGGAACGCACACGTCGATCGTATGGATGAAGATCGGCTACCAAAAATCGTGCGTGACGGAATCCCTTTGGGCAGGAGACAACCGGAAAGGCCACCGAAAAATGGGCCGAAAGCTTGTCTTCATCGCCGATAGAATCGCCACCATGATGAGGCTGAATGCTAATGGAAAACAGGCAAAAGCCTAAAGAAAAGAGGTAGAAGAAGAAAAACAAGAAGGTCAGTTTATTCGATAATATCTATGGCTATCTTCCGTTTTGGAAATATTTGCATTTTAAGAAAAAAATTGACAGTTGAGGGGGTACTTTAATGCTTTGTATCTCAGGGATTATTAGACGTTAAAAAATGAAATTTTGGGAGTACCTATAAAAAATGCTGTTCATTCAAATAATCATGATCATTTTTCACAATTATCTACAGGGTCTTTACAAAAAATGAAAAACAAAAAACTTCAGTTTTTACAAAAATTCCCGGGTTTTTCAAATGCAATGTCCCATTTTGTATTTCAGATAATAGTTCTTGACAACATTTTCTTTCGATTGACATTACATTGTCCTATACCTAAAATTGATAGTTTCAAAGTTATTCAGATTTTAAAATTACCAACAAATAAATACTATATGATTAACTACTTAACTATCAGTTTTAGCAATAGGACAATGCAGTATCAATCTAAAGAAAATTTTCTTTTTATGTAGACCTCAATGTCATGTCGATCGAAAGTTATCTAGAATTATTATCTAAATTGAGAAAAGAAGTAATTTCCTTTTGGAAAACTCGAGTTTTCTCAAATAAACTATTTTTTGTGAATAATAATCTTAGAACATAGAACCCACTAGAACTAGCGTACACCCTAGATTCCGGGCAAATTGTTTGTCACTATAATAAACATGTTATTATTTACATCTGTTCCGTTGAATTCGTTCAACGTTGCCTTGTTGCAAATAAAAGCACTCAGAATTTTCACTTTTTATGAAAAGGGATTAACCAGTGTATTAACGAGGATATGTTTGAATTTTTTATTTGTTTCAATATCGTTGGTGTTATAGGACAGTTATAATTTACTGTTTATTGATAAGTTTTGTTCACATAAATCAGCTGTTCGGCCTTCAAAAATATTGAATTTTGAACAAGCCGACAACAGTGTTCCAAGAAGCTACACGCTATGATTGATTAAAATGACAATCAGCTGTGATTGGTTGATCTATGGTTGATCTTATGGAAAAATATGGGTCTCATTGATAATGTTTTATCATCACTAGTGATCTAAAAATGTACATATTATATAATTGGTAGCTACCGGAGATGCACTCATAGAGTATAGAGTATTTTTAATTAGAATAAAAATACCTTGAATACAAGGTAGCTACTTAATAAATTTGCAGTTTGGCAAACTCGCAAGAATTCTTGCAAGTAATCCTCTCTCCCCTCAATGTATAAACATGTGACACACAAAGAGACGTCGGGCTATATCTAGTTGTTGGAAAATCATTGATAATAATGGACAATTTGCATACATTTTCAAATGACTTGAAATTTTATTTACGTATCCTAGACAAAATTTGAAAGTCATCAGCGATTTTTTTTTCCCGAAATACCCAAAAATATACTAAATAAATAACAAAGAAAACGCAAATTTCACTGTATGATCAAAAACGGGGCGGAGCCAAATTACCGCCTGGAGAGAGAGAGATTACAGTCAATACGCCAGACGAAGATAGATAAAGTATTCTGTGACGTCGTGAGTGTTGATTGGCGCTCTTTAATCGGTGATTACTACATTAATAGAGGTCGTAAGTTGCTTTTTCGAACATCAATGACATCAGTACCCACTAATCCTTATATTTTTCATATTTCCAAAAAATTTGCAAATTGTCCATTGTAAAGACTTCAAACTTGACCTTGTGGATTATTGTGAAAAATGATAATGATCATTTGAATAACCAGAATTTTTATAGGAACCCTCAAGATGTCATGGTTTTACGTCTAATAGTCTCTGAGATACGAAGTGTCAAAGTTTCCCCTTCAGCTGTCAATTTTTTTCTGCAAATATTTCCAAAACGGTGAAAGATGGCCATGGATATTATTTGATAAACTGATCTTCATATTCAAAAAGAGATCTGAATGACATCATTGGGACAATGATCAAGATAATTAGAATAGGGCCCCACACACGGAGCGACGAGGTCGGTTGAGCGAGGCCCACCGGGTCGGCTGACCAGATCTGCCATACCATATCTGCCGACTTGGTCTGTGAGCGATCTGATATGTCGTGTCCACACACGAACATACTTTGTCCGCCATTTATCAAACGACCCGTACTTGCATGGACAAAACCCCTTAATAGGGCCCCATATGAACAAAATTTGGATCACGATCAAACGACGAGCGTAACGTCTTGGTCTTTACGTTAGTTGTTAATGAGAAGTTGTCTGTAGAGTGTAGCGACAAGGTCTTCCACCGACGACGTATTTCACCGACCGGGTCCGTCGTTCCGCACTAACAGGCGTTCAAAGTATGCAAAGTTAGACAGACACTGTCTGTTACATACCAAGTCGCTCGAAATGTCGCTCCGTCTGTGGGGCCCTAATGACCAGCATTTTTTATAGGCACCCCCAAAATTTCATTTTTCTACGACCAATAGGGTTTCCACTTGAAATAAGGAAGTTGGTTGCTACTTACCGAAAAAGGAAAGAAACTATCACTATTTTGAAAAAGTAGTTCAGTCGAGAACCTTTGTGCCTGAATTCTTATAAGCGTATTATTATTACATTCCCTTTATAAAGCGAATTCGTTGCACGTATTTTTTTTTATTGCATATTCTGAGAATATAATCAAAAATATTAGAGCCGTACTTTTTCTTTTTTCTTTTGATCGATTTTTAAGGGCTTAAACTAGCGTCGAAGTTCACCAAGAGTCCTTTGAAGCCTTTTAAATGATGACGCGTCTGCGGCGTCGCTGCTTGGATCCGGAGAAGGAACTGCGCAGCTCTTCCGTGGATCGATAACTGGAGAGAACGCAACGTTGCCGAGATGCTTTTAGCTTGGGGTCGAGTGTAAAGCGTGTTTTATTCTAGGGATTTCTCAATTTCGAATTCACGTTCGTGGTTTGGATCAACTTTGCTCTTCCCGGTCTGGACTCCTTTTTTTGGCTAGAATTTTAGACGTATTTTTAAAGATTAAATGTGAATCACAACCAGAACTACCAGTTAATAAAAATGGTTGTTTTCCAGATACCTACATCGAGATTTCAAATTCACCATTCATTAATTTCTCACCAAAGAAATGGAAAACTATGTAAAATTGCGGTGCCACTCGAGCATGTGTTCTACCTCTACCTGCGAGAAGAATTTGACCTAACTTTCACTGGTTCTATAGATGTGAAAATATGTGGATTAGATTAGATGACCAATTCAAGAAAATAATTTTCATTTATCCATGTACCGTAGAACAACCAATGAATAGTTGATACATTTTATGACTCTTTTACGTATGATAGCTACTATTAAAAATCAAGAAACGCATTAATTTTTTTGAAGGATTAAAAAAATAAGGAAAATATCGAAACTGATTTTCTTATTGATTCTTATTGAATGAATCCAATTTGGCAATAGTGCCGGCATAAACCGTAAAAAGGGTTACTGTTGAAGGTCGTTTGGGGGTATCGTAATTTGCAGTTGTTGTTTAGTATTGTGTCTTTGAATTTATCCCTACGTCTGATAAATAACTATTCTAGGCGTCTGCATTGATTTGGGTCTGAGAAAAATAAATAATATAGGGTTTTATAATACGGTCAAATAAGGTATCATAAAACCCAGTCTGGGTGGTGTCGTATACAGTGTGTCCAAGATATGGATGTCTATCATGGGGATCTTGGAAACCGTAAGAGATACGTCGGTTAAATGAAGGCAAAGTTGCGTATTTTGATGCTTAAAAAAAATGCCGTTTTAAAAGCCAAGAAATTCCGAATACGTCCGAAATTATCCGAAAAAAAACCGAAATTTTTCAAAATTGTTTTCATTTTTTCCTGACCACATTTGAAGAAATGTTTCAAAATGAATAAAGCTTTTTCATTGCCATTTTTTGCCCTTTACAAGATAGCGTTATTAAATTGAAGAACCGACGTTTCGTCTATGAGCAGCCATCATCAACTTTGTTTTTTTAAATACAGAACTGGATTTTTTATTACGGATTTTAAGAGCCTCTTCTGTTCCTAAACCATGGATGTATCGCACTTATTAAAAAGGAGGTGTTTGTTTATTGAAAATGTATTTTTTGTCTTTCTCTAACACATGAGCTCTTATGGAAAAATCCATCAATATATTTTTTTTTGAATAATTGTGATACATTGTAGTAACATAAGAGGCTCTTAAAATCCGTCATAAAAAACCAGGACCGTATTTAAAAAACAATTTTGATGATGGTTTCTCAGGAATGAAACGTCGTACGGAAGATCTCTCAACGTTTTTTTGTAGAGACAAGATCAAAAGGAATACCGATTTGAATTTGCGTATCAGCCATGTTTTTGGCATCAGGGATCAAGCATTCGTGACCTTCGACCATATAAGCGTATATGTGGTCGAAGTTCGTGAAGATAGATGAAAAAATGCTCGTTATGCTTGCATAGCTATGATGAGAGACAAATCAGGATCAACGACAACACAACTCAGATTCGTGCAGAGTCATGGTCCCATAAGACCTATTGTCACGTCAAGAGTACCTACTTATTCAGTGGAATCCCCACATCCCCTCGCTTGATCCTTGTAGTACGACGGTACTGTGCAAGGGGATCGTGTGTATCTGGAGGGATTTTTCCCCCCGGGCAAACAAAAAGAAAGGGATTAAGTGTTGAATATAATAAGCTACATTTCACTGACAGTCATTTACGATAATATTATTGTCGGGTTAAAAATGTCAATTTTCGTTATTTATGTAATTATTATGATATAAAATTCTATAAACGGATATTAATCTGGTCTAAAAACATATTGAGATCTAATTTTATTACTATTTATGTTCCCTTGTTCACTAGCAACTAGCAGTCTTTCATTTATGTTAGGGACTTATATTGAATTGATCGATTCCCAATTTGAATGTGTTTATTCCCAAATCAAAGTTGACTAGTCTCAATTTGATATTGATTAGTTCCAAATTGAATATGATTATTCCCAATTTGATTTTGTCAGTTCCCAACTTGAAGTTGTTTACTCCCAATTTGAAGTTGAAGAGTTAAATGTTCGAAGATAAAATCCGTTATCAAAATGACCACAGATCATCTAACATTTTTGGCGATAGTCGCACATGACAGTTGTTGACTTTACTTTTAAACTTAAATTTAATCCACAGAACGAAGTGAACGCCATCAAGTGGGATCCTCAAGGCAACCTCTTAGCCTCTTGCTCAGACGACATGACTTTGAAGATTTGGTCGATGAAACAAGACAACTGCGTGCACGATCTTCAGGCTCATTCGAAAGAGATATATACCATAAAGTGGTCTCCAACGGGTCCAGGAACCCAAAACCCCAATATGAACCTGATTTTAGCGTCGGCTAGTTTCGATTCCACAGTTAGGTTATGGGATGTAGAGCGAGGGGCTTGTATGCATACCTTAACCAAACACACTGAACCAGTTTATTCAGTGGCTTTCAGTCCAGATGGTAAATTTTTGGCCAGTGGTAGTTTTGATAAGTGTGTTCATATTTGGTCGACCCAGTCGGGACAACTTGTTCATAGTTATAAAGGTACTGGGGGTATCTTTGAAGTGTGCTGGAATTCACGTGGAGATAAAGTAGGAGCAAGTGCTTCGGACGGTAGTGTGTTTGTGCTGGATTTACGCAAGTTGTGAGTAAGTCTCGAGTCATGGACATTACTAGATCTTTTCGATAGGTATTCTTAGGATTGGTGCGTGGAAAGTAGGCGTTGATTGGATATAATGTGAGCTAGAAATGTACAGCGGTGGAAAATTATTCTAAATCTACTGATAATGTATTTATTTTTTACTTCTACGAAAAGATAAAACATTTTCACAATAATTTGTCGATTCACGTGAGTAATTTCCAATGTCAAATTGTATAGCATTATTTTTTTATTCGTGTAAGTCTTTTTTGTTAAAAATTATTTTGTCAAGTAGATTTATACATGCAAGTCATATATGAAAATAGTTAAAAGTATCAAAGTATTTGCTCGATTTTAAAATCAATTCATTCGTAATTGGACTCCCAGTTGGTTTCTTGGTCACAAATCAATCTTATGTAGTTGAAGTATAAAACAGATAAGGCTAAATTGTGTCATTGGAAAAGAATGTGACAATTATATTGACTTGTTTATATTTTCCTATTGGTTGGTTGTTTGATTTCAATTAACCTACTTATCAAATATGGAACTACTTTGACAGATCACAATACAAGAAGTTTCACTTCAACTCTATTTCTTTGTAAACATCCTGCGTACAGTGACTCGATAAACCACAATGATGCCAATGCATGTCGTCGTTTCTATTGGCCGTCCGCCATATTCTGGCAAAACATTGCTCGCATTCATAAAACGGAACAGTTGTGGAACTATTACCGCTCTTTCTCATGAATGAAGCGCTACTTTGGTAGCAGTCTCATAAGACTCAACATTCAACTATTGCCAACTTGGTTGCCAAAGTGCGCTCCCGGAGCGTAGCGCTAACTGTTCCGTCTTATGAACGCGATCAATTTGATTGTTGTGTTGCGATTGACAACCATTGGGAGTTTGAAATGTTATAAGTTGTGGTTTGTGAAAAATGATCATTTTCTTACCAAAAACATTAAATTTTGTTACATAAGTTTCTTTGTGATTTGATCATCTGCTCATAAGGTACGTACTTATTTATTATATTATTTACTTATTCTCATTTTTCAAAAATTGCGACGTACCTGAACGCGCCTAGGGCTTTGCGAGACCACAAGACTAGTCTTGGTGACAAGACCGAGACCAAGACCAAGACCTGAAAATCTTCTCAAGACCAAGACTTGACGTTCAACACCAAGACCAAGACCTACCTCGAGAGTCTCGTCTTGGTCTTGGTCTTGAAAAAAAAAATCGACACAATACTTATTAAAATCTGCAAATGTTTCTATCTACTTCCAATAAGTCCTTCATGTAAATCAATTCTTAAAAAATATATTTTTCGAATTTTTCAATTCACAGTAGAAGGTAAAGACCAGTGCATACTGCCAGATCACTGAAACGAATATCCGTAAATTCGATCGCAATTTTTCAATAGATTCCGTGAAAAATCAGAAGCTAAAATTTAACATCTGAATGTGTTTTTTTTACATCACAAACAAATGATCATAATGATCCATCTAATCAAACAATTACAATGTTCAAAAAAATGTATTGAACTCTGTAACAAGTTATAAATAAATGTAACAAAACCATCAAGTTATCAATGTACCTACATCCCTACGTAAATAATGTGTTAGGCATACTGAATATTGAAAATATTCTTTATTCTTGTATATTGATCATAGTTTTGATGAATATACAAGAAGGTATAGAGAACATTTTTAGGAGGAATAATTGTATACCTATTCTCTATACAGTACAACCTCCATAATCCAAACATGCGCTAATCCGAACATTCTCTAATCCAAACAGCTCGGACCATAGTCATAATCCGAACAAATCTTGATAATCCGATCACCTGCTACCGTATTCTTGAGTTTTCAAATTCAAATTTATTCAGGTTAGTACCAAAAAAAAAGAGGTTTACAATCGTCAAAATGTAAAAAATATGATAAGTAAACAATCTTAACACTACACTTAAAAATACACAATTTCTAAGATACTTTATAAAACAGAATAGTACACAGATTGAAAATGAAATACAATATACTATATTAAAATGAAGTACATACATTCAAAAACCATGGTTTAGAAATTCATTTATTGAGTACAAGTCCGTTTCACGAGGGTTCATACTCACGTCATAGATGACGTCATTACTTGAAAAAAAACGTATGTCGTAGCTAATTCATATGGTTTCAAGAGCGTTCAAACTTTGTATTGAAGCCGAACAAGTTTGTTCCAAAACGCTCTCCAGAACACGTTCAGATTTGTTTTCCATTTAGATTTTGGATTCAGGCTGGTCATCCATTGGAAGCGTAGTCGCGTGTATATCCGCCATCCGGATGCGAGCGATCGTTAGACTAGGCATCTTACAGCGTGCACTGCTTGTGACTCTACCATTAGACACAACGCTATTCCAGTTCGCTTCTGTTTGTGCATTAAGAAAATCATGTAGAATGAAATTCCAAGATATGTAGTTTTTGAAAAATCCTCACATGGAGGGATTGCAAGCTCGAGAGAGTGAAAAAATACATTCATCCATACATTCGTCCAGTAGAAATATGATTATTGAAAAAAAAATTGCTGAGGAGCTGATCTTTTTGGGGGATACATTCGCCACAATTGTGTGTTTTTGCAAAGGGTTTTTTCTATTTATAATAGTTCACAAAACGGACTTCTCTTAGTATACTAATAAGCAATCGTTGCTATATAGACACGTTTGAATAAAAAACTAAGAAAGCACCATTATCGCAAAAACCCACAATAGTCGAGTTTTATTCTTATCAGTAGACGTCCCCCCATCACTGGATGAACATCAACCCACGAGAAATCAGCTAGTCAGCTTTTTTTTTATGAATTATTAGGTGAACGAAATTCAATACATCAGTTTGGTGGCCAAAAGTAGATTAACAGCCTAAAACTTGATAACACTTTGATCCTGCAACAGTTATCAAAGATGTAATGGTGCATTAAAGAACTTGAATCCATTTGTCAGTTCACTAAACCAGCGATTCTTTTCGATTTTCATAGAGTACACAAATTTTCCCTTTCGGATGGTGCTAACCAATTTTTCCAGAACTTACACATTTTTTTTTGTAATGTGAACAAAGAGACCTAAACAATATTTTGAATAAAATCGCCATGACCGATCAAATGACAGATTGTTTGAACCATTTTAATGCACCAATAATTTTTTGATAACTGGAGCAGGATGACTTTGTAAAGCTTATTAGCTTAATAAACGATTATCATATGATATTATATTATAATATCAAAGTTCTATCAAATTTTAGGCATGTGCTGTTTATCCGACCGTGAGTGTATATTTTGATTCTACAGAGTGTATGTTTTTTTCCAAGTTTTATGATAGTGTCAAAAAGAACAAAGCATCAGACTATTGTGTTTTTTGAAAATGCGGAGTAAAGGATTTTCCTTGTAATTTGCAAACCGCCTTAATAGCCGTTATTTTAAGTTATAAAAAAATGATAAATTATCAATAATTTTTTTATACCTCACTCATGAAATAAGGGCCATTTGAGGGGGAGTGAAAAATGGATCAGATCAGTTATCAGCTGCAAGACATCACTTCCTGCCCAATCATAAGGTGATAAATAAGTCACATTTCTTACTATAGGAGAAGAAAATAATAAACGTAATGTTATTACAAACAAGTACCAGCGGAACATAGATGAGGAGACTGAAATCATGAACACGAACTGAATATAAACTAAAATAATGTCAAATTCTGCCTGCCCAAAATATTCATTCAATAACAATACTAGCCTTTTTTTTCTTTTCTCAACAACGCATGACTGCTCCAATAATCCATCTATTTTTCTGATCTCTGGACTGCAATTGACGTGGATGCCTTGAAGTCCTCATCAATTCTGATTCCATGAGATCTGATCTTTTAAGAGTTGTAATTTCAATTCAAAGGGCATCAGATACTCTCTACAAAAGGAATAGGAAATGAATAGGTACAAAGAACTAGTCTTATGAAATAACTCACCTCCAAAACTGCCTCAAGTGGTAAAAAAGGTTTTTCAGCATCTCCATCCTTTGTAAAGTAGACCACAAGCTTTTTTATCGTATTTTGTTCACATTCTGAATACCGACAAGGTATTTTATACAACAAAACTGTGACATTGGAGAAGTTAACTGACTTGTGTTTTGACAACAATATTGTTTTGATTAATTACTTGATCACATAACCAAATTTTAGGTTATTATTATTCAGAGATGATAGAAATCAGCTGTTGCTCGGCGGCCATTTTGGATTCTAGTAACGACCGATGTTTATTACGTCATTAATTATTCTGTTTCAGTCTGTTTTTAAACCTCTCCATGAGTTAGAAAAGGAGAGACAATCAATGACGTGAGTACAAACCCTCGTGAAACGGACTATAGAACGCGCTGTCCATTAATAGTGATTTAATTTTTGTCCTGAAATTTTTAACTGGTTACTGACAAATATTGTTTGGTAATTTATTGAAACATTTAATGGACCAGTACCCTGGGCCATCTTGACACCTTCTCAGTCTCCAGAAACCTTTGTTTGGCATGGGTGCCTAGATAAGTTCTCATGGTTGAAAAAGTAAGTGGAAAAGTAGATCCCGTTTAATTTGACCCAATAGGCAATAAAATATGCAAGCCATTAACAATGAAGAAAAACGCTCTAAAAATGCAAAAGACGTACGTTTTTGATGTTAATGCTATAAAGTTGAATGAAAAGAGACAACTGTTTCGTTCAGCTTGTTAAAATCGTACCGCCATCCCAGGTAATAATAAAGAATAAGGAGGAGTACTCTATTTGTGACAAAAAGATCGTATGCATTTCGCATTTTGAAACGTTTTTCTCATTAACAATTGTTTGCATATTTGATTGCCTATCAGGCCAAACTATACAATAGGAATTAATTTTTTTCTTCGGTTCAGAACCGCGATTCTATTGAAACATTCACCGATTGACGTTTAATGAAAAACATCTATTGAAGAATTGTTATACTGTATGCTATGAATATTTTGAAAATTTGGTATAAATGTTTTTCAAGACCATCAAGACCAAGACTATCAAGACCAAGTCCAAGACTGAGCGAGTCTTGTCTTGGTCTTGAGATATCAAGACCAAGACCACATTTATTTTTCGATACCAAGACCTAGACTGGCCAGTCTTGGTCTTGGTCTTGGTCTTTTGCGAAGCCCTAAATGCACCCCAGCGTTCGCCTGAACATGGCGGATATCAAGCTGAATGGCGTCACTGTTGTTTGTCGAGTCACTGTAATCCTGCCCAGCCACTTTGAAATGGTTGTGCGTCGGTGACTATAGGGGCGTTCTCGAAGACCCACAGGAACTGGTTTATGAAAACGTCTATTTTCACCCCAAAGTACAGGGTTTTTCCTTATAATTTGCCACATTTTTGGAAACTATTTCTATCCACAGAGATGCAAAGAAATTGTTTAAATGAAAGTTTCATGACTTTTTCTAGATATTTCATAATAACTAGGCGAAAGAACCTATCACTATTGAAAATCGAGAAAATTTGGAAAAGTTGGATTGTTTCAAATGGAATGCATATAGGGCATTGCCTATGTTTGGACTAGCCGTTTTCGAGTTGACTTTGAATAACTTCGGGCCGATATTTCAATGTCCATTTAAGATCAAGGTACACTTAAAGGTTATTTTGGACCATGAATTTGTCTCCCGTGAGTGCCGTATTTCATTTGCGACACCCACATTAGATCCTTAGCTGAATGAAAGGAGTGGCGCAATTGAAAAACGGCACTTTCGGTGACCAACTTTAAAATTCACATAAACTTAGAGTACACCTTAGCTAAAATGTCACTTGAGTTGACATTGAAATATCGGCCCTTAGTGCCGATATTTGGGTTCGTGAAAACCGGAAGGTTCTACCTATCTTCAGTTATAACCGAGATAACTCGCAACTGCAACCAAAACGGGACGCGTATTGGCATTCCTTACTACGCTACAGAGCATAGATGAGCTATATCGCAGTAAAGTATGGCTGGACTGGGCGCACAATTTGTTCAGCCATTGTTTACTACGGTACAGATCAAATGCGCTGTATGGAAGAAAAGTATATGGTACGAATGGATTTGTTCACTCCATTCATTGATTATTATCGTTCACTACTATATATAATGGAAATAAATTACATACATATGTATATGAAAATTATCTATTATAAAAGCGAATCTATATATAATTTTGATGTGATGATGTGTATAATTGCTTCACGGAGCCACATTCTGTGGTGCTACCCAAAGATAGGCCGCAATTCTAAAGACGCATTCCTGAACTAAATTCAAGTAGAAAAGGTCTTATTGGTAAAACTATTGTCATTGTGTCTTGAATATAAATATTCTGCTTTTCGAGATACAGGTTTAGAGAAAAATCGGACTTATTATTAGTGAATCGAGTAACTTTCGCTTGTTGCTATATTTGTTGTTATGGGGACAATGTTTTTGAATTTTCTTGACAGCCTATGATTTTTCATGTGGTCAAAAAGTAGATTTTTTTCTAACCCTCCAACAACACTGTATCTCGAAAACCAAACCAGACCATGCGTCTTCTAAACTATGGTCTATCATTGAGTAAAACTTTGTATAGGTTCATTAGAAGCACGCCAAAACATGCGAATTCAATTTAATAGCGTAGAACTCAATGTTTCGAATTGAAATACTCACATTATCATTATGAGTGAAAATAATACCATCCTATACTCAACAGTAATTTATTTACAGTTTACAGGCATAGTTTGGGTTAGTCTTAAAAAGTGGACTCTATATCCTCATTTTGTCAAATTGTGTGATCATGTGACGGAAAGGTTACGTAGTTGGTACGTGATATTGAACAGTTTTGAATTTCGGTAAACAATATTGTCCAATAAAATTTTAAGTTGAAAAAAAAATGGGCAAGATGTATTTTTCAAAGTTTGTCAACGACGGTCTCCTGAGTGTAAAATTAGCAAAATCGGACTTTTTTCCCGTGCGGTTTTTGTGCAATAGGGATGGTTCTTTTGAATTGTGCTACAACTTCAAAACTTTACCTCATGATTTTTTTTTAATTTTATCATTTCCGGACTTAGCGGCCGCTGCATGAGCCGTATTTGGGGTGATTTCAAAAAGTTAGTTTGCCCTCAATTGATCCATAATGAAAGTGGTTCATAATAAATGGACAAGCAACTTCTCCTCATGGACTTTGTCACTTGATTATTTTTGAAGATAGCCCAGTTCATGGAATTGGGGTTATTTCGTTATTGTTGTCTAGTTCTGTAAATTTGCCAAATTGAAGATGTTCGTGATAAAATTACATATACTGTGACCGGCTAAAATATGATTAGTGATTTTTTCGTGATTTCGTTTTGTGAGTGAGCGCACATGGCTCCATTCCACCGCGATCACTAGTAGGTCTATTGTGGCTCAATATGGAGTACAGTTATTTTAAATTCAGGGTTTTAATTTTTTGGAAAACGTTCAAACACGTTGTTTTTATATGTGGATGCGATTTATTTAATGCCAGTTTCATGTATACAGGGTCAACCAAAAATAAGTTACGACCATTACTTTCTTTGTTTCAAATGGAAACATGTATTTTTTTATTTCATATTTGAATTCTGCGTGAATTCTGAGTATATGTTATGCAATATACCATATACCTATATCTAACCGTTTTCGAGAAAATGGCATTCTAAATCCATAATTTTAATCATTCTAAAACTGGTTGATGTTTCTATTGGTTGAAAAATTGAAATGAATTTTCATTCAGCAACGTAAATAAGTGGAACTTACTCCGATAGATATTTCCTGATTTCAAATATATAAGAGTTGGGGGTGTTATTTTTAACGGTTATAAGGATATCAACGTTTTTCTATACATAGAATAGTTGGCTGATGGTCTTCTCTTCCAATTAGGCATCCTTCTGTCCAATCTATATTATCATTATTCCTTGTATAGAAAAACGTTATAATCTTCATAACCGTTAGAGATAAAGACCCCAACACTTGCATTTGAAATCAAGAAAAAATTAATTCTCTATCGAACTATGGGATAAAATACAGGGTGTCCTCAAAAATGAAGAAGTCTGAATTTTTTTGACTTCTGATACTCAATTGTTTTTTCTGATAACAAATTCTGATAATTCAGAAAAATTACTACAATTATGCTAATTTGAACCACTCTCCAGGGTAATTATTAACGAAGGTAGCAATTGGCCAAAATATACGAGAACACCCTGTACAATATACGTCCAACCATTGCTATTCTGTTGTAGCACATTTCAAACTAACCACCCTTTTTGCTCAAAATCCGCAGGAGGAAAATTTTCGATTTTGCTAATTTTACACTCAGAAGGCAGTTACTGACAAATTCTGAAGAAAATCAGCTTTCCCGTTTTTTTTTCACGTTAAAATTTCATTGGATTATTATTGTGTACCGAAATTCTCAGCTGTTCAATACTATGTACTAACTACGTTACTTTTCCGCCACATGAATTTTACGAAATGAAGATAGAGTCGACTTTATAAGACCAACTCAAACTATCCCTGTACGCTGTAAAAATGAATTGTACTGGTGAGAAAAGCATAGTTTTATTTTTACGCATAATGATAATGTAAGTAGGTATTTAAATCCTAAACATTGAATTTCACGCTATTAAATTAAATCCGCATGAATGGTGTGCTTCTAATAAGCCTATACAGGGTTTTATTCAATGATAGGCCATAGTTACAGAGACGCATTTTTGAACCAATTTCAGATAATCATGTGTCCTAAATAGTCTGGTTTTCAAGATACACTGTTGGAGGTCTACTTTTTGACCACATGAAAAATCATAGGGCGTGAAGGAAAGTCAAAAATATCATGTCCATGTCAACAAATTTAGCGACGAGCGAAGTTGACTCGATTTACTGATAATAAATCCGTTTTTTTTTTTAAACCTGTATCTCGAAAACCAGAATATTCTTTTTCAAGGCACAATTAATGACGGTTTGTTAGCCTATAAGACCTTTTCTGCTTTTCTACTTGAATTTGGTCGTCTTTGGAATTACGGCCTAACACCCCACACATCGTCTCATTAATATGATATAGTAGGATTTTTCAAGATTCACCTTTATAATAGATAATTTTTATGTACATATGTATGTAATCAATTTTCTTTATATATCGTACCTAGTAAACGATAATAATTAATGAATTGAGTGAACAAATCCATTCCCACCATAAATGTACCTATTCATTACATGTAGCGCATTTGGTCTGTACCGTAGTCCAGCCATACTTTACTGCGATACAACTCATGTATGCTCTGTAGCGTAGTAAGGAATGCCAATACGCAAACGGGACACCCTGAAGACAGGTCAGAGTCAGGCCTAGCCAATAATGGAGCTCGTTTCAAACATTTGTTTTGCTTTATTTTCAATGTCAACGACAATAATTAACAGAAGGTAAGAATCAATTCGTTCAATTCTTGGTTCAATTGTTCCATCATTTTGCCAGATTAGTGAATTCGTCTTGATATCTGTGAAAATATGAATAAAATAACAATACAAACTTTCTTATTTAAATGACTGACCCACCCAGTCATTTAAATAAGAAAGTTTGTGTTGTTATTTTATTCATTATTTTATACCGGAATCCTGAATGATGCAGAGTTATTCGTTTCACAAGCATATCATTTGAAGCTGTTATTGTATAAAGGGAACAAGTCCACATTTGTACGAAATTAAACCAAGATAATACATTTTGTAAAATCAGTCAACAGATCAATGAGTCCATGAAGGAAACTTCTCCCGCTCACCATACATGAAATATTATAGGATGAAAGTGGGATGAAATTTGTATTAAGTCTATAAAGGAAACTAGTTCTGGGACTAATTACCACTAATTTTCATGGCGCCAGCGTCGCTTGTGTTTTGTTTACGGTTTGACGTTTATTTCATGTACAACAACCAATAAAATCCATGATTCTGATTAGTTTTTTTTTTGGTTTTGCTGTATAGGTTGGGTTTTTTTATATCATTCAATCTTTTTCAATTTTAAATAAAATATTTAACGAGGGGGATTTCATTGGTGGTAGTTTAGTGTACAGGGTTGTGGTAATAGATGGTATTTAATGGAAATATCAGTGGCACTTAGTGGTAATTAGGGGATTAGTGGTAGTTTGTGGTAATGAGTGGTATTTTTTGGAAATTTGTGGTAGTTTTGAGGGAAATATGTGGAATTTTTGTGGTATTAAGTGGTAATTTTGTGAATTCAAATAATGCTCTGCTTACAAACATGCATTATTGTAGAGAAATTAATGTAGTGAATTTTACTTGGGAACAGAGCAATTACTTAATTAACGTTTTTATCTGAGTCCCTAATACTACCATCAGTTAAAAAATGCAGCACTCATTTCGTGAAGATAATTTTTCTCTATTTCCTTAGAAGTTGCAACCCCGCAATTGTTTATCATCGGGAGTGAGCATATCAGGTTGCCTTCTGTTTTTCTCTAATGTAAAATCGTTCCGGAAACAGTTATTAAAAGTTTTTTAATTGTGTAGAATTGTGAAACGATAAAGAGGTAAGTGTTGGTCATTACTGAAAGCATCTTGTTATATTATTATAATATCTTAGAGATTTTTGGAGAACAAATTTGCCGACTCGTTTATTGGTTATGTTTTGGCCTCCCGGCTGGTGACAGGAAAAGGTTGCCGAGTTTCGTTTAGTCTCTAGGATACCGGAATATTTTTTATAAAGATCGAACCAAGCTCTTTAATCAAGGCACTATATAATCAAAAGAAGAAAACGGAGAGGTAAGCAAATTAGTATTGTCGAAATTGAATTGAATTGATGTTTTATTGTTTTACATAAAAGTTTTTCTGTTATGAAGAAAATAACCTCGGTTGATTATTTTGATCATCAATATC
The DNA here is from genome assembly GCA_958502075.1 of Orchestes rusci. Lineage (NCBI taxonomy): Eukaryota > Metazoa > Arthropoda > Insecta > Coleoptera > Curculionidae > Orchestes > Orchestes rusci. The sequence goes on from OY293304.1 coordinate 54,309,713, forward strand.
TGTATTTCCTTTTCAAGAAAAAAATTATAATTAAGTCTGATGAAAAGTTCATTGTGTCGCGGCTTCACAGTTTATCTTTCAGATGGATTTGGAAATAGAATCAGAATGTTTGGAAGAGCGTTCAAATCCCGGATCAAATAATGCTGTTCGTGTTATACACAATAATGGAGGTACCGAGATAGAAGATATCCAGGAAGATATTTATTCGCAAGTCGAAAAATGTCTAAATACAAAAATTCCATCGTATATTAAGAACTTGTTAAAAATGAATGGCTATGATTCCAAAATCATTTTACTCTAGCAACAAAGGATATAGATTTGAAGGATTATTCACAAAAAAACGTAGATCTGTCTGAAAATAGTATATTTTGTAAACTTATCCTTCCTTCGATGAAGGAAATGGTCGTGTCAGTACAGATAGATTGAAAAGATTTATCATGGGAAAAAGATCTTGTTCTACAAAAACCTCGACAAAATCCGTTGCAAGAGCAAAAAAGAGAAGGAAAGGCACAAGAAATACCGAGAAGGAAGAAAGAGAATCGTCCGATAATTCCTCGGATAATTCTGAGGAGAGCGAGAACATCATATACAATGACTCTGATGATACCGAGAGCTTTGCTTCATTAGAAGAAGGAAATACTTTGGAAAAAGGGCAAAATAACTCTGATTGTGAAAATAAGTCCGAAATCCGGAAGTTAGGTTCACTTGAAATAGAGAAATATTACGCTGTACTATACGATGAGGGTTGGTATATTGGAAAAGTCCTTAAGAAAATCAATAATGATTTTTTTCTTATGTCTTTTTCAAGTCAACAATCAGATTTATTCAATTGGCCAAAAAAAAGTGACGTAGCTAAAGTGAATAAGGAGTTTATTTTTCATGGACCTCTTGATTGGATTGGAGATGGACCGTTCTCACTTGAAAGGGTTCACTTATTAAGCATAAACAAAAAATATAACATTTTGAAAGAAACCTTATAGGAACTTGAAAATTCTTTATCTCGTTCATTACCAAGTTTACACGGCAATGACACACGTTCCAGTAATATTACTTTTTACCGTGGATTTTTTCTTGAACGTCATGAGTGTCATGTGAAAAAACGTTTTTGTTTCTATTTATATTCAAGTTTTTCTTTTATATGTATTATGTATATATCTGGTTAATAAAAAAATACAAAAATTCACATTTCGTATTTATTATATACGTATAGTTACATATCTCGTGCATACTCAAGAATTATGTCTATAAGTGGCAGCTTGAGTGGTATTTAGTGGTAGTTTTAGTGGTATTAAATGGTAATTTCGAAGGTAATGACGGTAGTTTCAGGGGTTATAAGAGTAATAGAGGAAATAAGTGGAAATTTGGAGGTAATTGCTGGTATTTTCCATAGTTTTGTGGTAATAAAGTGCCAATTAGTGGTAATTTTTGTCAAAAGTGGTAGTTTAGTGTACACAAACTCACTAATGAAATCCCCCTCGTATTTAACAGTGATCAACAGCATTATCACATATTTTATTAATTTGGGTGGACCAGAAGTAATGGGACATACGGTAACAGTGGATTCCTCAGACAAAAATATTGCGATAGACCTCAACTTGTCAATTCCGAAAGTTGATATTAACAGAGATACAGGGTGTCAAAGTTGAATTTTAATATTTGATTTTTTCAAATAGCTTTTGAGATAATCAAGTTATTTTGATAAAAGTTCGTATATAAGGGTTGTTTGACATGCAAAATTCAAATCTAAGCACGGAATCGCTCTTATCTGTAGGGGGCGCGACTTACACACCTTCTCACTCATTTAAATACTCAGAACTTTTTTGTACGCTCTCATCATATTTACATGAAAAAGGTATACTTTGTAGAAGTGGCTAGGAGTAACCTTTTTCAAGATATTTGAACTTGAAGTAATCTATGCAATGTGGTTTTAAATGGAAAATTTTGAAAATGATCATAGGTGGCTTCGAAAACGGCGTTATCATGGTAATTTTGACGTTAGCTTGAATGCTCAATGTTCAATGGAGAAAATATAAAAAAAGATTAATTTTTTTTAAATTAAAAAATCTTATTTTTTTCACTTGATTTTTTTTTCAATAGAAACATTGAACATCGAGACACTTGTCAAAATTGCCGTGACAGCGGCGTTTTTGATGCCACATATGTGAATTTTCAAAATTTTCCATTCGAAACAACATTGCATAGATTACTTCAAGGGCAAATATATTGAAAAAGGTCACTCGACTTTTACAAAGTGTACCTTTTTTACGTTAAAACGACGGAAAAATCAATTTTTAATTGAAAAAAATGTTCGAATGCGTACAAAAAAGTTATAACTATTTGAATGAGTGGAAAGATGTGTAAGTAGCGCCCCCTACATGAAAGACTCATACCAAGGCCCGGATATCAACTTTGTATGTCAAACAACCCCTGTATACGAAATTTCATCAGAATAACTGGATCATCTTAAAAGTTATTTGAAAAAATCAAAAATTAAAATTCAACTTTGACACCCTGTATCTCTGTTAATATCAACTTTTGGAATTGACAAGTTGAGGTCTATCGCAATATTTTTATGTGAGGAATCTACTGTTGCCGTATGTCCCATTACTTCTGGTCCACCCTGTATAAAGGAAACCAATCCAAGTTCTAACAAACGCCCTTTTGTCCTTAATATTTTTCAAAATCCAATTGGCTATATCGTATATCATTCTGCTAGTATATTTCTACAAATTATCTGTAGAACATTACCCAATAGGTTTTTGAGTTTCCAAATTAGATAGTTTTTTTCATTTTTCTCAATACCTAGTAGTTATCACGGACTTGTTTCCTCAACCGTTTTCAAGATGGTATGGCAATTCCCCAAGTAGCACAATTTGTTTTTTAATAGCTGGAACAGTATCTTTATTGCTTTTTTATACAGGGTGCCACAGATTCGAGTGCATTCATGGGGATATCAAATCAAATCAAATATACGTTTATTTAGCAGATGCTATAAAAAAAGTACAAATTTGTAAATGATAAATTCGTTATGATAATAGAAATAATAAAAATAAATAGATGACAAACAACATGATAAAACATGAGTGTACAGTATATCAAATATGAAATATAAATGGGACACCAGTAGGTTACATTTTCGATACATGTATTCTAAGCAGTCTTTTGAATGAATTAAGCGTAACACAGTCTTTAATGTTCTGAGATAAATTATTAAATTGTTGTAGACCCTTATATACAATGCGGCTCTAAAAGGTCTCCTCCTTTTTTTTTTAATGTGTGCACCAAAAATTTAGAAACTTGGCATACCTTAATTGCTGTCGAAATACTACTTTTTGATGTTACTGACGTACTTTTAGTATTCAAGATGGCGGCTGGGCGCCATTTTGAAACATTTTTTTAAATGGAAAGGGGGTCACAGTCGTGTGACTTTGACACATCATTCGAAAGGTCTTATCGAGTAGATTATTGTGTGAAAATTTCATAGGATTGAACGAATCCGTGCGGATATGACAGACTGTCAAACTAACAAGATAAATAAATTCGTGACATGAGAACAAAGAAAGCATACTTCAATTTTTATCGTAAAAAATGTTGAAAATGTCCTCCGTTGACCCCCAAACAATGAAATAATCTGTCTGAGAACTCCTGACGGACTTTTTCGAAAGTATCGACATTAATATTTTGACAAAAAGCAGTAATTCTTTGCTGTAACTCTAAAAGAGAGTCTGGCTGTGTTGCATATACTTTCTGTTTTAATTATCCCCATAAAAAAAAGTCAAATGGTGTTTAATCGGGCGACCTGGCAGGCCATTCGGTAGGACCCCGACGACCAATCCAACGATTGGGGTAAGTTATGTCCAGATACTGCCTTACATTTCTGCTGAAATGAGGAGGGGCACCATCCTGTTGAAAAATATTGGTGCCATGCCAAATTCGTTCGGATTATTCTGACGTATTTTTACAATCAAAGGCTCTATTTTGTAGTCTCTAACAAGTTCAAATACAGGTCCCCTGTCATATTTTCATGAATGAAAACAGGACCAACAATATGGTTCCCCAATATGCCAGCCCATACGTTAACTTTTTCGGGATATTGTGTGTGGGTTTCCCCAAAAACATGCGGATTTACGTCACTCCTATAACGAACATTTTGGCAGTGTACACGGCCATTCAAAAAGAAAGTACACTCGTCACTAAAACAAATATTTTGGACGTCTCTCGTTTTCTCAGGTTCACCATCATTTTTCCGGATTCTGATGTGACAGCTCGTTAAAAAATTGAAACTTAATGTAAACGACATTTTCAAAAACTAAAAGTTTGGCAGGCTGTCATATCCGCACGGATGCGTTCAATCCTATGAAATTTTCACACAATAATGTACTCGATAAGACCTTTCGAATGATGTGTCACACGACCACCCCTTTCCATTTGAAAAAATGTTTCAAAATGGCGCTCAGCCGCCATCTTGAATACTTAAAGTACGTCAGTAACATCAAAAAGTAGTATTCCGACAGCAATTAAAGTATGCCAAGTTTCAAAATTTTTGGTACACACATTAAAAAAAAAAGGGGGGGGGACCTTTTAGAGCCGCACTGTAAAAATGAATTTAACATTTGAGTGGTATTACATTTGCTCAAAAACACAAAATCACATCTATGCCTAGTATACTATATTTATGTAAATCACTAAAGAATTTTACTTTTTGACAAACATATGGTGGTAAAACATTCAGTCTTATTTTAAATAAAAAAATACATACACTGAATAAAATCTTTTGTTTTACTGTTAACAAATGTAAGGTGTCATGCATAAGTTTTGTTGACGACGTATACCTATAACACTTTAACATTATTCTCATGGCCCTATTTTGAATTCTTTGGAGCTCATCAGCTTTGTACTTTGGCAGGTAAAACAATAATGTACTACAATACTGCAAATGTGGCGCAACAAAAATTGTTCCTAAGTATTTGATTTCCTTAACAATATCTACAGTGTGACCCATTTGTTTTGGGAACACCCTGATAAAAAGTTTATTTCTTAACCGATTTGGTTCGTTTTTTTTTTTGATTGTAGAGCTCGAAAAATTGTATATTCTTGGCAAAAAGTGACCTTCGCCATTTTGACTTCAAGGCCTACTATGTTAGTTTTTAAGAGCAAAATTTCAGGAAACCATATTAGCGATTTTTTAGAAAAAATCTGTGTGCGCCACTGGATTCAGCATCCTTTAAAACGGGTCTATACAAATTTTCAACCAAAAATATCAAGTTGAAAAAAATTAAAAATTCGCACTTTAACAATCTTTGATTCTATCAAAAGAAATGATATATGCATTGAAGTTGATGGTGGTTTGGTAGAAGTTACAAATTTTTAGTTTTATGTCATTTTTATTTGTTTTGATAGAATCAAAGATTGTTAAAGTGCGAATTTTTAATTATTTTCAACTTGATATTTTCGGCTGAAAATTTGTATAGACCCGTTTTAAAGGATGCTGAATCCAGTGGCGCACACAGATTTTTTCTAAAAAAATCGCTAATATGGTTTCCTGAAATTTTGCTCTTAAGAACTAACATAGTAGGCCTTGAAGTCAAAATAGCGAAGGTCACTTTTTGCCAAGAATATACAATTTTTCGAGCTCTACAATCCAAAAAAAAACGAACCAAATCGGTTGAGAAATAAACTTTTTATCAGGGTGTTCCCAAAACAAATGGGTCACAATGTAGATGTTCATCGTTTATTTTGACCTTGACATTATTGAGGTCAACACCAATCAACTTATACTTCTTATACTAAATATGCAGCATTTAGGTTTAGAAACATTAAAACATAACTTATTATCACAGAGCCATCTGTATAAGCTTTCCATATCACAGTTCAACTTATCTACCATTTGCTTAAGGTCTTTCCCAATTATATACAGGGTGTCCCAACGATAGAGTAAAGTAGGTTTTATCATATAGGATATGAAAAATATCAATATCAATATGCGTCAGAGGTTAGGGGTGTAAATAGCGCACATTCTGAAAATATTGGGAAACATACAGGGTGCGTCACAAAAGTATGGCACGAAAAAGTATGATTTTTTTAAATGGAACCCCCTGTATATTAATTGATATTCCAATTCTTCCTTCAATTTTGAACAAAAATTGTGATACAATCAATGTTCTTTAATTCAACCGTTATCGATATATCGCGTTTTAAAAATGGCATTTTTGCAACTTTGACATGCTATAAAACTCAAACTATTCAAGTTAGAGGAAAATCGTTTGCACTTTCCTATCTTAACTTTTCAAGAGCTCTTCTGTCATTTGGATAGAAGGTAACGTCAACTGTCAACTTTTTTCGGCACATTTTGACATTTTTTCACAATAATGGATTTAATCTCCTTGAATAGCTCTTGAAAAGTTAAGATAGGAATGTGCAATCCATTTTTCTCTAACTTGAATAGTTTGAGTTTTATAGCATGTCAAAGTTGCAAAAATGCCATTTTTAAAACGCGATATCTCGATAACGGTTGAATTTAGGAACATTAGTTGTATCACAATTTTTGTTCCAAATTGAAGAAAGAATTGAAATATCAATTAATATACAGGGGGTTCCATTCAAAAAAATCATACTTTTTCGTGCCATATTTTTGTGACGCACCCTGTATGTTTCCAAATATTTTCAGAATGTGCGCTATTTACACCCCTAACCTGTGACGCATATTGATATTGATATTTTTCATATCCTATATGATAAAACCTACTTTACTCTATCGTTTGGGACACCCTGTATAATAAAGTGTCTTTGCAAAAAGTACAATTTCACTATGATTTACTGCTGAAACAATATTATTTATGTATAGCAGGAAATGTATAGGGTCCAACACAATTCCCTGAGGCACTCCGTAATCTACATTTACAACATTGGATGTACTATTCCCAAATCTAACACATTGTGTCCTATTAGTTAAGTATGATGTGAACCAATCTAAAGCTGTCCCAGTAACCCCGAGAATTTCCATTTTTCCTGATAAGACTTGTCGATCGATGGTTTCGAATGCTCTTTTAAAGTCTAAAAACACAGCTAAAACATAATTATCACAGTCTAATGCTTTGAGAAATTCGTCACATAGATGAACGACATTTTCACAAGAATGGTTCTCCAGGAAGCCCGACTGCTGAGGCATAATTAGTTGGTTTGTATCACAGTATTGTAATAACTGATCCTTCACACTCAACTCCAGCACTTTTTCAAATATTGGAACAGTATTGATAGGTCTCATGTCCGATGCTTTCCTTGAATTGGCAACCTTAGGTACTGGCACTATTGTTGAAAGTTTCCATGCACGATTCAGGGAAAATACCTTCATACAAAGAGGTGTTGATAACATCAAGTCTATTCCGATCTAGAAGTCTATTCCGATCTAGAAGTCTATTCCCTATCAGTGATTATGAGAGATACAGGGTCGGTTAAATGGATGCAAAGTTACGCATTTTTATGTTCAAGAAAAGGCCTTTGAAATTTGAAAAAATCCGACTACTTCCGGAGATATTCGAAAAAAACCGACATTTCCGCAAAAACGTTTTTATCATTTCCTGCGCTTGTTTGAAAAGACATTTTTAAATATCTTCTCAAATAAACTCAGGAAATAATAATAACGTTTTTGCGAAAACTTGGGTTTTTCCAAATACCTTCGGGAGTAGTGGGAATTTCTCAAATGTCAATATGAAATTTTGTTGAGCATAAAAATGCGCAACTTTGCATCCATTTAATCGACCCTGTATTATAACAATTGAGATCCCCATGCATGCACCCGAATCTGTGGCATCCTGTATAGGTAGGCCTATAAGCTATACAGGGTGATTCACGTAGGTCGTCTGCTACAAGTATTTCGACAACGGCTTTTCCAGATCTTTTGAAATTTGGTATGAGTCTATTTGAGAGTATGATGCATCTTTTGAAATGATTTTGATGATTGCGGCGTTACCGGATCTACAAATTTTTTCTAGTAACTTTCTCATTTGTATGAAATTCTGAATAACTTTTATGGAACATATTATATGTCTAATGATAATAGTGAATATCAGGGTCCTTCATTAGTGCGTCGGGCAATCCTAGCGTGGTTATTTACAAAAGTAGAAAAAAAAGTTTTAAACAAAAGTTGTAGAATGTGACTTTATGCATATTTTAAAAATATTTTCAAACATACAGGGTGCGTCACAAAAGTATGGCACGAAAAAGTATGATTTTTTTAAATAGAACCCCCTGTATATTAATTGATATTTCAATTCTTTCTTCAATTTGGAACAAAAATTGTGCTACAACTAATGTTCCTAAATTCAACCGTTATCGAGATATCGCGTTTTAAAAATGGCATTTTTGCAACTTTGACATGCTATAAAACTCAAACTATTCAAGTTAGAGGAAAATGGTTTGCACTTTCCTATCTTAACTTTTCAAGAGCTCTTCTGTCATTTAGATAGAAGGTAACGTCAACTGTCAACTTTTTTCGGCACATTTTGACATTTTTTCACAATAATGGCTTTAATCTCCTTGAATAGCTCTTGAAAAGTTAAGATAGGAATGTGCAATCCATTTTTCTCTAACTTGAATACTTTGAGTTTTATAGCATGTCAAAGTTGCAAAAATGCCATTTTTAAAACGCGATATCTCGATAACGGTTGAATTTAGGAACATTAGTTGTATCACAATTTTTGTTCCAAATTGAAGAAAGAATTGAAATATCAATTAATATACAGGGGGTTCCATTTAAAAAAATCATACTTTTTCGTGCCATACCTTTGTGACGCACCCTGTATGTTTCCAAATATTTTTAAAATATGCATAAAGTCACATTCTACAACTTTTGTATAAAACTTTTTTTTCTACTTTTGTAAATAACCACGCTAGGATTGCCCGACGCACTAATGAAGGACCCTTATGTCATTTTATCCAAAAAATGACAAATGCCATTGATTTTTCAAACTTAGATTTCTCAGTAACAGTGATGAACTGAGGCGTGAAAATTTGACTGTGGTTTGTTCAAACATCAAAGTACACATAGATTTTTCCAAATATTTAGAGAATTTTACACAGTGTGCAAAAAAAAATCGATCAAATTTTCGCTAATGGAAATGACTGAAACTCGATTTTTTCAAATGAAACACCCTGTATTTTATGTTTGCAATGAAATAAGCCTTCAATTTTAAATACAAAATGTTAATACCATCCTATATGCTTATCGTCAGCCATTTTTGAAATATTCAAAATTTCATAACAAACGTGCTTTAACATTGATTTCATGAATGAGAATTCTAGTAGTCAGACGTGAATGTTGGATGTTATGTTCTTTACGATAATACCTTAACGTTGAGAATCAGATGTAGCGTGAAATAAAATAATCAGAGAAATAAGATATTATTTATTAAGATGATGGTTAGATCCACATAAACAACTGTGTATCTACAGTATTACAACTTAAAAAAAACTTTCAGTGATAATTGACTAAAGCTTAATTGGTCAAAAACTATTCAATATGAGTGGGTACCATTTCTTCTTAAACATTTGAGAATGTTTTTGTGGACATGAGATGTCGTAGCTCCTCTAATTTGCCTTGATTGAAGTTCATCAAAGGCCGCGTTGACTCGACCAATGGGATGGTCACGATTATATGCCATTGATTTTTCAAACTAAGATTTCTCATTAACAGTGATGAACTGAGGCGTGAAAATTTGACTGTAGTTTCTTCAAACATCAAAGTACACATAGATTTTTCCAAATATTTAGAGAATTTTACAGAGTGTGCAAAAAAAAATCGATCAAATTTTCGCTAATGGAAATGACTGAAACTCGATTTTTTCAAATGAAACACCCTGTATTTTATGTTTGCAATGAAATAAGCCTTAATTCAATTTTAAATACAAAATGTTGATACCATCCTATGCTTATCGTCAGCCATTTTTGAAATATTCAAAATTTCATAACAAACGTGCTTTAACATTGCTTTCATGAATGAGAATTCTAGTAGTCAGACGTGAATGTTGGATGTTATGTTCTTTACGATAATACCTTAACGTTGAGAATCAGATGTAGCGTGAAATAAAATAATCAAAGAAATAAGATATTATTTATCAAGATGATGGTTAGATCCACATAAACAACTGTGTAGGTACCTACAGTATTACAACTTAAAAAAAACTTTCAGTGATAATTGACTAAAGCTTAATTGGTCAAAAACTATTCAATATGAGTGGGTACCATTTCTTCTTAAACATTTGAGAATGTTTTTGTGGACATGAGATGTCGTAGCTCCTCTAATTTGCCTTGATTGAAGTTCATCAAAGGCCGCGTTGACTCGATCAATGGGATGGTCACGATTATTTATAGATGCACCTTTATAAATAATATTTTTTATATGGCCTCATGAAAAAAAGCCCAAGGGGTTAAGATAAGGGGATCTAGGTGGCCACTTCCATGGACCTCTTGATCCAATCCATCAATCTTCAAACATTTCACTCAATTTATCCGCAACCCGATTGGTACTATGTGCTGGGGCGCCATCCAATTGATACCAATCCTGATGAGCAGCCAAACCCAACGGCAAATTATCTATAAAGCCTGACAGTACTGGTCGTAAAATTTCCAAGTATTTTTGTTCATTCAAGTTTTCCTCATAAATGTAATGAACACATCGGTTGTCCATAAGTAAAGAAAAAACGTTGAAAGAAAATTTGTGTTGATGATTTCTTTCAATTATAAAATTTGGATTTTTGGTAGACCAATAATGATTATTACTTCTATTGAATATTCAATCTTTTGTGAATTTTGATTTATCTGTCCATATAATTTTTTTTCAGAAAATTCGGATCCTCCTGGATTTGGATCAACATCTCGCACAGGTCTATTCTCTGTTGGTAATCAGCAGGCATCAATTCGGGTAGGGTTTTTGCTTTGTAATTGTGCATGGAGTGTGTCTCGAAAGAATTCCCTGTATTGATGAAAAACCTACTCCTAGGTCGATACGTCCCCTGTATCGATGCTCGTGGAAAAGCATGAAAATAGCCAAGGATCATTATTTCATTATGTTCATTTCCAGTAATGGGCTTTGCACGATGTATTGAAAAAACTGGATTTCCGTGCAGGACATAATTCGACTGTATTACTGTATTATTTTCAAGTTCGTTACAGTCATGGGTGGAAGGCATTGACCTCTAAGAGGTCAATGGTGGAAGGTCTCGATATTTCAGATTGAAGACTCGAAAGGTCCTCGCAAAAACTTTCTGGCGCTCGCCGAAAATTACAAATAGATCATAAATCTGTTGAAAACTGTAGTTGTCAACTAATTTGGCCATTGTTAATTATAAAATTTTAAAATTATTAACGGAAATCGTTATTTTAAACTCTTTATCAATAGGTATTAGGCTTATTTTTCTCGTATCGGTTGATTTCAACCTTTTGTGACAACTATTGGAGACCATATGAAACATATCTCCTGAATTGTTTTTTGAGCTTGTCTTACGAGCCACCACTTGATTCCTATCAAATATGCGAGTTATAGCGATCGATCTGAAAAAAAGTAGTACCATTCACCATTCGTATTTAATTGAAACGATAGCATTGCATTTGCGTAGGCTGCTAGATTGCTGTTTTGTTGAAGGCAAGATAAATGGCATTTATCAACTGCACATAATATAAAATCCTCGATATTTCAAAAATGGCTTAAGATGGCTATAGGACAATGATAGCATTTTTTTATCCAAAATTGGATGCTAAGTTCATTGCAAACATAAAATACAGGGTGTTCAATTTTTAAAAAATCGAGTTTCAGTCATTTCGATCCCTTAGCGAAAATGTGATCGATTTTTTTTGCACAGTCTGTAACATTTGCATAATATTTGGAAGAGTCTATGTGTACTTTGAGATTTGAAGAAAATGCAGTCAAATTTCCGCGCCTCAGTTCCTTGATGTTGCTGAGAAATCTCATTTTAAAACATCTATGACATGTCTTTTTTTTTTAATAAAATAACAAATATTTACGAAACTATTGTCAATAGACGTATAACATGCTCTATAAAAGTGATCCAGAATTTCATACAGAATTCAAAAATCAAATAACATACAGGGTGTCCTATTTGAAATAAAAAAGTTACTAGAAAAAACTTGTTGATCCGGCAACGCCGCAATCAACAAAATATTTTTAAAAGATATCCAGACTTTTTTTACACCCATATAATGAAGCAGCAAATGAATTGAATCAGATCTAAACCGTTATTGAAATAACAATAAAATTTCTATATTTTTACGCAACACGTTACAGGATTGCTATATTGCTAATGAAACGCACATTTTTGTAATGAATAACATTGTATATTTTTTTACATTAACAGTCCTACGAATCATTAGGTACAAAAATAGCAACAGTATAATATTGATATTAGCACTCAATGTCTATAATAACAAATTGTATTTAAACATTTCTAAATCTAAATATCTAAGTCATCATCAGGGTCCTCTTCATCCCAATCATCCATTTCATCTAATTTATAAAATATCTGCCCCTCCTCCAATTTAGCCTGAGCATCAGGCAAATAAGGCAGTACAACTTTATCTCTCGAAGCTTTTTCTTCGTCGGTCAATCCTATCTTGAATGTGGACAAGTCTTCCGGATTTATTTCAGGCTGCATTGTTTTCACAAGTTTTTGTGGGTCTGGTTTGACAATTTTGCTACTCAACAAGTGATCACCTTCAAATGTATACTCTTCGTGTTCAGATATTATTTTTCCTCCTGATTTTTTATATAGGTAATGAACCCTTTTAGCGTTATTTAAGAATTTTGGCTGTATGTGAATTTGCAATGTGCTCAGATTTGTAAAAAAGGCTGTCACAGTATTTGAGTTACCTTCAATGAGATCCTCATGTATGACGGAAATAATTTGTATAATGGTTCTATTATTCTTCAGACTGTTGAAGATGCGGTAAGTTGTAGGTAATCCATAAAGAAGGATGGCATTAGATATTGAGTCTATGATCACGATGTCTTTATTTTTCAAACTATCAACTAATTTTTCAAGATCTTCTTTGTTATTCTTCGAGACGAAGTCATGAAGTTTCACGTTCGTATATAATTCATATTTTCTTTGTACTTTTCGAATAGTACCTTGGAAAACGCAATAATGAATATTTGATTCACTATTAGTTAAGTGCTGTTTCACGACGTGATCAAACAATTCAACACCACTGTTTTCCAATGAATCAATAAGAAGAAGAAATTTGGTATATGGAACGGTTTTTATGTAGGTTTTCAACATTATTCTTTTTTCCTACAAATATAAACAAAGCAGCATTTCTCGGATGCGAGGATATGTAATGCTGTCACTCGCGGCTGGATGTAGCTCCCGTCATCGATTTTTAAAATGGCTCATGCTCTAACCACAGTGTTGCCGTATCTCTGTCTGTAAAAGTTGGGAGTTGGGCTTGTAATCTTGTGAATTGTAGTTTGTTACGGAGGGCGGGGAGGCTGTATCTTTATGTTTATGTTTATGGGGTTATTTTGATGTTTAAAATTTGTGTCTTGCATCTTGCACTTACATCTCATCAGAATATTCATAAATACAATTAAATACCTAGCCTTATTCTTTCGCGATACCAATTCGTTTTGATCATGGGTCTATAATGGATAGTAAAATATAATTGTGCTGTTTGTGAATGAAAACCTGAACCGACATTGCAAGAATCATTTTGAAGACGAAAATACTAAAGCATCCTCAGGCGAGTATTGTGACTACTTCATCACAAGACTGGCAATAAAATAGACATTTCAGGATATTTTTTTGTGTAGAACATAATATGGGATTTTTTTTAATAATTGCAAAACCAAAATTCAAATAGGTATTACGAAAAGATGATGCATAGCCGATAAACTTATCAGATGCAATTAGAATGGTTGTAAGTCAAATATCATACACGGTAGGTCAAAAAGTATAAAAATTGTACAAGAGTAATGTACCTACCTATACGCTTTTAAAAAAATACAGCAAAACGTTATAAAGAAAAGGTGTACAGAATCTAGAGTTTTGCCTTATTACCAAAACAAAGCGCCCTAGATTATTTTGGTCTGTATTAAATTATAAACTCCAGGTAGGTATAATGGTATCAAATACAAAAATTGCACTTTGTATAAGATAGTTTATTGGTATATACCTATACCTACATTATGATTATTGATAGTTTACCATGTTAAAAAGATCTTTTGCGGAAATTCAAAGTTTTGTTCAATATTGTTGCATTGCAGATGAACTATGTGATTTCCTAAAAAAATAAAAATCTGAGTGGATTTCACAAAAATGCTTGAATTTGAAAAAAGTTATACGAAGCTGATTTGATTTTGATCAATTTAATTATGTTTGTGTTCAAGGTGAATATCAGAAAAATGATTTCTTGAAGCAATGATAATTGAAGATGATTTAAAAAAAAAACCGGACCTACGTCACAACTTTAATATTCAGGCATAACTTTTAATTCTAGACAACTTTTTTTCACGACATTTTACGGATTTTTCTGAAATAAGTGATAGGTACTTTACTGTTGTTACCTTCATCCATTTCTATATGTATTTTTTGACCCACCCCGTGTATGATGTTTGATCTGCAACCATTCTAATTGCAACTAATAAGTGGATAGAACATATAGAACATACACCAACTTTTGATGCTATTCAAATTTTGGATCTGCAATTATGCAATTAATAAAAAAAAGTCCCATATGTTTCACACAAAAGAATATCCTGAAATGTGTTTTTTATTGCCAGTCTTGTGGTGAAGTGATCACGGCACAATACTCGCCTGAGGATGCTTTAGTATTTTCGTCTTTAGATGATTTTTGCAATGTCGGTTCAGGTTTTCATTGATGGTTGAAAATGATTTTTCACAAAACAGCACAATTATATTTTACTATCCATTATAGACCTATGATCAAAACGGAATGGTATCGCGAAAGGTGGCTAGGTATTTAATTGTATTTATGAATATTCTGATGAGATGTAAGTGCAAGATGCAAAACACAAATTTTAAACATCAAAATAACCCCATCATAAACATAAACAATCAGCCTGCTCCCCACTCTCCCTAAAAATCCGAGCAACCCATCTTTTACAGACAGAGATACGGCAACACTGTGGTTAGTGCATGGGAGCCTTGATTTTAAAAATCGATCACGGGAGCTACATCCAGCCGCGAGTATGCTGTCGGCTGTCGCTGTCATTGTTGTCAGTTGTCACGTCAGTCGATGTCGGCCGATAGAAATTGATGTTATAAAATGTAGACTGGCCCGCTCAAAATAGCCAACAAAAATTATTAAAGATTTCGTTGCTTTTGAACGCTAGGTTAAATTTAACAAATTCGCATGAGAAAATGCAAATTTTCGTGGCATGACAAATTCCAGTCTACCCCACTAGTGCGAAAACATTTTCCAAATAATGCAAAAAAATAACTATTGTGTCATTGATAAACATAACTTAAGTACCCTATCTATGATTGAACATTTTTGCCCAGCTAAAGTATACGTTACTATTGTTCACCAATGCAAATGTTCCATTTGCTAACAGCGTACCCGTAGCGCGACGCGGATATGTTAAGTGAAAACTGAAAACTTCCTATAAATATTTCCAAATCTCAAATCTAAACCTGAATGTATATTTCTACTGAAAGTATCCAATCCAGATGAAGTAGCAGACGAGTTTAAATAAAAATCGATAATAATATATTATGAGGCTTAATAAGTAGGTCATCTTTATGGGAAAAGGAAACAAGAACTTTGGGTTACTGCAAAAAAATTTAGGGGGTGATTCTTGGGTCAATTTTAAGAATAAAACTTTAAATGAACGTATGTCCTAAGAGTCCCAACTTTTGACATACAGGGTGACAACGTTTTTATAAAAAAAGGGTTTTTCAATAATCACTCTAAAACCAGCTAATTTTGACAAAATTTGGCACACTTTTTGTCGACATAAAAGTCTTTCTTTTGTGAGATTAAAATAACAGTTATTTATAGTTATGTTGGAAAATGAGTCACGCGAGAAAGATTTGTGTAAATTCCATTGAGTTTTATAAGGCTTTAGAGAAGGAAACCTTCAAAAATAATGGCACCATCATCCAATTTTGGACGTATGTCTTGAGAAATTCACTGTATCGCTATCCTTGTCGAGTTATATCTATCTGCGTCGCCGAAAACTGACCTGCTTTGGACGCGGTTGCCGATTTGGGCAAATCTTCATCAATGAAAATTCCTCTGTGTACGAAATTGATTGATAAGACATGATACAATGAAAATTAAGGAGGATTGAGTATTGTTCATTTTTCAAGAAGGTGCATCAAGGTTCACTATTCTAGATTATCGCATAATCTGATCTGACACATTTTCAACCATGATTTCGTGTGAATCAACTCAATGTTGAACGGTGATAGTGTCTAATGATGATATCATTTCATATCATAAATAATGTGAAACATTTTTGTGCTACTCAAAGCTTAATTACTAACATTCATTAAATAATGATTTTTTGTGCATTGGATACAGGCGATACATAGTAAATATTAGTCCTAGTACACGGCAACGCTGCCTTTAAACAGCTGGTTTCGATTTTGAAGGTAGTGCGGTGATGCCATGGGGTTTCAACTTGAAAACTTCTACTTTCGTGCTTGTGAAGTGTTGTATTGTGACTTTATTTGTGAAAAATGGTAAGATTAATTGTGCTTGCTGTGTCAAAAACTGGACCATTCGGATCCAGAAATCACCATTCACAGGTAAGTGTCAAATTTGCATTGAGCATTGACTGGAGAGGGATCCAGTGGTGTAGAGAGTAGGAATCATCATATTTCATTCATGAAAATGAGGATTTTTCAATCTTCAGGAAGTTTAAATGTTTGTTTTTATTCGTGAATAGGTAACAACGAAAAAATGAAACTGATTTGGAAAAAAGCCTGAATGGTAGTGTTTTATGCAATAGGAACCGATTGTTCTCAAATAAGAAAGGATATTCATATTACTTGAATACCTATTCCATTATTTCCTCGATTATTTCATACACAGTAAAGATGAATTATTTATTGGATACTTCCTCAACTGTCTTATTTTCGTTTTTTTTATTACAATAAGGTTGAAGTCTTCAGTAAGAATGCTTACTTTCACCGTTATTATTATTATATAATCACTTTTTAGAGCTCTTAAAACCTCGCGTTCATCTCGAAATTAACTTTTTGACATATCGCCCTCTTTGCCTGTACCTTTCAATTGGAATTAAAACTTTTGACGACGCCCAGTCTTTCTTCCTGTAAAAGCGAAATATAGTTTTTCCAACAATTTGCTCGAAACCAATCAATAGACTTTTATGAAGGGACATTTTTGTCAGAAACGTCAAATAAAAAAGATAAAGGGGGTCTAAATTGATATATAAAAAAACCTTGTACAGGGCACAGCTAAATGGACCCCGCAATTCACTTTTTAATTTGACGTTTGGAAAAAAGTTTTAAATAAAAGTTCAATGGTTGAAAATAGATATTTACCCTGTTCCCAAGGCTTCCGAATAAACCTTTACATTTTAAAACGTGCCAGAAAAAATGGCAATTTTGTTTTTAAGGTAGGTATATAGGATATATAAAAAATGTTTTATTTTTCTGGAGAATGCGAAAAGTGAATAGAAACTGCAAATATTGGTACTTGCAAATTGAAGCAGGGTACCTACGCATTATGTATTGTTTATTTGCCCATACTTCTTTGAATGTATATCTAGACATAAATGTTTTTGGGCCAAATTTATGTCTAAACATACAAAATTAAATTTATGTCTAGACATTAATTTAAAGAAGAATAGACCAAAAAAAAATATTGCTTACCTGCTTCAATTTGCAGGTATACCAATATTTGCGGTCTTTGTTTAGTATGACTCCTGCACCATATTTCTTTGAATTTATCTCCACTCACTTTCCAGCACTGATAATCATTTTGGTATAGTTAAAAATAGTTTTTCGGCCATTTATTTATAATACTTTTCGCCTGTACATATACTTATGTATTAGAAACAAGAAAAGTAAAACGTTGCTGTTTCCTATTTTTTATATTTTTTTCTTGTTATCCAATTTTAGATTTCCAAAAAATGAAGAGCTGCGAAATATTTGGTGTTCTTTGGTGAGGATTGACGAGGACCGACTTCGAATCAAACCTCCCTTTTTGTGTTCGGCCCATTTTAACCCACAAGACTATTTACGTGACATTGATGGAATCAAATATTTAAAACCGGGAAGCTTGCCAATCATGACTCACCGGCAGACCATACAGTTTCCCGTCTCCAAAAACAAAAATCATATGGCAAATTGAGTAAAATGGCCTTAGAGTTATGTAAGAAAGGCGAAATATATTTTGTATTTTGGTTGTCATTTTATTCGGAACCGTAATTCATCATTGTCGGAAGAACAGCAGGAGATTTAATTTTTAATGTTATGAAAATTTCAATTTTTATTGATTCAGAAAGTCAAAAATGTGATATACTGTCATATAACAATAACGACATAGGTACCCAAGGTTAATTGATAGTAATATATTTCACATACAAAACGGTAGAAACTCGAAATGTGCCGCCGCTGTTCCAGATGAAAATCGAGTTCGGACGTACGTATTATAAGAATCACATGTTCTCATGCGGTGTTGCCCGATGGGTTCGGATTCCTCGTTTTATCTCTTTCCACTCATAGTGTTGTCTCTTTCGCACTTATTGTGATGTTGGCGTCAAGACTAATACCATTTTATGAATGGGATGCCCAGTCTATAGTATTTAAAGTCAATGGTAAATTCCCAAGTAACTCGTGAAACATAACGCACGAGTGCCATACTATGTTTTATCCAACAAATGGAGAAAATCGTTTTTTATGAGATAATTATCAAATATAACTTCAAGTGTCAGAATGACTAGACACTTACATGTTTACATTTTGGTCAAAATAGGTTAATGTTTGTTGGGTTATTGCCACGGGAACGTGATAGGTTGTTTATTTGTTTGCCACGGCAGCGTGAGTTATAATCCATAACTCACTAGTGACTTTTTTTTAAGATAAAAATTCAAAACCGTTTGCCTGCAAGAACCCGGACACGATGCTCTCTTTAGAAAAAATCATTATTTTATTAATTACTCAAAAACCTTTCAGCTGATTCTGACAACATTTGGCACGATCATTTCTCGTCACAAGAGCATTTTTTTTCTGCGATTGAAATAAAATCAATCATTCCAGTGGCGTCCCATAGGGTAATCTAATTACTATTTATAAGTAAAATTATCGTACGCCACTGCTTTTTTGAAAAATCTATAATTTGTTTCAGGTCAGGCAATCAAAAATGCTGCTTTTTTGTAACCTCAGTTTTTTCTGTATCTTGCTTTGCTTTCAAGATAAAAATTAGAACCCGTTTCTTTACTTAAATAAGGTCCACAGAAGGTACTTGGAAGAAAACGGTCTTTAATTTTTATCTTGACAACGGAGCAAGATACATGAAAAAGCAAAAAGACAAGTAAGCAACATTTTGTATTGATTCATAAACAGAAAATAGAAACTCTACGAAAAAGCAGTGGCGTACCATAGATTCACCTATAAATATCAATTGAATGACCATCTCGGACGCCACTGGAGCAAATAGTTTTATTTTGATTTCACAAAAGAGAGACCCGTATGTACAAATAAGCGTGCTAAATTTTTTCAAAAATGGCTAGAAAATTTATGAGTAATTAATAAAAAACCGTTTTGACCACCTTGAAATTAATAGTATTAGTATTACCCCCGAATATATACAAGTAAAAAGTTGTTGCTCAATTGAATTAATAGTCACTTGATACACACGTCAAAAGCCTTGGAACCCCCATGTTTTTTCCCCATTACTACACCAGAACTTGAAAAAAAATGAATCGGATAAGAACATAGGTATTATGGTTTTTTTACATTGTTTTTTGCGTGTATAATACACTCCTAAGATTTGGTCCGTTCCTACCGACTCACCCTGTACATAGAATTTTATCAATTATTGTTAAAACATTTAATTACATAATATAACGGCAGCACTTACGAATTATTTTTAATCATAATATTTTCATAGTCGCAAAATAATACACACAACGTCAAAAGTCTTGAATCCCCCATGTTTTTATCCCATTTCTACAGCTAGTCACATAAATAAGTACTCTATTCTTTTTCCAATTCTACGTGCTCAGACTTTTTTTTGTTGAAAAGTCATTGTGCCTTTTTGTCCTCTGAATGAAAAAAAAAGCCACTCTTGACGTTTTTCGAAGTGGTTTTGGAAAAAAATGGATAACTCCATTCGAAAGAGGGGCAAAGATTATACAGATCCTGAAAGATATACTACTTTACACGTAATAAGAGTAAACTTGACAATTTTGCATGCAAAACGGTCAAGTTATAAGGGTTCCTTAGCGTTAAGTATCCTCAAAATTGGTTGGTGCAATCGGCCATAGAAATATCACCCTGTGGTGCCAGTGGGGCGTGTGCAATCATTGAAATGCATAATCGTATTTATTTCAATGTGTGCAATGAAATGTAATAGTATACTATCGTCAAAGACAACTATCGTACGTGCCCTCGTATCGTACCGGCGTGAGCTGTGACGGAACAACGACTTGATCGATAGACAGTCCATATTCACATAGGTCATTTTCCATAATTTTTTATTTTGACGTTTGAGGTTATAGTTTCTAGTTGTTTATTAGTGTTATTATTTAAATCTGATGTCCTGATTCCTGGATTGTCCTGGAGTCCTGAGTTCGAATTTTGAATGAAACAAAATTTGAAAAGATGGCTAATCCAAAAAGCTCCGAAGCTCATCAACAATTCATAGATCGGAACCCCTTTGATGGATTCAAAATTGATGATAACTCAATATTGGACTCTATAGAAGGTCGTCATCCGTGTCCCAAATGTGGAAAATCCAGAAAATTGTTCTGTTATTCTTGTTACGTTCCGATTTCTCTTTTGCAAGGAAAAACCCCCTCGGTAAAGGTATGTTCATGGTTATAAGCACATAAAAACCAAAATTTTCGACTTTTTGGATAGACAGGGCACAGGGCAGAATACAAAATCGATTTATGTTGATACGATGCAGATATTTGCTTTAGATAAATCCTCAAATTTGCTTGACATGTCATTATTTTAAAAAATACATATTTCTAAATACCTACATCCAGTCTCCTCCAACATACTTCAACTGTTCAACACCCCTGGAAATTTTAAAAGAATTAATGTGTGTAGAATAATAATAATAAGTATTTTCATCTTATCTAGTACAGTTCCCTTAAGCCCCGTTTACATAGCGAAACCACGACATAACTGATTCGTTCAAACTTCAAAATTACTGCTGTTCATTAAACTTTTTATAGATTGCCAATTTCTAGTGTTAGGATTCTTAATTGGATTCTCTGCTCGTCCAGGTAGATTTTAGAAAATGACTAGGTAGGTTTTTTGGTGTTAAATCTGAAGTATCTCTTTCCAAACTTTTTCGAAAAAAAAAAAAGTTTTTTTCACTTAAGCTCGGCATATTTTTTGTCCTTAAAAGTAGAAAGAACACGAGTCAAATTCTCAAAATGTCTGAAATACATTTTGAGACTTTGACTTCGTGTTCTTTCTAATTTTAAGATTAAGTAAGTCTCTTAGGGATATGGACGATTTTCTGGAATATTTTTTGTCGTCGAGATGGATTGATTGTGAATGTGAACATTGTAGGCCAGATTGAGCTATTTACCAAAAATAATCGCATTGCATGATTTCTGGCATGATTTTAATGTTTCCCACCAGATTTCCCATTTTTAACGTCTGTGACCATTGTTATAGGTAGCTACATGAACAAACTTTTTTTTGGGTTTTAGCTGTACCTACATTCATTCATCTCAAGTAACTAAGAATGAAAAAAAATATAGCTTTTGTTTTCTAGTATACCATAAATATCGCATGCTATCCGAACATTCATCAACGAATTTGTTAAATTTTCATAATTCATCGAATGTTCGATTGATGAACTATTTATTTAACGGGGTATTTGCGGATTCAATGTCAATTAGAACGATTGATTCATAGCATGATACTAAAACTCAAACGAAATTATAGAACCAAGCCGCGCATGTCGTCACCGCGAGCCTAAAGTGAGGTTGGATTTAAGTATGGAGGTTACAGTCCTCCATAGATTTAAGACATAAATCACAAAACAAAAAACCCAATAGAACGGAAACTGTAATGCTAATAGGCATCATTATGATCTCAGTTTCCCGGCCGACACACTTATTCGAAGCGGCGTGGCGCTGCATTTGATTGCGTCCCCCAAAACGACACGAAATTTATTTTGTTCCTGTTATTTAAGTTTCATACTATCCAATACACTACTTTTTCGTCACATGTAAAACCGATGTGATCCACTTGAGACCAGTTAGGAAAAAAAATTAAGGAAGTGAAATGAAAAGACAAACATTTGCACGAAAAAATAGATGGGAGTATCATTAAAAGCAAAACCATGTAAATAATAATGTTTTTATTTAATGCGAAGCAATATAAAATATTTATTTGAACCAAATCAATAAGAATAATGTAATTTGATCAATATAAAAAATAAATATCAAATAATATACAATACATAATAATATACTGGTACAACATGACTATTAACTAATACAGATTGTTTGAAAAAAATATCAATCAGTTTGTGGCTTTCATACATAAAATTTTCTATTAAAGGTAATAAACAGTCTGTTCATGGCTTTCCTGCGGTCACGTCAGAGTATTTGACGTTTGGAAGAATGTCGTAGATAGATCGCTCCACATGTGACATTTGTCAAATTGATTCGAAAGACCCTAGTCCAGACGTACGTGATTTTATTTTCAATGTGTAAGAGAGAGACGGAAAAGTATGACGTAACCGCAGGAAAGCCATGAACAGACAGTTCATTCTAATAATTTTATTATTTTTCAAAAAAAATACACCTAGAAAAAGCTGTTGTATTTTAACGGAAACTTTTGGAATGTAATTATGGATGAAGGTTTCAAAGGAATCCGAAGTCTACATTCCATGATAGGTTTAAAATATTGAGTTGATCGTACTGGGGTCACTCAAAATCAGTTTTTTTAATTGTTCAAAATCTTTTTAATTTGCAATATATCATTCTCTTGGTCGTGTTCCAACAATAGTCACAAACTGGTCAGCCTTTATCCGATTGGTCAAAAACAGTTCGCAAACTGTAATAACAAATGCTGATTGGCTTGGCTCTGACTTTCGGATTTTTTGATGGAACATGCCGGATATTGGATAGGTTGCAAAGATTTAAAACGGTTTTTTTGATCATGAATCAATAAAACCAATACTCAATATCAACTTCCTCAGATAAATAAAATGAATCGAAAAAGTAATAGAAAATGAAATGATTGTAAATGATTGTGAATTGTCCATGTTTGGGCAGGTGATGAATTGGTGAGGGTGAAAGGAAAATTCCCTTTTGTCTAATTATTCCCAAAATTATATTTCAGAATACGACCGGTTTCGTTCCCAAGGGAACTTCTTCAGGTATTATACTAAATGAGAAAAAGAGGAAATTACCAAATTACAAATCAATAATAGAAAATGAATATGTGGAAATGGGACATGAGACATTCATTATCAAGTATCAATTGTTAGAGTTGTTGGTTGCTGTTTATGATGTTCAAATACTAAAAATAAATCAGATCTCTTTATAATATGACACCACCCTTAAAGGCATTAATATTATTTATATAAAAAAACGGTAAATACAAAAGTTGTAGGGATCATTGTAAGCTTTTTAAAAACTATATTTTCGTCTATACACTGTACTGCATACAAGTGAAAAAAACTTCGCCACTGCTCTATTTGTAGCACTGTTGATCTCAGGTTTCATTTTCACAGAATAAAACAATAAGATACAAATATTCATGTAGCTTTTGAAAAAGTCATGCACCATCAGATGGCATACTTCGAGGTAGACAGAATCAATATTTAAACATACACAACAAAATGTTGGGATTGATACTTTGTGACAAAAAGCTAATCAATATGCTTTTCGCTCTATCGCTTACCAGTCGCATCATTATAACATTTTGATTCTTCAGATTACGCATAAAGCAAGCAATTAGTTCATGTGGGGAGGATATTAGAATAGAATTCTTACACTGCTGAAATTATACTGTTGAACATAATCCTTAAAAGGGGTTTCATTACCGATTGTGCTTGCGAGACATTCTAGAACATTATTGGTATTTTTTTCTTAAAGTTAGCATGACAATTTTATCGGGTCGTTTTTCTTTTGCTTTTAGAGTCCAGTTTCTTATTGGTGGAAAATAGGTTCTCTTTGCCCACATAACGGAGGGTTGGCATTTTCAAATTGTTTCTTGATAGGAAACAACCGGTCTATATCTAGGAAGTGAAAAAAAAATAGAATCAAATTGTGAAAATGAATAAAAACAAAACGATCAAATCAATAAAAAGAATCATAAGAATTAGATAAATAATGCCTAATAATTCAGTTTGTGTGGAAAATCGAATTCCCCTTTAGTATAATATGGCCAAAAATGAGAGAGAAATGAAAAAATAATAAAATATAAACTGGAAAGGATTGTGTGTGACACTTTTTAATAGAATCCAACTATTAAGCAATTGTGACCAGATTCTTCAAATATTTTATACGTACATGCAATAGACTCGATTGTTAGTTATAACCTCTGATTAATACTTGTTTATTAATCTGAGGCTATCACGCTCTTTTGCCAACCTCGATTTTTGATTTCTTTTGGATTCACAAACCATATGAATTTCAGATAGTTTTAATTGTAGTTGAGAATTATCATGTATCAGTGTACCTTTTTCGGCACTTTAACATTCCACACTGATTTTGTCCTGTGGACATACCTCGAGGAAAAGGTTTGTTAGCATCGTCCCCACAATTTGAAATCTAAAATTCAATTGATCGTTTCTAAAATTTATGATGATGTTTTCTAAAATTCATATTATGGTTTTTCTAAAATACAATAATCGTTACAATCTCAAATACATTTGGCTTTTCTAAAATACATACATCCGATGCATGAATTCTTCTTACGTTTTAGCGGAGACACACTGGCTCACTAGCGCCCCCATATATTTTGTTTGTCGGCTGAGGAACTAGCTTTAATGGAAAAACATGATATGACCTTGGCCATTTGAATTTTCTTTTCTATTGGGTTAAATAATTTGTGACATCAATAACGTGTCCCAGTTACCATTTGCTGTTGAAAATTCGACCTGGCTTACGCATGACGTCCCCGCGTGACATTGATTGTATAGGTTTGAGGTAGGTCACGTGATGACTTCTGAGGGGGATGTGCGAGAGTTTATCTTGTCTGTTTCAGTATCATGGTAACCCAGTTACCTAGGTAACCTATGAATTTTGAGGTTATCTTTTGACGTCCTAAATGTATAGAGGTATCGCAATCGTCGAAAAAATACTCATTTAAAAAATAATACCAGAGAAAATTAGTTAGGCAACCCTTTTCTCCCTTACTCATAGTTTGGTTCAATAATCCATCTTTATTCGACACGTTATTCTTATGAGAGAACCTGCACAGCGAAACAAGCCTAATTGACCGAAGCAAAATCGAAATAACATCCAATGACGATATACATTTGATGAAATTTAATTAAATCCACAAATGACATGGAAAATAAAAAAAAAACATATAAAAATCTGGATTGATTTCTGAAAGTGTTCAAGAATATTGCCATTTTAACAAAATTATGAAAATAACAATGATAGGTGAAAAATAATTGAAAATATTGAAGTTGCTAAGGCAACCCATTGCTCTACACCCTCATCTAACTACCTCAATGCCTCAAGGACGTCAAAAGATAACTAAAAATAAAATAAAAAATCCAGGTCCGTATTTAAAAAAATGAACTTGATGATGGCCGCTCAAAGACGAAACGTCAGATTTTCGATTTGATACCGCCGTCTTGTAGTGGAGAAAAAGTGGCAATGAGAAAGTGTGATTCATTTTACAATATCTTCTCAAATAAACTCAGGAAATAATAATAACGTTTTTGCGAAATTTCGGTTTTTTCCGGATATCTTCGGAAGTAGTCGGAATTTTTCAAATTTCGAAACGGCATTTTGTTGAGCATAAAAATGCGCTACTTTGCAACCATTCAATCGACCCTGTATCTCTTATAATAACTGAGATTCCCATGCATGCACTCGAATCTGTGGCACCCTGTATAATTCCAAATTTGTGTAGAACTTTTTACTCTGTTTTCAAATATATATATATATATTTCATTTTTGTTCCATTTGAAAAAATCATCAACCTGTCAATATTTGAGATTTACTTACTTTTTTCGACATTTTTGCCTACAGATTCTAAAAGTCCATGAAAAACCATGAACGTTTTGTATTAACCTCATTTCAATATCTTTTCAAATAAACTTTCTAGGTGGAGGGGGTGCAAAAATATACGGGAACACCCCTGTACCTACCAAATATGAATTATTCAAGTCACTTTATTATAGGTAATTGAAAAAAATATGGCCTGACTTTACATCAACATTCATGACCCTGTATCTCTTCAAGGGTGATGTGCATGAAGTTAGCAAAGCAACTTGAGAATAATCTTGTGTGATAAGGCTGATAATTTGCCGCTAATTAGTTGTGCTTCTTTCAATTTTGTCGTGAATATATTTTTTGCAACAACGTGTTTCGCTAACTTCATATCTGGTTAGGGAAACATCATTTGAAATTATTTGCAGAAAAAAAAACAACATGTTCATAATTTGCCGCTAATTAGTTGTGCTTGTTTCAATTTTGTCGAGAGTATTTTTTTTTTGGAAACAACGTGTTTCGCTAACTTCACATGAAGCTAGCGAAAAGTCATTTAAAAGCATATGCAGAAAAAAAGCAATATGTTTATAATTTGCCGCTGCCAAATCAACGGATTATGATAAAAAATAAGTTACAAAAAAATACTCTTCAGAAAAAAAAAATAAATGCGTAATTTGCCGCTCATTTGCCACTGCCTAATCAAACAGTTATCCATAAGAAATTCAGACAAAATCAAAGGCGTCCCGCTAATTTTAGATGACTGGTTTGTTCAAAAGTTATTAACAAAATTAGATTTTACCGCAAAAAAGTTCCTATTTCCCAAAATACAAGAAAAGTCGTAAAAATAGATAGGTTTAATAGTTTAATTATCCAGTGGATATTCACGTATGTGCGAGCAATATGATCTCTTTTCCAACATTTTTTTATTATTAATAATAATAAACAAATAAAACCAATACTAATAAAAGTAATTTTTCTTTTCAATTGTCTTCGCATGTCCAGCTAGTGGACGCTTTAATAGTACGATTTTTCCACCTTTTGTTCATTAGTTCAATTAATTTATAATGAATTAATCTCGGGATTAATGAAAAGTAAGTACCTAAACCAAAAGTATTTTATGAATAAATAATCTGATTTACACTATTATAGAGACGAAGAGGAGCGTAATGAAAATTAAATGTAGTAAAAACAACCTTGTATCTCATAGTGTTAAAATTTTGATTCCATTTTGTCATATTAACTCAAATAGTACAGAATAAATGTACCACGACTTTAAATCTTATTTATAATGTTTAATAAAAATAATTTTCTACCAAAATAAAATGTTTTTTCTCTTAAAATGAAATGAGATCTAGTTGCAAACACCTTATATCAAAGAATGTTGAATAAAATTATTTACCAATCTTTCTATCGTGTACAGCTTATTTTTTGTCAAAAAAAAGTATTTCTGGGTGAGTCTTGTCATTTTTATTTAGCTTTTATGGCTTGTCTTTCAAGACATCATAAACAGTCCAGTGGCCGTTTCTTTTCACATAGGTTGTGCAATGTCCGTAAGACCTTAGCACCGAAGCATAATAATTTCGCGTCGATGGTTTTCCCTTGTAATCGATTATACCTTTTATCTCAAAGGTATCTTCATTATTCGGAGCAACGAATGTTGTACTTAAGGATTCCAACTTTATACCATGATCTATACCGACGGCAAGCGCAATCACGTCACCTGAAATAATTGTGAAAATTATCACAATGAGCGGCAAAGATACGGAACCTCGGAATCTATAAAATCACAAATTTTGAAAACTCCCGGAAAACTTTCCAAGGAAAAGTACCAAATAATTGTACTAGGTATACGTTTTTTCGGTATTCGAAAATATGTATCAGAAACTGATAATGGGTGATTGTGATTTGAATTCAAGAAAATGACCTGTGATTCCCCAATTTTATTTCAATCTTTGAGATTTTCTCTCATGTCCAAAAATTGAATCGGTGTTTGATTTTTCAGATTCATTCAGAAGAATTTTGAAATAAAACAAAATTGTTCTTCAATTTTTTTTTTCAACTCATTGGTTCCCAGACTAAAGTCAAGTTTTGATTTCAGCTACCGCTCAAAATAGATATCATCAAACACAAAAGCGAAATAGATGGAAAAAGCACCGCAAGCCATGCAGCTCTCCTTTCACCAGATATAAAAATCTACACATATCCCAATATCCCTGACTACACCAATGAAGCTGTTGTCATGATTTTTCCAGGACAAAACGCTATAAGTGTCAGTCAGCTGGTTAATGCAGAAAACTATGACAGTATATTAGAACTCCAAAATCAACCTCTTGATGATGTACCTGAAGGTTACAATCGAAGCACACTCATGCAAAGCATCCCCAAAACAAGACAAGAAAATGGATTTACACAACGAGTTTCAAAGTTGCCAATCTCAAAGGCAATTTTTATTGATAGTACATGGCATCAGTGTAAAAGTATTTATAAAGATGAAAAAATTCGTACAATACCTTGCGTGGTGATTCAAAATCGGATATCGCAATTTTGGAGGCACCAGAAAGGAAGTCCGAGATGGTATTTGGCTACAATAGAGGCCATTCATCAGTTCATTTTGGAGGTTCATTTGCATACTTGGGGACTGAATTCCAAATACACAGGTATCAAAAACTGCTTTACTGAGAAAGGTATAGATCAATTTCAAAGTTGGTATAGCGAGGATGTTAATTCTTATGATGGACAGTATGATAATTTGTTGTATTTCTTTAAGCATATGTATTATGTTATACATAATTATTATGATCATGCAGATCTTTATGCATATAAAAGAAGACTTCTGTGAAATGAATAGATGTTTCCTTTATTATAGGATTTATTGGTATCGAGGCTTAGTTTGGGTTGTATATCTACGCTACGACATGAGAGACGTGAGTTAAGTAAACTTCTTTCACGCACTTCACAAAAAAAACTTTTATTAATACGAAAAGAAGAAT
Source organism: Orchestes rusci (assembly GCA_958502075.1). NCBI lineage: Eukaryota > Metazoa > Arthropoda > Insecta > Coleoptera > Curculionidae > Orchestes > Orchestes rusci. The sequence continues at coordinate 54,339,074 of OY293304.1, forward strand.
TACAACAAATATGGACTTGTTCTATACTATTAAAAGTAAAAGGCAAAAATCCGATCTAATTTATACATTTCAATATTTATATGCTATGATAATGCTTAGTTAACAAAATGTACAAAGTGTGTCTATAAACTATGGTAGCGGCGTGACCCCGGGCGATGACGTGACCTGGGGTGATGACCTGGAGGTGGTTACATAACTCGTGTTGAAAGTGAATTCGACTGAACAAGTCAATTACTCCTTTTGATTTGTTCCTACTTAGTTCCTCCGAGAAATGTTGCACACTCCTAGAACCAAAACAGTCTGCAGTTCAATATCGAGTGAAGATATTCCAAACAAAATCTCTATAAAATGATTCGTTGGCATTAACTCTACTTAATCAATCTGGTGTGAGACATAACATTTGTTTCGGATTGAATGGGTTTTGCCTTGTGTAATTCAACAAATCTAAATCTGACTCATTAGCCCAGAACCATCGTCTTTATCACAGAGTGTGATATTCAATCTCCTTTTCCCTAATTTTTTTGTACGTTATTTCCCTAGCAAATTTGTCGTGAAGGCCAACCATATCTGCTTTTTAAAATTCAATCGATATACCACAGCAAGTTATAGGTCCATGCCACCGAGGCTTATGACAATTTTTCAAAGACTAGACCTCCGTCTTTCTTTGAACATCAATTTGTCTATATGTGCAGACATCTTCAGATTTGAATATTGGTACCCAAAATCCCAAAGGGAAACAATATTTGTTTTAAACATAATTTCACAGATTCACAGTTTGACTAATAAATGACATAACATAGAATCTTCTTACAATCCTGCAGATTCCATTTATAGTTCCATAGCCTCAATCAGCTTGCCAACTATCCAAAAGTATTTTGTGTCGATAATATCAAAGTTGACGACTTATATACCGGTGGTGTTATATCACATCGATTCAGATTTGTGTCCATTTGAAGAAACACACAGGTGCATCTCTCTCAGGAGGGGTCATTGCAACAAGTAACCCCAATTGTCACCAACAGCTTAATATTTTCCCCTATTACTGTGACAGTTTGGAACTGTTCAGCCGAATTCAGGCCACAGCCACAGCTAACGATTTTGGTATCACCGACTCCTGTGGCTACTATATTCTTTTCTTTGGCTTCAGTTTTCTTGTGGGCAGATTGATGAGCCCTGTTATGTTGGAGTCGGCAGCCAAAAAAATCTCCTGATCAATAAGAGGGCATGATACTATAAGAAACAAGTTATCATCACGCGCATCTTTCCTTGACGTCATCCCGTGCCCGACCTCCAAAATGCATAAGCTACCTAGGTTACTCCGGGTTACTTTTTTTCATGTTCAGATATCTTTCCTATAGATTTGGGGCACTCGAGTCGATTCTAATTTCGTCCAGCAAATGATCATATTTTGTGTGTATCTTTCCTAAACATTTGGGGTACGCGGGTCGATTCTAATTTCGTCCAGCAAATGATCATATTTTGTGTGTTTCTATCATGATAATATAGTGCAGGATACGGTCTCGTCAAAGTGGATATATTGACTGAGGTTTTTGAAATGATTCAACTCATGCGTGTTGCGGATTATGATGATGCCTGACTTAGCGCTCCAATTAGTCCCATAAATATCTGATAAGGCTGGGGAGACCAGCTCACAAGCTCAATGTTATTTTTTTCAAACCATGTTATTATCCGAGATTCGTGATATGGCGCGCTTTATATCCTGCTCGAAATTAACGTCATCCATAATCCATGTTAGTGTCGTATAGGGGATAAACAGTAGAAGTGGCAAGTCATAGTTCTCATTGTCTGGTGTTTTTTTCCAGAAGGGAAGGCAGGGCTATACCGGGCTACCGCCTAAGTTGGTCGCTGGTCGCAATACCTCGAACCAGAAATGGATGGCCGCGCTGTAATCAGGCTAACTGACGGTGCCACTGCTAATTCACTATGGATAGACAGTGGGACGAACGCAAATCTGACCTCCGGGTACCGAGTCTAGCGAGACTGATGGTGGAAAAACCGTTGGCTCGCAAGAAAAGACTTGGTGGTAATGGAGGGGCAACCGCCTCCCCAAACCCTCGGTGCGGTCGTAACTATGACTCACTTAAAAGTCTTCGTAGCTTGGAATCATATTGTCAACTTTTTTATTATTAATTTTAGTAAAAAAAGTTATTCTTGATGTAGAGTTCTCCATCTCTCAAAATCAAAAATACAATCATCAGTTATCTTTTTTTTTTAGTCGTATACGAGGTCTGTTAAGAAAATGTGGATTTTGTCCAAGAGATACTTTACCCTCGATTTTTGACTACCTATATCAAAAATTGTTATTGAAAAAAGTTGATTGAAACTAAAATCCACGTTCAAGTATGCAATTACAGCCATTTACAGTGAAAACATAGGTTTTGCTATTTTCTACTAATTTTTCAATATTACATACCTATAAATTATGAATAAACATTATTAAAAACGTGACAACATTTCCGTGTTCCAATTTTATCTCACAATCTTGCAATTCAAACACTTTTGATGATTGTACCGGGTGACTGACACCAGTGACACCCCCCTTGACTTTTTTATTTCTTTACGTACAGCAAAATGAAAAACACTGGCTTCAAGAGGAATTTTTTAGCAGTTTAAATATCAATCGTGATTTTCTGTAGTTTCAAAGCTATACGGGTTGGCGACAAAAAGTTTTTTTTTTTATGGAAAGATACAATTAATTATTTCTAGCTACAATGAAAGATCTCTTTTTTTTTTTAATTTCAAATTAACCATGTCTGTTGACATTTCGCTCAACTGTTTTCGAGATATTTAGTTTCGAATTTCCATCAAATAAGCCGTTGCTCTAAGTTGTTAACTTTGTTTCGCTGATTGGCGATTCAAACAGCTGAAGCAGCGCCACAGCGGAACGCGCGAGAACTTTCGAGACTGCATTATTACTCGTAGCCCGTAGCAGGTTTTCGCTCGTGAATTTATTTTTGTTGTTCGTATCACTCGACTGTTTCGTATCGGCGGAGTGTTTTCAATTAAGAAATGGCGCCTCTTATTGAACTGGAACATTTAGTGGACGCTCTGAATGGATTTGACCGGCCAGACCGGCCTCTTCGTGAAGGAATATTAGCTGTGGAAAATTTACTGTGTGTCGGGATTTGATCAAGTTCTTCTACGACTTGGGTTCTTTGGAAAATTATGCAGATGATTGTCTTCGGATCTGGTCTATTACGAACTTTATTCGGATATCGGCGAACATGCGTATGATCTCCATTGTTAATAATGATTTTTATCACCAATATCGGTGAGTTCTTGCAATCAATGAAATATATACATTTAATAAAAATAGATTAGTTTAATTTATGCACTATAATCGTCTATTTTGTTGGCTAAAAGTCACTACACTTGAGGTTTTTTGTTATCGACACCCTTAACACTGATGCCGATGAGTTTGTGATTCCAACAATCATAACAAAACCCGAAAAATACCATTCAATTAGCACACTATAATCATTTACCAACGTGGTTTATCAAAATCTATTCATAAATAATAACAAAATCGGGAATATATCTTTAAGTTATCACGATCCCAATAGAAACAGCATGGAGATAGCCGATGTCTATCAAGCTCTCGAAAGTTCGAGCGCAAAACGCCAGAGGCCGCTCTGCTGACTCTTTGAATCGCCAATAATCGCTCTATGGGCACTAACCACTTTTCGTGAAGTTGGCCATGGTTATCATAGAAACAAAAAAACATCAATTTTTACCCAAATTTTTATGAAACAAGAGTTGGCTTATATTGAAAATGACAAAAGAACAGGAACTAGAGAATTATAACAAAACACAAAACTAATCAGAGTTAATATATTTCTCCATTTTGCCTTAAGTACTCTATAAACACTGATTTCCAAAGTTCTACTGCGTTTTTCTATTTTCTGCCTCAGTGAACATCATTTTCAAACATTTTTTTGAGAGGATCGAATGATCACAATTATTATTTGAGTGGAGATGATCATAAGCAGCATTGTTTCCATGGTAACCATGGCCACTTTTCGAAAAGTCGTTAGTTTCCATAGGTGGCAGCGAAAATTTGGTGGAATTTCAAAACCAAATATCTGTCAATAAATATGATATATTTGAAATCAGAAAATTGAGATCTTCCATTGTGGCTAAAAATAATTAGGCCTTCCCATTAGAACAAAAATACTTTTTGTGGTATAACAGTGGTATTTGAACTGCAAAAAATCTCCTCTCGGAGTATTTTTTATTTTGCTGTACGATAAAAAATTTAAAAGTGGGGTGGGGGTGTCATTATTATTATGCATTTAATGTTCCCTGTACCAAAATACATAAAAATAATGTGTTCAGTAAAAATGGCTGTAATTGCACATTTGAACGAGGTTTTTAGTTCTTATCAACTTTTTTAAAAATTATGTTTCATATTGTCAAAAATAAAGGTACTTTACTCTCGAGCAAAATTCATATATTTTTTTATGAACCTCGTATACGACTGATGATTGTATTTTAGATTCAAGAACATGCAGAACTTTCATATTTTTTTTTTCCTAGAAATAATATATAATAATAATTACAAAAAAGTTTTCCATATGGTTCCAAGTTACTGAGAGATACTGTATTACTCAAAAATTAGTAAGATGATTAAGTTCTAGTAACAAACAAGAAAGTTTATAAATAACATTATATGTACATTATAGTACTTTCACATGCGCGTAGTTTCAAAGTCCCTGCAATCAAAATATATTTTCGATGCGTCGTGACGCCCAGCTCTTTTGGTTGGCGTCAATTTTTTTCAAACTCCTAAGAATATCTACGTGACCACTTACATTGAATACTTTTTACAGAAATTTAACATTTCTTTTGATTTAATGTTTTCACTTCTGCAATTAATTTGAAAATTATAGCAAAAAATGTCGTTTCGGAGAACTTTTAGGAATCAAAGTCGAGATCAGCAGAGTTCTACACGGAGAAAATAAACTGCTGCACCCTGGAACTTATACAATACATGCACATTTTTGGGTAACAGTGTATCCCATTATTCTTATTCCAGTGAATATTGAATAAAGGCGATACAATACGGTTAGTTACTATATAGAACAGAAGTTTTTATCAGTTTTTAAATTCAAGCTCATTTTGTCTAAGTCGGATCATCACAATCAATTGACAGCTGACAGCCAAGAGATGTTTGCAGTTTCGTTTTTTTGGAATAGTTAAATCGAGAGATACAAAATACTCTTATTATTTATCACCCCAATATATCACTCAAATTTGGAAATAAATTTGGCTTCGGTTGACAAAAAATCAAAAATCTTGAAATAATTTCGAATCACCTGAGCCTCGTGTGATTTATTAAACTTTGTTCATATATAAAAACATCAATGTATCAATGAAGAAGAATATTTATCTCTGTTCAGCCAACATCGGTAAGCCACAGAAAAAGTTGTCATTTTGAATTTTATTTTTTTCTGACTTCATTTGAAGAGATATTGATAAACAAAAAATACTTTCTCACGACAGTTTTCTCTCCTCTACAAGATCCTGTCATCGACATTTCAATCCGATGTTTCGTCATGCGAGGACCATCATCAAATTTGATTCTTCAAATACGGACCTAGATTTTTATTACCGATTTTAAGAGCCTCTTATGTTCCCAAACCGACGATGTGATGCGTTATTGTAAAAAAAGGTGTTTGTCTTTAATCCTATCGAAAATATATTTTTCATCTCTCTCTAACACACACTTATGGAAAAATCTATTAATAAAAAGTTTTTGAATAAGTGCGATACATCGTTGGTTTAGGAACATAAAAGGCTCTTGAAGGCCTGAAAAAATCCAGGGCCGTATTAAAAAAAAACAAAGTTGATGATGTATGGTCTTCGAATGACGAAACTTCGGATTGAAATTTCGATGACGGCATTTTGTAGAGGAGAGAAAACTGTCATGAGAAAGTTTTTTTTGTTTGTCAATAACTCTTCAAATGAAGTCAGAGAAAAATAAAATTCAAAATGACAAATTTCGATTTTTTTTCGGATTTCTCCGTTAATATTCGAAATTTTAAAACTTTCTAACCGGCATTTTGTTAGGCATCAAAATGCACAACTTTGCCATGATTTGACCTCCTTCGTATTTCTCACCGTTTCCAATATCTCAATGATGCTGCTCGAATAGCCATCAGTCTTGGCTTGGTCTTGAGATATCGAGACCAATACCAAGACCAAGACCAGACTCATTTTTCGAGACCAAGACCAAGACTGGCGAAGCCCTAATAGGATGGTAACGCCATGCATATTATGTTTTTTCTTACTTCTGCTAAAATTCTGGCGGAAACTTGTTTTATTCAATAAATTCAATTATAGAATGAAAAATAAAACACACCCTATAGGATAGGTAGAGTTTATTAAATAAAAGAAGGTAGGAAGGTACCTAATAGATAGAAATGCATGATTTGTACCTCCATATTTATCTATGTCCTATATGTAAATTAAATACCTACAATTTATAGTGCTACACTCTTAACATTAAAAAAAAAACTATAGTTTCAACTCTACCCACAAAACCAAAAAGGTACACAAAGAAAAACATTTCGAAATAAAAAAGTGAAATCCGGTATACTCCTTATCCTTACATGTTATGAAAATTCATAAAATGAAACTTGAATCTTTTTTGGACATTTAAATTTGAAATTTATGTATCTACCTTTATTTTTAATTTGGTACAGACAAATAACGAAAAGCAAAAATACATAAAAAAACTGGAAAAACTGTTAAATAAACAAACAACTTCCCCCATTCACGACAGAAAGAGAAAGGGGGTAACGGCAACATTGTGGTGGTAACGGGAGCTACATCTAGCCGCGAGTATAGGAAAAAGATTCAAGATTCAAAAAGCGTTCAAGGTCATAAATGTGAAATTGTCATTATTTTTTCTATTTATTTATTCCAAACTTCATAACAAATAACAGCGATTTTACAATAATTACTAATCACACAGTCACAGTACAGTACTGGATGACAAAATGATCACATACGGTCTTTATACAACCTGATTTCGTTGGTAAGATATTTGGATGTTGTGTAGAGGAATTGAATGATTGTAATGATAATTATAGCAATATTGTTTAACAGATTATTAACAATCACAAAGATGTCTCCAGAATATGCAGAAATGGTTGTCACCATAGCTTTTGCTGTACTGTCCGCTATATTTGTGAGCGCCTTCGTTATACTTGTTGTGATATGTCGCAGGCAGAAGCTTATTTTCAAAAATGGTTATTTGGAACATCAAGAGGCAAGGTAAAGTATTTAAATATTTATAGTGAGGTTGTGAAAGAAATTACAAAGTGTTTTACGAGGTGTTTTATATAAATTTGATGGTCATTTCAGTAGTCATCCTTGTTTGCGATACAAAAATATAGGTACCTACCTATGTACTATGTACCTTCTTTTTCATTTTCATATTATGCCTACTGTTAAAAGCTACTTTCTGGTGGTCTATAACTAATAGTTTTTGAGAAAAAAAAAACTGATAACACCGAGGATAACACCAATTATAATGAGCCGTATAAGGTACAAGTATGAGGTTTCATTTGAAGAAAACGGTAGAAGAAGATAAATAAAAATAAGCATTCTCTTTTTTTTTCGTATTCATAATGATCACCTTCTATTTGCGAGGATATCCTTCAAGCATAAGAAAAGGGTTGTTGGTTGTGAGTGAAATTTCCATTAAGCGGTAGAGACTGAATCAGCCAACTAGCAATCTAGAATCCCTGCCAGTAAAAAAACAAATAGCAATAATAGACAAGTATGAAATAAATGAGACTAAAGGCTTACAACTAGGGCTTATCAGGAGCCATTACATTTGTCCTACAGTACACACATTTTTCGAACGTCCTGCAGAGTAATGTTATGAAGTACTGCACATTCCTGTGTGTCCTATACTAGAGGATCATTTATTAAAAAAAAACAAATAGTCAGTTGTGGCGGTTGAGGTATGGTTGTAGGTGGTATAAAAAGGATTACAAAACTACAGCTTTTCAAATAGCCTTACTTAGGCCCTGAAAAACTAATGTTGGTTCTGGTAATTTCCCAAGTATATCGCTAGTGTCAATAATTACACCCAATGTCATCTTCTTCAGACGGTTTATTCCGGATGAATGTTCACTCGATTGAGAGTTCTCTTTCTTTTCATTCCACATTCACCCGGAATGCACCGTCTGATATCACCTTAAGATAAAATCACCAATAAAGGTCAATAATCAATTTTCGAAAAAATATTATAGGAAAAGGAAGCATTTATTTTTTGTCTGGAACTCTACCCTGAGCTTTATGTTCATCATTTCCGGACACCCTGTATACATACACAGAACTTCAATTTGAATGACTTTTGGAAAAATCATATTTGAACTAAATAAATAAATCAAGCATAGTATAATAAACAACAAGTAGCGACAGCTCCATATATCTGTGGTCAAATCTCGTTCTGTCTCAATGACAGAAACTCGCCTTATTTATACCCTGCTAACATTTTGGAATGTAAAACTGTTTTCTAAATCAAGACTTTGAAACTTCGCATACATCTTTAGACATACTGCATATTGGGTAATCGTATTGTATAACTTGATGGATAATTCACCTATGTATCAGTATCATTGAAGTCATGGAATCGGCTACTGTATGGTTTTATTTTACATTTCATAAGGTTAGCAGTGTATAAATGCGGCGAATTTCTGTCATTGAGACAGACGAAATTTGACCACCTTTAGGTATATGGAGCTGTCGCTACTTGTTGTTTATTATACTATGAATCAAGTATCGATTTTTTTCGCGATTTTCATCAGTTTGCAATATGCAATGAGAAAATCGATTTCAGTTTTCATGCAAGTTCCCCATTATCTTTGAGATCAACGTAACTCTTATTAAGGTCCACGGAATCACTCAAATCTGTCATGTTGGTGGAGTCCTCGTCTTTCACTTTTATTGTGTACTTGATAAAAAAAAAGATTGAAAACAATAAATATGACCGTGAAAAGACCTTATTTGCTCTAGAAAGCTTTGAAGAAATCTTCCCCTTCTCTTCAGTACCTCACTACCACAGGTTTTGTTGAATTACTTCAAAGTACTGCATAGTCCTGTTGATGTATTGTATAGTCCTGCTGATGTACCTGTTGAGTTCTATTGAAGTCCTGTACTGTCCTGTTCAGAAATTTGTACACCTGCTGTCGACACCTGACAACCCTTTCGGCTAACAACAACTCTCTCTTGTTAAGAAAGGTTGCTTTTGTCTAGTTCTGCACTTGGAGCTGGATATCTGAATGAGCCACGGCTCTTCAGTGGGTTAACTACACCCCCGCAGCCACAGAGGGGCCTGACTGGATTCATAAAAAATACAAAATATAACTGGCGTTGACGTTGGCGGAACAGGGCCCCTACTCATCAACTCCACCTGAAGAACCGAAACGACGACAGAATCGTACACAAGTAGCAGGCCGAAAGAGATAGATAGTAGGATCTCTTTTTCAGTCCAGCACATCAAACTGTATTGGTGAAAATGTAAAGTGGTAGTTTGAAAGGTCTTTTTACAAGCACGAAAACTCCGTTGGCTTATATGCGAGAATGGGATCCCACAATCGTGCTTTCAATCTCCCACATTTTTAAACACAGTTTTTCGTCGCATCCTTCATACTCGTGGCATTTCCAGTTCTTTAGGTCGAGTTCGATGAGGGCCCCTATCCTCGATTCAGGCATCAACATTTAAATAAGTCTATTATTTATTCACAATATACAGGGGGTTTGGCTCAGGGTTAGTCAAACTTGATTGGCCTATAGATGAATCCTATTCGAAGTATTTTATGATTAAAACTATTGTATTTTCAACTGTGACTATAACTTATTCTTTATTTTTGTGGTCATAGAACAATAAGTTTTGGCAACGGTGGTTTGTGATATATTTTCAGGGGGGACACAAAAATAATATTTAGATATATTTATGACTCATCAAAAAACATTAGTGCGCAACATCTGGATAGACAACTTATCTATCCAGATGTTGGTAGTCATAAATACAGGGTCATTCACGTTATTCGACACGAAACATTATGGGTAAAATATCTGATTTCAAAGAATTTTTTTTCTAAATGGATAGGGACCCTTTAGGGCTACATTTTAAAAATATTTTCATGTAATACAGGGTGTCCCTAAAACACGAAACGTATCAAAGTTGTATTTTTTTAAATGGAATACCTTGTATATTATTATTTCATTTTTGGTTTGCATGATCAAAATTAAGGTAAGTTTGATTGAGGTTTAATACACCTAAACCTTATGGTTTTTGAAATATCTTCAATTTTGCTAAAATGTAGTATTCATTTTAATGCTTAATTTCTCAGCTGTTGTTCATCTTTTTTTAAACCAAATCAATAATCAAGTCTACCAATTGATCAAGTTTGATGTCACACTTATGAAACTTTTGATAACTTATACAGGGTGTTTAAAAATTATGGTTAAATAATCAATATCTTTAAACGGTAATAGCTTGTTTAATTTAAATGGGATACCCTGTATTTTATGTCAACAACAGATGTAGAATTTAATTATCTACCAATTATTATTATACGTCCTTTAGCTAACTTCTCACGTTTTCAAGTAAAGCGAAGAAAAAGAAAAAAAATCTCCAAACCCTCGTTAGGAACATTATTTCACCTATGGTATTTTGACAACTTCTATTATTATTTCCTTGAAGTTCTCAGTTATTAATTAATATTTTCAATTACTAATCGTTCTATTAGTGCTAGCAATACCTTGTGATCTTTGTAGAAAAAATGCTAATTTATCCAAAAGAAGAACGGATCGACATGATTTTTATACTGGGAGAATGCCATCAAAACTGCCTCTTAGCATCAAGAGTTTACTCTGAAAGATTTCCAAACAGAAACCATCCAAATAAGGCAGTATTTGAGAGATTGTTAACACAATTTAGAGAAACTGGAAGTGTTCAGTATGAAAAACCCATCAAAAGGAAACCTGTGACTGGAAATGAAGATACTCAATTTGCGGTGGTCACCTCCGTAATCGAAAATCCCCATATAAGTCAAAACCAAATCGCGCAAAATATCGATTAGTAATTGAAAATATTATTAAATAACTGACAACTTTAAGGAAATAATAATAGAAGTTGTCAAAATACCATAGGTGAAATAATGTTCCTAACGAGGGTTTGGAGATGGCATCTCCATCTATTGGTGTTAATGAGAAACCTATTTTTTTTTCTTTTTCTTCGCTTTACTTGAAAACGTGAGAAGTTAGCTATAGGAACGTATAATAATAATTGATAGATAATTAAATTCTACATCTGTTGTTGACATAAAATACAGGGTATCCAATTTAAATTAAACAAGCTATTACCGTCTAAAGATATTGATTATTTAACCATAATTTTTAGACACTCTGTAAAAGTTATTGAAAGTTTCATAAGGGTGACTTCAAACTTGATCAATTGGTAGACTTGATTATTAATTTGGTTAAAAAAAATAAAACAACAGCTGAGAAATCAAGCATTAAAGTGAATACTACATTTTCGCAAAATTGAAGATATTTCAAAAACCATATGGTTTAGGTGTATTAAACCTCAATCAAACTTACCTTAATTTTGATCATACAAACCAAAAATGAAATAATATACAAGGTATTCCATTTGAAAAAATACAACTTTGATAAGTTTCGTGTTTTAGGGACACCCTGTATAACAGGAAAATATTTTTAAAATGTCCCTATTCATCCAGAAAAAAAAACTTTTTCAAAATCAGATACTTCAGCCATAATGTTTCGTGTTGAATAACGTGAACAACCCTGCCAAACGTTAATTTGTGTCCCTTCCAAAAATATATCACGAGCTACCATTGAGCTTTAGAAATATTTTTAAAAACTATGGAAGTGGAAATGGATATTTTTGTAAATTCTTGAAACATTATTAAAGATTTGGGGTCGTTTAGGGTACAGGTCTTCTGATAAAATAATTCAAAATGGATCCATCTATACGCATAGATATAGTTTGGCTAGCCCTTCGCCAAACACCCTGTAGATGCATGACAGGTTTTGACAAATTTTAAAATGTGTTTGCAATCAATATACAAGATAGGTAGACGGCCACGGGCAGATTGGAATATCCCAGAATCGGGCATGCAAACGAAATTGCAGATAAAAAATCGGGACGCAGTTTTTTTAGCGAAAAAAATAGTAGTTACCTTTACCTAAGTATAGCCGGTAGAAGCCAGTGGTGAGAACTTGTTCAAAACGGTAGCAATTGATAATCTAGACAAAGGGGAGATTCAACTAACTCGCACGGTACTCAAAATGTCGGCCGATTTTCAAATTTACTTGATTTGAAGCCAATATCGATCAAAGAAAAGCTAACATTTTTCGACATCAATAGATCTCAACAAAAACACGAGAACGGCACACATAAGGTATGTCAAAGGAAAAAAAAGTGAAAAAAGTAGATGATTTTGAGCAGCAAATATTTATGTCGAATTCAAAATACAACATTTAACACACACATTTATTGATCCGGCTTTAGAGGAAATAAAATACCTACATAGATAAATCTTGATATAGAACAATAAATCATCCATCTAAACTTTAAAGGGGAAAATAACGTTAAATAGAAGTGCATGCATGGGTATATATTCTCTATGTCTAAACGCCCCCGTTTATTTTTTGAATTGGCTGAATTTAGAGACTTCAAATTTTGGGTGATGAAATATATGCATGTTTACTATGTTTTGACATAAAATTGACAGATGAAAAATTCAAGATGGCGGCTGGGCGCCATCTTGGAATGTTTTTTTGTATAGGAATTGTCGGTATTGAAGCGACACCAACCGTTTCGTCTTTCATAAAAACAAAATTTAACGGGAGAACCTTATTTGGGCATGCTAGAAAATACTATTGACCCTTTGATTACGGAAATCGTCGAATCCAATCCTGATGAATTCGACATGGATATTATATTCCAACAAGATGGAGCTCCACCACATTACTCCAGACAAGTTAGGAATAATTTTCTGGGTAATTGGATTGGTCTTCGAGGTCCTATAGAATGACCAGCGCGCTCGCCAGATTTAACACCATTAGATTTTTTTTTATGGGGCTATTTGAAGCAAAAAGTGTATGGAACAGAACCTGCTTTAATATTAGATGTTCGACAAAGAATATCACATATTTGTAGAAATATCGATGTTAGAGCATTGTATAATAAACAACAAGTAGCGACAGCTCCATATATCTGTGGTCAAATTTCTTTATGTCTCACTGACAGAAATTCGCCTCATTTATACCCTGCTAACATTTTGGAATGTAAAACTGTTTTCTAAATCAAGACTTTGAAACTTCGCATAAATCTTTAGACATACTGCATAGTGGGTAATCGTATTGTATAACCTGATTGATAATTCACCTATGTATCAGTATCATTGAAGTCATAGATCGGCTACAGTAAGGTTTTATTTTACATTTCATAAGGTTAGCAGTGTATAAATGAGGCGAATTTCTGTCATTGAGACAGACGAAATCTGACCACCTTTAGCCATATGGAGCTGTCGCTACTTGTTATTTATTATACTATGGTTAGAGTGTTTGGAAATATTCGACGTGAAATTTCGGAAAGGCTGTTTTTATGCCAAGAAGTTCAAGGCACTCACATCCAAAATCTTTTGAATTGATCTTAATGTATCATTAAAGTCATTGAGTTATAAGAATTTACATCGATTAAATATTCTAGGGTTATAAAGTACTCATCAGGATGAGGTGTCACATGACCCCTATTCCTATTCAAAAAAACATTCCAAGATGGCGCCCAGCCGTCATCTTGAATTTTTCATATGTCGATTTTATGTCAAAACATAGTAAACATGCTTTTTTTTCATCACCTAAAATTTGAAGTCTTTAAGTTGAGCCGTTCAAAAAATGAAAGGGGGGGGGCATTAAAGAAAAGCACTGTATGATGAATGATGAATAAGTTTTTAAATAGGTAAAAATCGGGACAATTCGCGTCCCGACGTAAAGTCCATCGGAACACGGGAGGGCCTCCGATATCGGGACGTCTGGCAACAATAGGCGTTGGCCCAAAATTCCTAGTCACGCCTAGAACCATATCCTCATCAGGAAGTAGCACAACGTTGTTTTTATTCCGTAAATGGAACCTCACTGGCAAATTTTTCCATATCCTTGAGTCGTGGACTAATCCGGGCCAACTAACGTCCACACGACTAGTGAACTCTGGCATCACAAGTGGCTAGCCCGTTCAGCTTGGGATGACCTCTACGTAAGTCAATCTAAAGACTCTTCACCATGGCGATTTGGTTTCAGTACTCCTACGTGAATGGGTACACTCAACTACACCAATTATTCTTGTCGGAAACTTATACCATAGCTGGTTTGTGACAATAAGCGTTATTCAGTAATTTGGTAACAGTTGCGTGACGTTACTATGGCAGTCACTGTACGAGGTACCTACTGTAATTTCACTTACACCCAGCTCTTGACTAATACCTTTCTGATACACTGGATCACTGCACCTAGCGAAGACATAAGGTTTGTTCCAACCTATACAATTGGAACCGTTCTGGAACGGTTATTAGAATAAAATTATTGCGCACGGATTTATCGGTTTTCAAACCATCATAATTTATGATGAAATATTTTTACTAAAAAAAAAAGAAAAAACGGAAATCGATTCTTACTTTTATGACGATTTCGACTGGCCCGAATCTTCTGAGTTCGCACGCTCTGTGATCATGCATTTTTTTCGCTCCAGAGTATGAAAATCTAGCACTATATCGGAGTCGAGGCAAAACTATCAGGGAGCAATAATAAAGTAGAACCGCTCGAGAGTGGATTGACCTTTTTGTTGAATTCGGCTGGGCTATAATATCAGCTACAATATATCACTAGTCTACACACTTACCTTAATATCTGGATACATTTCTACAACATTGATATATTTTGTAATTTTTTGAATCTTCTCCTTATCGTTGAGAAGGATACTGATAAGTTCTTCACCTGACGAGACTTCATCTTTGCTACTAGATGACGAGTTTAAAATTTCGCTAGAGAATATATTTTTTTATATTTTCCATGTATTAATTTATGATTGAGTGAAAAACACAAATAAACAACTTGATTAAAATGCAGAATGCACAGAACTGATCATGTATGACAGTTACAAAATAATTGCACTGAGTGCTAAGTTACGGAATCGCTCTGATGCAGCCGAATAAAAAACCAATCTGCACCGGGAACGGTTTCAAAATAGGATGGAACGCGTAACGGGGCGGTGTAAGAAATAATTCATGCGCAATTGGAACGGAATTTCTTTTGTGCGCACGACGAGGATCGTTCCAAGTACGATTTTCGGTCGGGTTGGAACAGACTGATGACAAAGCACCTCTTCGAGTTCGGCATTTGTTCCCAAAAATCTGTTCGCAAGTCATTTCACATTTTCTTCCTCTGAGCGGTGTAGTATTTAATCCACAACATGTCATAACCAAAAACTTTTTTGTGAAGGATATGCTCATACTCTATAACTATGAAGTTTCACTATAAATCTTATGAATGTGAGATGGTGGATTTCCTTCATATTCTTCAAGTATGAGCATATCCTTCTTTTTGAATACGACCCAATATGTGCAGTGCGAAAACTCCTTTTTTCGGCAGCGAGTGTTGCCAATCTTTCTTATTTTTAGCAAGTTTCGAGTGGATTTACGACCAAAATGGTTGTGAACAAGTGTCTCGAGGATTGCGGGAAATAACGGACAATGTCTCTCTAAAGTCTTCTTTTTAATGAAAACCAACCGGCGAAGCATGAGTTACGATGTTTTATTACATCTTCCTCAGTCTTTCAAAAAATTGGTGATTCGTTATAGGCGACATCAATTTTTTACCAATCGTAGACTAACCTTTAATGACCAAATCTAACCCAAATGAACCAAAATTAATTTTACTTCTATGTTACAGCACCTTAAAAGTATTTTGTCGATCCAATTTTGGCAACAATGCTATCGTTTGAAGTTTGAAAAAATATGCAACCCAATATACTTTTTTAGCTTATTAACTGTAGGTATTTAACAATAACTCCCATGTTTTCTTGACTGTAACATACTATTTTGATGTTTTGGTGTGTGGTAGTAGATATTGAAGATATTAACTCATGTGTAGAGTATATCAGTATTTTCGTGAGAACGGTCACGTATATAAGGCGGATTTTAGCTTTAACCAGGTTACGAATTCCCTAACCTAACTTTTCTTCGCAGTAGGGACAAATCTCTTGGGAGGTACCTAATTAAGTAGTTACGTCATGCCATTTTTTCAAGAAAAACTCAATATCGGCTAAAATTAGCTCCACCCTTTCTGCACTGCAATAAACGATTTATTTTGTAGTATTTTTCTCCCATCCCACAAAATGTATACTTTTTTAACCCTTCCGCTGCTCAAGACGTATTTTCTTGCAAAACATTCTCCAGACGGAATATCTCGCGACTTAAAATTAAACTGGATCCGACTCGTCCAGCCGGATTTTATCAGACGGGTACCCATGCCTATTGTTGGGAGTTGGGTGTGCGCATTAATTAGTAAAACAAGATATAACTTGAACTTAATTTTTTATTTTTTTCCAAAATGAAATACAGTGTGTCGCATTTGAGATGAATGAAGCCCTGTATTTTCGCTATTGGAAGAAATCGAGGCGCGAAATTTTGTGCGGTCATATAGACTGATGAACTTACACTGTTTCTGACATCTAACTGGAATTATAACTTTGAAGCCCACCTACCGCGTCGTCGCAAAAAGGGCCAATTCTCTATATTTTGCTTCGCGTCAGAGATATCGAAAAAAGCTACTGAAAAAAGTTGTTTTAAATTCGATTCTTACTACGGATGACATGATATTGATTCCCATAAAAACTGAAAATTTGGCCCCCTTTTCAATTTAATACGGTCATGACCGTCTTAAAAATGATTTTTAAGTTTACGGGAAGAGGTGATTGATATGTATTATAATCTAAGAAAATATAAAATATAAAAATTGGAATTTTCTCTTAACATTTGGTATCCGTGGTAAAAATACATTTTTAGAACCACTTATTTCGAAATCTCTGACGCGAAGCAAAATATGGAGAATTGGCTTCCAATTCGAATAAACTCTTCTCAATGACAATTTTTGATTTTGTCAGAAAATTAAGGTATCTTACACTTGAGCAAAGTTCATATTTTTTGACAAACCTCGTATACGACTGAGGAAAAATATCTGATGATTGTTTTTCAGGTTTCAGACCATGAAGAACTTTTTATAAAGAATAACTTTGAACTGATAATAAAATGGGGTTTTCCATATGGTGCCAACTTAGCTAGACACACTGTATAACATTTTAATCAGCTGTATATCTTTTGTTTTAGAAGGTCTCGAAACGGAACAAAAACTTTATTGTGTCATAGTTATATAGCAATTTTTTTTTCTATTTGAAAAACAAGACTAAAGATTTTTCAAGAAAAAACTAATCTATATTTTTTTAAATAGAATGGCTTGTATGGCCGGTCAATAACCACATAAAGCAAACTTTGCAAACTCGCTTGTATCTACCATTTATTTTATATTTTGTGAGGATCCCCCAAAAAATCGTTAGTATTTCTTTTATTTTTCAAATAGCCAAAAAATTGCTAGATATTTTGTATCTACGATATGATATTTGTTTCGTTTCGATACCTTCAAAAACAAAAAAGTTACAAGCTGATTAAAACGTTATCAAAGATAATGAGACACCGTATATAAGGGAAATATGCGTAACGATGTAAATTCTCATATCAGGGGAAAACATTTTTATGATGAATTAAAAAGCATTGTTTGGGCAGGTATAATTAATTATTACAGTTGATAATTTTCTTATACATTTTTTTTTGCACTACAATATTTTAGCACTCCACGAAAAGGCGCTTTGTCTGGTTAGTATAAAAGTTCCTAGAATTAGTGCATTCGTAATTTGATGATAAACGTCACCCGATTTTCTAGACTTAAGATCAATAGTAATTCATGTTACTACGCCGGTGAATGACTTTTTAAAGTCAAGATGTTTATTTCTAGACGAGTAGTTTAATGAGATTGAACGGCAGTGTATCGTACAATGTTTAATTTCATACTGGACCGTAAAGTATCATTTACCGGACCCAAAACCAGTCCGGTAAATGATACTTTACATCATCAGAGACTGTAAAAAAAATTACTTGACTACTCCAAAAATGACATTTTGCATCATCAAAGACTGTGAAATTGCATTGGTAACATGGTAACACGGTTTGGCTGGCGCCATAGATAAAATAAAAATAAAGAGATAGTTTCTTCAAGTGGGAAATATCCGTATAGAGTTTCTGCGCTGGTCCGTAGCGCACGGCGTACGGTGGCAAGGTTTTGAACTAATCCGATGTGACAGCCAGACATATGATAATCGGTTGGGTCCTGTCTTACTTATACAGTTAGAAAGAGATACATGATTTTTGGAATTTCCAACGTTTGTTTTGGTGTTGAATCATAAACATAACACATAACCTGAGACCTGACATTTCTGTGAAGTTGAAGTATAAAGTATAATATATTATACACTAAAGCGAAAGCAAAAAACGACTGACTTTAATACTCAATACTATCTGCTTTGATAATAAATAAATGATATTGATTGCAACTGTCTAGATCTGGTTTAGGCAGAACAGGAAAAATAATACGGAGATATGCAATTTAAGTCTTCTAAGAGGCAAGAAAACAATAAAAAGGTAGGCACAACTTGTAGTAAAAAGCTTTTTGAACGTGGGAGGTTTTTTTAGGCATTATTTGCTTGCATCTTATCTACTTGTGTTTGTGTTTTGTTGAGAACCAAGCAAACTATAGCTACACTGGGCTCTAAGCTTGATTCTGGACTCGGGGCTAGTTCATAGCGAAAGAAGAAGACGATTTGGTGGTGGTTTTCACGACAATTTTCGAATTGGCAGTCTTGGGGCAGGTATCAACATGTGTTAGATCAACCCCATGAAAAGCATGAACATTTTCCTGTCTGGTGGAACATGATGCTCATCTAGTCTTTCAAGCCGAAGCTGTGATACTAATTAGAATCATAGAATCAGTTGTTATGTAGTAAATTAGGTGAGTTATTATGTAGTATGTACATCCTTAGTTTAGATAGCTCGAGAGAAAACATTGTTAAGGAATATTGTTGATGTGTGCTGATAATAAACACTAAAAATGTCTAAACTAGGTATTTTATCCTATAAATGTGAACAGTTGGAATGTTTAAATAAGTACTTTCACTCAATCAAGGACGATAATTACAAAAATAAGAAAATTTTTAGATTTCCTGAAAAAGACCAGATCAGGCGTGAAAAATGGTTTCAAATCATGAATTTGAATTATTCTGATAAAAGTTGCTATCTATGTCAAGAACATTTTGAGGAAAAATCTTTTTCAGATTCGAATGGAACTCGATTGACCAAATATGCCCTGCCAATTAATAATTATCAGAAAATAATCATTATTCAAGATATACAACTAGTTCCCCCTCGCGATTCTGAAAAACCAGCTGTAGATGTAGCTTTCAAAACTGAATATATCAATATTCGAGAAAATATTTCTGAAGAAAAATTGAAAACAAATGGAAAAAAAAGAAGACTTTTAGATTCAAGCCACATACATGTCCTGGTTCTCTGGTCAAGGTTTTTGTTGATAAACATACCTATGTAACTTGTTCCAAGAATGAGTTTTTGTTTCATTAAATATTGTGATCTAGCTGTTAGTGATATTATTCATTATTTTTTATATTTTCATATTGTTTATGCATGTGATAAAATTGTACCAAAATGTATTTTGTTGATTACATTGAAATAAAACGATACCTTCGTTTGAATTTATGACAAATTCTTCATTGTTTTACTAATTCCTTCCTCAAAGAATAAGATCTTCATTTGAATTTGTTAAAAATACAGTCCTGTTATCATTCAAAACAGTTGATAAGTAAATTTGAACAAGTTTTTAACGAATCAACTGTTTTGAACAGTTACAGTACTTTATTTTTATCAAATCTAATAAAGCGAATATTTATGGGTTTATTTGAAAAAGCCGCCTCTGCATTGTCGGTAAAAAGAAACCTGTTTTATCATTTAGTTGCTGTCCGTAGTCAATAGTGTCGCTGTAAACTCTGTGCCAGTTGCTTGTATTGGTTCGAACACTCTCTTAATTTATTATTTTCTCTATGGCTGGTGCAAAACACGAAATCTTCGTTCACTGTCTCATCTACACGGAAGATTTTGCGCCATTCGCAGAAAGCCTCAAACTCCTTTTGATACGTTTCCGCCGATTTGCGCTTCGCAGCTTTTACTTAACATAACGGTTGGTAAGGTATATCAGATAGGACAAACATAAGTTGTTACATGGTCTGGCTGGCGCCATCTCATGGTACGAATATGAGGTGGACTGCCACCCTAAGTGTGTGGTTTGAGAAGAAAGCACTTTAAACCGATTAAAAATAGTTATTACAGTATGAAACAAAACAATGTACGATACACAGCCGTTAAATGTCATTAAACTACTCGTCTAGATATTCTAGACTAGGCTCCTTCGTCGCCTCGTCCATAAACATCTTGACTCGTAATTTAAAAAGTCATTTACCGCCTTAGTTACGTAAATAACTATTGTTTCATACTGTGACAATTTTTTATTTATCGATTTCTTATTGTCAAAGCTCACATTGAGAGGGCGGTAGTGGCAGTCCGTCACTCTTACCGTGAGATGGCGCCAGCCAACCAATGTCTCTACTTAGGTAATATAGATAGTTTACTTATGTTGGCAATATTTTTAGTCAAGTTATTGATTAAAACATCACAGTCTCTTATGATGTAAAGTGTCATTTACCGGACTGGTAACCACTCCGGTAAGCATTTTTCCGTTTCCTATACTGTCAGCGCGACAGGTCGGTCTCACCGTATAGGAAACGGAATTCACAATGGTGCACTCCGTTTTCTAGCAGATATGCGTGAAGTGCACATTGCCACTATCCGACCGCATATCTACGTGTAAATCATGTATTTGTCACTGTAAAAGGAGGCCATTTTTCACCAAACACAAACCCGTTACATTTCTTGAGCTGGTCTCTAGCTTCTTTACTGTGGTGTGGATATGCGGAAACACGGACAAATAAGGATATTTATAATTATGTCCAGTGGATAATAGTTTTCAGTGTAGCAGCTTTCGAAAGCTGCTACAGCTTCGCGAATGCTAACAATTACTAGTAAAAGTATGATAAAGTCGATCGAATTCAACTTTTACTAGCTGAATATGTTTTCAAATCAAGAAAAGCTCACTTTCCCTAGTAACTGTCAACTTTTATAAAGAAAATACAACTTAATATGGTCAAACCGAACTCTATTCATGCAAAAATACAATTGCACTGATGCATACTAAAATAAATAGGTTTTTTTTGTATCTTGCTATAAAAAATAAGGATAATAGCAATCGAAAATGATTTTCAATGTGCACTTCCATCACCTATAGCGTTCGTGGTATTCTTCTTCTAAAACCCATACATCTTTGTAGAACCAAGTCCTTAAACAATCTTATTGACACTTCTACTAAATTATTCGTATTGTAACCCATGCTGCAGAGTTTCCTTCGAAAATAATTGCACGAAGCCTGTCTTCGATGCCACATTTTGTCGAAATAGTCAAGAAAATTTATATATTTACTGACAAGGTCACTCTCGCATAAAGTCTGCTTGAACAATTCGCAATCAATTTCCTCCTTTGCATAAAGAATATCGCGAAAATATAGCATAGGTATACGACGATCTTCCTTTTCAATTTAATGTTCTGATTTCCACAATCATCTCAAACGGTTTACATTACATGAAATGAACAAAGCAGCAGTGCAGAATCTGGGAAGACTGTTTTTATCGCATTTCGCTCCGCTGCACTGTCGTCGGTCATAAAAACAGAAGGATAGCTCTTCCCATAAAATCCCTCATTTCCAAGCAGCTCCCCTAGTGCTTTGAAGCAATATTCGTACACTTCATTTTGTTCAAAGTGAATGATGCAACCCAACGGAACTCCACCTATTTCACTTGCTCCGAACAAAAACGTCACTATAGATCCACCTTGGTCACAAGATCCACTTTAATCGACAAGAACAATGTCAGCCGAAAAAAAAGCTGATGGGCTCGTAACATGATCGGTGTTAAAATTACACAGCAAAAGGGTTCAGGATGAACACTCAACTTGTAACCTTTTTCTTCTAGCTCGAAAGCTTTTTCTCGCAACTTCTGCACTATACTTTTGCTAGAGCTATCACCATAGTTTGGCTCCTGAAACAGATAGATAAGTAGCGATTATTTTCAATGAGGTATGTCAAATTCACCATCACTTTTTATACATCATAGATACTTTGATCCGTGGGGTTTATTTGGGCATTTGCCAGAACTTCCACTAATTTGTCAACTGGGGTAGCCGCATTCAGTGAAGCCATATGGAAAGATTTTGCCTTACTCGCCAGTGACATGTTATCTTTAAAGTATTTTATGAAAAGATCTCTCGTTTTCGAAGTAACGCGATGAAAACTTAATGCTTCCGCGACATTTGTTCTATGAGAATGATTGAAATCAATCTGAAAAACAAAGATACATCATTATTAGAAAGGAATACTTTTTTCAAGATCGAAATATCGCCTTATCACAAGTGCAGAAGTATGACTATGTGTAAGTGATAATTGAAAAGTGGACCTACATCAAAACGACATTTTAATAATTATTATTATCTCTAGGATTGGAGCGCTATTGCAAATTTCTTTCTACAACAATGTATAAAAAAATCTGTGTACGCAAAAAATCGTCAAAATTCGTTCATAAATAAAGATGTATGATAGTTGCCTGCTTTCAAATTATCAAAAGAATCACACATAATTTGTCAATCTGTCGCTTGAATCCAGCTTAGGTATGTTCGTGGAAAAATCACAAACTATACTCGTCGCGCTCAACAGATAGAGCTATAAAACGACGTGATCAGTTCTTCTTATGTTATCTCTAAAGTCTAAACCTTAGAACCCATGAAATAAAAATTATTAAAGTGATCGAGTTGTATCGAAATCTGCTCGTCTAAGTGAGATTCAGGTCCAATAATTGTCCCGAACACGAACTGATCAAAACAATTTATTGCTCTATCTGTTGAGCGCGATGAGAGTGCTCTATCTGTAAGAGTCAAGCAGCATTTGCCATTGCAGACTAATTCCTAGTAACATTGACCAATCGATAGGCTGATGTAGTTGTGAGTTTTTCACGAACAGACCTATTAAAAGTATCTACTAAACTAGATTTGCTCACCAGAATCATCCTATCCAGTGCTTCCTTGAGGTAATTATCTCTGTATCTGCTGTTCTTGTTGTTCTTTTCAACTTTCACAATAATTTTTGCACTGCAATCAATGTCTATTTCTATTTTTAGTGGTCACCTTCCTGCGTTCTTTATTTTTGTCACCATGTTGACAAACGAAAGCTGCTTCAGATTATTGTATGTTTTTTCTACTATCCATTCTGTTGACGTATATTCTGAAAATGTCCTGAGCCACGTCTCGTCTCGACGCCATCTCGAACGAAACGAGTTCGCACAATTACTTCAGAATCCTTTGTTTTGTCAGGTATGACTTTATGAACAACACAAAATCTATTGAACGCATTTTCTATCTGTTCGAGATTCATTTTGCACTCTAATGCACACAAATAAGAGGTTAGTGTTCGCGTTGTTTTTGTCATCATAAATAAAGTGCGTGAAATTTGAATGCGCGAATGGCCGCTCCGCGCATATCTGCTAGGAAACTGAGTGCTTGAATTCTCAATTCCGGAACAGAAAAATGCCTCCGGCAAATGATACTTCACAGTACAGTATGAAATAAAAGTATATTCGTCGACTACGGAAACTGTGGTCAATGCTGCAAATTCTTTCAAAAACAAACCTGTTTATCGGAATAGCAGTTGTGATACCATTTAATCTAGTTGTTTATTGTAAAATTCTTTTATAATTGCCAAAGCAACCCCTTACTGTTTCCAACCTGTGTACACTCAATTGCGTACATTGAAATGGTAAAATTGTTTTGGTTTGAGCAGTGTATGACAAGTAAACGTCATGTTTTATGCCGAGACAATCATCATTATCATCCACTTCTTTAAAAACACAAATACTCACGCGCCTCAGTGAAGAACTTTGGTCGGTAGGAAGAACTATATAACTAAATAACCAGATCTAAATCCGATGGAAAATGTGTGGAGACGATAGGTAAAAGTTATTTACCAAAGAAACTGGAGGTCTCAGCTCAGAATCAGGCAAAACTAATAGATGCCATTCTTAATGCGTGGAATGAGCTCGCCAATGATGTTCAATATTGTCAAAATTTATCAAATTTCATGATTTGACGAATACAAGAATCTTTGGCTAGAAATATGGATATGCTACTGGATATGAATGAAAATAATCAAAATTTTTCTTTGTGAACTGAGTAAATAAATTGAAAGTCGTACCAACAATATATCGTTTTTATTTTTGATAAAATAATAAAAAGTTTGTGTGCATGGCATGTGATTATTTTGACTGTCTATTACACTGCTTAAAAAAAAACCGATTTCACTGTCTATGTACGCATTTTTTGTGCAAGTTAGTGTACTCTAGAAGTGTTGTACCTAAGTCATTTTTAGTTTCAGACCCGAACGTCAATTGATCGAACCGGAACGTCCCGAACTTGAATTAGACGAAGTGAATCTCAGTTTTGAAAATATTTTGACCGATGAACAATGGATAGACGATGCCACCGGATTGATTCCACATTGTCTAGCCATTTTGAAAACATGTCGATATCTCACTGAACGTCTCACCTCTTTGGCAATGAATTCAACACCCGCTTCTGGGAACTTTGGCCAGATTGTTGACAGTGCTAAGAGAATCTCGAGTAGGGTAGATGACATGGTGAGAAGTATGTATCCGCCTTTGGATCCTAGACTACTCGAAGCTAGGGCAGCTGCTCTGACCTTGGCTGTCACTCATCTGGCTTTGATTGCTAAATATGAATGTGGATCCAGGGATAAGTTCAATATGCAGTGGATTGATAAGTTGTTACAAGAAATGGATGGTCATGTACTGGTAAGTCAAGACAATAATTGATTAAAACTTTCGCGAAATATATAACTACACGTGATCAAAGTGGAACGATGTTTCGTTTCGTTTTGAAAGTTTTCTTATTCGGCTATCTGAACTCACTTTCATCAAAGCTCATACTTGGTGAGGTCATTATTCTTCAAACTCGTAATTGGATTTTGATTTTTTTTCCAGTTTTTAAGAGAAGCAGCTATGTCTCAAGAAACCTTCAACAAATTCCCAATAATAGATGGCAATTCTGTCTGAATTTTCAAGCGTTATTCGTATGTGATGTATTTTGTTCAAAATTGTTTGATTGTAAAAATTGACCGTTAATATAATTCCATGTATTATGTAATAATATAGTCTATTTTTTTAGAAGTGGTTATACATTAATGATTTATACATTTATAATAATTATATTGCATATATCACAATATAAAATATGTTATCTACTTGAAGTGCTTTTGATAATTATTGTTGTTGGCAAAAAAAATGGAAAACCTCCAAGAATCTTAGCATAATAATGGAACATTTGCATTAGTAAACAATAGGACCCCGCAGACCAGCGGTCTTCACTGACATTCTTTCCTTTCAAAATAATAACCGCCCACAGACCGGCGTTCTGCCCTGAAATTATCTCCCCTCATTCTCGAATCTCGCAGGAAAGAACGCCAGTTAGTGGGAAATGAGATGATAAATGCACATTCCATCTTTCCTGTCACGTTGAACCGATGTTCCGACCCGACACTAGAAATCAGCGTTCTTTTCTGTGGGAACGTCAGTTAGTGGGCAAGATGATAAATGCGCATTCCATCTTTCCTGTCAAGACGTACCAACCGGCCAGGACAAACCCCTAGGTCTTTAAGGCCCGGTAATTTCACATCCAAATAGTCGATTTTATTGCGTCAGAATTACGGAAAATAACAAAATAGGTCCCGCCATCGTTACGCTCCTTTTTTTATCTGACGGATAGCTATTTGACAAAATAATTCTATATATTTGAATGTGAAAGTACCGGGCGTAAGGATAAAGCAACAGGAATTCATTTCTCTCAGATGATCAACCAACATTTTTTTCTCTCGTTTGTGGCCTCTGAGCGGATTTTCTAGCAAAATTGAGATGACAGATCGATAGGGAACACGGAAAATGTTCTGTGTTAGTGAGTGATGAGATGCTCATACTCCCTTCAATATTTTGAAAGGAAAGAATGTCGGTATTGAACGCTGGTCTGTGGGGTCCTATTTTAACGAGATAATAAACATTTCATCTCCCACTAACTAACACAAATTTTTTCCACAGAGAAGAATGTCGGTTTGTCCTGTCGTGTTGGAACGTCGGTAGGTAGTGACAGGTAAAATGAAACGCGCATTATCATCTTGCCCACTAACAAGCGTTCATTCTAGTCAGATTAAACATTCCCGCAGGAAAGAACGCTGGTTTGTCCTGAATGGTTTGAACGTCGGTACATCACGGGGTACTTGGGACATGGGTACTCTGACAGGAAAAGATGGAACGTGCATTTATCATCTCATTTCCCACTAACTGGCCACTAACGCTGGTCTGTGGGTAGCTTATCCTGACGTATACATCATGATTTACGTGATTTTTTGGGTATTTCGCCACACCCTATCAAAAAACAATCAAACTAGTGTTAATATACCGGATCTTCTATATTACCTGAAAAAATTCTATTAGTAAACAATAAAACCTAACAATATCAAACGTTTCAAAAGCGAATCTGCTTTCGTCGTCAGTGTAACCTAAAAAAGAAACAGTTGATTCAAATTCAAAAATTATTCTACGTTTTTTTAGGATTTCGCAGTAAAAAATTGTGTTCTTTTGTGTTTTTGGCACAAAATGTATACATTATGTTAACGTTCAATATCATAGCCGTCATTTATTGTCGACTTTATTTCTAATGCCCGGTTTCTCAACATTTGACCTCATATCTATTTAATAGCAATGAATTCCATAACTTTATGTAACTGAACACTTTATGCCGATAACTTTCTTATCCGATAACTATTGTTTGTTTAATGGATTCAACCAGATGCCAATTAACAAACCTAGTCCAATTAACAAATGACTAAACAGCGGGTGTAGAGTGCGTGAGCAGGTAGGTGAGCGGTTTCTTCAGAAAGTTGTTCAAAATACCTGGTTATTAAACATACTAAAAGTCCCCACGTCTAGGAGAATAGTCAAAGTGAGGGAGACTCTTGAAAGTCCGCCGTTTTTTGCTTATATCTCGAGAACGATACATCGCACAAAAAAAAATTATATGCTAATAAAATTATCTACAACTTTTCTATTCAATACATTTTTGAATTCGCTACCGTTTGTGAGTAACGTGCTCATGAATGAAAACACAAAACATAAATGGAATATTTTGCAGTGTCCACCCGAAAGGGTTTCCACCACTGTAAAATTTTTGTTTATTAACCGATTTTCATTTTTTTTTTGTTTGTTGGTTCTCGACAAACACTTTTTCGAAATTGGTTCCAGAGGCGTACTTATGGGTAATTGTGAGGGTTCAGAGGGGGTCAAATTTCAGAAAATGATATTATGGTATTTTTTAGAAAAAAAAATGTTAATCAGCATTACCAAAAACCCATCTTTACACATGTTCAATTCTCTAATCAACAAGGTTGATAAAAAGCTTTAATCCAAACTCATTGCGCACCACCCTGTGTTAGGTATCGATTATTTTTGGTTTAATCATTCAGGAATCTTATTAACATCTTTATTGTAAATTAAAACGTACAGGAAGGATCAATAAGCAGTGTAAGTATTAAATTAACAAAAAAAAAATCCAACACAGGGACATTTTTTTTTAATTTGTACAGGAGGGTTTTTGGTGATGCTGATTAAAGGTCCATTGCCAATTTTCTGAAATCTGACCCCCTTTGAACCTCCACAATCATCATAGGTACTCCCCTGGAAAGAATTTGGCATATGCTCAATAAAGTCTTTGTCGAGACCTATCACAAAAAAAATCAAAATCGGTTATGTAATAAAAACAAATACAGGGGTGTTGGGAACACTTTAGGGTGGACACCCTGTAGAATGAATTATTTAAGAGTTATCTTCTGAGTACGAGTATAGATTCGCATAGTTTTGTTACTCTAGTTATACAGGGTATGTTCAAAAAGAAAACCAAACATAATTTTTGCTTTTTTTTTAATAGCCCCCATACATTGACTTTAATATTAAGAACTCAATGCCCCCATATAAGCTAGAGTAACAAAACTTTACTCTACAAAACTCTGCACTGGAACTCTGTGATATGTAGAATTCTACCGATCGCTACGTTTCTATATAGGTTCGGTACTCTGTGTCGGCTGTTGATCGACAAGTCAATTTTTTGGGTCGTTTCGTTTCTATCGCGAGGAATATGGTAGATTTCTATTGAAGGCGAGCGCAGTAGCTAAAGAGGGGCAGTTCTTGAATGAACTATGAATTATTGTGAGAATATATTAATTTGAGGAGTCACGTTGCCGTTGGATATAACTTGTTTTGAACTTCAGGCACATATTTAATCAAGGTTTAGTAAGTCAAATATCCTTTTTTGGATGTTCGTTATGCTTTTAATCGATGCTGAAAATATTTTCACATCATCCGCGAAAATTTGAAAAGTGGAAATACCTATATGGTTTTGCATGCATCTAGGCGCCTCCCATTTGAATTAATGATATATTATAAGATATAGATTTTGAGCTAGGTACACTAACTTGCACAAAAAATGCGTACACAGACAGTGAAATCATGTTTTTTTTGAGCAGTGTAATAGGCTGTCAAAATATTTACATGCCATGCACTTGAACTTTTTATTTTTTTTTCAATGAAAACGATGTATTGTGGGTACGACTTTGAATTAATTTAATCAGTTCGCTAAGAGAAATGTAGATTATTTTCCTTAAAATCCGGTAGCAGAACCATTTCTAGCCAAAACTTCTTGTAGTCGTCAAACCATGGAATTTGATAAATCTTGACAATATAGACGTCATTGGCGAGCTCATTCCACGCATTAAGAATGACATCTAATAGTTCTGCCTGATTCTGAGCTGAGGCCTTTATTTGATAAATAATTTGTACCAATGGCAGCGGCGGCGCGTGGTTCAAAACTTTGGGGGTGCACAACGTAATACGAAGAAAAAAAATGGGTGTCACACGACCACGCCCAAAAATATTCTTTCGCGCTATCAAACCGTCAATCTGGGTTAGCAAATAAAAGGATCTTATCAAAAAAAAAATATGCATTAAAAACTTACCCTGAACGCTTTTATTTATTACGTTTCATTTTGCGCTTAAATCCGACGACTTTTTAGTTTTAAAATAAGCGTTTCATTTTTCTGTTTCCATCATTCATTGTCTGTTGATATCAAACTATAGGTAACTATCAGCGTTATAATAATGATAATTAGTATTGAATAATCTAAATTCTGTATAGGTTCCAAATTAAATAATGATAATAATCTAATATTATATCATAAACTTGTAAATCAACAACAAAAATAATATTGTCAAATCAATAATATCCACATAACAAAATTGCCCTATGCGAATAGCCGCACTTTTATTAACATAAAATAATGGAGAGCACTGATCTCATGTGCTCGCGGGCCACCTTAAACGTCGGACGTCGCTCTAGACTGCCGCGGTGAACAAGGGAGCGGGCGGCAGGGGATTGACCAATCAGATCTAATATTCCGATGAGCAGTGGTCGAGGAGATCTCGCAATGGACCCGCAAAGCGAACGGCTGGATTCAAGATCTTGGCTGGATTTACGTTAATCTTTTGTTACGCATAATCAGCGACTTGCGATTTGGAGTTTTGTTTACGAAATAGTTGATAGGTTTAGGCTATATCAAAAAAAAAAAATTATTAAAACAATGTCAGGACACAATTTAATTATTTTTTTTTCGAGATGAGGCATTATATTTGGGGGTGCACTTATTGAGAAACCGCCACTGACCAATGGTCCCCACACATTCTCCATCGGATCTGGATATGGTTATTTTTTAGTCATTTAGTTTTTTTTAGTTCTTCTCACCGACCATAGGTCTTCACTGATGCGTGTAAGAATTTGTGTTCTCACAAAAGTGGACTTTATTGCCACTGACAAAACTTGACGTTTACTTGTCACCTTCATACACTGCTCAAACCAAAGCATTTCAATGTACGCTTTTTTTGTGCAAGTTGGTGTACCTTCTTATCAAAATTCGAATACCTAATTAAGTCCTGGAAATGGTAGGTATTAATGTTCGTCAAAATATTATTAATGGATATTCATTCAATAATAAGTACTGTCTCATGCAAGTTCCAAGTTGTAATGATTAAAATACGTCCAATACAATTTAATTAAAAATTCCCAAAGTCAATTATTCAGATTAACGAGAGGACATTTTTTAGAAGTAGGTATATCTGCGACCTAGTTTCAACTTTCAAGAGAGTGAAAATCACAACACACCTTTTGAAAAACTGAAAAATGGGGTCTTCCAAGAGTCCCCCTGACTTTGACGTGGGGACTTTTAGTAAGTTAGTAGATAACTAAAGGCGATTTAGGCGGCATGGTTTTGGTACCCCGTTTGGTTGGTCAAAATAAACCAATTGGTTAATTTTTGGATCTGTTTGGTACATGTGACGTTCACCGTTATGACGTATCAAACCAAACTTTGCCGGAAATCCTTGGTATAGTGGAACGGCATGTCTCAATACCTTCCAAAAAACACCTCGGTCCTTCGTTTCACAGACCGAACGCTTACCAAACAACATAGCAAATCTGCCGTGACGTCACCGTTTATCATCACGAAATTGGTTGGTCATTTTTGACCAACCAAACTTGGTACCAAGACCATGACTCTACACCTCCTTATTTATCAATTGGACTAGTATACGTGCACTCTCTGAAAATATCGTCTTGAGGGTTCAATAATCGATCAAATTCATAACAAAACAGTTTCGGGAATCGCTAAGATGTTTGGCTTAATCAGGTTCATGACAAGAAATAGTTGATTCACCGTTATATCTAACGAACACATGTCTGTCAATTTTTCTCCAGGTACTCAATTCTCCAATAAATCCGTATACGAATATACATTTGACTTTGTACACTATTCTCAAGAAAACAGGTACAATTTTTCAAACTTCATCCAGTTTTGTAGCATTTTTGTAAGAATTTAAACCAGTTTCGAAGACGGCTTATACTCGAACGGTTTCGAAAATACGACTCGCCGATGTCTATTCGATAACTTTTTTGGGTCCGATAAGGGGGCATAATATCGTTTACAAACCGAAATGGTTGTTTATTGATTGATTGACTTGTTGTTGAACGGAAAGGTTGGTCCAGAACGGTAATAAATGTCGAGAGACACATCCATTCCTTAAGGGGATTCATCCGGTCTGAAATTTTACTCAATGCAAGCATTTTTTCTGGAATGCGCCATTTTTTTATTACATTGACCTTTTGGAACAATTCAAGTTTTATTAGGTAGGTAAGATATCAAACTTGACAACCCAATATCTATTTTAGAAAAAAAAAAACGGGTAACAAAAACGGTATCTCAATGGTTGAAAAATACAAAAAATCTATATATTCTGCCCTCTTGTGAGAGACGTATAATCCATTAAATCAAAAAAATCGATTGTGTATTAACTAAATTGAACCTTTCTGACAATCTCCGTTTGATATAATTAAACAGAAATCAGTAATACCTTCCACATAATCTCATGTCATTCACAATAAATTGCCACCTTCTTCGAACAAAATCTATACCTAGGTATCTCTTTTCAGGCGTATTGTTTACTTACTTTGGTTGCCGGCGTGATGAATCATAAACTTATTTTGCTAGCAGTGCTTTTTCGAGCGGATGAATATTAGAGCGTCAGATAACGACAGATTTTGCTGACTGATTTTCTTGCTTTAGGGATTTTGACCACTGAAAAGTATGTCAGTGTTGAGCACAAAAAATGAAAATTTAGCGACCGCAAGTGTGCTAGGCATATAGAAAATCAACATTTCTTCTGCAAAAAAAAAGGTT
This sequence comes from Orchestes rusci, assembly GCA_958502075.1. Classification (NCBI taxonomy): domain Eukaryota; kingdom Metazoa; phylum Arthropoda; class Insecta; order Coleoptera; family Curculionidae; genus Orchestes; species Orchestes rusci. Next base: position 54,371,312 of record OY293304.1, read on the forward strand.
TTTTTTTCTCATTTTCTCGTTTATGGTATTTTAACACATCAACAAATATTACAATGTAATAGTGAAAAAAAAGCCATAAGGATTGGATGTGCTTAAAGGTTTGAAATAAGGGTGCCAACTTGTAAAAGAATACTTGGCTGCTAATGCATTTTCTCGCTTATGGCAATCGACAGAATGAATTTTGATATCATAAGGAACCCGAAAAAAATTTCCCATAAGCCGATGGGCTGTTGAAGTAAGTTTTCCGGACGGAAAATTTTGCGAAAATGTTTTTCGTCGTCCGGCAAAACATCTCATGGCATTCGAATAGTATGATTTTAATAATTGATAAACATCATACAAAAAATCCCATAAGCTTTTAATGTGTTTCAAAAAAAGCCACAAGTTGTAAAGTTGTAGGAAAATTTGTGTTCTTTTTTCTTCATTTTCTCGTTTATGGGAATTTGCATGTGGGAAGAAAAATTGATTTCAAGACCAGAAATAAAAAGCCATAAGTCGGGAACATGATATCGACGTTTTATATAAATAAACATGTATATAGTCAACAACTCCTAGATATTTTTTTTGGTTTTCCAGGAGGTATTGATATAGTGCGTGGTGACAACCAATTTCCTGACGTGTCTAAACAATACCCCCTGAGGGGGTATTGGTCTAACTCCATTGTCAATTTTTTTAACTAAAAAATTTCATTTTAATTTTTATAACCGTTTAGGATATTGTCAGTGAGTAGGGAGCACTTCGAAAAGTTCATCCAAGAAATATTGTTAAATTTTTGTAATTGTATTATGTATACTATTAGAAATAGATGTAATCACAATTTGACAATGAAGTTATTGGTTGACAGTGGCTTATACCAGTGGCGGCTCGCGGTGTTGTAAGTAGGTGAAGCAGACTGATGTGAAAAAAGCGCCGGTGGCGAAAAAAAGCGCCGCAGGCGAAAAATTGTCCGGGCGCATCCACCATTTTATTATACACTATTCAGTTATCGGCTCGCGGCTTTCAAAACAGGTTGAGCAGAATTTCCCTCTCCAAACCGAAAAACGAGAGAGAGAATTTACCGAGATCGGCAAATCCAGTTTTGTTCCACACTCCACCACGAACGCGAATCATTAGACAAGGAACGCAGAAAACTTTATTTAAGTAATAGCTTCCAAACAACCCCGCAAATTCGGAATACCTACCACCATTTTTTAAATTTTCGGTGGTAAACTCTTTCGTACTGTTTTACCAGTTTACCACTTTATTAATGTTCAACAGTTGGGAGGGTTTTTCACAACTTAAAAACTCTCGTTTATCGTGGTCAGTCCACTTTCTAATCGGGGTTTCCAATAAAACACACACGCGGAGTCATATACAGGAAACATTGCGGAAATTTCAACCACACCGCACGGCGCACAGCACACCCAACATGCATGATGTAGAATACACGTAAAATCACCTTCTATGGTACTATCACTTGAAAGGCGGGAGATACCTAAACCGAAAAATCGGGTGGGTTGGCATCATTTGAAATAATACATATTTCTTAAATAGTACACGGCTCTAGTTCTATAACCTAAAAAATTCCGGACTGTTACAGTCTCGAAAATACCATTCGTTACGAAATTTCCGTGTGAACACTCTGTTTTTGGATTTAGAAGTTTTTGTCACATTAAGTTCCGGCGACGGTCTATTCGAATTTAAAAATCCTTTTTATCGTCATTTGTCCATCTCGAAAATGGCTTTTCGAGCATGACTTATACCGGATCATATACGGGAAACATGACAAAAAACGAAACCGACTTCCGATTTTATTTGCAAAACCGCTTGCCTGAACTAAACGTCAGAAAACGCGCGAAGACGCGAGACGCGCACTGAATTTCCGCTTCAAAATAATATTTATTTGCGGCAAATCGATAGAGCAAACGTGACGTTTCCATGGTAACCGATGGATGTTATGAAGCTGCCGCGCTGAATTTTGAACTGCGCGTCTTAGTGTCTTAGGAAAACTACCTTAGTGCCATGACATACTAGGCGAAAAAGGCAGAATTTTGCGATTTTCTGCCAAGTTATTCTATTAAAACGTATACATAAAAATCGGAAAAATGCTAAATTCTGCGACTTATCGCCTAGTTTGTCATGGTACTTACTGAAAGCTCGGTATTCAATTCATATTTGCAGGCAGCAGCTGATGTCATTAAACGTTGATGGTCGGACGCATGTTATACAGTTTTCGCAAGGACCTACTATCGGACAACCTGATACTTTATTGTTCTCTCTTTTCAGCCGCCAAATAAAACAAAGATAGCTAGCTGATAAACAAGTAGTAGTTTAGTGGATTACATGGTTAACCATAACTGTGCTTTTTGACATTCGGCGACCAGAAGCGGAATTAAAATCAGTAAAAATATTTTAATCGAATATTATTATATTAAGAAATTCGTGCTAAAGATAATAATTCAAGGTGAAGCGGCGCTTCACTTGCGTCATGCCGCGAGCCGCCACTGGCTTATACAAGGCATGTGAAAAACTATTATTTTCCAATTATTGATAAAAGCATTTTTTCGTTTTTTTTTCAAGTTATTCTGTACTAACTAGTGAATAATCTCTATGCACCAAAGTTTATCCACTGTAAGTTTCAGCTGTGTAATTTGAATGGAACTACTGCTAACATGGGATTGAAAATTTAACATGAGAATCCCTATATTCCTTCTAAAAAAAACGCAATATATTATAAAATATTTTGAAAATACTGCTGCGGGACAATTGGGAACAAATTGCTTATTACTTCATGGGATTTAGCGTATACATTGCAAACTTTATTCTTAGAAGCCATAAGGCGCAGGCAAGATAATAATGTCAAATACAGGATACAGACAGAACTTATTTAGTTAAATATTTTTTTGAGAGTGACAATATTATGTGTCCAAAATTACCATGCGCAGCAATGTTTTTTCCAGTCACAAAACGGAACTTTTAAAAGCGTCTTTTTGTTATTATAGGGATTTACGTATTCATTAAATTGTCTTACCGAATTATACTCAACTTATCATGTTCTAGAAATAAACTTAGCAATTTAATTTGATTAAACTCAAAAATCATGCAGTAATGCAGTCGTTTTCATTGAATTGTCGGGCAACAGAATTTTTATTGAAATGTCAAGTTTAGTTCGACAAAAAATAGGTTAAGCGTAATTGAAATACAATGTGAACAAAAAATAGTTATGGACTTGGGTCGTATAAAATGTTGACCAAACAATAATAATAAATAAAATATACATTCAATTTATTCAATTTCTACATCATACTAAAAAAAAGATATTCTTGAAGGATAAAAAATAATATGCTTTATTCGTGGAAACTCTCGCTAAATAATGATTCATCGTCTGAATCTAGAATGATTGATAGATTATAGAAATAGAATAATGTGTAATAAACTCGTAATTGATGCTATTTTTACCAAAACCAATAAGTGGCAATATTCGGTACTTATCAGCATCTCTTATTGACTAAGCTTTCTGGGGGGTTTTGGATTTTCATTCACAGAGTCGTTCTGTTGCTGTGACTTCAAAAAAAATTAGCAATTTTTTCAATTTTCTCACAGCATAATTTTCAAATGATTGTATGTATCCATTTATTCCATTTAAATAAAATGCGGTGTCATGTTTCCGACTGATGGCTTTTGTTCGATCTTGAAATCAACTTTTCATCCTACATGCCAATTCCCATAAATTTGAAAAAATTGCAGTTTCCTGCAAGTTGAGTAGTTTCACAATGATAAGCACGAGCTAGACTTAAGGGTTTTTTTATAACAGAGTTTTGGATTGAGACATTTTTATTGCTTTATATTTTCGTTCACGACAAAATCTGCCAGAATAGGAAGAAAAAAATTGCATGATTTTTGTATGATATTAAAAATCATTCTTTCGATTGCCATAAGCGAGAAAATGCATTAGCAACCAAATATTCTTTTACAAGATGGCACCCTCATTTCAACCCTTTAAGCAGGTGCAATCCTCATGGCTTTGTTTTTTCACTATTACATTGCAATATTTGTTGATGTGTTGAATTGCCATAAACGAGAAAATGAAAAAAAAATCCTTTTATCTACAACTGTCAAAAAATAGTTGTTTTATGCAACCATCTATAGATATAAAATGTTCCACATATTACACGGCCTGAGAGAAACCCGTGGATCATAGTTCTTTATCCACGGGCAGGTTCTTTATTCACGGGCAGTGGGCCAATCATAAGCGAGTATTACCAGTAACGCAACGATCATAGTTCTTTATCCACGGGCAGGTTCTTTATTCACGAGCAGTGGGCTTAAACACAACTATTTTTGGCTTTATTTAGTGACTTTTTTTTACAAATTTTTTGACAGTTGTAGATAAAGCATTGTATTTGACTCGCATATTATGAACATATTACACTCGAATAAAATTAATAACACTCGCCTTCGGCTCGGGATATAAATTTTAATCTCGTGTAATATTTGGCCCATTATATACTCGTTAAATAAAATACTATTTTTTTGCAGAAGAAATGTTAATTTTTGATATGCTTGCGGTCGCTATATTTTCATTTTTGGTGCGCAAGACTGACATACTTTTCAGTAGTTGAAATCCCTAAAGCGAGAAAATCAGTCAGCAAAATCTGTCGTTATCTGAAGGTCTATTGGTGTTAAACTGATTATCTTTAAATAAGATGACACAAATTGTGTAATATAATTTCGAAATTCTGTAAAAGTTCGTTGTTTCGTTGATGATTCATACGTTGATTCAGCATTTATCAAATGAGTTTGTTCAACAATATTAGTTTAGTCTGTTTTGGATTCAATAAAAGATAAAACACCATTTCCAAAGAACACACTTTATTAAAGAAAAGTAAAAATTGTATTAGAGTCAATGCAATTTGTTTTCCTAAGATGTTGCTTAACTACTTCAATTAGAACTGGATCTAGAGAAATACTGAACTGCACTAAATTTATCTTTGTTGTTTCGCACTTTCCTTCATTAGTTTAGCCTTCAGATGTTCCTTGTATCCTTGAATGCCTCCATTCCATTTGGTCACAGTTCCCTTTTCACACACCCAGATTTCTTCCGCTACTTGACTGATCAGTCGGAAATCGTGACTAACCAGAACAAGACCACCTTCAAAATCGTTCACTGCCTCAGCTAAAGAATCAATGGTTTCCATATCCAAATGATTGGTAGGTTCGTCAAGGAGAAGTAAATGAGGAGCTTGCCACGCCAACCAAGCGAACACTACTCTGCATCTTTGTCCGTCTGATAGTTGCCTGATTGGACAAACCTGAAAAGATCAAATGCTATGATGATGACAGAAGACCAAAAAACAAGCTGAGCAGTTGCAAAAAGTCTCTAGGTTTGTCCCAGCAAGCGTTTTCCGGCAACGTAATGTTACTGAAATTTTGCTGCTCTTCCAGCTAATGTTTTAAAATTTATGTAAGATGACTGTTGGCTGCTTCAAAACTTTGCCAATTTTCTTCAAACATTGTTAATATTTCATATCCTATCATAACTTTCCAATTCTAATATCAAATTTGTGAGAGAAAGATTTTTCCTCTAGCAAATAATGGATCTGTCATATTGTAAATCTGATAATTATTATCCACTTTCATCTTGCAGCCACTAGTTTTGTATTTTGGATTCTTTGGATGATGATTTGGAGCTTGAAATATTTGAAAACCGAAAGAGGACAAGAAAATTAAAATTACAATGAAGAGACTGCATTATTTCAGTGGAAAATTATTTATTGACATTTTCGAAAAAGCACACATCCACAAATAACAACTAATTACATATTGATATGGCAGAAACGTGGATGCACTTATGAAGTGACAGATTTCCGCTTGCTTGCCAAACGGGAATCATATGCTACCATTCACATTGAATTTAGCTCAAGCGTGACTTTGAACACAAATTCAATGTAGCTGCTAGAATATGATACCCGTCTGCCAAGAGGAAACCTGCCACTTTCACTTCGAAGTGAAATTGAATGTAAACCTTACAGTAAGATAGAAGCTAGAGTCCCATTGTTTTACAATTTAGAGTGGTGTATACCATCTGAAGTGCGGAGACTGCAATTCAAGAAAATATTGGTAGAACGAGTCAAAGTTTCAAAACAAGGATTGGTGAACATTTGGTATCTCTGAAGTCTCCCAATAATAATCGATCGGCATTTGGGGTACATCTTGAACAGAACGATCATTCCTTCGATATCAAACAGAAGTTTGAAATTCTTTATAATATTAGTTACGGTAGAAAACTGGATCCATTGGAAAATTTAGAGATCGCCAAAGAAAGTCTTCTTAACTCGTGTTAATCCGAGCCAGTTTTGAATCACCTTTTGGAAGCGGCTCGTCTTGCCCTTTCAAATGTGAATTCAGATTCGTCCATGACTGGCAACAGTACATCCACGATCCACGTTCCTGCCATATCAGTATGAAGTTATTTATTTGTAAAGTTGAGTTGATTGTGGTTTTCTGATTGTTAGTTTTGAGAAGTGGTTAAATCTTGAGTATTCGGTCCTAGGCAAGGATCAGAGAGAAACTACGATTTTATCTACGCCAAGCTCTCGAAAATACAGGGTGTTTCAAAACTGAGTACAAAGATTTTAGGGGCATATTCACCAGCCCAAAACAAAGTTTTTTTCTCATATAAACATATGTCCTAACAAGATTCGTTTTCGTGATACAGGGTTTTAACGTTTTTAGAAAAAAAAAACATTTTTTTAATAATTACTCATGAAAAACCTTTCAGCTGATTTTGACAACATTTGACACGATTATTCAGCATCATGAGGGTAAGTTTATTGTGTAATACGCGACGTTTTTGAAAACGTCACAGGCACCATATGATTGGTCATGGCCGAATTTGGTATCCAAACAAGCTTTTGTGACTTGTGGTTTTGTCTTGTGTGAGTTTGAAATCAGTGTTTGTGTTTAATTTGGACTTCTTTAAACTATATTTTTATGTATATTACATATATCTTGTGTCCCGTTAGTGCGTATTTGATTAGCCGAGTGGAAAGTCAGCTTTTGAGGTGATAAAAAATAGTTTGTTTGGATATTTCCGTCTGACAGCTGACGTCATGACGTCACAGAAACCTAGCGTATTAAAACACCATTATTCATTCCAGTAGCGTCCCAGAGGGTCATATAGTTGATATTTATAGAAAAAATGATGGTTCGTCACGGCTTTCTTAAGGTTTTATAATTTTTTCAGATCAAGCAATAAAAGATGTTGCTTTTTTATCTCTTTTTTTTTTCTGTACCTAGCTTCGTTTCTTAGATAAAAATCAAAAACCATTTCCCTGCAAATACCAGGGCACGGTGCTCTCATTAGGAAAAATCAATTTTTTATTAATTTCTCAAAAACCTTTGAGCTGATTTTGACAACATTTGCCACGATTATTTGTCGTCATAAGGGTATTTGTTTTATTAAAATAAAATCATTCATTCCAGTGTCGTCCCAGATGGTCATCCAATTGATATATATGAAAAATTTATGGTGAGCCACTGCTTTTTTGTAGATTTTATAATTTTTTCAGATAAAGCAATCAAAAATGTTTTTTTTTTCATAGTTTTGCTTTTCCATGTAGGAATCTAGCTTCGTTTTGAAGATACAAATTAAAAACAGCTTATGTGGACCTTATTGAAGCAGGGAAAAGGTTTTTAATTTTACTCTTGAAAACGACACTAGATACAGAAAAAACTGAAAAGTCAAAAAAGGCATATTGTTAATTATTGCTTGAATTAAAAAAAATCATATATTTTAAAAAAAATCAGTGGCGTACCATATTAAAATAAAATCTTCATTTAGCATGCAGCTATAAAGAAAACATACAATAATTATTTCAACAAGTGCTTATAAAATAGAAAATAATGCACAATATACATAGAGTGGATTAGAATACAGTATGGTATAAGATAAAATAAAAGTGTAAAACAAATAATTAAAATGTGTGATAAGTATGAAATGATATACACTACAAGATTTTAAAACATTGACAATACATATTCCCTGATAAGACCTTTAAAACTTTAAAAGGTTAAATTCATAAAGGCCTTTATGCAAAACTGAATTTAGCATTTGTGTCGTGTTACACCTATTGATTATAAAATCGTTTCGATTTCGGGTGTTATACTCATGTACATTCTGAAACAGTCTTGTTTTATCACATACATATTTGGGTAACAATTGACATTTTATTTTAAAAACAAAAATAAATACACTGCACACGACCTTTTGCTTGACTGAGAACAAATTTAAAACATTTAACCTATTATGTATGTGTGTATATCTATCACAGTTTAAAATTGAACGCTTTGCCCTGATTTGTAACTTCTGAAATTCTTGGATTTTATAGTCTGGAAGATTATACAGCAATGTAGAACAAAATTCCAAGTGTGGCGCAGCAATACTTTTATACAATAACAATTTTGTTTCTAGGGTCAAATTTTTTCCAATTCTTCGTATGAAACCTATTTTCTTTGGGGTTGTAATAAACTGAACAGTATTTAATTCATTTTGTACAGTATAATATCACAAGCAGTCAGTATAATATTGTAGAAGACTCAGTATTTCTGTTAAAAATGATAAGTAAAAATGGAATTTTTGAGCAGTAAAAGTACTATTTGGCCGGTATTTCTATGTTCACTATTGTGATTCTAATGGTCAGTAAAAATTTATGAAATGTCAGTATGACTTAGCTGGTAATAATTCCACAAATGTACAGTGAAAAATAATAAATGGCCAGTATGCAATAGTCAGTAATAATTTCAACTAACTCAAACTAACCCAAACTTGATACACATAATACCAATACAGAACACGTCAATTATGATATATAATAATAATTGTAATGTTAACCTAGTGCTAACCAACGAGCCGCTGCATATTTTTCATCAATTTCGATCACAAACACAAACTAACCCAAACTTGATCCACATAAAACCAATACACAACACGTCAATTATAATATATAATAATAATTGTAATGTCAACGTAGTGCTAACCAACGAGCCGCTGCATATTTTTCATCAATTTCTATTACCAACACAAACTAACCCAAACTAAATCCGCCTCTCAAAGAAACCTATCTGACTACTTCATCATGACATTAAGGCAGAGTGTTTTCTCTTTACTAAGTTGTGTTTCGCTATGTTGTAAAAATGTTTGTATTTATACGAAATAAAATATATGACCAACCATTCATTATTTTATTGTCGCTTTATAAATTTTATGAACTGTCCATTATTTTCACCAGGCATTTACTAATTTATTTGATCGTTTTTTTATGATACTGACTCTTGATTATTTATATCTACCATTTACTATTTTTACTGACCACTTCTTTATGTTACTGGCCCTTCATTATTTTTACTGACCATTTCTTTATATTACTAACCGTTAATTATTTTAACCGACCATTTATTATTATACTGACCATTTATTATTTTTACTGACCACTTCTTTATGTTACTGACCCTTCATTATTTCAACCGACCATTTATTATCATACTGACCAAGGGAAATAAAATAATGGCAAAGAGTACTGTCCATAAAATTGAAATACTGACCATTTAATTTGTTGCCTTTTCTTTGAATACTTTCTCATTATATAATCAGCATGCGAATGAAAATTCATGATTCATGTCATACAACACTTTCTCATCATTTATGATAACATCCAATAATTGATCTATATCTATTAATAACAGTTTTTGTTTTTTTCCGCATACACAGAACTTTGATTTTGTTGTATTTAAAGACAAATTATTTGATGCATTTGATGTAGATCATTACAAGTCACATAAATCATGGTATCGTCTGCAAACAATTCCATTTTTGTCTTACCATTCACTTTGACCATATCATTTATGTAAATTAGACATAATAAGGGGCCCAGGACTGTGCCTTGGGGTACACCATTTTTCAGGTATAAAATCAGACATTTTACTCTTAAACTTTACACATTGGACTCTATTACTTAGATATGACTCAAACCAATTTATAACAGTATGCCCTAAACCTATTTTCTTCAGTCTATCAATCAATATTTTTCTATTCACCGTTTCAAATGCCCTTTTAAAGTCCAAAAATACTGCTAACACATATTCATTACAGTCCAAAGCCTTTAAAAATTCATCACATATTTTTACAACCACAGACTCACATGAATGTCTTTCTCGAAATCCAGATTGATTGCTTGCCAAGATGTTGTTTTGGTCACAAAAATCCAGGAGCTGTTGCTTCACTATAAGTTCTAGTAACTTGACATATTCCGAAACGGTGTTGATTGGCCGATATTCATCACACTTATTAGTCTTTGGTACCTTAGGAACAGGTATCACTTTACTAATAAATATTAATCAGATTACCCCCTGAGACGCCACTGGAATGAATAATGGTGTTTTGATTACACGAAAAAAATTACTATGGCGAAAAATGATCGTTCCTGATGGTTTCAAAATCAGCTAGAAGGTTTTTGAGTGATTAATAAAAGATTGATTTTTTCTAATGAGAGCACCGTGTGCGGGTAGTGCAGGGAAACGGGTTTTGATTTTTATCCCGGAAACCCTAGGTATAGAGAAAATAAAAGAGACAAAAAAGCAACATATCTAATTGCTTGATCTGAAAAAATTATAAGATCTTGAAAAAAGCAGTGGCGTACCATAATTTTATCTATGAATATCAGCTTGACGACCCTCTGGGACGCCACTGGAATAAATAATGGTGTTTTGATTACAGAAAAATTTACCCTTATGACGAGATCAGCTGAAAGGTTTTTGAGTAATTAATAAAAAACTGATTTTTTTCTAAAAACTTTGACACACTGTATCACGAAAACGAAGAAGTTAGGACATATGTTTATATGAGAAAAAAACTTACTTTTGGGCTGGTAAATATGCCCTTAAAATCTTCGTACTCAGTTCTGAAACACCGTGTAGGTATTTGTTTTCTTCTTCATTGTGCTATTGTTTGAATCCACAGAACACATATACAAAGTTTAGAAAACAAACTGACGTATAAAATTTTACGGAATGCGCCACGGAATGAAGTGGATGCGAATCGAACTATCAGACTTCGATAATGTATTATTGAAGATTTCTGTAATATATTATACAGTTCCCTTTACATAAAAGCACTGACATTGACTTTGACGTTGAAAATGTCTTTATTAATTAAATAAAGACAAAAACTTGAAATAGATGTAGTTTTTTCGGTTTTTCTTGAATGTCCAGCACCATCTGGAGATGGGGTCAGTGTGGGCTTCCTATCTGCGCTGCGGGGCGCTGACCCTGTGTGATGGTGACTATGATAAAATGTCACTCACTCCGGAGGTCTCGGGAAGCGGTGCATGGCTCCATGTGGTGTGGGACGGCTGGGCAGTACGGAACTCGTCGCGGAACACTTCTTCTGTTTTTTTCCCTTTGTTCGACCTTTTCAGGATGGTGTCACTTAGCCTCAATCTTTGATTTGTTGTAGAATACACTGGGCGAAATCCCATTTGTTCTTCTGGTAGAAATTTTTTTGCCATCGTGACATCTAGTTCTCTGTCGTGACTTTCCTTACTTTGTGGAGGATGCATTTCTCCGGAACTTTTCCGATGGCGGCTGGAACATTGATGAGCCTCTAGTATTCCGTGTTGTATTCTGCGTTCTTATAGGTTTTTTGATGAGGGTTACCAGGGCATCTTTTCACTTAGAGAGGAATCAAAGCATGAAAGACAACATGAAGATAAAGGGTGACGTTCAAATGACTTCATCTATGATCATGACAAGCTAATAAGCTGTCATGTTGCATTCCACATACCACCATCTTTTCGAGATCTAACGAACTTCAGGCACATCAGCGCCTCTCCGTGGATGCGAATCAAAGCTTTCACTTAGGCCCCGCCCTCCATTTACGTTTTTGTTTCAAACTTTGTATATGTGTTCTGTGGTTGAATCAAAGGAACAATCACTTTCATGTCTGACTACATTGTTAGATTGCTGTTCTATGAAAAAATTGTTTGTTCCATTTACAACTTTTGGAAATTGACATAGGTTTTTTTTCGTTCTGTTTTTCATATGGTGCGAACTTGAGCAGACACACGGTCTATTCATGCTCTTCTTGATAATGAGTCAGTGCACGATGGGCCCGCTGTGTGGCCTCAGTGCTGTGGTATCAACCACCCTCACCCCCATATCTTGAATTATAAACAATTATTCCACTTTATTTTGATTTGTTTGATACAAAATAAGCAATGCGTTCGTGTTGGTAATTTGCAAATTTACTTAACTTTACTATTCATTTATTTACTTAAAGTTACTCGAGGTGTATGTGTTCGAAGTTGGATTATGTATAATAATTATAGGAGAACAAAGTTGCGTTCTTTGTTTAAAAAGAAGACGGAAACAATTTAATTTTTTTCTGGTTAGTTCATGATTTAGGAAAAAAACTATACGATTCAACGATTGTTATGTTTGATTTAGCTGCATTCGAAGCTATACAGGGTCCTTCATTAGTGCGTCGGGCAATCCTAGCGTGGTTATTTACAAAAGTAAAAAAAAAAGTTTCATACAAAAGTTGTAGAATGTGACTTTATGCATATTTTAAAAATATTTTCAAACATACAGGGTGGTCCAAAAAGTGTGACGTCATCAAATATATTTTTTTTAAATGGCACACCCTGTATTTTTTGGCACATTTAGGTTGCTTTTGGTGTTCTCTCTTATGTGCCAAAATATTTTTTTATTTGCTTTGATACTTTATGAGCAATAAATAAAACAAGATGAAAATATCGTTTTGCATGCTTGGAAAAAATAGAAAAAAAATCTTATTTAGATCTGTTTTGTTCCAGCTAAATGGTATGAACAGTAATGCTAGAGGTCTAATAATACTCTGACAATAAACAGATTTCTCTTATTTTATACAGGGTGTTCAAAATTTGGTTACAAAAATGGCAACTTTCAAATCAGTTTTTCTTAGTATTTTTAAATGGCACACCCTGTATTTTATTTCAGTATTTTATGCAGAATTTAATTGCAAGCAAATTTTGTTATAACGAATGTATCAAAATTCTCAATCGTTTTAGAGATATTTACCAAAACCCATAAATATCACCATAAAACTAGAAAAGTATTGGGAAATTATCAAGACAGCCATGAATTCCTCAGGATTGAAATAGTATCTTAGCAACCTTTGGAAAAACAATTGGTGCACTTCAAAAACAAATGATTTTAACATTTCTAGTTTCTTGTAATCATTTTTGTATCTCATTTAGCTCTTTTCTGGAGTATTAGTTTTTTAAAAATGAAATTTTCAAGGGAAGAGTTAATTGATATGGTATTTGTGTTGGGGAATGGCAACAAAAATTGTTTACTGGCCAGTAAAGTTTACGCGACTCAGTTTCCGGAAAGGCGTCATCCAGATCCCCTAAGCTTTACTAGATTGCTTGAGCGTTTTATCGAGACAGGGAGTGTGGACTATAAAAAGGTAGAAAGAACAAAACCGGCTACAAATGAGGAAAAGCAACTAGCAGTTTTGTTGACAGTTACTGAAAATCCAAACATAAGCCAGGCAGCCGTGGGAGAAGAGGTTGAAATTAGTGAAAGTTCAGTTCAGCGAATTTTAAAAATGCATCGTTTTCATGCATATCATATTCAGCTACACCAGGCTCTGAGTGAAAATGACTTTAGGTGCAGGGTACAATTTTGCGATTGGGCTCGAGCACGTCTTCGAGAAAATCCACGTTTTTTTATGTCGGTGTTCTTTACTGATGAGGCGACATTCCACAACAACGGATGCGTAAACAGACACAATTTTCATTATTATGCGGCCGAAAATCCACACATATTTCGTGAAATGAACTACCAACATCGTTGGTCGATAAATGTTTGGGGAGGAGTGATTGGTGGTAATGTGATCGGTCCTCATTTTTTTGACGGTCACCTTACAGGTCAAATTTATCTTGAATTCTTGAGAAACGATTTACCTGTATTACTTGCTAATTTACGACCAAATATGCTGGCACAAATGTGGTTCCAACAAGATGGAGCTCCAGCACATTATGCGCAACAGGTCAGGGCAGAGTTGGATAATATGTACGGAAATTGGAACTGGATTGGAAGAGGAGGGCCAGTTCGATGGCCTCCAAGGTCGCCCGACCTAACCAAATTAGATTTTTTTCTGTGGGGGTATGTAAAAAATCTAGTTTATAAGGAACGGCCAACTACCAGGGAGGACATGCGGCAGAGAATAATTAACGCATTTGCGACAATTACACCAGCGATGTTGGACATGTGAATAAGAGCTTACACGTACGAATTAACAAATGTTTGCAGCAAAATGGAGGACATTTTGAACATTTGTTAAAATGAATTGTTAATATTGTTCCTATTAGTCTGTAAAGTGATAAATAAACATCTACAAACTGTTTTTCCATGGCTGTCTATGATATTTTCCCAATACTTTTCTAGTTTTATGGTGATATTTATGGGTTTTGGTAAATATCTCTAAAACGATTGAGAATTTTGATACATTCGTTATAACAAAATTTGCTTGCAATTAAATTCTGCATTAAATACTGAAATAAAATACAGGGTGTGCCATTTAAAAATACTAAGAAAAACTGATTTGACAGTTGCCATTTTTGTAACCAAATTTTGAACACCCTGTATAAAATAAGAGAAATCTGTTTATTGTCAGAGTATTATTAGACCTCTAGCATTACTGTTCATACCATTTAGCTGGAACAAAACAGATCTAAATAAGATTTTTTTTCTATTTTTTCCAAGCATGCAAAACGATATTTTCATCTTGTTTTATTTATTGCTCATAAAGTATCAAAGCAAATAAAAAAATATTTTGGCACATAAGAGAGAACACCAAAAGCAACCTAAATGTGCCAAAAAATAAAGGGTGTGCCATTTAAAAAAAATATATTTGATGACGTCACACTTTTTGGACCACCCTGTATGTTTGAAAATATTTTTAAAATATGCATAAAGTCACATTCTACAACTTTTGTAAAAAACTTTTTTTTTTACTTTTGTAAATAACCACGCTAGGATTGCCCGACGCACTAATGAAGGACCCTGTATATTATATACAGTATTGGCCGTAAGTAGACAGACTGCCTAAATTTTGATAAAACTCTGACCCTACATCAGTTATCGAAGAATTGATGGTGCAATTTGGAAACTTCAATCCATTTGTCAGTTTGCGTGTCCTGGAGATTTTTGAAAAAAATCATGAAAAATGGTACAAGATTTTATATCTAGACTATACATAGTTCAATTATTGTACGTGGAAATTTTCGTGATTGGTTTGTAATAATTGAGAAGTAGAAGGTGGTGGGGAGCAGTCAAAAATGAGAGGCCTACGATACGTGAGTTCTCATGTATTGTTTAATCGAGCTTTCGGAACTGATTCGTTCCTACTTCAGGATCACAAGTATTCTCACACAAGTATTAAAGAAAACATGGATATATATGAAGGTGTACATAATTCGAGCAAAACACTTATCAATTAGAGAAACATTAAGATAGCACATACGGAAACAAGAGGTTCAACATACTAGTTGCTATTTGTAGACATACGTAGTAATGAATGAATCAGCACTTCAATAAAGTATCACTATCACTTGTTAAAACGTTAGAGAGTAATATAAATGTTGACCATTGGACGAATTAAAATAGTAAAACACATAATTAAAATAGTTTGATTTAACCGTAACAAACAGATTGGTGTCTATGTAATTTTTCTAAACCTTTTTTGATCAAATCCCAAATAGAACCTTCATACCCAATTTAAACAAAATCCTTTGAAAAATAACAATACTATGTAAACATAAGCTCACAAAGTTATTTTTCTAAAATTTCTTGATCAAATTCGAAACTAAAACCTACATTCCAGATTTGAACAAAATCCTTTGAAAAATAACGAAACTATGCTCTCTTTAACGAAATCTGAAAGCGTTACCGTTACATTGTTACATTGGGGTCGTTGCACTATATCAAAATCAAAGCTGATTTTGTGTAGAATATATAACTGTGGGTTTCTTAATAAAATGGGTTACATGAATTGGCCAAAATAATGCACAACATTTAAACTAGGCCTCTTTGAAATAAATAAGTCCATCAACCTGGGCCCATCGTCGCATTGACGTCACAGATCAATATCCTTTATTCGCTTGACACTGAAATGCACGCGCGCTGCTTGATACAAATGCGGCGTTGCGAGATGTACTATTGATGGTATTTTAACAAGAATTACTAGCTCAATATGATGAACGAAAGATAATCGATACATTTAGGTTAACTTTAAAATGGATGGTAAATAATGTGATTTAATACAAAAATTAACCAGGAAATTATACGACACCACCCAGACTGGGTTTTTATGATACCTTTGACCGTATCATAAAACCCTCAAGATATTTATTTTTCTCAGACCCAAATTAATGCAGACGCATAGAATAGTTATTTATCAGACGTAGGGATAAACTCAAAGACACAATTCTTTGAATTTATCCCTACGTCTGATAAATAACTACCAGGAGCGTTGCATACTAAACAAAAACTGCAAATATTGGTACCTGCAAATTGAAGCTGGTAGGCAATATTATTTATTGGCCCATTCTTTTTTGACGATATTGAATCGTATATGAGCAAAGTTGATCCAAACCACGAACGTGAATTCGAAATTGAGAAATCCCTAGAATAAAACACGCTTTACACTCGACCCCAAGGAAAAAGCATCTCGGCAACGTTGCGTTCTCTACAGTTATCGACCCACGGGAAGAGCTGCGCCGGATCCAAGAAGCGACGCCATATTTTGTCGTACACGCGTCTACATTTAAAAGGCTTAAAAGGACTGTTGACAAACTTCGACGCTAGTTTATGCCCTTAAAAATCGATAAAAAAAAAAAAAAAAAAATACGGGTCTAATATTTTTGATTATATTTTCAGAATATGCAATAAAAAAAGTACGTGCAACGACCCCTTTGCGTTACATTTTTTGCAGTTCACTCCCCATTGCCGACAAAATATCAGAACGCCGCAAAAGAGGTTTCGCTTCAAAAATAGATGCAGAGACAAAATAAAACGGAAAAAAAAAGTTCGCATAAAAAAAAATCAATTACCTAATTTTTTTTATTCAATTGATTTCAATTATTAAAAAATCATTGTTCAATGTACATTTTTTCCTCGCATTTCTCTAAAAAAGGCTGGCGTTCTATGGCCAATAACCAGCTTTCTCCTTGTTCATCTTCCCTTGATAGGTTGATAAATGTTTTTCTAGGAGTAAAAGTTGTTGTATTTTCACAATCTGGCACGATAAAATAATGATAAACCATTATAAAACTCGACTCAAAATCAAACACAAACCACAAAACACATACCAATGATAATAATCAGTTTCCAAGACAAACATAAGGAACAAAAACTGTACAAGGAAAAATCCGGCCCTGGACGACACACCAAACTTTAGCAATCCGCTGATGAAACAACCTTTCCCCCCTCTCCGATCGCGTCACTCGCCGTTTTCGCGGGTATTTGGCAAGTTTCAACTTCAGTTATTTATTGCGACGTTAATATTTTTCGTATGGAAAAGAATATATGTAGGGATACTTTTCAAGTCTGATTGATCATTTTGATGCAATAAAAAGAAATACGTGCAAGGCGATTTTTTCCAAAAAATAGGCCCATTTTTTGGAAAAAATCGCCAGGACAAGCAAACTGACAAATGGATTGAAGTTCCTAAATGCATCATCAGTTCTTTGATAACTGATGTAGGGTCAGATTTTTATCAAATTTTAGGCGGTCTATCTACTTATAGCCAATACTGTTGAGAAAAACTGTTAAATTCTGTGGATCGTGAAGTTTATAGTCCATATTTTATAAGAACGGACGATTTGACCGTTATTTTCACCAAGGTGATGAGAATAAATTCCCTAGATCACCGTCATTTGTTGATATGTCAAGCGTTTGACATTTAATTTTAACCTCTATTTACAATATCACAACAGAATCGAATTTCCGAATTTTTCTGAGTGATATCATTTTGCTGAGTTTTTGTGTTTTTGGTGTTAATTTCGTTGTTATTGTTCAAATTATTTTCAAGATACTGTCATAGTTTATCCGGACTTTATAGATGCTTTTTAATGTGTTCATTATTGGTTTACCGGTTAGAAAAGCGGTATAAATAATTTATGCTGAGTATGTAAAAATTTTAAATATTAATTCTAGTTTTGGTAATGTGGAATTGACTGTTGAGCCTCGAGCTAGTTTCAGCATTGCTCAGGAATCAGCTTTTAAAGATTACACTGTACTCATACAAACTAATGAAAGCATAAATTGTTTGATTATAAATTATCATAGATTGAGAATGAGGAGTTGTCTTTCGAGGAGCTTATAACATCTCCGGGTACAAATAGTCGAACTAAAAAGGTACATTTTAGTAGATAGCGTAGATTGTATCTTGTTATAATAAATTGTTGCAGATTGAGAATGAGGAGTTGTTTCTTGAAAAAGAGACATTGCCCAAGCGTCCTGTTTTTATCTCTGGATACAAAAATAGTAAAATTAGAATCAGCCAAAAGAAGGGCGGGCTTCTGCCTGTTTTATTTTTTCAACTATCTAAGGGATAAAAAAACATGACTTATCTTATCTAAACATGTGTGCATGTGTTCTGTAATAACCCGAATAAATTATTTGATTTGATAATTTGGTTAGTTTGGGTTAGTGACATCGCACTAGAGTTTGCTCAGCACAAATCGCGATTGATGTTGAAAAGGTGTAAAAGCGTCCGAGACGAAACCCGAACATAGCTAGTATGTATTAACAATTTTATATCTGAATACGGTCCTGTAGTTTAACACAGCTTAACAGTTCGAACGCGCCAAGTCAGGCTGGCAACCTAATAAAATAGTTACTGATGACTGCTTGTCATTTTCCGTTCTTAAATATAAAAAAATAGACTTTACCTGAACTGATTCAATAGTTGATAATGACACAATTTTTAATGTTTTTATCAAGAATTGAAAACCTGGTGCTTGAAAATCTACATAACTGACCGTTTCCACGTGACGTAGAAAACAGCTGATTCCTGAAAAATCATGTTACACGTTTAGAATAAAAACATTTTTAGAAGTACGCTGACAGTTCAAAATTTTAGGATGAAGTCGTTTGGTTGCCAATGGGCTTTTACTACAATGATCACAAATTGAACTGTGATTCCTTTCATTGGGCTATGTTCAAAATTTTTTTTCTTCTCCAAAACGATTGATTGCCAAAAACTGACAAGTGTCACCTGTGTTAAACCGGTTTTATTTTGTTTTTAAACATTTGGAAGTGCTTCTCTTATAATTATTGCCGAACGATAATTGTGTGTTTATATCGGACAAGAAACTTGATTTGAAATGGAGGTTAGTGTTGGTAGATTGGTGATAATTTGAAAGGTATTCTTTTTATCATCGATGTTTTTTAGTTTTCCAGTTTGTCCTTCAATAACCTCAGTCATTATGCCCGACAACAGGGAGCAAAAGACAAAAAGGCATATGTCAAGGGAAACAAACAAGTGGATACTACTTATTTGCTGGATATACAAGGTTTTGTGCTACCTTTGGATGATTTGCCAAGGATATCGCAAACTGAAATTCGAGCATAAAAAAGCATTGATGCATTGTCACAGTTTGCGTACAACTGGATAGAAGTGATTATGGCAAGAGATATCGATGATTGCTTATTATTTAAGTAAAGAGGACATTAGAGCCTTTTTGAAAGAGTACCAGCATGATGGGGCTTCATGTGTTTCACACGCATGTTCTATGAAGCACAGCAGAAAAAGGATTGGCCATATTTCTCCCGATTGTTTAATGAACAATATATACCAAGATGGAACTTGAGGAACTGGAGGTTAAGGCAGAGGAAGTGCAGATTAATTTTTCTCAGAAAGTGGTTCACAAGGTTGAGCAAGAATCTCGAGAACAGTCAAAAAGTATACTGTGGTATGGACTCAGAGCGGGCCAAATTACAGTATCAACTTCCATTCTGTCTGTTCAACAAAAATAACTAAACAATCAATTAGTTCATCAAGAAAGGATTGCCAGCATGAAAAAGTTGCCCTGGACGCATTTGAAACAATCCAAATTGAAAAAAAAACAATCAAATTGAATATGTAATCTGGATAGCCTACGAAATATGCACTTCATAACTAACACTGAACATAGACAGTTTCTTATCGTCTTTCACCAGTTCAGAAGTGGTCAGAACATACGGATGCATGTCGTAATTTTTCTTCGGTCAAATCCTGCCGACGAACTGCATCTAGCCAAAGGACTCTTCTTCTCATGCCCTCTGATAATTCCCGGCTCCTCTTGTCCCTTATTCCCGGGAATCCAAAGAACTTCCGATTACTTCGTTTTGAGCACTTATACACCGCACAAGATCAAGTCACTATGGAAAGTATGTTTACGCGAACTGATTCAACAATACTATTATCAAAGGAGCCTACGAAACATGACAAAAATCAAATTATTATTCACTTTGTTTACTTTTCTATGAAATGACATGAGCGCCTGTCCTCGATCAGGTGTTGATATTTGAATTTGAATGACTAATATCTGTTCATTTCAATCAGAGAGCACGTTATGTCTAAAATTCTAATGTCAATTTTTAGAAATCAGCTGGGATTCGTGACGTACTTGGAAACGATCTATTATTCTTCTATTAAGACAAACTGTCGTAGCAGGTTAAACACAAACTAGACTTAAAATCACAAGACAAGTAACAAAACAAATATCACTAAACCAAACATCCTTTATATAAAGGAAGCGTGTGAAAAATCTTGTCATCTCATAGGCGTGGGAACTCATTTTAATCAGATATTTAAAGCTTAAAGAGTGGTAAAAACCTACAAATACATCACCAAATGAATATGCATGCATATATTCACTTTATTTTTTAATCAATACTAAACAAATCTTAGACCACACGCGAGTTTCTCTAGACACGCTTGTTTACATTTTTATCTATTGCGATCATGTCCTATCCAGAAAAAGGATATGGTTGCCATGTCCTATTCTTTTAAGTATTAGCAAAACTAAACTTTTAATTAAAAATTGCTGTTTTCAGTATCAGCAACTCAAAATGTATATGTTACAGTAAATGTTAGGAATTCAGTGAAAGCTAGCTTTTACTAGTTGATGCTAGCAATTACTTGATCCGTTAGGAAATGTTAAATTTTGAATAATATTGTACACTTTCACTAGTGAATGTTGAAGAAACTTTATCAAATCAACTTTTACTGAAAGCAGTTAGGAAAAGTTCTTTTTAAAACTTATTTCCACCATTTAACTATCCCAAGGTGTACGGGGCACTAAATGATGTCGCTCACGCGACATCAAAATTTTTGCCAAACCCAAACTAACTCAAACTAACCCAAACGAACCCAAACTAACCCAGACTAACCCCTACTGAGAATACTTAAGTATTTTTTATAATACGGTATCTGAACAATGTTCACATTGTACACCTGCGATTCATAAGTCTCGTATTTTCCAGAGCGTCTAATCTGTCGGCGAATTCCAACTCGGACCAAAAAGGATATTTATAATTACGATAATAATTTTCAGTGTAGCAGCTTTCACTAGAAAAGTTACGTGAATGCTAACAATTACTAGTAAAAGTATGATGAAGTCGATCGAATTCAACTTTCACTAGCTAAATGTTTCCAAATCAGGAAAAGCTTACTTTTCCTAGTAACAGTTAGCTTTTACTGATTACCAGGTTTTACTGTGACATATACATAGATTAAGAGACTTAATGTAAACATTTCATATGGTATCTAATACCCAAAACTTGACTTTTCTGTACAATAGCATTCTCTACATGTCTGCTTTTTCGAAAATGTTCAAAACATTATTTTTTACTGAAATACTGTACATCATTGAGATTTAAATTTTTTAGTTTTTTTCGATTTTCAAACATTTCAAGCTTCATCATCACCCGAATAAAACAAACCTATGCGCTGTCAGATAAAAGTGGATAGTTATCAAATTCAAAATTCCAAATCAAACAGATACATTATACAGGGTGTCCCGAAATTAGACGTCAATATTTCAAACAAGTATTCTACTCCCCATAATAGAAATAAGACTTCATATTAACTAGTATCCACATACTCTTCGTTTTCAAGATACAGGGTGTTGAAGGTGAAGACCCGATGACGGTTTTCCGTAAATATTTTCGAAACCTGTAAAGATAATTGGATAAAATGTTGTATTGTTACCCACCTTTTTACGCCCTACCTAATGAACGGAAACTTAGTATTGTATTACCTTCACGGCAAGTGGATTTTAGGTAGTTTTGCCTGCACAATTTGAAAATCTAGAGTTTTTTACAAAGATACCTCGCCTGGACGCACCATTTTCGAGAAAAATGCATTTGAAAATCATATTACAAACAAAATTGCATATACCGAGACTCACAGCGAAAGCAAGGGTTACCTGTGATAGAAGTCTGTAAAAAGATTTCCAAATGCGTTTTTCTCGAAAATGGTGCGTCTCAGCGAGTTACAAGAAGAGTCTCTTGTGTGTAGAAAACTCCAGATTTTCAACATTTGTAGGCAAAACTACTAAAAATCAACAACCAAAAAATGTGGGGCCTATTTTTCTCAAACCCGTCCCAGTATATCCCACTCATAAGGGGTATTCAATACTAAGTTTTTGTTCATCAGATAGAGTGTAAAAAGTTTAGTATCTGTACCAAATTTTATTCAATTATCTTGACAGGTTTCGAAAATATCCACAAAAAACCGTCATCAGGTGATCACCTTCAACACCCTGTATCTTGAAGACGAAGAGTTTGTGGATACTAGTTTATATGAAGTTTTATTTGTATTTTCGGGCGTAGAATACGTGGTTAAAATAATGACGTCTAATTTCGGGAGACCCTGTATTTGGTACAGGAAAAATCCTGCTCCCACGAATTTGATATTGAAATGAAACCAGTTTTAATCAAAAGTTAGGTTACGATATGACATGTAGAAAAATGTTGCCAACAATTTGAGCCAGCGACAGGCGATGCTACGGATAAACGCAAACATTTTTTCGATTGATGGTTCGCCGCATCGATTTTTACGTCAAAGTAATCAATGCAATGTGGTTCCGAATGGAATTTTTTTAAAATAAACCATTGTCACGGTAATTTTGACAAGTGCCTCGATTTTCAATGTTTCTTGCAAAAAAAATTAAAATCAGATCATTATTTTTTTAATCAAGAAACATTGAGCATTCAAGCCTGTCAAAATTATCATGATCATGCCGTTATCAAAGACTTCTATATTTAATTTCAAAATTTTCCATTTGAAACCACATTGCATGGATCACTTCAAGTTCAAATATCTTGAAAAAGGTTAGCCACTTCTACAAAGTATACCTTTTTCATGTTAATATGATGGAAAAATCAATGTTGTATCCCTGTATCTCTGTTAATATCACTTTTCGGAATAGACAAGTTCGGGGCGATCGCTATAATCTTATATAACGTATTCAACGTTGGAGCAAATGTTCATTCATTGTCTGGTTAAATTACTTTGCTGGAACACAAATTCCGCAATGAGCATGCGTCAAGCAGCTTCAAACATTTTCAGCACGAACAAACCTACTGTCTAACTCAGAAGTTAAGTAATTACTAAACGCTATTTGTCAACTTCGTTTAATAATTTATTTCGTTTAATTAATTGTTTGCTACCTGTTGTCTCCCGGTTAGTCCATATCTTCCAATGATTTTCCGCATTTCCTCTTTTTCTTTTACATCTGGGAAGCACTTCATCATATATTCCAAAGGAGACAGATCCAAATCTAAGAGCTCATGCAAATGTTGATGATATCTTGCAATTCGCAAGTGAGAGTTCTTTCTGATCATTCCTTCTGTGGGAAAAAGCTAGGAAAACAGATAAGATTTTGATAATATTTTCTACGCTAATAAAATAAAGATACTAAAAATACAAAGCAAATAACTGATTGGATAGAGAACTTGAAGTTAAAAAGGGTGTTACAAAATCCATGTTCACCGATGATATATGAATGAACTTACTTCACCATATAGTAATTTCAGCAATGTACTCTTTCCAGCACCATTAGGCCCTACTAAGGCCAATCTGGTATCCAAGTCAATACCGAATTCCAAATTTTTGTAGATGTGTTCGGAGTTTTCGTTATACCTGCGAAAGAAATGAATCATCTCAGACTTGGATCTGTACAAAATATCACAAAGGATTGATTATTATTAGAAAGAACAAACAATCATAATGTATTAGAGATTGAAAGAAATGAGCCTATCAACGATACTTCTACGCCACAAAATGTTGAACACATACCTGAAACTGACATTTTGAACCATAATTACAGGAGGTGGAATAGTTCCGCAGCTTGGGAAGTAGAAGGTAACAATTTTATCATTCGTGACCTTTTCGGTCAAACCTTGAGCCACCATCTTGGCGAGTGTTTTTTCCTTGGATTGAGCTTGTCTGGCTAACTTGGCGGAACCATGTCCAAACCTGGCAATGTAGTTCTGGAAACATGTTAGAATAATGAAATATAATTTCTCAGATTTGCACATACGGAATTAACAAGTTCCCCTGTGAGCCGAAAAAGTTATTGTGATTTTTCTCACCTTCATGTGATTGATTTGATCTTGTTCCCAATTGTATTGTTTCATTTGATTTTCCAATAGTTCCATCCTGGTCCTGACAAATGCGTCGTAATTACCGGTGTAATATTTGAGTCTTTTTTTGTCCATGTGAATGATATTCGTGCAGACACCATTCAAGAAATCTTGCGAGTGGGAGATAAGCACTAATATTCTTTTGTAACTGAAAAGAAAAACAAAAACTCATTATCCGAACTAAAAAATAACTTACTTAAATCAGTGTTCCAGTAAGTGTTTTTTTTTATAAAACGAAAAATCCATTAAAGAACTTTATGGCAACAAAGTAACGAAATCGTTCAAAATAATTATACCAGAATAACAATATCGAGTGAAACAAGACAGGTCACAACTCTTGTCTTCAAGATGACGTAGGAACATTATGTGTTATTATCTCATTGAATCACAATTTTAAATTGAATTGATTTGTTCGGTGATCGTTCAAATAATATGCTTTACTCCCAATATGAAACCACAAAAAAAGTCACTATCATCAATCGAGCGAGGTCGACGTGAACGTTCATGCTGGAATCGCACGATATGATGTAGCCTTGGGAAGTGGGGGAGTTTAGCAAAGTCATGCGGTGTTTTATTAATAAGTCAAATTCTCGAAATAAATTATTTCTAACTTCCTCTGATTCTGTGTGAAGTGAGCTTCGCATGGTTAGAATCAAACGAATTCGTTAGACAAATTAGTTTGGAATGTACTATTTTTCATCTTACCTAGGTGCACTCTGAATATGTGCTCTTACCGAAATAGAATAGTTTAAATTCTATTTCGGTAAGAGCACATATTCAGAGTGCACGATTAATTCTGTTTGGATTTGTGTGTGCACTTTGTGTAAAATATTGACAAAATATGAGAAAAACTACTTTTTCTTTAAAAAAAATTTTAGAATTCCTCATTCCAACCAATCTGAGACTATAATGAATTTTCAAAGGAAATGCCCATGAAAAACTATACAATATTATAAAACCAGGGGATAATTTTGCAGATGGTAGTGTAATTATCAATTATCCATCTATCAACATTGGCTTTAACTGTTTCATACGATGCATTTCTAAAGTCAGGGGGTGGCATGTTTGCTATTTTGGGCAGTATATAAGTATAATGCCTTTGTGCTGCGGAGAAGAATGTTTGCGGAAGAACAAATTTTCTATTTGCAACTGATCTTGTCTGTGTACCATGTGCAGTTATATTTAGACATAAAATAAGAATTTTTTTTTAGAAAAGTTATTTTGTAGAAAAAAATAGATTATACATTTATTTTCAGTTGTTTTTTCAGTTGGTCATTACAAAGCAACTAAATTCTGGTAATTTCCCCCAAGACACCATTTTCCTCAATACGCCTATCATTTCTTTTGCGAATTTTGAAGAATACATCCGGTTTTTGAGATAAGTGATTTCACCACAGAGGCGAATTAAAAAATGAATAATTCTTTTTCGGTTGAATTTGGTATTGCCCCTTTTGAGGGATGCCGAATACAGTGCCATGCATAGATTTTTAATAAGATGCGCCAGTAAGACAAGGCGAATAAAATTGAAGAGAGACAAGACTACTGCCGTGTTAAAGGGACAATAGGAAATAGTCGGGCGAAAATATTTCCGAAGACCGGAATTTGTACCGCCCACCGTGAACTGACTGGTTTTGGTCATTCGGGACCGTATTTAAAAGATTTTGTGGTTTATAGTTATATTTGTGATCTGGTGTCACTTGTGTGATTATTAATAGCATTTTAACCTTTCCATCAGATTAAAAAAAGTATGAGTGGTATCAATTGTATTTATATAAACAGTAAGAACAATTATTATAATACTTCTACAGGAAAGCTGCATTTTTTTCGAGTACCTATTGTTAGGTGAGTTATATTAAAAGTACTCACCTTTTATTCCGTGCAACTTTATTCAATCTGATACAAGGTTTTTTTAATTCCATAATCTGGATCTCACAAACATTTAAAAACCAAATTGAAAGTCAATCCATCCAAGTTTCAATAAATAGAAAAATGTGCTACGAAAGTGTTCGTGATGATGTGAAATATTGTTTGCCTCGTTTCTTGCTATGATAATAACAAGAGTATTATGTCAAAGAGCAGAAATTAGTTTGTCAACACTTCAAAAAATTAGTATTTTTCATATTTTAACCAGGCGCCAACGTGTAGAACTCGGTAAGAATAATGAGTGGTTTATAACCATGATAACCTTTATAAAACGTCCTTTATTTGCTCATTCTATTGTACTCATTCCTAAAATATTGCCCCCTATTGGCCCCTTTATAGCCATGCAAGAGATAACCCAAAAAATTAAATACAAAAATAGTTTGCTTTTGTTCAATTTTTTTTAATTCGGTGTCACAAGGAAAATCAATATTTATTCCTCAACATCTTCAGAAATACATACATATACCTACCGCAAAGCCGGGTAACTTTGTCACTTACGTTTTTTTATTTTTTTTTTTTATTTTTGAAGGTTTTCTAAATTTTGTCTCTCTGTTTATAACAAAGAAAATCTCCTGAAATTTTGATGATATCTTTAAAAATGGGTAATTTTTTCCTGTTCAAAATTTTATAGCTAGCAGACTATCTTTTGTTCAATCAATATGAAACTTTCAGAAAGTACTTACTTTTTGCTTTTCTTTCTCGAATGATGCTAGACGTTTTTATCAAAAATTATAAATTACAATGAAAACCTCATTCTTAACCCTTTTTTTTTAACGTGGCAAAGGGACACTGAACACGTTTTTCAAAAAAATTCCAGGACCCGTATTCCGTGTACTGTGTGTTCCATAGCAACACGTCGCTTTCCCATCATTTTACAGAGAGAGTGACGTGTTGCTATGGAATTCCACAGTACACGGAATACGGTCTCAGGTCACGAAAACTGACAAATGGATTGAAGTTTAAGAATGCACAACTACTCCTTTGATAACTGATGCAGGATGAAAGCCTAATAAAAATTTTAGGGTCCTCTCATTATTATGACCACTAATGTATATTGCTGTGATACTAATATTTAGATAGACTACACTGAATCGAGTTAAGATTGACTTTCATGATTTATGATTTGATGATTTTTTGTAAATTTGTCCTAGAATAGATTAAAATATTCTATAGTGCATTATACACAATAATAAATGTATACAACACCAATTTTCCATTTCGTTTTATTTTCTTCTTTCACTTTGTTTATTTCATTTTTGATCTATCGGATCATTTTGATAAGTGATTTATCTTCTAAATGTCTTCATCTTTAGTCATCACATATGGACTGGACATCCATAATGTTCAAATAATACCTTAGCCTCATCTATTATTGTCATTGCTTATACAACAATAATCATTTACGAAGATCTTAATGCTTATTCGCCTTCGAAATCAAGCTGTTGGATTTTTACTAGTGCGGCAAGGCACCAATTCCCAATATTCAAAACACTTTCCAAAACAATCATCATTAGAAATGATCAAATTGAATGAATGCATAAAATATAATTTACTCGATAAATTAACAATCATTTCCACGTCGAAATCTAATTTAGGTCTACGCCGGACCTGTGCGCCAACATAGGTAAGTAGGTAGTGAAAGAATGGCAATGTCGTTAGCGGCGAAATAAACTTTTAAGCGGCAACACCGTTTTACTTCCTGGTTAAATGTCCAAGGTCAATGAAGCGGGTCCCGAAAGACCAATGGAATTCCGCCGGGTGTCCTCTCTTATTATTTCTACTCTTTGATAATAATATAGCATTGATTGGCAACTTTTGAATGGATAAAACATAACCTAATTTCGGTACCTATATTCGTTATTCAGATATGTTGTGATTGACAAACTGAAAATTGAAACTTATAATTATACAGGGTGACTCATTTAAACGAAAAAGCTAAATTACGCCTGAACCGTTGAAGATATCGAAATGAGCAAAATGGATTTGAATACAGGATGCCCCAGTGCAGTTTGTGAAAATACTTTTTAATATACAGGGTGTATCATTTTTGCAGAGCATGCATCAACAAAGTTTTTTTAGATGGCAACTCCTGTACATATTCAAATATTTGGATTTGCACTTTTTTGGGCATCTCAAATCCGTTTAGTTTTTGCAATTCGCTTCAACCGTTCAAAAGCTATTCTACTTTTTCTAAAAATTCATGCGTTTGCAACCATAGATTAAAGATACCACAGAGCACTTGGTTGTTGACGTATCAAGTTGAGACTTTGCCAGTGTTAAAGCATCTGCCTTGGGTGTCTTTTGGTGGCAATGCCGTCGATTTGCAATCATGGTACCACTTTGCAGTGACACTTGAATTTTGGTAAACTTCAAAGCACCATAACTTGATTTTTTCAAATAGCACCCCCTGTGCTTGGTTACTTAGTCGCGTTCAGCTTGTCTTTTTACGTGTTTTTCATCCCACAATCAGTTTTCAAAGGTCGATGGTTTACCAGATTTTTTTGGGTATTTCGCCACACCCTATAAAAAACAATCAAACTAGTATTTATATACCGGATCTTCTATATTACCTGAAAAAAATTCTTTTAGTGAATGATAAAACCTATCAATATCAAACGTTTCGGAAATGAATCTGCTTCCGCCGTCAGTGGAACCTAAAAAGGAATAATTGATACGAATTCAAAATATATTGTTCGCTTTTGTGTGATTACGCAGTAAAATTGCTTTTTTTTGTTGCATTTCAGGTTCCACTGCCGACGGAAGCAGATTCGCTTCCGAAACGTTTGATATTGATAGGTTTTATTGTTCACTAATAGAATTTTTTTCAGGTAATATAAGAGATCCGGTATATAAACACTAGTTTGATTGTTTTTTGATAGGGTGTGGAGAAATACCCTAGAAAATCTGGTGAATCATGGATGTGCCACAAAACTACAGAGCATATCTAGTCGATAGTTTAGGAGATAATTTTGTTCTTTTAATAACCCATACAAATCTCATCGAGAAAAGACTGGACGTGCTATGAAAATCAATTTTTTGACGTATCAACGTCAAAATGACATTTATTATATGCCTTTTAGAACTACTAGAAATCAAAGAAACTTGAATTGACGGAACAAGAAACTAAACAGTTATTTAATATTGAGGTATAAAAAAAGCGAGAACATTAACTGCAAATCACAAAAACTGTGTAAAATGATGGTCACTTTGACGTTGATATGTCAAAAATTGATTTTTATGGCACGTTCAGAGTGTCTCACTGCATAAGAAAAAATATCCTCTAATGTGATTATTATACTTGTAACAAAAAATAGTATTTTGACGATACATACTTTTTTAATTCCTCTTCCAACCATACACAGGCATCCAAATCCAAATGATTTGTAGGTTCATCGAGGAGTAACAAGTGCGGTTTGACATAGAGAGCACGGGCTAAAGCGATACGCATCCGCCAACCTCCACTGAAATCTTTCGTTTTTTTCTGTTGCATTTCTTTGGTGAATCCGAGACCATGCAGAATATTTGCCGCTCTAGCTTCGGCGGTGTCAGCGGAAATTTCATCTAGACGCTCGTAGATATCCATCAGTTGCTCTTGAGACTCTATAACGGAAACAGTTAAATTATTAAAAAATCAGTGAACACAAAATAAAAATATTTGGTTTCTAACAAACTGTACCCGGTGATTCATTCCAACGTAGAATCTAAAAATCAAATAAAATACAGTATGTTCTATTTAGTTGGGTGCTGTGGACAGCTTTCGAGACACCATGATACTACCAAAAAGTATAATAAAATTCAAACAACTTGAAAAGTGTGTCGCGAAATTATGTTGAAATATTTGAACAGTATATCCTGCATTGAAATAAAATATAAGTAGTATGCTATTTAAAAATGTCAAAAATTTAATTTCTATTTTTCTTTTATTTAAATAAATCCCATGATAATTCTAATATTTCTACAAAAATCGGTATCCAGGGTATTTTTGATATACAGTGTGACCCATTTAGATTGGAAACACCCCTGGACAATTTCGGGTTATTAACCGATTTCAACCTTTTTTTTAATTATTATGTCAAGTTATGAAGGGTCTGCTACGGGACAAATTTTGAAATGTTTATTTTGATTTTTATGGCATATTACGGTACTTTTTCGTGATTTTTTTATTACATAAATGAATTTGATTTGGAGTGCTTCGAAAAAGCTGTGACCAAAATTTCATAAAAAAATAATATTTATCAACAACAAAGTTACAACTTAAAATGCAAACATTTTCTAAGCCAAAGGTCACAAAAGAATACCCTGTATCAAAAGTTACCATGAAGATAGAGTAACTTGAACCAAAATTTTATTATTAAAAAAAAAACACTAGTTCTTGATTTTAATGCAAATGAAATTCCGTAACTTTCATTAAATCTCATGCTATTTTGAAAATCTTCTTATCCAATTTGTGACGCTCCCCGAGATTTTCGGGGTTCGATTTCCGACGGGGATGATGAAAATCGTTGATGTTGAATAAAACTCGAGAGCCACCCTCTGTATTTACGTGGTAGATGGTTCACAATGCCTATCGGGTAGCTTTGAAACAGCGGAGAAAATCCAATCGTCCGTTGTTTACAGAATTCCACAAATTTCCGCTCTGAAATGGACTACTGAACTTTTAAATAAAAACACGAGTGTTGATCAAAATCAATCAGTCAGTCTATTTGTCCCATATAATAATAAGACTTACTAATTGACTGGTTTCCAACCAGCAAAATAAATAAAATAAGAAGAATAACGTAAGAAATAACAATAGAAAATACTCCGTCAAAACTCTCCCGGCGAATATTCAAAAATAACAGCTAGATAAATCGCAATCTAATAGCAGCCTCATATCGGCTAAAAGGCGGCGTGTGAACGAGGTTTTTAAGCGACGGGTTTTTGCGGCGGAATTTTAATCAGAGAAATAGATGAAAAATAGATTTTTCCGACGGCGTAGAGTGAAAATGATACGGAAGTGCGACGTAACGGGGTCAGTTTGTATCCTGACAAAATAATACTGGAGAGGCATGGGGGTTGAAAAGAATTTCGCTCGTACTTTGGCTATCTGATTTCCCGGCGGCGAGAGCAGATGTATAATTTGCAAAAATACGTTACCCGCACGTGCAGTAACTCCAGAAGCCTCTCTGTAAAAATCAGACACATCTACGGGTGAAAAGGTCTTACCTCGTGGTAGAAGAATAGGAAAGTTGACTAATTTTTGAATTTTACAAAAAACAATGCTTCTGAGGACACAAAGTCGCATAGCAATCATAAAAACTGTTTAAAAGTATTTTTTCCTTGGAAAAAAGTGAAAAAGGAATATTCATTTTGGCGAGGCTACCACGTGTGACGTCAGCAGTCTCACGTTCGGCTTGCTTACTGTAGATTCTTCTATTGGAACAGAATTCGGCCCTCGATAACTTTTTTGTTTGATTATGGATTTCAATGATTTTTGGATATGATATCAGTCAATATGTTGTGGATGTCACTGCGAAATGGGCGCTTTCAAATTTTGGCCAGGACCGGACTCACGACATTTTTTTCAAAATGTTGCATTTATGCTCGTTGTAGGAAAAGGCGTCTGAAAAATATCAATATTTCAGAATCATAATCTATGAAACGATTTTTTTTTATTGGTATGATGATGATGTTGCTTGTCGGCATTTTAAAACTATCTCGATCTACTATGATCAAGGCTTTCTTGAAATTCCATAGCAACGTTGTTTGTCAATAATTCGTAAAATGTTTGACATTTTAGAATTTTTTTCTAAGAGGGATTTGGATTTGCTTGGTTGATTTTAAAAAAGTCGACATGTTTCTTTCTTTGGAAGATAAAATCTTGATTTAACGCTAATGGAGTAAAATATGTGTACACGAAAATGTCACACTCCTTCAAATTTTTCGGTAAAATCATATTAAAATTAATTTAATCAAAAAATTATTAATTTGATTTAAAAAAAATTCAGAATTCTCAAAAGTCAAAAGTTTTACCATTCTTCAACAAACTACTACGTTGCGATGAAATCTTGATGAAAGACTAGTGAAATATAGTCCTTATGCCGACAAGCACCATCACTCAAAAAAAGACCGGGTTTTTTAGGTTTTGGTCCTAAAATATTGACGGTCGGTAAATAGCGCAGTTCGTTTTTGCAAAGAGATACCAGCCAGAATTCGAAAGCTCAATTTCGGAATATATCGCCCCCTTAGTGCAACAACTAGATAACTTGAAATTCATAGTTTTGAGAAAATTCACTTTAATGATTCGAAACGCAAAAAAAATACACCCGTGGACTGATTAAACAGACTTGATATCTATACAATACATATGTTTCATATCAATTAAAGATTTGCTAATTTTGGACCCATTAGGTTTTATATCTTTGGTCAAAAACTTGAGATATATCTTGTTGTTGTTGGAAATCTAGTCTTAGAAATAAAGTTATGTATTTATAACCACTTCCAATTAAACCCAAATCACCTACTAAATACAACTTTATTTGGAAAGAAAAATTAACACACATTAGGAAGTTTAAATAAAACCTAGAAGATTGCTCACTCAAGACCACTTGAATGTCAGTAACACTGATGTAATTTTCGGAAATCTCCATGTTTTGAGACTTTTTACATTGATCCCTTTGAAGTGGGAGATTTTCAAAAAATGCCTTATACATAGGTACTATGGAAAAGCTGGAAAATAAGGTCGTCATATTTTTATTTTATAAGAGGTAGTTGATACAGACTCTAGGTTATTGTTTCTAGAGGATATACGACATTTTTATATCAACACTGTTTGAAAAGCACCGTAAAACAATTGAGCAACACAGAAATGTACCTGTTGTTTCGAGAACACTACTAGATATCTCATATAAAAACCAAAAAAAAGTACCGGCTGGAAACTCAATAACCCCAGTGCTACAACTAGATATCTCAAGATGTCTAGTAATAGAATGTACATCTTGAAAGTTGTCTATTTGTGATCACTCTTTAAATGAGTTGGTTGCTCGTACGAGATATCTAGTTGCCGCATTAAAAAGAGCATACTGTATAGGTCAGATTAAGCTGGATAACTCAGAATACGTAAATTTCGAGTTATCTAGTTGTTGCACTAAGGGGACGATATAATGTAAGCTTTACATCCAATTTGTTTTCGAATTGGCGGCTTATCAATTGCGACAGATCATTTTCTATCTATTAACATTACAATCCACTAAATATCAATTGTCTGCCCAAGAAATAGTATAAAATTGAAACACGTGATCAAAATACATCTCATCGAAACTATCAAATGAACTTTATAATATAATCAAAATCAACATTATAACAGACCGCAAACAAACGGCGTGAAACGCTAATTTATCTAACCTTCAAAAATGTAGTACAAATTTCTGCTGCAAACAGAAATTTGATATCGGCTAGCGTGACTTGGAACACAAATTCAAGGTGGTTTGGCAAGGGAAAATCTGCCACTTCCACTTCGAAGTGAAATTGAATGTAAGTCAGGCTTTATCCAGAACATATTGACTAATATCATATCCAAAAAAGTTATTCAGGGTCAAACTGTGTTGCAACTTAATTTGGCTCACAGTGTATTAGATAACATTCAATCTCCTTAGAAAGATGATTATCTTCAAAGATGAAGTAGATAGTAGTTAACCACATACTGTAAAAATTAAGTCATCCCAAAATCAAAATAAATCTTCTGCTACGCTACTCATCCTACTGGGAAAATATAGTTATTTTTATTTTTGAAAATGGTCAATGGTATGTTAATCATCTTGGTTGTTGTGCGGAGGAAACACAACTGAATCAACTTTATTACCGATAAGAAATTGAAAGATCAACTAAAAATGTTGGGCACCTAGTACCATTTTATAATATAGTCTTATTATAAAATGCTAGTACAGGGTTTCTCTTTATATATTGACACCCCCCTTATCTTTTTTATTTGACGTTTCTGAAAAAAGTGTCACAGATAAAACTTTTATGGTTTTGAATAGATTTTTTGAAAAACTCTATTTCGCATATACAGGGTGCCTCAGAAAGTCTGGGCGTGGTCCAACTTTCTTATTTCAAATGAGAACCATACTTTTTTATTCGATTTTTATATTCTCCTTGATACAATTTTTTTTGTATAGAAATTGGATATAAAAAAAAGCATACAAACATATAAAAACAATCTTATATTATTATTTCATCATACCAAACACAACACTATAACTAAATAAATAAATAGCCCGGATTTGACGCCGCTTGATTCTTTTTTGTGGGGTTTTCTGAAGAACAAGGTCTTTGAAACACCGGTCGAAGATGTAGAAGACTTAAGAAACCGAATTATTGAGACCATTCAAGAGAATTATCAGGATAATCGTCACTTTATTATCAATAGCATAAATCAAATCGAGCGAGATTATACGCAGTGCTTAGAAAAGGATGGTGGGCATATCGAGCAGCTGCCTGAGTTTTAAATGAATTGGTTCCAACCTTTAAGATCGCACTGTATAATATTGAATGTACGGTATTCAATATTATACAGTGCGACCTCAAAGGTTGGAACCAATTCATTTAAAACTCAGGGGTTGGTTTTCTGGGAGAACGCTCAGACACATGCATTCTAATTTTTTACTGCGTTTTTTTTTATGATAATTTTATGTATCCAGGGTGGTCCAAAAATAAGTTCCGACCATCAACTTCATTTTTTCAAATAGAAACACCCTTTTTTTATTTCATTTTTGAATTCTACATCAAATTTTGAGTAAGTTTGTATCTTGTCCTTGACCTATTCCCAACAGTTATCAGAAATTTACGATTGTTCAGAAATACAGTCCATTTGATCAAGTCGGAACTCATTTTTGGTCCATCCGGTACACATAAAATTATCATCAAGAAAACCGCAGTCAAAAATAAAAATCGACGTGTCCGGGCTTTTTCCCACAAAACAAACCCCTGAATTTTAAATCAATTTGTTCCAACCTTTATGGTCGCTCGGTCGAACTGTATGAACAAGTGTTTCAAAAACCCTTAAGCTTTTCTATGATAATCTCGAATCTGGATTTTCAACTACCAATAAAAAAAGTACAACTCAATTAACAAAAAATAACAACCACAGCTCCACGCGCCAATTTTAATCTCACTGATTTACGTTAAGTTGTGTACATTCCTCCTTGTTATTTGATACATGTAAACTTAGGTGTACAGGGTGTCCCATTTTGGGTACTTTTGCGGGGTATCTCCGTTATTCTTATAGATAGAAAGTTGCGGTTTTCGCGACAGTGTGCTACTTTTTCGTGAAACTAAAGATGCCGTTAACAAAATTTCCATAGTCCTTTTAGTTTTTAAGATACAGGGCTAAACTGAAAATGTTACATTTTAAGGTACCCCTCGTATCTAAACTATCAGATAAGTTATGGAAAATGTGAAAACTGTTTCTTTTATAACTTTTTCCGTAGAACTCGATTCTGCCTTCGGAATTAGTATACAGGGTCAGGTCAAAAAGTTATCGGACCCAACTTTATTTTTTTGAACGGAACACCCTGTATATTTAAAGTCCATAAGATTTGTCTTTTCTTTACCTTTTCAAAAATATATAAGAGTATGCACTTCAAAAAAAAGATGTTTAGCCTATAACTTTTTGACCTGACCCTGTATACAAATTCCGAAGGCAGAATCGAGTTCCACGGGAAAAGTATAAAACTTTCGATTTTGCCTTCGGAATTTGTATAAAGGGTCAGGTCAAAAAGTTATAGGCTAAAAATTTTTTTTTTTAAAGTGCATACTTTTATACAGGGTGTTTCCTAAAGATTGGTAAAAAATTCGTTGTGTGATTCCTGGGGTATTTTCATGAAAAAAAGTTCCTATAAACATTTGCCGAAAAATGCTTCCTAAGGGAGCTACGCCCCTTTAAATAGGGCACCCCGAAGACGGTTTTTCCTCAATATTTCCGAAACCTTACATACAAAAATCATGAAATTTGGTACATCATACAAACTTTTAATGCTGAATGAGAATTTGAGCTCAGAATTTCAAAATTTTAATCAGGGGCGTACAAAACTGGCGTACCATACCATTTAAAAAATTGGATTCTTTTAACCTTTAACCCCGCCAGTATGGTACGCCCCTGATTAAAATTTTGAAATTCTGAGCTCAAATTCTCATTCAGCATTAAAAGTTTGTATGATGTACCAAATTTCATGATTTTTGTATGTAAGGTTTCGGAAATATTGAGGAAAAACCGTCTTCGGGGTGCCCTATTTAAAGGGGCGTAGCTCCCTTAGGAAGCATTTTTCGGCAAATGTTTATAGGAACTTTTTTTCATGAAAATACCCCAGGAATCACACAACGAATTTTTTACCAATCTTTAGGAAACACCCTGTATATTTTTGAAAAGGTAAAGAAAAGACAAATCTTATGGACTATAAATATACAGGTTGTTCCATTTAAAAAAATAAAGTTGGGTCCGATAACTTTTTGACCTGACCCTGTATACTAATTCCGAAGGCAGAATCGTGTTCTACGGAAAAAGTTATAAAAGAAACAGTTTTTACATTTTCCATAACTTATCTGATAGTTTAGAGACGAGGGGTACCTTAAAATGCAACATTTTCAGTTAAGCCCTGTATCTTGAAAACTAAAAGGACTATGAAAATTTTGTTAACGGCATCTTTAGTTTCACGAAAAAGTAGCACACTGTCGCGAAAACCGCAACTTTCTATCTATAAGAATAACGGAGATAACCCGCAAAAGTACCCAAAATGGGACACCCTGTACAGGGTGATTCGCTATATATTGACCCCCTCTCTAACTGATTTTTAACAAGGTGTACTACAAAAAGTTTGATACAAAAGCTGTTTGGTTTATACTTAATTTTTCAAATTGAGCAATATCATCTATACAGGGTGTCCCAGAGCTTTCCACAGTACCCAACTTTGAAATTTTAAATGGAACGCCCTGTATTCCATTTCGTTTTTGGATTCTACATTATGTTCTGAGTCAAATCGGTTTGAGGTATATCTATTTTATCTTTTGCCGTCTTCGAGGTAGACGCTGTTGAAGTTTGTGAAAATACAAAATTCATTATATTTCGACCCCTCTCTTACTCATTTTATACAAGGTGTACAAAAAAAGTTTTTTACAAAAGTGGTTTGGTTTATACTAAATATTTCAAATTTGGCTGTATCCTTTATACAGACTCAAAAGCTGACCACAGCATTTAACTTTAAAATTACACTCGGGGCATCTTGTATTTTATTCAATTTTTAGATTCTACGTTAAATTCCAAGTTGAATCTGTAGAAGATAGAATCTATCTTATCTTCCGCCGTTTTTGAGATAAAGGCTGTTGGATTTTGCCTTTTTTTTTAGTGCTACAATACATAATAAAGCGTGAGCCTTTTGAAAATGGAAAGTAGCTGTTATTAAACTGAATCCTTTTTTATCATTTATGAGGCAGACTAAAGCTTCAAAGCAATCTTTATTCAATATGGTTATCAAGATACAAATCCTGGATTTGTCTAGAAAGTGGAAAAAGATATGATAGATTTATTTTGTATAGCTTCGACTCAGACTTCAACGTATAATCTGAAAATAAAATAAAATAAAATACAGAGTGTCTTATTTTAATTTTTGAAGTTGGGTGTTGTGGGCAGCTTTTGGGACACCCTGTATAAATAATATAGCCTGACTTTAAAAAATCATTATGAACAAGAAAACTTTTGTATTACACTTCTTTCTTCTCTTTGTGTAAAATGAGTTGGAGGGTGGTCAAAATATTCGATTTTCACTTTATACGCTCGTTAAATAATATACTATTATTTAATTATTTAGAGAAAATAATAGAACACCCTGTGTCCCTGTGTAGCTTCCAGTAACAAAATACACGCGATTAACAACGTCAGTACAATAGGAACAAAACCCACCTACAAATCAGCGCTCTACTTCAAACGCATAGCCAAGTCTATTTTTTTATTTCTAAAATCTAAACGTCTGTAGGCATAAATATTTTAGTTTATTTAGAGGTTTTGGACCGATCAAAAACCTGTTGTGCTTTTAAACATCAGTTGCTACATACGTGTTGCAGACGTTTTTTTTTTGTATTTAGACCTACCTATAAAAACACATTTTTTTCAAAAGTATTGTTTTAACTAATAAATATAATATAAAACACGTTTATCACGTTATATTGATAACAATGACATAAATCTCGCTTTCAAGAGGTGTTTTTTTTGCTCAAAAGGAATAATAAAATTATATCGATAGGTAGGAAAATTCATAATAAAATATTATAATGTGCATTTGCATAAGGGATTCGATTGAAAACGTCTGTACAGAACGCCAATTGCTAATCAGTTGTACGTTTTGCCTTGACCGTGCGGGCAAAAGCTACATCGTATTAGCAACAGCAAATGGGCTCCCGACTTTAAGCGCCTATTGCTAATCCGTTGTGGGTTTTGCCTATATGCTAACCGGTATTGTTCAATTCGCGTACGAATCTTTGTTCATGCCTGACTTGAGGTGCGGTCGAGTTTACGCTCCAAACACTCCGAGCACGAAAACTGTCAATTTAAGCGTGCACAATTTTTCGTGCTCGGAGTGTTTAGAGCGTAAACTCGAACTCACCTTTTGAGAAACTAGATATTTATTAGATTGACGCGAAGAAAACCAAGTTTGATTATTTCGATCGGAAATTTATTAGCAGAATATTAATTGTTTCACGGCGAAATTTTTTTTAAAGAAAATACGGGGTCTTGAGACAGATAAATCGAAACCTTGAGAACGAAGTGGTTGTTAATAGATGTTAACTTGTCAAGAAAGATTTGAACATGTTATATTGCGAAGAGGAAAAAGTTGAAATATTCTCTCTATACATACAGGGTGATCCAGTTTTATCCTACAATATTCCAAATTAGGATTCTACATCGGATTCTGCTAAGTGATTAAAATGAACAATCTTTATTCTATGAAAACCGAAATGAAAACCTTCAAAATATTTAGTTAATTTTTAGAAGCTTTCTTAAAAATGGATATAACTCCTATTGTTTGACTGGATTTCGTCGTCTTCCAGAATAAATGTCCATAGAATAAAGATTGCTCATTTTAATTAGTAGAACATGAATTTTAAATATTGTCGGATAAAATTGGGTCACACTGTACGTTGTTCAAATCTTTTTTGAGAAGTTGACATCCATTGACAATTACCTCGTTTCCAAGGTTTCCAAATAATACCATAAATTTCAAAACATGCTCGAAAAAATAGCAAACTTATGACGTTAATATCTTCTTATTGGTTGGATTTGGGTATAAGGTATGCTAACTAAACTTTTATCAATAAAAATTTTTTCCCAAGCATAAAATTGAAAAGTTAATGGGGGGTTCCATTTATCTGTGAACACCCTGTACATTTAGAATATTTTCTTTCTTGTTCAGTCGCACAGTTCTTTTTTTTAATGAATCCCACTAAAAAAAAGTTTAGGGGAGTTAAGTCGACTATTTCGCCCTATATTTACCGACTAGGAAAGTGTTCACCTATCCACACTCTCACGCATTTAGAGTTGAAAATCCAAAATTTAAAGTTAACTCATGCGTGTTGATTTAATTTTTTGAAAATTTTATATTTATTTTTTTATTATTTTTGATATACCTGAGGATGTTTATTGCAGATGTTATTTGATAAATTTGATGTGACTGATTTGTTATTGCATGAGTTACGAGATAAAAAGCTTCTAAATGCCTAATAACCAAGTTGGCAGTAATAGCTATAGAATCGTCGATGTTAAATATTATTTCATGAAATTTGGTGCAGATCCATTTTAGGGCATGACGAATCCTGTGGCGTAGGCAGATTTTTTCTGATTTTCTCAGCCTCCAAATGTAATCTAGTAGCCTTGGTTTAAAAGATAACTGTGCGCCACCTGGCCCCAAAATACACTTTTTCCCCCTCTACAATTTGAAAAAAAATCGGGTTAAAATCGCTCCATAAATAGAAATGTTATGAGGATGGCCCGCTTTGAAAGGAGTCACTCTGTATCTTGTATGTGACGCAATCTACAAGTATTTTTACTGTTTCAAATAGTCATAACTTTTTTGCCAAACCCTGTATCTTTGTTTTGAGTAAAAAAATATAACCTATAACCTTATTTCAACATCAAAATGATACTCTTGTTGAAAGTTGCTAGGAGCAATCGTTTTCGAGATATTTGCAATGTGGTTTTCAATGGCAATGTTTGAAAATAAACACATGTGGCTTTGAAAACGGCGTTATCATAGTAGTAATTTTGACAGCAGTTTCAATGTTCGATGTTTCTTGACAAAAAAAATGAAATTAAAAGTTTAAAAAAACAAAAAAAAAATAAAAAGTCTAAAATTAAATAAATGTATTTTTTTCAAGTAAAACATTGGGACAATAAATATTGTCAAAATAACAATGATGACGCCGTTTTCAACGCGACCTGTCTATTTTTGAAATTTGGGATTGAAAACACATTTCATGGATTAATTTAAGTGCAAATAACTCGAAAACGGTTGCTCCCATCAACTTCCAACAGGAGTATCACCTTTATGTAAAAATAATGCTATAATCATTTTTTTTTTACTCAAAACAAAGATTCAGGACTCGGCAAAAAAGTTATGACCATTTGAATCAGTAAAAATACTTGAACATGGCGCCACATACAAGATAGATTCATAATAATATCAAATTTGAACGTCCTATATCAAAAATACCCTGGATACCGATTTATGTTGAATTATGAAAATTATT
Source organism: Orchestes rusci (assembly GCA_958502075.1). Classification (NCBI taxonomy): domain Eukaryota; kingdom Metazoa; phylum Arthropoda; class Insecta; order Coleoptera; family Curculionidae; genus Orchestes; species Orchestes rusci. Next base: position 54,412,724 of record OY293304.1, read on the forward strand.
ATTGGATCTATTTAGATAAAACAAAAATAGAAACTGAACTTTGACACCCTGTATCTAAAAAACGAAACGTTTGCGCAAACATTTTTTTATAGTAAACTAGTATTTTTTTCCAGTGTAGAATATAGTGTTCAAATATTTCAACTTACCTTCGAGACACCCCTTATATTGAACTTTTTTTTGTTCACTTTGTGAAAAATGAGTTAGAAAGGGGGTCAATATACAGTGTGACCCATTTGTTTTCGAGACACCCTGAAAAAAAGTTTATTAATTGACCGATTTGGCTGGAGTTTCTTTTAAATCATAGAGCTTGACAAACTTTATTTTCTCGCTAAAAATGACTTTGCTCATACAAAGATTGAAGGCCTTCTTCGTCAGTTCTCAGTTGCAAAATTTTGACAAACCACATAAGCGATTTTTTTAAAAAAAATCTGTGCACGCCATTGGATTCCCTCATCCTCAAAACCGGCCTATACCAACTTATATCAGAAAGTATCAAGAGTAAACATTTCGTAAGAAAAATAAATCAATCGTTTATTTTTAAAACTTCACAGTTGGTCATGAAAAAAACAAATAAATTCTGGTTCGCCACCATTTTCTTCAATACACCTATCATTTCTTTTGCGAATTTTGAAAATTATTTCTGGTATTTGATTTCAACACAGGCACGAATTAAAAAAAAAAAAATAATATACAGGGTGTCCCTGAAATGACTGTACAACGCTTAGCCACAAATTCCTTGACCAAAAATAAGGCGATCTAGGCAATCTTACCTTTATCTAAAATTGCTTCGTTAAGTCTACAAAAGGCGGATTCAAAAAAAAAATGGTTTTTCTACATTTTTCAAAAACGTACTAATCGATTTTGATAATTTTTGGTACCTAGTCTTGGACCATGAAATTACGTTTTTCGTTTCTATAGCGAACGGTTGTAATTAATCGGAAGTGTTATAAAAGTGACTTCACATCTTGTTATTTCTTTTGATTTTTTTTTGGAATTGACTTTCTGATGATTCAGATGTTTTTATCTAATAGTTCAATGTATTGGGGAGTTTTTCTCTCTCCTGAGAAATTTCGCTGGGATAAGTGGTTGTGCCAGAAAAAAAATATTTTCAATTAGGTTCACAGATATTTTATTATTGATTTATTTTTTTCTAGCATAACTACTAATCCCAGCAAATTTTTTTCAAGAGAGGAAAACATTTTCTTACACACTGGGTTATTAGATGAAAACATCTGAATTATCATAAAGTCAATTCCATAAAAAATCAAAAGATATAGCTGCATATGACGTCACTGTTTTTTTTATGGAATTGACTTTCTGATGGTTCAGATGATTTCATCTAATAACCCAGTGTGTGAAAAATGTTTTTCCTATCTTGAAAACATTTGCTGGGATAAGTAGTTATGCTAGAAAAAAATAAATCAATAGTAAAATATCTGTAAAGCTAGTTGAAAACAATTTTTTTTTGACACAACCACTAATCTTCGCAAAATTTTTCAAGAGAGAGAGAAACTCCCCAATACATTAAACTTTTAGTTAAGATTTCTGAATTACCAAAAATTTAATGTAGTACAGTAAATCTGGCATCAAAAAGGGTCTTGACTCCCATCAAATGACCCCCGCTCTGATTTTTTGTCAGTTGTTATTGATCCATTAGAAAAGCCTAAATTCAAAAAGTTGTAGCTCCCCGTCCCCCCGTTTTTGAGGAACTCGAAAAATTTTTGGATCTGATTTTCTGGCAACAAATGCAATTTTTTGCATTGTTGAGGGTCAAATATTTTTTTCCTGTCGCAAAGTTTTTTAAAGTGAAAATCATGAAAAAACCTACAAAATCAATTTATGTAACTTTTTTTTCTACGATGCACTGTTCGCGAGATATGACCCGAGATTTTTCGCGAGCTGCTACGAGAGCATTCGAAAACGCACCTGCCGCCGGGCCTATTCTCATAACGAATATTCCACTAATGTACAAAAAATACCATAAGAGCAGCTGACTTTTTGGAGGCTTACAGCGAATATTCCACTCATGTACAAAAAATCCCATAAGAGCAGCTGACTTTTCAGAGGCTTACAGCGAATACTCCACTCATGTACAAAAATCCCATAAGAGCAGCACATATCACTCAAAATATATAGGAAACTTGAATGGGAGCCAATGTAAATAAAGATTTAGGCAACCAGAAAATCAAGTCGGATTTGTTTAGAGGACTACCCGTTGGATGGCGTTAGAGACGGAGATTTTCCTTAACAACGGTTGCCATAAATAACCAATCCCTAACCCTAGACGTCATTGTCATTTCACGTGTAATTTGAATTTTGTGCCGTAAGTTTCTAATTTCCAGTACCTAGATCATCTTGAATTGGACTATAATGTAAGCTTATCGGGAGTTCTTTGAGGAATGTATCGCCCCCCATGCGTGTTTTCTCTACAAATTTCACTCGACCTTCGGTCTCGTGAAATTTTGAGAAAACACGCATTCGTGAAAATTTATCGGTAATTTTTAAGCACTCGTGGTATTACCTTCGAAAATTGCATAGTAGGAATCGAGAATTGCATTGTTTACGTATCCATGGTCACGCTCCTTACAATCCCCTAACAGTTTTTTTATTTTCTAAGTGTGACAGTGCGTATTTTGATAAGTTTTTCGATAAAATTTCACGTTTTGGAACAGAAACAATACCTACAATCCATTGAAAAAAATGTTAAATATTATATTCTTTGATTCAATTAGTTACATAATTCGAGTAATTTTCTACCAAAATTACACTCGTGCAATAATTTTGCATTCAAGCTTATTGCCTTTTAAAAACTACATTCGTTCATTTCCATATTTTGGAGAAAGAGCCCGACACCGAAGGTGGATGGCTCTTTTAATGAATGAAATGAAATGAATGAACTCATGCAGTTTTTAGGCAATAAGCTTTCAAGCATAATTATCGATAATTTTGATGCACTTGTGCAATTACCCCCGAAAACACCAAATCGATAAAACCCCTCTGTCATGGCAACACAAATAAACACGTTGTCAGAGCAATGGATATGGCAACGACAATTTTTTTTCACAAATAACCACGTTGTCAGGGCAATCAACATGGCAACGCAAATTTAGTGAAGTTATATTCTAGAATTCGTGTAATATTCTTCTAAATACCATTCGTGCTTTAAAATTAACCGGTAAAATTTATCGGTAATTTTTAAGCACTCGTGGTATTACCCCCGATAATGTACAGGGTTATTGATTATAAATGCCCCCCATCTAACTTTTTTATTTGAAGTTCCAAAAAGTCTGGGCGAGGTCTAACTTTCTTATTTCAAATTGATACCCTATTTTTTTATTTGATTTTTGGATTCTCCTTCAGATTTTAATCATTTTTTATGTTGCATATCCTATACCTAGGTTTGATGTATAAAAAGATATTTGATATTTTATAAATTGAATAATACTAATTCATTGTTATAAAAAAGTGAAATATATCTATGGTTTCAAAGTATTGACGTAAAACTTCTCAGATTTTTAATTGATACCCAAAAAATGAACAAAAAATAAAATAACGTCCTATATAAAAAAAAAATCTTTTGAATCAAATGCAGAATTATTTATACTTTGATACTTCTACACTTTAAAAGTACTTAATGACGTGACATTTTCACAACAATAAATTATTATTATTCAATCAATAAATATCAAATATCTTTTTATACATTAAACTTAGGTATAGGATATGCTTCATAGAAAATGTTTAGAGTTAAAAGGAGAATCCAAATATCAAATAAAAAAATAGGGTATCAATTTAAAATTAGAAAGTTGGACCTCGCCCAGACTTTTTGGAGCACCCTGTTTATGTGAAAACAGGTTTTTTGAAAATTTCATTTTCAACCATGAAATTTTTATTTGGAACACCTTTTTCTAAACCGTCAAATAAAAAGTTAGAGGGGGGGGGCATTTATAATCAATAACCCTGTACAATATGAATAAACAGGGTGTTTCAGAATAACATGCTAATAATAAAGGGGGTGATTCTTGGGCTCATTTTAAGAAAAAAAATTCATATGAACGTATGTCCTAAACGCCTTAACTTTTTTCCCAAAAAATATGCAAACCAAAACCCGCATGGACGGCACTGGTCAGAATAATTAAATTGTTGGTGCATCAAAGAATGAGTATTAATGCCTAAAATACATGACTCAAATTTCATAAAGATATCTACAGTAATGACAAAGTTATTGTAAAAAAAGTATCTATTTTTTAAAACTTTGACACCCTGTATCTCAAAAGTTAAGGCGTTTAGGACATACGTTCATATGAAATTTTTTTCTTAAAATGAGCCCAAGAATCACCCCCTTTATTATTAGCATGTTATTCTGAAACACCCTGTATATACGATACAACAATAAACAATAATAATAAATGATGTATGTAAAACAAAAGAAGATACATAAAAAAAATTAAAATCAAATATATGTATGTAAATATAATATACAAAATCATGTACATGAAAATCAATGATTAAAAATATATATGAAACAAAAAATATCAATGACAAAGGTAGGGCAACTTATGAAACATAATAATTTTTCCAATAAATAATTTTAATCATCTAATTTTAATTTTATTTGATTTTAATTTTTATAGGTAATCTTGAAAACAAACTTACATAACTTTTTCAACGCACAAATATTCACGAAAAGAAGAAAAGTGGTATATCATATTTATGATGCAAATGATCTCCATGGTGCATTCATAACCATTCATATTTGATTAATTTTCCTTTAAATTCATGGATATTGGATGCCTACGCATCTTTAAGTCTAACTCCAATGCAGGTAGGTGATTATTCACATTATTTTGAATGATGTTTCAATTTCCCCAGTCACACCACTGATCTAAATTTAGATCGGTGAGTTACACGCAATAAGCAGCTGGTTTCTTATTGTCAAAAAATTTTCCGTTTCATGTTTCTTCCATTTTTTGAGACAAAATCTTCGCCCACATAATATTACACACAATCATTTTACTACCAATTTTTTTGAATTTGTAGGTTTTAATAAGACGTTTTAATAATTCTGAAAGGTTACGGGTAGTAAACTATCGTCGGTTATCGACGTCATGCAACCTACATAATATGCACATTTTGACATTGAATGCAATATAAAGAGTGTTCAATAAAAAATACGATCAAGTCACCTATGGATTGCAATTGTTTCAAAAAACGTATGTCTTGGTTAACATCGCAATTATGACATGACAATCCACTTTCTAAAGCCTCATACTCTGCACGCGAATATTCGCGGATTTTTGACAGATAATTTTTATGCCGCACATTCGCGTCTTTTCTCCATACTCACCGACGCGAAATTCGCGTTTGCGAAAGTGCGGCAATCGCAAAATAGTTGAAATGGTTTTAACTTTTTAGCGATCTTCTGTCATTGCACTGTCATTAGTGTCATTTCCCGTCGGAAGCGGAAGCACTCAAGCAAAGTTTATTATTTTTTTTCCATCTAGTGCTCCTAAACAGAGGCATATTCCATGAATTAAAAAAAACCTTGCGATTGGTATATCATTCCATTCCAGACAGTCTCAAAACATCATCTTTCTGGTTATTCCAGATTGCCTCGCAACATTCATTGATTATTCGAGATATACTGTCGTTGTGGCCCCAACTCGAAAAGAATATGATTTAGATATCATGCTGTCACCTGATGCTAAATATCTCAGCGATAACGACAGTCTTTCAGCTGGGGAGATAGTTTCTCTATGGAAATCATTTTTAGTTATTGATGGACCTATTTGTGTAAGAGCAATTCAAACTTCAAACTGAGTTGCAGTGATTCTTAGATAATTAAAATATTTGTCCTCATCAGTTAAGCGCATCTTGTTGATACAATTATTAAAATCTTCTTGAGCCTTCCTTTGCAAAAAAATGTCCTGTATACCCACATATTCTTTTTCTCAATCTCTTGGCTGGTCTTGTACGGTTTTTATTAAATATACACTGTGGGCCAAATTAAATTAGAACCTAGTTTGATCCTTAATAACTTTTTTGTTTGTTTATGGATTTAGATGAATTTTGGATATGATATTGTTCAATATGTTCTGGATGTTCCTCCAAAATTGAGTTTTCGAATTTTGGACAGGACCGGACTTACGACGTTTTTATAAAATTGGTGCATTTAAGCTCGTTGCAAAAACGAACTGCGCTACGTACAGACCAACTGATATATTTTTTGAGAAGGGCATTAGTGGGAAAAGGTATCCTGATAATATCAATATTCTAGAACCATAACCTAAGAAACTATGATTTTTTCTATATGATGGTGCTTGTCGGCATAAAAACTATTTCACTCCGTTTCAAAGCAAATCCAGCTCTTGGACAACGCCATTCTGGACTTTCTGGCCATTGGAGTGTAGAGACATGAAAGTTTCCAATGACATGTCTTCCTTGGCTGACCTGATCTGCCTCACTTCAGCGTCCTGATCATCGTGGTTCCCAGCATACCGAGCTAAACGATTGAAGTGAACAACCCTCGGTTTTCCTCGTGGTGGCTTTCGAATCCTGTAGACGACGTCATTGATTCGCTCCAGAATCTCATACGGGCCCTCCCAAGAACTTTGCAGTTTTGGGGAGAATCCACGTCGCCTCTGTGGGTTGTGAAGCCAAACCAAATCCCCAACCTGGAACCCTCCTTCTTCGGCCTTCACGTCGTACGCTTCTTTCATCCTGTCGCTGGCACTTTGGATGTTTAGTCGGACCCGTTGATGGATATCGTCCATTTTTCTACGAAGATCACTTGCGTAGTCTTCCCCAGCGACATCCTCACCAGGTGGACAGCCAAACTTCAAATCGCAGGGCAGCCGGAGTTCACGACCCATGATGATCTTGGCAGGTGTTTCGCCCGTCGATTCATGAACTGCTGACCTGTACGCCATGAGGAATAGGGGAAGATGTTGATCCCAGTCTCTTTGATGGTCAGAGACAACTTTGGCCAAGTGTCGATTGATGGTTCGGTTCATTCGCTCCACCATGCCATCCGATTGTGGGTGTAACGCCGTTGTCCTTGTCTTCTTGATCTTCAAGACATCGCAGACGTTCTGGAATAGCGTCGATTCGAAGTTCCTGCCCTGGTCCGAATGCAGCTCCAACGGGACACCGAAACGGCAAAACCATTCCTTAATCAAGACATCGGCAACGGTAGCTGCCTCCTGGTTTGGCAAGGCATACGCCTCAGCCCATGGAGTATCAGTGACTGCCGAATCTCCTGGTCTCGAAGTCCATCCAAGAAGGCCTGAACTGCAAGCCTCTCCATAACGTTCTCTGGCGTGGTTGGATAAGCCAGTCGTGCAAGGCGAGCAACATCCGCTTCAAACTCCTGCAAGGTCTCGTTGGTCTTCTGAATGCGATTTTTCAACTGAGAGTGGTAGACGTGCTCCAAGTGAGTTTGCCCATATCGCAGTTTCAGATGCTTGACTAGTACATCGTAGTCCTCCTGCTCCTGGGTGTTGAGCGTCTGCAGGATTTCTGTAGCTTCCCCACGAAGTGCCAGAGTCAATGCCAGGGCTTCTTCGGTTTCGGTCCATCCATTTGCCCTTGCCGCTGCCTCGAACTGACGATGGTAATTGTTCCAGGACAGCTTGCCATCAAACTGAGGGGCTTTCATGTGGTCTCGCACGGTATCAGACTCCATTTTAGCCCCTTTGCTCTCGAATGGAACGTCTGGTTGCTTCATGATCACTGTTACTTGCCTTCGCACTTCCTCGATTTCTTCTTCCAAAGTCTTCATTGTATCTCCAAGTTTTGCTTCAATTCGTTGCTCAAGGTTCTCAATTTCTTCCGTTACCTGATCCTTCCAGAAGTTGTAGTTGTCCGCCAGCTGTTCCTTGATTTTCTCCTCCATGGCTCTGGAGGATTCTTCCAGCTTTTCTTCCATAGCTCTGGAGGATTTTTCGAGCTTCTCTTCCATTTTCCTCGAATTCTCTTCCATGGCTCTAGAAGATTCATTAAACTTCTCTTCCAATTTTCCTTCCATGGCTCTAGAAGATTCTTCCAGTTGATCCTTCAAGTTCTTGGACAATTTCTCAACTACTGCGTTGGGATCGGGAATCTCAAATTGGAACGTATCAGGATCCATGCCTTCTTCCATTAAAGCCTCACGAAGCCTTGTTTGTAGATCAGTTTTCTTACCGCTACTATCCAGGTCACGCTCTTCCAGCTCCCTCTTCAACTCAGCGACCTTCAATCCGGTTAAAAACACTAGTTTCGCAGCCATTAAAGCGAATATTTATGTCCGTTTCTATAGCACGCAATAAATCCCACTTTTGACACCAATGTAACGAGTTTCGCTATAGAAAACACTGTTCAGCACTAAATAATTTATTTTACAAGTCACTATGTACAGAACTCACTATTCACAAACAAAATCACAGCTTATTTATGTTTTACGATTTATATTTCACGACGTATTCAGAACTGAACTAACTAACCGAACTGACGGATCTCATTATATACCCTGGCCAGGATTAAGAGAACAATCCAGATCTTTTTAGAAAAGCGAAGAATGTTCGACGCCATCTAGCCTTGCTAGAATGTACCAGAATGCCAAACAATTCTACACAATGTGGTGGCTGCGGCGGCGCATTCACCATGCAACGTCACAATAGGTAAGTTTGCCTAGATGACATTATTTTTGGTTAAGGAATTTGTGGTTAAGCGTTTTACAGTCATTTAAGGGACACCCTGTATTTCCTTTTTCGGTAAAATTTGGTATGGGCCCGTTTTGAGAGACGCCGAATCTAAACTACTCAACAAAACGAACGGTACACCCGAAATTTTCGCCTATGTTTGGACACTCATACTTTTTTAACGAATCGATGAAAAAATATGCGGTTTGCACCACGATGTAGAGCATTTCTTTGCGGTTTATGCGGATGGTTCAAAAAGTTAATTTCCTCAAAAACATCTTTCATACAGGGTGGTACAAAAAGTACTGTAAATTTTCATTTTATTTACTGTCCCCCCATTTCCACAGAGATTTTTTTGAGCTTTTTTTCGATATGCCCAAGTGTTTGTTACGTCCATACCTCGGGACATTTTTGGAATTTTCGTGATATCTTCTTTAGTTTTTGAAATATCGACTTTTTCAAAATTATGACACGTAGGGCTTTGAATGGCTTTTCTGCTAATTCTTAGTGTACAACTGACAATGTTATGGCATAGATCTATTGTTTAGCTGTCTTTCTGATGACTTATTGGATACTCAGCAATATTTTCAGTATACAGGGTGTGCCAAAGAATTTTGATCATAAGTAAAGCACTTTTTAGTTATTTTGCCAGGTTTTCTTGAAAATTATTATGTCGGGGATGCTGTATTAAATTCTAATCGAGTTTGGAGTGATGTTCAATGTGATTTACCGAAACGGTTTTGATAATTTTGCTGGACTTTCAGTTTTCGAAAAGTCGTTATCATTCATCTAACCTGTTCAAATATCTTTCCCATTCGAAATTTTGATCACATTTTGTTACAAAATTTTATTAATGACCTTTTTTTTTCAACATTTTATTTGTACTGCGCAAAAAAGAATTTTAAAAATGATAATCGGAAGTGGCTAGAAAAATTTAGCACAAAATGTCATAGCGAATTTTTTTATTGGTAGGTGCGATACATTTTTCGATCACTCTAAAAACTCTAAAAATTATGATAAAAATACAGGAGAAAAAAAATCCTCCAAAAATATCACATCAAAACATTTATTTATGTCTAACTTTTTTTTTTCGAGCACCCTATACAATCAAACAAACTTGCATTTTTGGAAAAACACCATGCATGAAGTCATTAATAAAATTTTGTAACAAAATGTGCTCAAAATTTCGAATGAGAAAGATATTTGAACAGGTAAGATAAATGATAACTTGACTTTTCGAAAACTGAAAGTCCAGCAAAATTATCAAAACCGTTTCGGTAAATCACATTGAACATCACTCCAAAGTCGATTAGAATTTAATTCAGCATCCCCGACATAATAATTTTCAAGAAAACCTGACAAAATAACTAAAAAGTGCTTTACTTATGATCAAAATTCTTTGGCACACCCTGTATACTGAAAATATTGCTGAGTATCCAATAAGTCATCAGAAAGACAGCTGAACAATAGATCTATGCCATAACATTGTCAGTTGTAAACTAAGAATTAGCAGAAGAGCCATTCAAAGCCCTACGTGTCATAATTTTGAAAAAAAGTCGATATTTCAAAAACGAAAAAAGATATCAAGAAAATTTCAAAAATGTCCCGAGGTATGGACGTAACAAACACTTGGGCATATCGAAAAAAGGCTCAAAAAAATCTCTGTGGAAATGGGGGGACAGTAAAGAAAATGAAAATTTACAGTACTTTTCTTACCACCCTGTATAAAAGATGTTTTTGAGGAAATTAATTTTTTGAACCATCCGCATAAACCGCAAAGAAATGCTCTACATCGTGGTGCAAACCGCATATTTTTTCATCGATTCGTTAAAAAAGTACGAGTGTCCAAACATAGGCGAAAATTTCGGGTGTACCGTTCGTTTTGTTGAGTAGTTTAGTTGCGTGAATAGATTTTTTCTAAAAACATCACTAATGTGGTTTATCAAAATTTTGCACATGGGAACTGGCAAAGTTGGCCTTGTTTTTTCGTGAACGAGGTCATTATTGGTGAGAAGATACTACAATTTTTGAAAAAAAACGAACCAAATCGATCGAAACTTTTTTTCAGGGTGACCCGAAAACAAATAGGTCACACTGTATGTATAGGGAATCACTCCTGTACAGGGTGTCCCAAATTCGAGCAGCATCATTGGGATATTGAAAACGGTAAGAGATCAAATCATAGTCCGAAAAAAACTGAAATTTGTCATTTTGAATTTTATTTTTTCTCTGGCTTCATTATAAGAGATATTGATAAACAAAAAAATACTTTTTCATGACAGATTTCTCTCCTCTACAAGATGCCGTCATCAAAATTTCAATCCGACGTTTTGTCATTCGAGGACCATCATCAATTTTGTTATTCTTTTTAATACGGCACAGGATTATTTATAACGGGTTTTGAAAGGCTCGTATGTTCCTAAACCAACGATGTATCGCACTTTTTCAAAAACTTTATGTTAATAGATTTTCCAATAAGAACTAATGTGTTGGAGAGAGACAAAAATATATTTTTGATAGGATTAAAAACAAACAACTTTCTTCACAATAACGCATTACATCGTTGGTTTAGGAACATAAGAGGCTCTTAAAATCCGTAATAAAAAATCCAGGTCCGTATTTGAAAAATCAAATTTGATGAGTCCTTGAATGACGAAACGTCGTATTGAAATTTCGATGACTGCATCTTGTAGAGGAGAGGAGACTGTCATAAAAAATTATTTTTTGTTTATCAATATCTTTTCAAATGAAGCCAGAAAAAAATAATTCAAAATGACAAATTTCGATTTTTTTTCGGATTTCTCCGTTAATACTTGAAATTTTGAAACCTTCTAACCAGCATTTTGTTAGTCATCAAAATGCACAACTCTGCCATGATTTGAACTCCATCGTATCTGTTACCGTTTCCAATATCCCAATGATGCTGCTCGAATTTGGGACACCCTGTACATTTAATAAAAATGTGAAACAGTAATCTTCAATGTTTTTTTTTTGTATTTGATTTTGTATATATTTTAGGAGCCTCACCATCATCTTCACAAGCCACCAACTTTTCCGCCATTTTTTCCAATCGCGTTCTCTCTTGGTCGACTTCCATCACGCATTGTAGAGCATTCTTTTCAGAAGCGGGCATTTCTCTTGTCAGATGGAATATATCGATGTGTTCCGGGATAGGAACTTCTCTGAAAAATTATGGACATGAAATCATCCAAACCATCTACGAGTGTGATAGAGGTGCAATTATTGATCATAACACTGGCAAACAGGTTGGCGCAAAAGTTATGCATCAGATTTAAAAAGGAGATAGGGAAAGTCATTTCCAACAAAAAAAAGTCTCATGAACATCTACATAGTCGTTCTCTAGTTATAGACCGGTGGATAACGACTATTTTTGGGTAACGTTCAATGTCTTTTGAGCTGGAGAATGGTACATGTATTTAAATATTTGAAGTCAATCAATGCAATAACATTTTTTTTCTCCGTGTACCAACCCCAACATCAATAATTGAGATTGTATCAAAAAATTGAGAAAAAAAGCGGTCGATAAAGTGAATTAAAACCCTTTTTTTGGAGTGTTGGATCTTCCCATTTCCCATCTTCTATTATGGAACTCCATCCAGAAGCGAAATTCAACAAACCAAAGCGGTCGATGCCCATCTGCCGTTGTGATTTTATGATTCTACACTAAAAAAAAATACATCGGCAGATAGTATCAAGCGATAGGTGGTTCTGCAGGAACTTACTATAAAATTGTTGTGAAAAATGATTGAAAAAAAACGATTAATGCCCGTCTCGTCTGCCGAATCAAAGGTAGGTGTGAAAGCTCAAAGAAAGCCTCAAAAATCCATCGGCAAACCTATAGGACATATACTTGATAATGATTGCGAATTTGCAGATGCCAATTGAATACATGTCATACATTGTCATGAAAATATTACAAATAAAGATTCGCAATAATTATCAAGTATATGTCCTACATGTCTGCCGATGGATTTTTAAGGCTTTCTTATAGCTTTTATACCTATCTTTGATTTGGCAGACAGGCATCGATAGTTTTTTTTAAATCATTTTCCATAACCATTTTATAGTGTGTTCCTGCAGAACCTATCACTCGAAACTATCTGTCGATGACTGCCGATGGATTTTTTTTAGTGCAGATTCATAAAATCACAACGGCAGATGGGCATTGATCGTTTTTTTTTCTCTATTTTTTAATTCAATTTCAATTAAGTATTGATCTTGGAGTTGGTACACGGGGAAGGAAAATTTGTATTGCATTGATCAACTTCAAATATTAGCTTACCACAGCTCGGCAGACCGGCATTGAATGTTACCCAAAAATGGTCGTTATCTCCAGGTCCATTATCGTAATTGTGATTTTTTCCTGTTTTCGCAAATAAAAACATGTAGCAATATGTGTTTTTTCGCGAACGATGTTGAAATATCCATAGACGTATGTTAACAAGACACAAAACGCCTATACGTTTGGCATTATGACCACAACTTGACAAACAGGGCTGATAGGGGTATCCGAAACGGGTTTGCGTATCTCAAGTTAGCGTGATTCCTCAGCTTTTCTGTTTCCAATTTTCCAATTTTGTTTTCATAACAGTTGACATTTTTTTCGTGACAAACAAAAAAGCTGTTGAAAATTGCGAAACTCGAAGAGAGTGAGGACATGTGGTTATAATATGGAATATGAAAACAGACAAAGTTTTTTCAGTACCATTTTAATAACGTTAATAGATATTGATTTACAAATGAATGTTACTCAAACAGTGTGCCACAGATTCGAGTGTATGCATGGGGAACTCAGTTATCGTAAAAGGTACAGGGTCAGTTAAATGAATGCAAAGTTGCGCATTTTTATGCTCAACAAAATGCTGCCATTTTGAAAAACTGCGACTACTTCCGAAGATATTTGAAAAAACCGAAATCTCGCAAAACGTTGATATTATTTTCTGAGTTTCTTTGAAAATATGTTTTAAAATAAATTACACTTTGTCATTGCCACTTTATCTCCTCTACAAGATGGTGGTGTCAAATTGAAAATCCAACGTTTCCTCTTTGAGCTGCCATCATCAACATTATTTTTTTGAATACGGACCTGGATTTTTCATTTTATTTTTAGTTATCTTTTGACATCCCTGAGTCATTGAGGTGATTAGATGAAGGTGTAGACTAATGGGTTGCCTCAGCAACCTAAAATATGTTTAATTATTATTCACCTATTATTGTTATTTTTAATATTTGGTTAAAATGGCAATAGTTTTGTTTAAATGGCAGAGATTGATCAAGTTTTTATATGTAATTTTTTTATTTTCCATGACATCCCTAGTTTGAATTAAATTTTATTATATGTATCGTTATTGGATGTTATTTCGATTTTGGTTCAGTCGATTAGTTTTGATAAGTTGTGCGTGCAGGTTTTCTCATAAGAATAACGTGTCAAAAAAGGATGGATTTATGAACCAAACTATGTGCTAGAGAGACAAGGGTTGCCTAACTAATTTTCTCTAGTACTATTTTCTAGATGAGTTTTTTTTTCGACGGGGCCCATACCTCAATGCCTTAAGATAATTAAAAAAATAAAAAATCCAGTTCCGTATTTTAAAAAATTAACTTGATGATGGCCACTCAAGAATGAAACGTCAGATTTTTAATTTGATATCGCCATAACGTAGAGGAGAAAGTGTATTCGTTTTAAAATATCTTCTCAGATAAACTCAAATCACATTCTAAGCAACTTGCGGTATAACTTGCGGTAAATGCAAAGTTTTCCCGTAGTGGCAGACACAAGGAATCTCTCCACGAAAGCATGCTTTAAAAAATCGTGAAATTCAGTTTGCAAATGTTCATTATCTATTTTGACTTGACATTCATGTCCTTCGCTTTTGATAATTTTTAGTTCTAAAAGATATAGATTTAATTTTTGCATCAAAAACTCGAAGTTAGTATTTACAATTAATTACATGCGGCAACGACACTTGAACGGCCTCCTGCATGACAAACGCCAGTCCCTCGCGGCGCTCACGTGAGGCAAAAAGAGAAAAACTCGGTAGCTGGTGATACTGGTTTTTCGAATCTCTCTAAACCGAAAGATCCCATAGTAAATGACTGCCAAAATTTATAGTAAAACGGTTTTTATTTTCAATTTTTTCATTCATAACGTAGATGATAGACTATTGCTTATGTAGGGGAATCACGGCTCCATATTTACAAAGTTTTAATGCTTGACTGCCTCTGTCAATTCTATTTTTAGTCTAAGCTCGTATTAACGTTTTTGAGAAATTTTGTTTTTTCTTTCAATATCTTCGGAAGTATAGTCGGAATTTTTCAAATTTCAAAATGGCATTTTGTTGAGCATGAAAATGCCCAGCTTTGCATTCATTTAACCGACCCTGTATCTTTTATAACAACTGAGATCCCCATGTATACACTCGAATCTGTGACACCCTGTATATCGCATGTGCGTATTGAAAAAAAAACATGATATAATAGGTGTTTTTGTGTAGGATAGATGGAAAGTTCAGTGCAGATTACTGGCTACCAGTACAAAAAAAAATTCACCAAACGCGTTAGTATATTTAGTGCAGACATTTCGTTACACCTCCTTTTGACCTGGTCTAACCAGTGCAGTAATGTGCATCCTGCACTGATATAAAAAAACACGATACACTGGCTGCACTAACCGCCTAACAAACGCCGCGCCGCAGTGTAGAAAAGTGTTCACAAGTGGAGCATAACAAACAAACCTAATATGTTGAGGGATCTTGAGAGATAATCCAGAAATGGAAAATCATCCTCAATGTTTGAGACCACATGAAAAAATACAGATAGAACTATTATCTGCTTTCATAGGCAGCCTTATATGGACGAATTATATTATGTTTTTAAAATATTATTTCTCGATACCCACCTGTTACCGAGTACCGACAATAAAGTGGACTTTCCACATCCGTTCAATCCAATCAAACCATATCGACGGCCACAATTCAACTCCAACATGGCATCCTGCAACATCTCGGATCCGTGGAAGGTAATAGAGAAGTTCTCGATCTTAACATCCCTGGATTTGGGATGGACGGCAAGAGAACCAGTACAGGCTCTTGCGTCGGCATTTAGTTTTGCGTCGGCTTCAAATTTAGCACATAAGGCTTCTACAGTCAAAAAAACACAGATTGACAATGTGGTAATAATTAAATACTATACCGATGAGCAACCAAAATAATGTAAATGAAATGGTACATTAATATCAATTTATACATTGTTCGCAATTGTCTCGTACAAAACTCATTTTGAAATTATTTAAAACAAACGGTAATGATAGGGACAAAGAAAAAAAAATTGCAGACGGGCATGTATCGACGATTTTTTTAAATTTATTGTGAGAATCCCTGAGAAAAAACTACCGTGAGTTTATGAAAGCTCCGAAGTCTTGGCACTCGTTTTTTAAAAAAACACCATGGGAAAACACTTTTCGAAAATTTTAGTACTTTGCTTTTCTGAAAATAAGTAAATCTGATACAACTTAGGACTGATCTCTCTAGGTCCATTGGTTGCGGACTTCCTGCCCAGTAAAAATGGAGTATTTTTGGCATTAAGTGAAAATTTGTCGGTATGTGTTTTCATGGCACGTACTGACTAAACTGATGGTCCCCGAAAGATATTATAGGAATTTGAACAGCTTCAACTTGGTACCAGAATAGTGTAGCTAGGTGTCATAGTTTTCCCAAAACTAGAAAATACTAAACCATCGAAGTATGGTATGATGAAAACATTGTATTGAATGTATTGTTCCAATTTATGCCAGTGGGGGAGGGAGGGGTGCATAGACGACGTTTTCTGGCAGTGGAAGGAGGTCGACAAACTATGATTTCGAGTCATCCAAATGTTCAGCCTCCTCATCCAGGATGATAGGAGTTGCATTGATGCTGCTTCGTCCTTGCAAAACGAGAATAGGACTGGGCACCTGTCTTTCTGTGGGTGCACGATTCCGTACACTCTTTCTCGTATTTGCAACCATTTTTAGAAGCATCTGATGGGCAGGCTCCATCAGGATCTTTCCAGCATTTTCCCTTGTTCCTAGGTCGATCCAGTGGATTTCGTTTAAAAGTGATACCACTTTATCTTATTTGGCCAGACAAGCGCAAAAGTGGTGACACACTCTTTGATGGCGTGGATACTGAGCACACTCTGTGAGTCGACATCTTCCCTAATGACAAACACTACGACGTTCCTTACTATATCAGCATTAGCTTCTTCTTGAGACTGATTTACCTCGGTAACCGCCTCTTAAATTCAATACGCATAGACGGTGGATTTCGTGCCCTTGCGCATTACCTCGTCAGTGAACAAGGACAACGGGTACGATGCTATCTCATACTGGCTAATACAAAAAATGCTGCTGCAACTTTTCGTCTGACAGTTTTGTGAAGCAGACCCCTGGAATATGGCAAGGGGATCAAACAAATTTTTTTTGTTGAACACATTTCCAGAGGTGCTGATGCCAAGGTGTTCACTTTGTCATCTCATTCAAGTGCTTTTGTGTTTCTCTCCTTCAATTCCAGATTCTTGAGCCAAGTGGCAGTTCATATTGGAGCCTCCGTTCAGATGTAAGAGTTGAAGTTCAAGTGAAACGCTCCACCTCGCAAATGTTGAACATGGAAATCATCCAGCGGGGCCAGCACACTCCAAGGTTAATTGATATGTAGATTAACCTTGAGCACACTCCTTGATATACACATAGAGACAATGTTTGATACCAAATTGAAGCTGATTCTCTATAATTTCTTTCCTTAAGGCGTTTTTATGCAACCGTAAAAAATTTGAACTGCAGATCAACAGTGAAATACAGTTCATAGTTTTATGCAGCCGGGCGGCCGGCCCTTGGACTCTTCTCTAGGACCATTAGTTAAACGAGTATCGTAGATCGGGGCAAAAGCCCGCTGCGTGGTAAAAGTCCTGTTTTGTAGAGCGTACGGCAGTTTGCATAACTCTTTTAACCGATGAGGTGCTGCTTAAATTGTTTAACGAATTCCGTGGAATAGAACTGCAAAAATGAGGTAGATTTGAAAATTATCTTTTCACTGTGATTTTTCGGGTCAACCACTTAAGAAATTGAACTTAGTGATTTTTCTACTTTTTAGCGCTTTTAAACTAAAACTTATTTTTATTTTTTTTTCTACATTTTAGAAACTACAAAAAATTTAAAAAACCAGTTCCTAACGATATGGTTGTTTTTTTAATGGATGTTTGAAAAACATATATTTTTTTCAAAATAGGACTTTTAGTTCATGATCGGACTTTTACCCCATACCATGGGGCAGGTCTTATCTGAACAAAAAAATTGAACTTGTGAAACAATAAGTTGTATTTTCACTAGTATAACCTTATATTTGAGTAGTGATATAAATGAAATTTTACAAGCATAAAACGATCATTCATATTTCTCAAAATGGCGGACATTTTAGAGCTTATCTGTTAGGTGCGGGCTATTGCCCCGATCTACGCAATGTGTAGTTGGGAATAGACATTACCGACAAATTGAGTTCTCTTTGGAAAGGTATAGCACACTAACTTCGAAAAACGCTTACAAGTGTCAAAATGTCGGATTTTTCCGAGACCCCTTGCGAGTTGCACAGGTTTTTCGGGGTTGCAAACTTGGGTATTAACTATTCTCAAGAATCCCCATAACGTAGCAAAAAATTGTAGATACTTGCGCATTTGGATTTTTATTTTTAGTAGTTTCAAATTTTAGTTTCAGATGAATTATCTAAATTATTCGTATCTCTTCTTCGACGTTGATATTTCAGAATCATGTTAAATACTATTGTTTCCATTATAATTGCGAATGAACTGAATGTATATTCTTACTAGGACACTAGTTTCTATTGTCAAAGTGCATTTTCTAATATTTTTGTCTAATAAACACCTTTCTTGTGAAGTATGAAATTCTGAAATATTATCAAAGTCTGGCATTGAAGGATGTAAATGGAACAATAAGCAATTAACGATAATAAAAACGTTTCGCACTTGTAATTACTGCTTCACCAAGCAAGTGAACATGACTTATCTCTAAGTGTTGTTTTGGTAAGTAAGTCGTCCAAATGATGAAAATAGCTTATTGATTAAAGGGTGGCTTTATTAAAGATCAAGTTAATGCTAACTAGAATTTCTTGAAATGAACTTATCATATACTTTATGAAGAATTGGCTAGTATTATAGGAAAATAATTAACTTTATCTACAACCGTGCGATATTCAATGTACTTATAACACACGATTCTGTGTGTGGTAAGAACCATATTATCTATCGCCGTCCTGTAATAATTTTGTTCGCACGTTGCAATTTTGTCAATGGTGCTAAGATGCTAGAGATAAGTTTTTATTTCTTGGAAACTTTTGGATACTTTGTCACTGAACAGTACAGTTGTAGATAAAATACCTCGTAAAATACTGTATATAATTCGTATGGTAATTTGGTAATACCGCCCTCCAGTGATTACAAACCTCGCCTAACCGGCTCGGTAAATTTTGCAATGTTCACACTCGTGCGGTAATACCCTAGTTACCACACCAATGGACAATTTGCATACATTTTCAAATTACTTAGAATTTTATATATATATTCTAGAAAATATTATGAAGTCAACAGCGAAAAATGTTTTCCAAAATACCCAAAAATATTCTAAATAAATAAAAAACAAAACGCAAGTTTCACTGTATGATTAAAAACGGGGAGGAGCCCGATAACCCTCACGAGAGAGAGAGAGAGAGAGAGAGAGAGAGAGAGAGAGAGAGAGAGTCATCTCAGTCAATACGTCAGACGGAGATAGATAATGTATACTGTGACGTAGTGGATGTTGATTGGCGCTCTTTAATCGGTGATTACTACGTAAATAGAGGTCATAGGTTGATTTTTTAAAAATCAATGGCATCAGAACTTACTAATCCTTATATTTTTCATATTTCCAAAAAATATGCAAATTGACCATTATACAGGGTGCCACAGATTCGAGTGCATGCATGGGGATCTCAGTTATTATAAGAGATACAGGGTCGGTTAAATGGTTGCAAAGTTGCGCATTTTTATGGTCAAGAAAATGCAATTTTGAAATATGAAAAATTCCGACTACAACTTCCGAAATTTCGCAAAAATGTTTGTATCATTTTCGGCGTTTGTTTGAAAAGACATTTTAAAATAAATTACACTGTCATTGCCACTTTTTCTCCTCTACAAGGTGGTGGTATAAAATTGAATATCTGACGTTTCGTGTTCAAGCTGCCTTTACATTAACTTTATTTTTTTAAATACGAAGTGTATTTTTTATTTTATTTTTAGTTATCTTTTGACGTCCTTGAGGCATTGAGGTGATCAGATGAGGGCGTAGAGTGATGCGTTGCCTTAGCAACCTATATATTTTCAAATATTATTCACCTATTATTGTTATTTTCAATATTTTGTTACAATGGCAATATTTTTGAACACTTTTGCAGAGATTGATTCCGTGTTTTATTTGTAGTTTTTTTATTTTCCATGTCATTTGTGGATTTGATTTAATTCATTAAATGTATCGTTTTTGGATGTTATTTCGATTTTGGTTCAGTCAATAAGTTTTGTTTAGTTGTGCAGGTCTTCTCATAAGAATAACGTGTCGAATAAAGAAGGATTCATGAACCAAACTATGTGTTAGGGAGACAAGGGTGGCGTAGAGTGATGCGTTGCCTTAACAACCTCAATATTTTCAAATATTATTCACCTATTATTGTTATTTTCAATATTTTGTTACAATGGCAATATTTTTGAACACTTTTGCAGAGATTGATCCAGTGTTTTATTTGTAGTTCTTTTATTTTCCATGTCATTTGTGGATTTAATTTTATTCATTAAATGTATCGTTTTTGGATGTTATTTCGATTTTGGTTCAGTCAATAAGTTTTGTTTAGTTGTGCAGGTCTTCTCATAAGAATAACGTGTCGAATAAAGAACAATTCATGAACCAAACCATGTGTTAGGGAGACAAGGGTGGCCAAACTGATTTTCTCTGGAATTATTTTTTAAATGAGTATTTTTTTCGATGGTTGCCATACCCCAATGCATTAAGACGTGAAAAGATAACTGAAAATAAAGTTGATGATAGCAGCTCGAAGACGAAAAGTCAGATTTTCAATTTGATACCACCATCTTGTGGAGGAGAAAAAGTGGCAATGACAAAGTGTAATTTATTTCAAAATATCTTTTCAAACAAACGCAGGAAATGATGAAAACGTTTTTGCGAAATTTCGGTTTTTTCGAATATCTTCGGAAGTAGTCCGAATTTTTCAAATTTCAAAATGACATTTTCTTGAGCATAAAAATGCGCAGCTTTGCATCCATGTAACCGACACAGTATCTCTTATAATAACTGAGGTCCCCATGCATGCACTCGAATCTGTGGCATGTATAATACAGTGTGTCTCCAGAATAAAATGATGTATACAGGGTGTTTACTTTTCAATTTGATGTTTGAGAAAAAAATGTTTTAAATGAAAGCTTAATGCTCGGCTTGATGGTTCAAAATGAATTTTGTGAAAACAAGGTTTTCACATATACAGAACTTCTGAGCGTAATCCAACTTTCTTATTTCAAATCGCAACCCTATTTTTTTATTTAATTTTTGCATTCTCTGGAAAATTCTCAACATTTTTCATATAGCATACCCTATACCCAAACTCAACCATAAGAAGATATCAACATCAGAAATTTGCTATTTTTTCGAGCAAGTTTTGAAATATATGGTATTATTGGGTAACCTCGGGAACGAAGTAGTTGTTAATAGATGTCAACTTATCAAAAAAGATTTGAACAACTTACAGGGTGACCCAATTTTATCCGACAATATTTAATATTTAGATTCTGCTAATAAAAATGAACAATCTTTATTCTATGGACATTTATTCTGAAAGACGACGAAATAGCCCATCAAACCATGACAAAATCCACTCAAACAATAGGAGTTATATTCATTTTCAAAAAAGATTCTAAAAAGAAACTAAATATTTTTTTGTACAACCTACACGTAAAGTTCACTTTTTAATGCATGCAAAGCAGGCGGAAAGTCGCCTCTGAAAATAATAACCACGTGACAGTCTAGCATACTAGAAGGAACTAATCACGTGACAATCTCGGTGGCATTGAATCCGAACCACAAAAGAATACGGGAACACACCTATATTGTAACGATGATTGACAGTTGTCTGACTTGTCAGCAGTGTAGTGCAGTGTATCGATAATTTATTTTTGATTTTCATAATTATTCTATTTTAAATGATTACAAACTGGTTGTACAAAAAGAACTGTTTGCACCACGGACGAAAGTTGATTTTGACTCGGCTGATATCTGCCCTCGCTTCGCTCGTGCTGCTACTTATACCCTCGTCAAAATCATCTACTTTCCGCCCTAAATACAAAATGTACTATAAAGGTTTTCATAGAATAAAAATTGTACATTACTTAGTAGAATCCGAGGTAGAACCCCGGGTAGAACCTTACTTTGAAATATTGTATGATAAAACTGGGTCACCCTGTATGTATAAAGAGAATATTTCAACTTTTTCCTCTTCGCAATTATAACATGTTCAAATCTTTCTTGACAAATTGACATCTATTAACAACTACTTCGTTTCCAAGGTTTCGCAATAATACCAAACATTTTAGAACATGCAAATAGAAAATTTCTGACGTTAATATCTTCTTATTGGTTGAATTTGGGTATAGGGTAAGCTATATGAAAAATGTTCAGAATTTTAATTTGAAATAAGAAAGTTGGACCACGCCCAGAGGTTCTGGAACACTCTGTATATGTGGAAACCTTGTTTTCACAAAATTCGTCTTGAACCATTCAACTTTAATTTGAAACATTTTTTTCCCAAACATCAAATTAAAAAGTTAATGGGGGCTCCATTTATCTGTGAACACCCTGTACATCATTTTATTCTGTACACGCCTCGGTACACGCTGTATACTATTACTTTGCCTTATTGATACCATTGAAGAGATTCTCGATCATGGACTTCCTTTTTTTAAATAGTGGCAGGTTTCTAAGTACCACTTCCAGTACTACCGGAGGTAGGTAGCTAGCAACATTAGATTCCTTTTAGAAAATTAAGATTAGATCAAACATCTACGGCCATCTTCCACGGAATAGACGGTTCTGGGAAGATGAGTAATTCAAGACAAAATTTGCCAGTTGAGTACTTTGATGCTTTGTATCTCAGGGACTATCAGACGTAAAACAATGAAATTTTGGGAGTACATATCAAATAATCATACTCATTTTTCATCTACAGGGTTTTCGCAAATTATAAAAAACCGAGTAAAAAACAAAACATTTCAGTTGCAAATTGCAAGTAACCTATTTACATTTTACAATCACTTTACTGAAAATGATGTAAATTACTTGAAAAATCAATTTTAGATACAGAACAGAAATACAAAAAAAAAGGCATTCGATTTGTTTTTTTTTAACTGAAAACCTCGCTGAAAACGTAGTTTTTACAAGTTGTAAAGACCCTGCAAGTTATTGTGAAAAATTATTATGATTATTATTAATGACTAGTATTTTTTATAAGAACCTCTCGAGGTACCTTCCCTGAAAGTTTAATTGTTTTTTTGTCTAATAGGCCATACGATACAAAGAGTCAAGAGTTAACAGATTGCTTATTGTCGGGTAAACATTGCAAACTGAGACAGTTTTTTCCAGCTTATGATTATTTTCGGATATAATTTGGATTTGAACCTTTTATCGGGGGTTCTACCTTTCCAAGCAGTAAGTCCTATCTTGGTCTTATGCGAGGTCTTATGTTTTTGTTCACTTGATTCAGTTTTTAAAGTAGGTAATCAAAGTCCATAAAAATACTGTGAATTTTTGAATAAATCGTTTACAAAAATACCTACCAATCTACCAAACCAAAACAATACATAAAAAGGCTTAAGGATTTATGATTGGAGTTTCACAGATTAGGTAAAAAAATAAATAAAGTTACATACACAATCAAATGTTGATCAATAAGAACATCAAATAAGGTCAGTATCCACAAACAGAGATTAGAAAGTGATGTTTTTCGAGACCCATCATTACATCCATACTGAACAATATATTCGTTACCTACCTTCTTCACTTAGCTCGACAGTTCCATTCTGAGTACCATTAGTAGTTCCGTTGGTGGTAGGTTTGTCATTTGGCTCATCAGATTTGGTTCCTGCATTCTTTTTTCCGGTTTGTCTAGCTTTTGCAGCATCTTTCTTACGTTGCTGTTCACGTTTTTTCGCGTCAGAAGGCATGTTTAATTGATTTCTGAAGTTGAACACTGTATTATAAAAACGAATATGGACTTTGCAACAGCTGGCACACAAAACGAACACCGAAATATGAGAAAGCGTGAAATGATAGTTTTTATGTCTAGCTTTGGATTAGGAAATTTCCGCGTTTGAAAGAGAGAGAGGTCAAGGAATATAACCACAAACGTTAAAATGTTCAAAAGCTGATATTTTGCAGTTATGTCAACTTACCCTGGTTAATGAAAAGTACTGCAATAAAATAGTTTTAATCAATAAATTAGTTGGATGATAGAATCAAAAGAAATTTGATGAATTCGAGAGGTAAAACGTTTCTCGAAACCGACGAAAACTTGAAGAGATGTCAGCCAGCCGTCACTGTCAAAACTCAAGACTGTCAAGTGTCAAGTGGACAGCGTTACAGCACAGAAGAAACCTTCTTCTGTGGTTACAGTCAGAAACAGATTTATTGTACGCTGTTGCCAAGATTATCAGATTTTGAAGAAAATTATGTTACCAAATTAAAATTTGTGCTGTGAGAAACAAAATGTAAAAAAAACAGGTTTGTTTTCTATAAAAAGAGAATATGTTCAAAAACTTTTATTAACGTCAACTATGTACTACAACTCTTTAAAAACTATATCTTCATCATCTTCTTCCTCGTTTTTTTTTGTACAAATTTTTAGATTCTATTGGATCAAACATTTTTGTTGTCACTTTCATCGCGTGTTTGAGGTCCGTATTCTCCGATTCTACAGATAAACGCATTCAACTAAACGCGTTCAAAAAGTTAAACGTCCTCGACTTTTTCTTGGTATGCACCGTGCTAATTTTCGCAACGTTCAGTTAAACCTAGAGAAAGGTCGGCAACGTCGGAAATTTGGGAACATTTTGGTGGTATTCAAGTTGATTGGAGACCATATGATGTTGACAGTTGACATTAATGCCTGGTTTACATTCAATTTCACTTCGAAGTGCAAGTGATAAATTTCCCCTTGCCAAACAAGAATCATATGCTGCCATCTACAATGTTTTGGCGTGAGCGTGACTTTGAACACATATTCGATGTAGATGGTACCATATGATTCCCGTTTGGCTAGCGGAAATCTGTCACTTTCTCTTCGAGGTGAAATTGAATATAAACTTCACATAATGCATGGTATATTTGCAGTTATTTGAATATTTTTTGATAAATAATTATTGTTTTAATATATGGACGTAATTATGCTTAATCTTGATGCAGAAAGGAACGAAACAAAAAATCACTAGAAATGAGATTTTTATTCAGGATGATTAAAAAATATCAATATTTGATAATGATCATGCAGAAGTGAACCACATGAAAATTTCGAAGGCATTCATATGGTTGAAGATTATTTTCTTATCATTATTTTGAATTATTTCCGCCATATAAAGTTTAAACTTATAGTTTTTTCCAAGTTTAATATTTGTGTCTGCGTCAATTTCCGTGAGTGTTTAGGTACGCAAAGAATTATATTTTTTTTTTATGAAACGCGATTTTGGCTTGATTTTTTTTGGAGGGGCACCACCTATAGAACCAATAATTTCAGTGCTATTGATAAAATGATAATATCTGCGGGAAAAGGACAGGAAGCTAATTAATTTGAATTGAAATTATGTGGTGAATTATTATTTTACGGACATCCCAAAACGTGATATTATTTGAATAAAACCATTTTGTACTTTAATTATTTCATCAATTATTGCAAATGGCATTTTGATTTATCTTGAAACCACACTATGGCATTGCTGACTTTGTAGATAACACAAAAAAAATGAAATCTGAAAAATTACATAACGTTCATTGAATTATCAAAATGGTCCGCACGCTTATAGTATTTATTATTTTTATGTAAATCCATGCAAAAACTATTATTATGTCGAAAATATCGGCCTCAAGAAGTAATTCGTCTTCAGCTAAAAATAAAATAAACACTCTCACAGTGGGATGAAAAACAATTAGGTATCAGCACCTAATATCCATTATATATAATAAATATGTTCGGTGGTTTTACTTTATATAATGTCATGATATATTTTTTCAAGACGCACGCATCTTCCGCCACAATTGAAGCCGTTTAAATCCTTAAACGCTCCAAACCGGGCGTTTAACTTTAAAGGCGTTAAACCGACTTGAACGTGTCTTATTTCGCCGGTGCATACGAAATCTTGTAGTTAAACGCCATCAAATCTTAAACGAGCTTAAGTACGAACGGAGAATATAGGCCTGAAATAAACTAAGAAACAGCCCAACAGCCGCAACCTGTCATTTGTCTAGAAATCGAAACCGCGTGCTTTTTGTCTTTCTACAAGCGTCTGTGGGCAGCGGTCCAAATATCGATTCAAGGCAGCACCTGTTTCGGGCATTTACGGTTTTTTTTCAATGAATTAGAATTAAAGGTATGGTTATTTTTCATTTTCCTGTTTACGTTTAGATTTTGGGTTGTTTGGGTTAGATGGGGTAAGTTTTGGTTAGATTGGTTCAGTTTGAGTTACAGTCGTCCATAAGTTTGAGTAGTTTGTTTTTAGCAAAAAATTTGATGTCGCTTTAGCGACATAAGGCGACATCATCTCTCTGTATGATACATTTCACTCTTATAGGTTACTGTATTTAGAAAAATGTGTAAACATAATAATGTCAGTAAAGCAGCAAGCTTTATGTTGTGTTTTATGACTAAGTCCAATGACTAAGTCCCGACAAGTCACTTGTGACTTAGGGTACTGGGTTATATAGATATTTTTGTAAAACTATTCATTTTCTCTTGGAAATATATTTGATTTGATTTGATTTTGACTTGTCTAAAAATGTGGTTCTGAGTTGCCTAGTATGGGGGAGAAGTCAAATGAATGGTTCGATCCACTAGTGTTGGTAACTCAGAAATGTACATACAAAGCTAGTTCGGTGCAATTCAAAGTCCACAGTATTAGTTCTGACTATTTTGTCATGCTCAATACCCGTTAAGAAGTACAATTTCGGGTTTGGGAACTATTTTTTAGCCAAAACCAGTTTTGAGCATTTTTTTCCTGCATTGCCGAATTCGAGTATTGTGCGTAGCATACCTAATAAATCGTTTCACGAAGAAAAATGATATCGATACTCGTTATCGATACGTAAAATATGCGCAATGCGCATGCCCGCAGCCTTGAAGCGATTATCCGGGCCGCTGCAGCGAGACGCTTGTGTGCTTTCTGTGATTAGTGTGATTCACCTAAAGGATGTCGCCCACTACTAAACTTGTCCGACACGATGCGGTCCGTCAAAAAAATAAAGTGATTTGATCAATTTTGTTTACATGAAGGCTTTTTCCTCTGCCAGGGCAGCATGATTTTTTCCGTTTTTCTCCGAAAATATAACAAGTACAAATATGAAATTTGAGTGAAGCTACAAGATTCAAAAATTATGTTACAATTATCGGTTATGTTACAAAAAGTTTTGGACGCCCATTTTTCGTCGAAAATATGTTACAATCTGATGGACTAGGAATTTCAGCTGTCACTAGTGTTGTTGGCATCTAAATATTTTTTGAGCACACTGGGTAAAGGATTCAATCCACCTTCATGATCAAGCGATCCACACAACAAATTATGAATTAATTATTGCAAACAACAAACACCATAATCACTAAGAATAATAATAATCCATCTCATGGCTTGGAGCAAGAGAAGTTCTATAAGTCAATTCTGTGCACGATTGTAAGCAAACTTTTTTAAACTTACAGACGCGCTTCTTGCTTCCAGGAATTGATAACATAATAATGAATCAGTGCAAAAGGAAATAGAGTTTCATATGCCTGCGTCACAAGAGCGTTCATTCGGGTGAATTATTGCTCGTATTCATAAGACGGAACTGTTACCGCCCTTTCTTAGCCGATTTCCAGCTGCCCGTTGTGTTCACGCAATCGAGCATTTGTGCGCGCAAAATCACGAAACGCGTGTTCCAGCTGTATTGCGTTTGGAGATCCGCGTTACCGCGTTACCTTCCCCTTTCTCCTGAAGCACCACCCGGAAAAAGTGGGCTCGAAGCGCAAAACTAGGTAAACGTCAGATCAGTCAAATTCTGTCATATTTAAAAATCAATACATTGGCAAGTTTTATCTTTTTTGTCTGGAACCATGCTTAAACATACAAAATTCAGCTCAGAGTCTCTCATAAACAATATTTTCACTAATTTTCACAATCATCACAATGTAAACGTGATAGTTATGACGTTTGATGTACGTGAGTTAAGTAGCTCAAACGTGTTCCAGGATCACGTTTGGGTTCCAAGCACGGTGTTAATCGGTGCTTGACACAAAGAATCCCCCTTATTCTTTGTGGTGCTTGAGCCTGAACATTGAACTCCATACTACCTGGAACGGACCCGCTTATTATTGAGAGTGAAGCAGGTAGAGATAGCGTTAGTTACGGATACCTATCTCTTTCAAACTCATTGACCTATATTCATGGAGTAGAGAGAGACAGCGATAGTTACGGATACCTTTCTCTTTCTAACTCATAACGGAATGACACACTTTTCGATTCGTTGCCAACAATGACCGGGTCCTTTCCAGGTACGTAGTATGGAGTTCAATGAGCCTGAAGCACTAGCGGAAAGCTACTATCCCTGTAGGCCTGACAACGCAAACAAACAATCATGTTTGTTAATGGTCTTATGTCTTTCAGTTTGAATGTTTTTTGAACGTTTAAGGCTACACACACGAAGATAATCCAGTGCCTGATTTTTGCGCTGAATACCAGTGCCGGTTTTTTCGTTAGTTGTATAAAAGCGCTGATTACCTGGCAGTTAAAAATATGATTGATGGCCGATTGCAACAACCTATTTTGAGGATACTTAACGCTAAGCGACCCTCAACTTAACAATTATTATCCATGAAAAACTGTCAAGTTAAAGGTTCCTTACCGTTAAGTATCCTCAAAATTGGTTGGTGCAATCGGCCATAAGTGAATGCAAGATGTCTAGCAGGTCATCATCCGACGAAGAATCTGTGCCACTTACTTACTAGAAAATGTTTTTCAAACATGCAAAGACGAATCCAAAATCCACACACACAGTAAATGACGAGCGAGTAGTTCATGCTCTTCACTGGAGGCAGGCAGATCAAATCTGTTTGTCAAAGTCAGCTATTCTAAAAATGATCATAGTGTTAATAATTGATTGTTTTTGCACACAGCAACAGCACATATTCTGCCAGGCATCATGAACTAAAATGATGTTTACCACTGGAGTTATAATTATCATTAAACAAGAAGCCTATTTGCTCAGAGAGTAGTGGCCAGTTGCCATTTCATTTACTTTCGTGTGAACAAAATGCTCCTTCTTGTGCTAAAACGAATTATTGTTACACACCGTCAACCGTTAACACAACGAAACGTATAAAATATGTTTTTGTATATCTTCGCCAACTCAAACTACTTACTTGGAAAAACACAAACTATTGGACAAATTCACAACACAACACACGATCAACGGCTAAATGAAGATAAACAAACCATTCCGAGCCGGTGGCAAAGTTTACTTTTGTATATTAGTAAACTTTGCCGGTGGTAACATCACAGCTGTTCTCCGCTCGATGCCAAACTGCCAAAAGTGCCAAACGTACGTTAAATGTAGCTGAGCAATCCTGTGTAGTGTATAATCGACATAGACTAATATTATATACCCAGATAATCGACCATTGATGACCCGGGCAGAACCACAAGATCCTGTGTTTTCGGAGCCGCTCCAGTTGGGCGCCGCATGACAATGGAAAATGTAGGTCGAGTGCCGCTTTTATAATTATTCATAAATCACTTGAAAATAAAAAAAAAATGACGGGACTGAACCACATTTATACCTATGAAGAAGTCGAGATTGTCAAGTTATTTTTTTTTTATCGAACGACAACCAAATGTGACGGCGATCTGAAAATCCCTGTTAAATATTTCCACAATTTTCCTCTGAGCATATCCTTTTTTAATTTTGTCAACATACATCTCGTGTCTCACATTCAAAGAATACGCATTGGTTTATATCGTTAGGGCGCACCATTTTCGAGAAAAATAAATTTAAAAGTTACGTTGCATAGTAGTCACAATAATCATAATATACGACATAGGGTTTTCTAAAAATTGGTAAAAACTTTTGGGGTGATTTGTGAGGTATTTTTATAGAAAAATGTTTCTATAAACATTTGTCGAAAAAGGAAGCTACAGGAAATATTGAGAAAAAACCTTTTTCAAGGTGCCTTATTAAAAGGGACGTCGTAGCTTCATTGGAAAGCATTTTTCGACAAATGTTTATGAGATATCTTTTTTCATGAGAATACCTCAGGAATCACTCCACGCATTTTGATCAATTTTCAGGAAACACCCTGTATTATGATATTGTGAACACCATGCAGCGTAATCACAGTTTGAGACACAGTTGGTTCACTACGTGTCGGATCCTTTGAAATACGTGTCTCTTGAGCGATTTGCCAAAATTCCTTGTTAGAAAAAAGTTTGCTTCAGTGCGGCCGCTGAATGTGACCTCCACGAGGGAGTGGAAATATTATAAAGCGCTCGGTCGAGCCACAAAACATCCCATTGGGATATTTTGTGGGTCGAGCTCCATTGAAATACGAGGAGCGGTTGTCAATATCCACATACGAGAATTATTGTACATCGTGTGGTTTGAATTCTGATGTTTTAGTTAAATGAAAGACAATAATTATAAGCATTTCCTCAAAGACAATGTAAATAGCAATGTTGAAAATAAGCGTTTAATCATATATTAATGCATATACATCGAAATAAACTTTACATAACATAGAATAATACTAATTCCTAAAAAACTATACCTACATATCTAAAGGTTTCAAAATTTGTAATTTAGGATTTTGCTTTTGCCTTGCAACGTCCGACACATACAAATAAGCAAATTGAGATGTAGGTAACAATGAGTGTTTTTTTTTAAATAAGTTTCTGGATAGATACGAATAAAAAAGACGACACAAAAATGAACAGGCCGCTTCCCTTTAGGCATGCGCATAAATGATATTTTGGTCATTTCGGTGTTTCGCTCCTGCCCATATGGCTGGCTCCTGCCCGAGTTAAAAGGCACGCTCCTGCCCAGCGTAGCCGGTGGATGTTCTCTTAAATATCGTTCAAAAAGTAACGCTCCTGCCCATGGCTTTAAATTTTTAAAATGACCCACTTCGCGACCTTCACGGAAGCGGCCTGTTCATTTCTGTGTCGTCTGAATAAAAAACATGTAACTATCTTCACTCTCCACAAACGTTTTGAAATAAACTAATACACTTTTGTGACGGAGCCCTATCCACTCATATTTTTGTTTGGTATTTCTAGTAATAATCAAAGAGTAGTCCACATTAAATTTTGAACACTCAGTAAAGAATATTAAAATTTGGCATTTCTTTTTGTTGAGTCTTCGAGTAATATTTCTTTTTCGCTTAATGTCTGACCCTAAATACACATTTCAGGTAGAAATATGTATCCAACCTTTTGCTCCTTTGAACCCTTGTTATGTGCAAATTTGATTTTAGAATAACATTGATTATCGACACGAATTTCTCATTCACTTTGCCGTAACACTTTATAAACAAGTGACAAAAATAATATTAGCGAATAAAAGGCATTCACTTTTCGGTATTCATACCATCAATAATTATAGTATCATGAATATATTATTATACCTTCCATGATCTTTCGAGAACCGGAAAAATCCAATTCCGCCTCATTTTTTTATTTTGCTATTACAGCCGTCGACCACACAATAGCGTCTAGGCATTTAACTATATATATCTAGTATTAACATTAGTCAGTGAAACACACTCACGTGATCAGCAAAAACAGCTATACTATCAAGAAAAGTAATAAAGTACAACTAAGAAAATGATATTACAACTTGAGTGACTTTGACGTCATAGGTAAATTACAATATGTTCAGTGTCCTAACAATCACACACACAATGACAAAGTTTATTTTGCAAACTCCAACAAAATTACACATTGAAAACACTGATCACATTTTAATCATATTTGATACCTACTTACTGAACAGAATAATCCAAATGCATATATACACAATAAAAATAGTCTATGAACAAATTCAAACACCAAAAACGCAGTATAAACAAAGTCAAACACCAAAAACACAGTATGAACAAAGTTAAATACCAAAAACACTGTATGAACAAGTTCAAACACGAAGGACACTTCATACTTCATGAACATATATTCAACTATGTACTGATAAATTACAACCGCGAGCGGTCGGTGGTCGGTGGCACGGTCTTTACACTCGAACCTCGTATTTCTTACGGAATTCACGACCGTCGACACCTGGTATATGATGTTGGGACCAGAAAGCCGACGTAATTCTTGTTTTATGTCTGTAACATATGATTGATCTAAGAGTGAAATGTATCATGTAGATAGATGATGTTGCTAAGGCGACATCAAATTTTTTGCCAAACCCAAACTGACCCAATCTAACAAGAACTACAGAAATATAATATGCTTATTCAACCGTTCTAATATTTTTGCTTTCAATACCATACTCATTTGGAGAAAACAAATGCAGCACGAGTATATGTGTATAAGTTACCGACAGAATCGCAAGTCTACGCCTGTAAACTTATATAAAATCGTTCGGCAAACCGAAGAGCTTGTTTCTGTCGGTAACTTGAACTAATGAATATGCGAGCGGGACCGGGAATGCGGCAAGCCGGAGTAACTTTTCGAGACGAGTGAACCTTCTTGTCTTTCGTTAATATTCGGTGGCCTAATGTTAAAATTCCTTTTTCTCGAAAATGGTGCGTCATAGCGATACAAACCAAGACGACCTTTGAACGTAAAAAACCTCAAGGTTTTGTAGCAAAAAAGACGTGCTAATGATTGATAAAGAAGTTTTAGTTAATTTTTCAAAATTACCTCCTTAAAAGATACGCCTCTGACCAAGTGATCAAATTCCTGAATTCAAATTAGTAAGATTCAAAGATTCAAAAGTTTATCTCAAACCGTTTCTGAAATAATTGGAAAAATTCATCTTCAGGAATCCTCCTTCGAGGGACGTTTCCTCCCTCATTAGCCGATTGCACCAACCTATTTAAGTTATACTTAACACTAAAAAACCCTCAACCTGACAGTTTTTCATGCAAAACTGTCAAGTTCAGGGTTCGTTGGCAATAATTTAGTTTCCCTCAAATGGGTTTGTGTAATCGGCCAAAATGAGCATTATTTTTGCCGGTATATGTTTATAAGATAGAGGAAGGAGGAAAGGAAAATATTTTGGGAACATGTTCAGAAGGTCAAAATAAGAGAAATTAACTCAAATGTTTTAATCCTATTCTTGACCGTCTCTAAAGTAATCGTCTTTTTTGTGATTATATATATTAATAATTCATTTTAGTCAATTAATTCCATTTTCAATTTGGTTTTGACAAACATGGTTGTCAGTTTGATTGATTCTGAGCGTTTCGACTCGAAAGGAGAAAAGGCTCCATACGTAATGCCTCACACATTCACTCATAGGGAGTATGCGGAAATGTCAAGAATCGGATTAAAACAGATGGGTAAATTTCTTTTATTTTGACCATCTGAACATGTTCCCAAAATATTTCCCTTTTCTCTCGAAACACCCTGCATACTTCGCCGTTCGCTTCTCTCGAAATGATCGTTCTTCTATCGGTCCCAGATACGGAATCCCCAACTGAATGGTCATGTGGCGCAAAATGCTCATTCGGAACTTTGAATTCAAAGTTCGGTATGGTGCGTTTGCATAGATGTGAACGGGGCTTGAGGTGGATTCTTGAACAAAATGAGTTGTCAACGCTGCATCAAGATGAGGGATCGGTTCTACCCGTATCCGCGATTTTAGACGATGCTGCTCCCCTCCCATTTCTCTGTGCTGATTGTGGCACGCTAGGAGTGTTTCATGAATCAATCAATACAAACAGCTGATTGTCAAACTCCTAGATCAATTGAGTAAAAAATTTGAGAAAAAGTAAATGGCATATTTTCATTTCTGTAAGTGATGTATCTGTCTATGTGAAACTTCTCAAGGTTCTCGATTCGTGATCCGTGTGCAAAGAGTGTACAAAGTAACGGTATGTAGATTGAAAAATAGTTTAAAATGTTTTGAGTACTTACCTACCTATGCAAATCGAGGCTACAAAGCAAATAACAACAAGAGCACATCTTCCTATGTATTTCCTATGATAATGTGCCCTTGTTGCACCGAAGGTGCGATAAATGTAATTCAGGTATTGTCTATGAAAATTCTTCTTATAAATAGATTAATTACATCAGGAATTACCTATCTTCATATTCATTACTTTATCCAAACTATTTTTATAGCAGGTGCTTCACACAAACGGCCTTCAATAAGTGACTGCATTATTGTTATTATCGTCGATTATCACTCTTCTTATGAATATTCCGAGCAATATTCATGTTCCAATATACCTACTTAAAAACCATTAATCTCAAGTAAACAAAATACAAAGTTTGTTCGTTGAAACCTCGGTTAAAATCAAGGTTAAAACTAATATAAAAGAAAAACATTTAACAGTGAATAGGTAGGTAATTTAAGTGTTATGTTATACCCCTGGTCCCCTGGTTATACCTAATAATCATTGATTATTATACAGTGCTTTTCTTTGATGTCCCCCCCCCTTTTATTTTTTGGACGGCTTAACTTAGAGACTTCAAATTCTAGGTGCTGAAATACAAGCATGTTGACTATGTTTTGACATAAAATTGACATATGAAAAATTCAAGATGGCGGCTGGGCGCTATCTTGGAATGTTTTTTTAAATAGGAATAGTGGTCATGTGACACCTCATTTTGAAGGTCCTGCTGAGTACTTTATAACCCTAGAATATTGAGTCGATATCTCTAAGTACTACAAAATGGCGGTACATTCAATTACTACATTGATACATACACTTTTTAAAAAAATTCGTCAAATTCAATTCAAAAGATGCTGGAAATATTTTTGACATAAAGTTTGGGTTAGGAAAAGATGACAAAAATGTCAAAAAAGCATCTTTTGAATTGAATTTGTCAATTTTTTTTTAAAGTGTATGTATCAATGTAGTAATTGAATGTACCGCCATTTTGTAGTACTTAGAGATATCGACTCAATATTCTAGGGTTATGAAGTACTCAGCAGGACCTTCAAAATGAGGTGTCACATGACCCCTATTCCTATTAAAAAAAACATTCCAAGATAGCGCCCAGCCGCCATCTTGAATTTTTCATATGTCAATTTCATGTCAAAACATAGTAAAGATGCTTGTATTTCAACACCTAGAATTTGAAGTCTCTTAGTTGAGCCGTTCAAAAAATAAAAGGGGGGGGGGACATTAAAGAAAAGCACTGTAGATACTTTCTTAAATTGTCTCACTTATAATGATATGTCATTGAACCTAGGTACAGCGTGTCTCATTATCTTTGATAACATTTGAATCAGCTGCAACCTGTTTTTGAAGGTATTGAAACGAAACAGATATCCTCGCAAATACCATTATTGTATAGTTATCTAGCAAGTTTTTTCCTGTTTAAAAAATAAAAGAAAATACCAACGATCTTCCAAGATATTAACCTAACTTATATTTTTTTCAGTGGAATGCCCTGTATATTATTAGATATTTTGATTCTACTCAAAATTCTAAGTATATCTTATGAAGCATATCATATATACCTTTGTTCAACGGATTGTGGAAAAATTACGTCGAAACATGCAACAGACAAAAATTTTGAAGTCTCATTGATCGCAAAGTGTGTCATGAACAATAAACAATTGTTTACATTTTGCATATCGCCTTAGAAAGACATCACAGAGTTTTTTTTATTACACGTTTATGATCTGCCTACCCTCGTGCCTACCTATGTGAACTATTTAATTTTTGGAAAATGTTTCGACGTCATTTTCTCACAAACCGTTGAAGATAGGTACTTATATGATATTATTATGTTTTATAAAGTATACTTAGAATTTCGAGTAGAATCCAAATTATCCAATAATATGCAGAGCATTCCATAAAAAAAAAACTAAATTAGGTAGGTTTATCGGAAAATCATTACCTAGTCTTTCGTTTTATTTTTCAAACAGAAAATAACTAGGTATACTGGGTGAGTCTAGCATAGGAATCTCAGAAACTATAGCAGACACGAGAAAGTTTAAATGGGAAAAGGTTTGCAGTTTTGTAAGCTCTTTTCGAAACCATTTTGAGTTTTGACTTTTGACAAATTTGTGAGTCGTCAAAAGATATTCAAAAAAACTGATTTTCAGCGATTTTTTTAATCGCCTCTAGCTTCGCAAATATTGAATGTAGGAGAAAATGGTAAATACAAAAGTATTAGGGAATTCTCTCGGAAATTCTACTTCGAATAAAATGACATTAGAATATTTTTCGCCACACCCGTCATTTTTGACATATTATTAAATAAACTTATGTTTTTTTTGATAAAAACCATATTAAATTTTATCCTTCTATTTTATAGAGAATTTCATTATTGAAACAAAAAAGGGAGTTGAAAGAGTCTTGAATTTTCCCAAAAAACTTCTTTATTAATCAAAAATTGGCTTCCGGTTTAGCAGCGTGACACTGCATCATCAGGCCTCAAAGACTAAATACGTTTTACGCCTTTCTAAATATGTAATGATATATAGGGTGTGCCATTTTAAAAAAAGTAAGTTATGTCAATAATTTTGACATTTGAAAGTTAAGAAAATATTTGACTCATTATCACAAAACTTTACGAAAAACCCTACAATTCCTTTTTTTGATCCACCTTTTAACTCAAAAAATAAATATTTTACGGTCTTTTGAAAGTGTGACAAATTAAATTGAAAGCACTGTACAGGGTGACAATTCGAAAACCTTCCCACCCTGAATAACGGGCTCCCAAGAAAATAAAATAAAAACCGCTCGGACCCGTCGATTTTTGTGAACATCACCCCTTGAGCGAGAGTGATGTTCACTTCCAAAATGTTAAATGGAAAGGGGGGGTCTAGTGATACCTTATTTTGAAGGTCCTTCGACCCTGATTACAACTGCCGAGTTTCAAGTATCTGCTATGATTCCTCTTGATATGACAGCTTGTCAAAAATCTGTTTTCAATTTTTTTCTCAGCCAATAAATAATTAACCTGAAGACTTAACTTCTCCAAACTAAGGGGCTGTTTATCCATTGAGATTTAAACCATGGGTTAGCTGACCCTGGGTCAACAGCCCCTGCCAAATGGACAAATGTCAAAAATTTTGAGGTTATCCTAAGGTTATTGCGTTAACCCAGGTGTTAACTCAATCGATAAATAGGCCCTTAGAGGATATGATAAGGGACAGAAGATTTTCAAAATCAGCTATCACTCAATCCTGTAAGCGAGAATGTATTTCACCATTAAAAAAAAACGGGTGAAACAAATCTTCGATGAAAAGATTGACTATTACTCAATCATTTCA
Source organism: Orchestes rusci (assembly GCA_958502075.1). Lineage (NCBI taxonomy): Eukaryota > Metazoa > Arthropoda > Insecta > Coleoptera > Curculionidae > Orchestes > Orchestes rusci. Next base: position 54,450,191 of record OY293304.1, read on the forward strand.
GATTTTTTTGAAGATCTTCTGTCCCTTATCATATCCTCTTAGTTTGGAGAAGTTATCTCTTGCGCTTAATTTTTTATTGGAAAGGAAAAAAATTTAAAACGAATGTTTGACAAGCTGTCATATCAATAGGAATGCTAGCAAAGACACGAAACTCGGAAGTTGTAATCAGGGTCAAAGAAGCTTCAAAATAAGGTATCAATCGAGGGGGTCCATTTAACATTTTGGGGGGATGTTGCAAAGTTGAAAATAGGCGCAAATTTTTTCCACCATGAAACAATAATCGACGGGTCCGAGCGTTTTATATTTTATTTTCTTGGGAGCCCGTTTTTCAGGCTGGGGAGTTTTCAAATTGACACCCTATATGTATGCCATAATATGATAGAGTTATTTTTGAGAATAAAGTTTTTATGGCCATTTTTTGTTTTTTTTTTTCTTATTCATGTTCCACCTCATCTAGTTATCTATGGAAAAATACCATTTAATAAAATGAAGAATTAATAATAGTATGATTACCATAGTGACACATAATATTGTATTATTTTGAAAACTTACCTAGTTCAAAAAGTTTCTTGCTAAAGTTGAATTTTCCAATTTAGAAAAACGCGATATTGTAGAATGCTACATAAAATTCAATAAAAATAGGTACTGTAAAAACAGCTGAGGATTACTGTTGATTATTGACGCCACGACTCCCTCATCTTTCGGTTTTAGTTTTTTTGTGGGGCGCTGTTAAAAACAAAGTTTACAAAAAAACTTATTCTACAATAGATGAACTTCGAGCTGCTTTAGTTAAAGCTTCCAATAATATTAATGGGCAATCTCTAAGAAAGGCAACTACCTAATTCAGTTTTGAAAAGATGCAACGTATGCATTAACACCTAAACGGTAGAATTTTCAAAAATATTTTGTAAAAACCAAGTAATTAACCATGGTACGATGAGTTGAAACGTGAAAAAAAACCAAGAGCGCCCATAAAAACTTTATTTTCAAAAATAACCCTATCATATGATAATATATCGTTAGAATCGTAATGAAATTCTCTATTAAATAAGTATAAAACTTTATTTGGTTTCCATTTTTTTTTTGTTTTTTTTTTTTTTAAATATCTTTCGACAGCTGTCAAATTTGTCAAAACTCAAAATTGTTTCAAGTCGAGCTTTCAAAACTGCTTATTTTTGCCCATTTAAACTTTCTCGGATCATTTTTAATATGAACGGTAGGTGCCTAATTCAAAACCCAAATTTAAAAAAATGATTCAACACGTTAATAAAACTAAATAATTGAGTTTAACATATTAAATTACTTGTAATCCTATGATTCTAAGGGGGAAATCAAAAATAAAATTTTTATTGATGGTGCCTCTGTGAGCACTAGCCATTTGTGCAATTCCCTATTTTATACTAGTATGTCCGGCGATGAGGTATCCAATAGGTGAAATGAACCAGAAACTTTATTTTTCGAGAAAAAGTCATTCTTGGTAAAAATGTTTGCTTGCCTAAAAAATACGAATTTGAAATTTCATACAGGGTTTTCAAAAAGTTGAAAAATCAATTTTTCTTTCAAGAGTTCAGTACCCACATTCAGAAGTTTTTAGAAAAATAAATATAACATGAATATTTTATCAGTGTACAAATGTTAACCATGAAGCAAGGAATATACATTCATTCATTCGAAACTACTTCTAGAGAGAAACAGTACACAGCACGTTCAATGGTTATTTTCTTTGCGACGTACTGCAAATTCGGTCTATTGGTCTTGGACTATTTTATATTGCGACTTTTCGTTTCGTGGAGGCAACCCAAAGAAAGAAAGAGGGCCGTCTTCAACTGTACAGTAAGGATTTCGATGAATGCCATCCACGGTATTCCTGATTCGTGTGCAAGATTTGGGTCCACTAAAATGTTTAAAAGTCAAATTTTGCTAAAAACTTTTGAATAACTGAACCTGTATAAAATTTAGATTTTTTTAACGAAAATCGCGAGGAAAATCGTATTTTGTTAACAAGCAATTTTTTTCTATGAAGAATGACTTTTTCTCGAAAAATTAAACTTTTTTGAACTTCCATTTTCTGAAATCCGAAAATAACACCCTTTTTATAGTCTTATCATTTTTTATCAACCTCGTTTAGTTCCAGTTCAGAGATGTTCAAGAAGTTTTTATTGTGTCTGCATTTAGAGTCGATATGTGAGTGTCATTTACGATTTTTAATTCTGTTACTAGCACAAATATTACAATATAGTTTGATTATTTCAGGTAATTTTTGATGAGGAATCTGAATCTGCCACCAGAGATTACATTTTGCTCAAATACTCACCTAATGTATAGTTTTCAAGCGAAAACATTTGACTTTCAATTCCTTATCATCGCCCCAGAGAAAATTGTATGACTTCCTTATTGCTTATATGCAAAAGTGGCAGTGAAGAAGTTCCATTCATTTCAAAATATCTCTTCAAATAATGTAGTCAGAAAAAAATGAAAACAATTTTGAAAAATTTCGGTTTTTTTCGGATAATTTCGGACTTAGTCGGAATTTCTTGGCTTTTAAAACGGCATTTTGTTAAGCATCAAAATACGCAACTTTGCCTCCATTTAACCGACCTTGTATCTCTCACAGTTTTCAAGATCCCCATGATAGACATCCTTATCTTGGACACACTGTATATCTCAAAACTGATTAGAATAAATGAGTTCGACTGAATAACAAAAAAGTTTATAAATAACTCGTACTTTTGCATGCGCGTAATTTCAAAGTCCCTGCAATCGATTAATATTTTCGATGCGTCGCGACGCTTTACTCTTGGTAGGCGTCGAATTTTTTTAACTGTGAAAAATAACTACTCGACCCCATACATTGACTACTTTTTACAGAAATCCAATATTCCTATTTGTTTCCGAGATATTGACGTGCGGAGTTTTAAGTGAAAAACCCTGTATATCCGATATCTATCGGATATTTATCCAATTTTGATATTTATTTTGTAATGCTTGTAATTTTTTTCCAATCAAAAAAACTGATAAATAACAAAATATTGCTTCTTTACTTGTTTTGTCTTAGAAGGAATTTATTAGTTCAATGAAATCGATCACAAAACAAAATCAAAAGTTGCTAAAGTCGGTTATAAGGTGATTCAGGGGTAATGATATGTTCCGATTTTCATTTATTTAAATATTTTTAAATTTGTCAATCACCTACTTAATTTTTCGTTTCGAATATTTAATTTTAGATTTAAATATTTGTTCTATTAATAATTATTTGATTTTGATTTTAGTTCAGTTAGTCAATTAATCAAAGTACCCATCTATCATACGGGCATATTTTGCTTTTCTTGATTTTGAAACATATCCATAAAATATTTCCACTTCCCCTTCAATCACCCTGTATAATTTCATTGAAGAAATAAGATTTGAAATCAATTTGAAACGATTTCACTTTACATAATCAATTCATTGGCTCATCAACAGAATCCGAGAAAAATACCTACATACATCAATTTTATATGTCTTCATGCAGATGCTTATGCGCATTCGGGAAGAAATACTTTTTTTACAGCAGCCCTATCGGGGATTTACCGTTAAAAAAAACGGTTAGGAATCGAATAATGATGAACGACATAGTCGTGCACTAATTTTTTATGGGAAGAACCAAATTTGTCTACAGCTCCGCAAATTTTACATTTGTTAAAAATATCCATGATATACAGGGTCTTTATTGATTGAATGCCAATACTTAAGGGTGATAATCCTTGAATGAATTCAAGACAAAAAGTTGACATGGACATAGTTCCGCAAGAGCCTAATTTTCAAGATACAGGGTGTTGAAACTTAAAAAAGTAAATGATTTTTTTATAATTACTTTGATACTATTCCAGATATCTTTATGAAATTTGGTACACGTCTTCTATGCATCAATATGCATTTTGTGATGTGAAAACAGTTTTATTATTTTTACCAGTGACGTCCTCACGGGTTGTGCAATCAATATTTTTGGTGAAAAAACTTATACGCCACTGCTTCCCTTCAAAATAAAAATTATTTTTGAAATCTCTATTTATTTCTGAGCCAATTTGTTCTTTTGATTCTTTTGAGTCCAGCGCATGGTTTTCGCTTAAAAAAAAATCTACTCAATTGCATTGACACCCTGCTGTGTCTTCCAATATTTTTAAACCAGTGGCGCCCTCTCTATCATTCCCATGCTTATTGATGCATAGAAGACGTTTACCAGATTTCAAAAAGATATCTGGAATAGTATCAAAGTAATTATAAAAAAATCATTTATTTTTTCAAATTTCAACACCCTGTATCTTAAAATCTAGGCTCTTGCGGACCTATGTCCATATGAACTTTTTGTCTTAAAATCATCCAAGGATTATCACACTACAAACGAGGTCTGGAAAATGGCACTCTATTTGAACAAAATTTGTGCCAGAACACAATAGATATCTGATCAACACTTTCGGTTTAAAATCCCTTGCTGACAGACACGTAATAAACGAGATTTATGAAGTATTAAAGATTTTCAGAATCAATTTTAATTTGATGTCACACTTTTACTTTTTTTTAACGTCGCCAATTTGGAATGGAGTTTGATGATGCCTTTTAGCAAATAAACCCAATGACACTTGCTTGATTGATGATAGCTAAAATCTCAAATTTGATGTTTCATTTTATATATTTTTTTTTACCATAATATGTTTTATTTTTTTCAGACACATCATGGACCTCGACGTTGCCAAATTCTTGAGAACTGAACGAAAACCAGGTTCTATCGACGTACATCCTCACGCGGACGCCATAATTCTAACGTATGATCTTGATGTACAAATCCTAGGAGTCAAAGAAAATCCATTACATGGCGAAAAGAAAAGCTTGAAAAAAATCATCGAATTACCAATGATCAACAGCAGAACTGACTGTTTATCGGTAGCAAGAGAAATCGTGAACCAATGTGATTTGATTCACTATTCCAGAATATCAGCTGTAGAACAAGTCATATATTATTTGAGAAAAAGGAGGCTACTTGGGGGTGGCATAAAAGCGGATCTTGAGAAGAATGGCGATGCTAACAAGCACGAAGAAGCATATTATAACAATTTATCTGAATATATCGATCTCTTGTATGAAGGAATGCAGGAAAAGATAAGGGGTGCACAATTGATACAATCTCTTGCTAGAGATCCTGAAAATCTGGAAGCATTATCCAAAAATGAAACTTTAATAAGTGCATTGGGACGAGTACTACGTGAAGACTGGAAGAGAAGCATTTCTTTGAGTACCCATTTGGTGTTCACATTTTTTTGCTTCTCCATGTATTCATCATTCCATTACATCATCCTGAAATGTAAAGTAGGCTCAATATGCATGGATATAATCGATTTTGAACTTCGGAGATATGACAAGTGGAAGGCACAGCTTGAGGGAAACGAAGTTCCCAGTGACATACCAATTGTGAAGAAGTCGTGTCCGAATAGTGCAAGTATGTCCGAAATTCCACGTAGCAGAATACCTGAACCTGTTCGTCCGAAATCTGGCCATTTTGGAGATTTAAACATCAAAGCTGCAGTAGATGGTAATAAATCAACTCCTGAAGGTAATAAAACATTAGAAGGTAGTATCTACGATGAATTAACTATGTCCATGGAAAGTTTAGACGATAAAAAATTAAGCCCTGAACAGAAATTGAAGAGGTTCAGGACTCTAGTCAAAAAGCAGGAACATCTTCTACGGGTAGCATATTATCTATTACTGAATATTGCAGAAGATGAAACAGTTGAAGAGAAAATGTCCAAAAGAAATATTGTAGGACTGCTCATTAAAGCACTCGACAGGAACAATGATGACCTATTAATTCTCGTTGTTACATTTTTGAAGAAGCTGTCTATAATGCAATGTAACAAAGATCTTATGGGAAACTATAATATTATAGACAAACTCCCCAAAATGCTTGAATCAAGAAGTGCAGATTTGGTACACTTGACATTGAAACTTTTGTTCAATCTATCATTTGATAATAAACTCAGGAGTAAAATGATCAGATGTGGATTTGTACCGAAAGTTATTAACTTCATGGGAGATACAAGACATCAAGAAGTTGTTCTGAAGCTTCTCTATCACATGAGTTATGATGCCGACTCCAAACAGGACTTTGCTGAATCTATAGGTCTAATAGTAGATATGCTTCTGATGAGTGTGGGAAATGAAAGTGATCAAATTATGATAGCTCTTTGCATAAACCTAGCGGTACATCTTGAGATATCACATCAAATGATCAAAGAAAATCGACTACAGTCACTGATAACCAGAGCCTTCATATTTGAAGACTGTATGCTAATGAAAATGATTCATAACATTTCAAATAACCTGTCTGTATCTTCTTCATTCATCGAATTCGTAGGTGATATAGCGAAAGCTGTGGTTGAATCAAAAAATCTTGATTTTGTCACTGAATGTGTGGGGATACTGAGTAATCTGCATTTGAAAGATTTGGATTGGGCAGAGATTTTCAAGCATTTTGGAATGACCAAATGGCTAAAAAATATCATCAGTATCAATAATACCGACCCTGAATTAGTACTACAAGTTATTGTGCTTCTGGGAACAGCGGGAGCTGATGAAAATTGTGGAAAAGTGTTGTGTGATTCAGGAATCATAATAACATTGATTGATCTGCTCAAAACTCACCAAGAAGATGATGAAATAGTACTGCAAATTGTTTATGTATTTTATGTTACTTTGTGGCATGAAAGCAACATAGATTACTTATTAACTAAAACGCAAGTTCCAGCATATTTGATAGATCTTCTACAAGACAACAATAAGAATATCAGAAAAATATGTAACATGTGTTTAAATATTATATCAGAACACAATTCTGCATGGGCAGATAGAGTTCGAATCGAAAAATTCAGACATCATAATGCCCAGTGGTTGCAAATGGTTGACTCTCAGCAATTAGAGCCCGAAGAAGAAGAAGAAGAAGATGAGCTGCCTCCATATTTAAATACTGAATATTTAAGTCAAGCAGTAGTTCGACCTGTTACTGCGGTGAAGAGTTTGGATGATATGGATCTATTGGACGAAAAGGAAGTGGACGACAACTACTTTTTGGACAGCAGGGAAGATCTTGATATCATTGAGGATTATGATATGGAGGATTTATAGAGTATCTGGAGGCGCTTCCAGAATCGAACTTGAATTACATGTAGAAATTATACTTGCAATATTATAATAATATACTGATCTAGTCAAAATGTAAATTATCTGTCTCAGTGTATACCGTTCTGCTGTTTCAAGTAATATTTGGAACATTTTTGGGATAGGACGATACTTTTAACTGTTGTTGCTTATTTATCATTAGTATAGATCTATTTTTATAGATTACTACCTAGGATTATCGAAATTTTCTTCAAGCTTTTCCCATAACAGTATTTGATCACTAGTCAAAATATTTATACTTAAGGTACATTGTGATGCTTTGAATAATTCCATGTTAACTTTTTCCTTTACAAACATGATTGAATTTGTTAGCTTTAAATAAAATATTAATGGTAGTTGCGATTTGATTGCTACATGAGTTTTAATTTTTTTTTAAAGACAAGCTTCTGAGCCCTCCAAAAAAAATCTCCGCACACATGAGATTGCTGATGCCTGTATTAGATAGTGGTACGCGATGAACAGGAAGCAGGGCGCTGATTTGTCAACGCAACTTGTCCCTTTAACCTGCTATCTTGGCAAAATATGAGCAGATTCTTGACCTAGCTTGTTTATCGATATCCTTCCAAATATTAAAAAACCTATGTTGAAGTCATTTTAGATTTTACCGAATACCGTTTGCTATCTTTCAGCGATGGAGGAAACGTCTACAACGACAGCTACAATCAAAATCTACGTCTGATTTCGATGAATTACTCCAAGATTGTTCAAGCAGTTGAGTAATTCAAACCAACCCTGCACCGAGAGAAGTGCATCAGATTTTTTGACAGTGGCTAATGCAAAATGTTAGCATGCATTACAAAAGGGTTGATCAATCTTGACGGAGAGCGTTTCTACAGATAATGGTGATTTTGGTTGCACCCTATAGGATGTTCTGAGAAACACCTCTTATTCCAATGGAAGTAGATTCTTGGCTGGAGGACAACATTTGTCCTCCAGCCAAGAATCTACATCCATTTGACCATTTTTAGGACAATAATCCACTCCACCTTTTATTCCATTCTTTTTGCGAAACCCTGTATATGACAGGAATCGGAACAAATCAGAACGGTACCTTGACAGTAATTTTTGAGAAATCGAACTAGAACTCCAAAAAAAATGCTAGAATCGGCCAAAGGATTGCAGAGAAAATTAACTTCAAACTTCGTGAACATTTTGTGCGTTACCATTTTGCCGATGTGTATAGGAAGCCATATTTTCCTCAGATTGAGCTCAGGCTAGTTTGTATATTAGTGTTCAAATCCTGATATGCCTATAAGTTATCCAGCCTACGCAGCTCCAACGGCGACGAACCACCACCAAGACTTCCGGCCACTCCTGCAGTTCGAAAACCGGATTCTGAGGCATTGTACACGAACATCTGGTTCATAAGAAACGAGAGACTGAGGGACGACAATGGACCAGAAACAATAATCGAGTTCACGGATCAACTGCCAGAAGCCTGCTGTCAGGACCCCCACAGGCGAACTTATCAAATCACCCCAGTACCAAAGGACTGCTCACGCTACTCCTCCTTTAACCCGAGAAGCCATCAAAGAACCCCCACCAATATGAATTGATGATGTTTGGGAAGAAACGAAACATTGGAGCAAAAATCAGATCACGTCATCTTTCAGAGAAAAAAAGATACATTATAAATGTGGAGTTTTTTTCGATCCATCTCTCTTGGTTACGTTGGGAAAAGAAAATTTCCAAAATTCATAAATACAATTTCAAAAATTGTTTGTATTCAAATAACTGTTACAATTTTCTTAATTTCTCCTGCTTTCAATTGACTTTGCATTTACAGGATAACTACTCTTAATTTTAAAACTTTCTAAACGGCATATTGTTAGGCTTGAAAATGCGCAACTTTTCTCCGATTTAACCATTTTCCTACATCTTATGGTTTCCAAGACGCCCATTTTAGACATTCTTATCTTGGACACACTGTAGTTTTCCCAACATTGATGATGGCTTTATTAGCTCGAAATGTCAAATAAATGTCGAGTATGATATGAAGTCGAAACAATAATTAAAATTAGAATCTATCAAGCGTAGAACAAAATTGTTCGTCTAAAGTGAACGCCAAACAACTTTCGACCTATGTCATCGTTGCCACCAAGCTCGTTGTTATGAAGTTTGGACTGGTGGCCAAATTTGGTCACCAGCAAATCACATTATAACTCGCTTGGTGGCAATTATGTGAATCGGAAGTTGTTTGGCATTTGCTGTACTTGAAAAGGCTAGCAACAAAGTTGATGATGGTTGTTCGGAGACGGAACGTCGGATCATAAATTGGATGACGTTATTTTGTAGAGAGAAGAAGGTGGCTATGATGATGTGACATTCATTTTGAAATATAATGTATTTCAATAATCCTAGGAAATTTCCGTTTTTCTCGGATATCATCGGAATCTTTTGGATTTCCCAACGGCATTTGTCAACTTCTTGGTACGTCCATCATTCGACATTATTATACACTGTGTGTAAAAAGTTCCCGAACAGTCAATTATTACGGAAATTGTGGGCAATACAAAAAAACTTCCGACTTCCGATACCGTACAAAAGTAGTAGATCTGCTAGATATCTATCAAACTTGAACTCTTGCACTTATACAAATCCTAGAAAGTCGTGATGACTTGTATAATTGCAAAAGTTTAAGTTTGATAGATTTTTTCAAGACCTACAACTTTTATATTTGAAGTTTTCATGTATTGTGCTTGTGCTCAGTTTCCGAAATATGTAATTGACTGTTCCCGCGGACTTTTTACAGTCTGTGTATGTGTCACAGTAAAACCTGGTAATCAGTAAAAGCTAACTATTACTAGGAAAAGTGAGCTTTTCCTGATTTGGAAACATTCAGCTAGTGAAAGTTGAATTCGATCGACTTCATCATACTTTTACTAGTAATTGTTAGCATTCACGTAACTTTTCTAGTGAAAGCTGCTACACTGAAAATTATTATCGTAATTATAAAAATATCCTTTTTGGTCCGGGTTGGAATTCGCCGACAGATTAGACGCTCTGGAAAATACGAGAGTTATGAATCGCAGGTGTACAGGGTGTCCCATTTTGGGTACTTTTGCGGGGTATCTCCGTTATTCTTATAGATAGAAAGTTGCGGTTTTCGCGACAGTGTGCTACTTTTTCGTGAAACTAAAGATGCCGTTAACAAAATTTTCATAGCCTTTTTAGTTTTTAAGATACAGGGCTAAACTGAAAATGTTGCATTTTTAGGTACCCCTCGTATCTAAACTATCAGATAAGTTATGGAAAATGTGAAAACTGTTTCTTTTATAACTTTTTCCGTAGAACTCGATTCTGCCTTCGGAATTAGTATACAGGGTCAGGTCAAAAAGTTATCGGACCCAAGTTTATTTTTTTAAATGGAACACCCTGTATATTTATAGTCCATAAGATTTGTCTTTTCTTTACCTTTTCAAAAATATATAAAAGTATGCACTTTAAAAAAAAAAATTTAGCCTATAACTTTTTGACCTGACCCTGTATACCATTGCCGAAGGCAAAATCGAAAGTTATATACTTTTTCCGTGGAACTCGATTCTGCCTTCGGAATTTGTATACAGGGTCAGGTCAAAAAGTTATAGGCTAATTTTTTTTTTTAAAGTGCATACTCTTACATATTTTTGAAAAGGTAAAGAAAAGTCAAATCTTATGGACTATAAATATACAGGGTGTTCCATTTAAAAAAATAAAGTTGGGTCCGATAACTTTTTGACCTGACCCTGTACACTAATTCCGAAGGCAGAATCGAGTTCTACGGGAAAAGTTATATAAGAAACAGTTTTCACATTTTCCATAACTTATCTGATAGTTTAGATACGAGGGGTACCTTAAAATGCAACATTTTCAGTTTAGCCCTGTATCTTGAAAACAAAAAGGGCTATGAAAATTTTGTCAACGGCATCTTCAGTTTCACGAAAAAGTAGCACACTGTCGCGAAAACCGCAACTTTCTATCTATAAGAATAACGGAGATACCACGCAAAAGTACCCAAAATGGGACACCCTGTATGTACAATGTGAACATTGTTCAGATACCGTATTATAGGAAATACTTAAGTATTCTCAGTAGGGGTTAGTCTGGGTTAGTTTGGGTTTGGCAAAAATGTTGATGTCGCGTAAGCGACATCATTTAGTGCCCCGTGCACTTTGGGTTAGTTAAAACGCGGAAATAAGTTTTAAAAAGTACTTAAAAAGTACTTTTCCTTTCAGTAAAAGTTGATTTGATAAAGTTTCTCCAACATTCACTAGTAAAAGTGTACAATATTCTTCAAAATTTAACATTTCCTAACGGATCAAGTAATTGGTAGCATCAACTAGTAAAAGCTAGCTTTCACTGAATTTCTAACATTTACTGTAACATATGCAAATTCCAGAAGAAACTTCTCTACAATTTATTTTAAAGGCTGGCTTTATTCTTAATGACCATATGCGTTATGAGAATAATGAAAATGGAAAACAATGTCGAGGAATGACCAATGAGTGAAAAATATTTTATACATTTTTTGTGAAAATGTGTGTGCTATACAGAAAACAAAATGTTGAATAAATATCTGTATGAAACATATTCTATGTGAGAAAGTCCTAATTTTGTCCCAGAGCAATATTTTCACCTAGTTTGTATGGGTCTAAGGACATGCCGGTATCGTTGGGAATGAAAAAGTGGATATTTATGCCAAACAGGCGGTTCATAACAATATCACGAATGAATTTATGTGATATCCTTCCGTTAATCAAGAATAACGTCAGAACCAAGTGGAAAACCCCATATACAAATTATTCAGTCAATAATCATCGTTACCACTACATCACAATTAATATATCCTTGGTTTTAAACCCTTTTGTCTAACCTATTCCTCTGAGCAGAAATCACTTGACAACTTATGCTAGAGACGTTTTTGACACACACTGATAAAAATATTCGCGAAATGTTTATGCGGTTTGTAAGAATGTGTGGGAGAAAGCTTTGGGGCATGGTGAAAACTCCTTTATTTTATCCCATTGAAAGACATCCTTCTATCCGTGATCTAGTGTTACCTGTGTATTAATTCGTCCTGAGAGACCAAGGGCGTGAAAAACGTACGTAAGACAGTTGAACGAATGTTCGTTGCGTTAGTGTAGTGGCTGGGTGCCTGTGGCAAAGCCAAAAAAAACACTTTAAATAAATATATTCAAAGATAAAACTTAACAAGTCAATAACAAACGTTGCAAAGAGTAGAAAGTCATATTTACGTGTAAAGATCTTATCTGTACATCCACCAAAAGCATTATTTTATCTTATGTGTAAAATACAGCTGCAAAAAGATATAATGGACACTTCTTTCACAGGCTTATTCCCATTTATTACTTCATAGCGGCTTCATGGCTTTGTTTCACTTTTATTTCTAATAACTTTTTTCTTTATATTTTTAATGTTGTGTCCAGATTCCTTGACGGAAGATACAATTTGATCTTTAGTTTCCTTGATACCATCCTTGGTTTCTTTCACCGTTTTTTGCATGTGTTGCATACTTTCCATCAAATGTTCACGTTTTTCTCTTAACCCCTCTTTTTTCTCTGCATAAATTTCTTTCAGTCGCTCCTTGCTGGGCATTGGCTTAATATAACCCCATTCTTGGAGATATTTTATGGAAATGGTGGTTCCTCCAAGAGTGATAGCATATCTAGCAGGTGTGGCTATTTTGTAGAGGGCATAGGTGATTGCAAAATAGCCCATACTAGAGTTTCTCATTGAGTTGACGATTTTTTCGTTGAAGTTCATGGACTCGAGCAAGGTAGGGATGTCTACACCACTGAAATAGCATTCAGTGATGAGAATGAGTAAAGTACTTGGTAATGTTTAATATAACTAAGTACCAAATGATGTCTCATATTGTGAAATAAATTTACATTTTTCTAACAATAAACATCCCGCATTTTAGTAACGGAACATTGTTGGTCTATTAATATGTTGAACAACATTCTTGAATATTTGCATATCGTTAAGGAACACCATCTATCAAGAACAGTTATGTTTCAATAAAATTAATCATGCAAATTTTTGCGTTTTTTATTTAAACAATGTTCGAGGAACTAACGGACTGACTAATAGTTTTGTCTGTCAAACTTTTCTTTATCAAGAGGTTACGTATAAGAGTTACTTTTTAGTTCACGTGTCGGATTAGTTATGCGATGCAATGTGTGTACCGAGGTGTGTACAGGTGTTGAGCACAATACTCGAATTTGAGTGCTGCCAGAAAAAAATGCACGAAACTAGTTTTGGGAACAAATATTTCCCAAAAACACAAACACAAAATGGTACCTACTAAACGCTGGACTAAATGGCTTCTGGAGCGTCACAAGTCAGTATTGTACGTTTTTCATTACTATAGGTACCTACAATTTGAATTGAAAAAACTAAGTAGTTTAATTTTGTGAATTTTCTGAATGATCATCAATAGATCTGCTCCTTTATTCTTTAATATAATCAATTAGTCTGAATCGGTATGAATAAAAATTAGCATCAATTTGTTAGTTCAGTTTAACCACTATCACGTAACTGACCAAAACAAACAAATTTCGGCTTTGAGAAACGTTTGTCAAGCAAAACTAGTTTTGCTATTTTTTTTTAGGGAACAACCCGAATCCAAGTAGGTACTTATTGTATGTTAAGTAAGTACCCAAGTACCTACCTTCCGCATAGTGAAATATGGATCTAATGGAAAATTGGAAAGACACTAGTGAATGATATTTTGGATTACCTACCTTGTTGCTAAATAGTAGAATCCTCCAAACCAACATGCTGAAGTTGCCAAATGGACCGGTACAAGTACATACCAGTAGTCTTTGTACATTTTCTTGAACCTCTGAAATAATGACAATTTCTTTTCATCACTTTTATTGTCATCCTCAGGTTTTGTAGCATCTCCTTTTGAAACTGTGGAATACTTTTTTTCTGACATGTAACAAATGTTCTGATACTTTAGAAATGTTGTGCTCATTTTTGTTTTATTAGATCCTATAAACTTATGTTCTTGTTTGTCAGTAAGGACCGGATAATACGGCCTTACAGTTGATTTGGATATTTTAATTCGTGCTGTTGAGCTGATGATAGAAAGTCTTCTGGGAATAATTGATGCCATGTTTGTGTAGGACGCGCTAATAGTTAGAAATTAAAGGAAATGAACTTGGTGGGGACCATGTGTTTGACCGTTTTGACCAGTTTCTTTGGTCTCTTCAAATCTTAAATCACTTAAAATTGATCGAAAATAACTACGTGCATTTTTTGAGATTGAGTAGAGGTTATGTTGTTTTCTATATGTCAACAATCCGGTGACCGGTCAAATCAAAAGTTGGTAATTTTCAGATATCATACATGTCAAGGTCTGAGAGACGTCACACGCGTGCCCGTTATTTCCATGCAAATAATAATTATTAATTGTGTTTTTCTCAGAAAACACGAAAATGATTGATTTATCTTCTTTTTCCCCCCGACCCTTCATATGCCAACGGGGTGATTCAATATTGCCTGGAATGATGAGAAAAAATTTAGGATAGTCTCCTTGCCAAAAATAAAAACATTTCTTGTGAACATGTACAGGGTTATTGATTATAAATGCCCCCCCCTCTAACTTTTTAATTTGACGGTTTAGAAAAAGGTGTTCCAAATAAAAGATTCATGGTTGAAAATGAACTTTTCAAATAACCAGTTTAAACATATACAGGGTGCTCCAAAAAGTCTGGGCGACGTCCAACTTTCTTATTTCAAATTGATACCCTATTTTTTTATTTGATATTTGGATTCTCCTTCTAACTCTTAACATTTTCTATGTAGCATATCCTATACCTAAGTACAATGTATAAAAAGATATTTGATATTTATCAATTGAATAATAATAATTCATTGTTATGAAAATGTCAAATATATTTATGATTTCGAGTTATTGACGCTCGTATTGACGAAAATGTCACGTCATTAAGTACTTTTAAAGTGTAAAAGTATCAAAGTATAAATAATTCTGCATTTGATTCAAAAGATTTTTTTTTTATATAAGACGTTATTTTATTTTTTGTTAATTTTTTGAGTATCAATTTAAAATCAGAGAAGTTTTGGTATATCCTACGCACACAATTACGTCAATACTTCGAAACCATAGATCTATTTCACTTTTTTATAACAATGAATTAGTATTATCCAATTTATAAAATATCAAATATCTTTTTTTACATCAAACTTAGGTATAGGATATTATTATGCTATACATAAAAAATGATTAAAATTTGAAGGAGAATCCAAACATCAAATAAAAAAATAGGGTATCAATTCGAAATAAGAAAGTTAGACCTCGCCCAGACTTTTTGGAACACCCTGTATATGTGAAAACAGGTTTTTTAAAAATTTCATTTTCAACCATGAAACTTTCATTTAGAACGCTTTTTTCTCAAACGTCAAATTAAAAAGTTAGATGGGGGGGGGATTTATAATCAATAATCCCTGTACCTATAAAGTTCATTTTTTATTTAAAGTTACAGTGACAGATCAAAATTGTAGGTTAAAGGTAGGCAAACATGTTTTATTACGATAGTCATAAATTGAACTGTGATTTGTTGTAATTTTCAGATAATTCTGTGCTACGGTTCAAAAGCCTTAGGTAAATAAACATACAGATTTTCATTTTTATATATAAGATTATAAAAAAATGAAAAAATTATTTTTTTTTTTCCGGACATATGTTTATGGGAAGTTTTCTTCTTATTTTCAACAGAAGAGACTCATCCCAAGGGCGTAAATAGCTTTTTTTTCTGGAGGGGAGGTAATGGAGTTCTGGACTCGATGTACAGGGTGATTCATTTTCAGCGACAGGGTGCCAGTTCTCGTAAACTATTCATCGTAGAAACTTGCGGCAAAAAAAATTATTACTAGAACGAGCAAGACAAAAACCTGGAAAATATTTTCAAGTTTCTGAAATGGTCACTAGGGGGCGTAACAATCAACACCATGTAGAAAATTAGGATTTCTATAGAATTTTGCCCAATGAAAATATATCGATGATATCATTTTCATATTCACTGACTATTTACCTACTCTTTTTGTCAAAAACGTTTTTTTCTATCTATCAAAATAAAGAGGTGGAGGAAGTTCAACTGTTTTTTTAAACAAACGGAGATTCCTCCAGTTTCGCTTGACCGATTTAAACGAGCTTGGGAGAGCATGATCTGCACTTCAAAATAATTTTTTGGTTTTGAATTTTTGACTATCGCCGTCGCCGCTAGATAATAATAATAATAATAATAATAATAATAATAGAGCTTTATTTATCAAAAAGATAATATTGACAATCTCACTTACACTAGTTACAAAATATATCAATTTCATATTATATTACATATAAACAACGATATCAGCAAAATAAATTATATCTAACCGATAAATTGCAAGGTGAATGAATACTTACATTTATTTAACTTAAAAACCGTACTAATAAAAAATGATTGAGATAAAATACACTAACTAGAAATGATTAAGTAGCTATCTAAGTATGAACCACTACACTATCTTAGTAGGATTATTTTTAAAATGTACAATCAGCAGCTTTTTAAATATTATTACATTTTCACTAGATTTAATATTCTGCGAGGTATAAGATTAAATTGTATCACTCCCTTATGAAATAAATTTTTCATTGAACTTGTTTTATGGCTAGTTTTGACATAAAAATTCATAGAGCTTGCTGATCTTGTACACCTTTCATGTATTTGTGAGACGGGAATCAATTGACAATTCAAATATTGCGACAAGAGGTTATTAATGATTTTATAAATGAATATCATGGTTTGCAAATAAAGAAACTCATCAATTTTTAACCATCCCAAACACTCAGCCATTAAAGCCACACTAGTGTGTACCTATTACAACACAAGATCACTCTCATAGCTTTATTTTGAATGATTTGTAATCGCTCAAAACTAGCTTTGGAGCAACCTGTATAAATTAGAGATGAGCAGTAATGGAAATGTGGTAGAATCAATGTATTGAAAACTGTAAGTTTCGTGGACATTGATAGAAATGGCGAAACTCTTCTCAGAAACCCAATCTTTTTCCCAATCTTTTTACATATTATATAGTCTATATGGCTGTTGAATTTTAGCTCCTGATCGAATATAAATATAGATATTTAATTTCATTTACAATTAATTTCTAATGGCTCGTCATTTATCTTGATACATAAATTGAGGCTTAAAAATCTGGATCGTAAAACGGGGTTACAAATGAACCAATGAGATGGCGTCAACTGAAATGGTAGCATAGTTTTGAGTTTTTTCCAAAAAAAACAAATGTAATGGTATATTAATTTTCATATATTTTAAGAGATGATACATTTTTCTATGAAAAAATTGAGAAAAAAACATTTTTTTTTCAGTTTATTTTGTTTTTTTTTATTTAAAAAAAAATGTATCCTTTTTTCAAATATATAAAAATGAATATACCATTACATTTGATTTTTTTGGATAAAACTCAAAAATACGCTACCATTTCAGTTAACGCCATCTAGCGGCGACGGCGGAGGTCAAAAATTCCAAACCAAAGAATCATTTTGAAGTGCAGATCATGCTCTTTCATATGAGCCCAAGATCGTTAAAATCGGTCAAGCGAAACTGGAGGAATCTCCGTTTGTTTAAAAAAACAGTTGAACTTCCCTCACCTCTTTATTTTGATAGATAGAAAAAAAACGTTTTAGACAAAAAAATGTAGGTAAATAGTCAGTGAATATGAAAATGATATCATCGATATATTTTCATAGAGCAAAATTCTATAGAAATTCTATTTTTCTACATGGTGTTGATTGTTACGCCCTCTATAGCGACCATTTCAGAAACTTGAAAATATTTTCCAGGTTTTTCTCTTGCCCGTTTTAGTGATATTTTTTTTCGTCGCAAGCCTCCACGATGAATAGTTTACGAGAACTGGCACCCTGTCGCTGAAAATGAATCACCCTGTACAGGGTGTCTATCAACAAAATCTTGATACATCGCAGATTGCACAAAGATGTCCATTGAACATCCATATTCGATACAAATTACACACTATACGATAGATGGACGATCAGTTTTAGGCACTACTTGTATCAAACGTGTACTTTCTGTTAGTTCTGGACTATCTGGACCATGAATAGACATGAAATGGACCATATATTATGTACACACAACACTCTACAATCATGCACTGAGCAATGTGAAAAATTGGGAAACTGTTGACAACAGCGCTTCATAAATTAAAATGTCGGAGCCAATTTTTACAATTTCAAATGATACGAGATCTTAGGGTTTAAAAAACTCAAGATGCATCGGATAATAATCAAAGTCTGGGGGGGGGTAATTACTGTCTCTCCCCCCCATATCTACGCCCTTGACTCACCTGATTTTTTTTTTTTAAATGTAAAGCCTTGCGTGACCATAATCCCAAAATCACATATATTTATTATTTCAAATCCAAATAGCTCGAGAATGGTTGCCTGAAGCGACTTTTAACAAGTAAACTTTTTCTGCGTGGAAAATTCAAATAAATCTGTTTTGTTACTTAAAAATGTTATGGAGGTACGTCCAAAATTTATAGCTGTTTATAATTGGAAAAATAATTGTAGGAAGTGCCCTCTACAAGTTAGAGACGTACTAAGATCAAATTCGAATTTCGCATGACAAAAAACCGCCAAACACCAATTTTCATCAAAAGATCGACATAAGTGCAAAAACTATTCAGAAGAAACAAAAAGAAAAATAAAACTTCAACACACTGTAGCTCTGTAATTAAGTATTCCCGGACACATGTCTATGAGAAGTTTTTTTCTTATTTTTAAGCGCGAAAAGTCCTCCTGAATATCTTCGCAATATTAATGAAACACCCTGTATAGGCGATTTCCCAGGCGATTTTGATAAAATCTTTGGGATTCGTTTATTTTCAAAAAAAGCGAAAGCACTTTGATCAGTAGTTATGGAATGAATTAATTTTTACATGATTCAGAGATTGACTGGAAGCTAATTTTCTGACATCACAATAATGTTCACTTTTTGTCTCGAATACGACGCATCGACAAAACAAAACTATTCACCGTTTTTGCTTGGAATTGGATAAGAAATCAAAAAATGATTTTTTTCCTTTGTAAAAACCCAGTGGCGTACCATTCTTTTTATCAAAATGTTATTAAAATCGCTCGTTTTGTCCTGAAAAAACTTTATTGAAACAAACCACTCACAAAGATCCATGAGGACCTCAGATATATATACTTTCTGAAAATATGAACATAATCGCTCAAGGCGTTCCGAAAAATGTCTTCAAACTTTTGACACTGCAAACAGGGTGTCTCTAAACGGTCTTTGAATGTCAACATTTCCGAGATACAGGGTGCTCAAGTTTACAATTAAAAATTGATTTTTCTCACTATATTGGGCAATTCTTGAGATATTGCTTTGAAAATTGGTATACGGGGGTTTTGTTATATCGTCGGCTAAAAGGCGTTAACCTGCTAACTCCATTTTCTACGATTTTTAGGTTTTTGGTTATTCGGCAACTATTTATATACACAGTATGTCCACGGATGGGGTAGACTACAAGAGGTGGAATGGACCAAAACTTGAAAGATACGACAAAAAGTTATTCTTGATAAAAGTTTTTGCTTGGTCTAAAAATAGGAGCTACGATGAGAAAATTTTTATTATACAGGGCGTCTCAAAAATGTAAAAACATAAAATTGAACAGGAGCAAACAGTCATTTCTTGGTCTTTTAACGTGAAATGATAAATAGAAAACTTGCTCCAAATTTAGTCAAAACCCTTATTCCAAACTTACTGAAGAAAATTTCAATTTGAAAATTTTTTAAAAAAATAAATAGATTTGTAAGTCCCCATTATACCACGTACATATTATTGATTTTATACCTGTACATGATGACCTGTTGTTGTTGTAGGTATAAAAGTCATACTGGAACATTGACTATACTGAATGCTGACTTGCAAAATTGTTCAATTTTTTAGAATTTTCATAGATTCAAATTTTTCGTAGGGTTGTGAAGAAATAACATGTATCCAATATATTCGTCACCAGCATAACAACAGTAGGACGGGCATGTTTTATTGTTGATTTCTGAAGGGAGTAACGCGTAACGAAGTTAAGTTATTGTGGGCGAGGTTTTAAGGTGAGAGGGCTTCTAGTCTTGCGACTGACACTGCTCGTGGGAAGGAAGATCGGAGCAAATCACGTTCCTTCCAACCACTTAAATAGCGTATCGGGCTTCTATTTATACCAGAAAAGTGCCGAGCAAGCATGTCCTGGTTGTGCGTCGTCTGTTTGAGTGGGTTGATTTACTCGGGCTGCCTTGATCCGTTGACATATGCCCCCTCCCCAATAGCATTGGCCTCAAATGCTCAAATAAAGAAAGAAAAACATGCTCGTCCCTTACAAAATTTCTCTAAAACTATATCCCCTATATTCTTGCTCCGGTCCTGTGCTTCTCATCAAAGCCTTGTACTGTTCAGCGTGCCGAGTACGGTCCTGCCTGACGTGGTCCGCCGATTCCACAGGAGATACCGGGTGCCCCTGCTCAATCCAGGACACTGTATTCCTGTGGTGTCCTGATGTTCCTGTCTGGCGGGATCCGTACTCATCAAGGACCGGTAGCAGCCTTTGTGTAATACACACATGAAAAAGACCAAAATTATAATCAATTATTATCAAGCATACAAGTAGATCTAGATATATTGAAAGTCTTACATCATACATATTCAACTATTTGTATAACGGCGTGACAAATTACGTTGATTCCGTTTTTCTCGGCTGAATATTATGACTCGAACTGAAAAGCGTTTGATTTGTCCCAGTTGAAGTAGTTTCTGTGGTTGTGCTTTGTTACTTTGTGCCCCAGGATTCCAGGATCGATAATGGATAATGGTGAGTTAGTTTGTCGATTTTTCTGTAACATTATTGATAAATTCTGAGTAGGAGACATACGATATTTGTATAAAAAATATTGGAACAGAGATGGACGTTATTGCGTCATGATGACGATATAGGGTTTAACACGAACGATCAGGGGGTCGTTCATGCTGCTGGTAGCGTGTGTGTTATTGTCAACCCTCTTCTGTTTTTTGGACAAGGACATCATTTAGGGATCATAAGTTTCCTGACTGCAGGCTGCAGGTCCATGGTGAATTCCTTCAGTGAACCGGGGTAGGTAGCATAATATTGTCTTTTTGAAATTTACAGTGCCCGTGATTTGACGCGTTTTTCCGTTTATAGGTAGAAAATGCATTCTGCTATTGGAGCTCATAACATTTGGAGACTTCGAGGCTATAGTTACTGGGAGGCAGTTCCAGGGTTGGTTAGCTTGGCAATCGATTCGGAGGGTAGATGGTTCAGTGATGCTCATCGGTATGTGTCGGTGTTTGCTTACTATTATCTTCTATTATTTATCAGTCTTTTCTTTCCATATTTTTACGTTATTTACTCTTCTATGTTACTTATATCTTAAGTTCTCCTCACTAGACGTTTCATTCTTCTTCTCCTTCTTCGCTACTGAAATATTCCTGGTCTGCTCCTTCTTCATTTTCGTCTTCTTCTACTAGTTCCTGTATTGGGGCTTCTTCTATTGGAGCTTCCTCCTTCCAGGGATCGTTATATGGCAGCATCCTGCTTTTCTCACGGAAATGAAAACCTTCACCTTATCGCCAGCTTCAAATTGTAGGTCCCTGTGTTTTTCGTCAAACGCACCTTGTCATTCTTTTGTCTCCTTTGAATATTCTCCGCTGCCACTGCTCTTATTGCCAATGCTTTTTCTCGAAGTGTTAATGCATCTGTCGAAGAGTTGTTGTCCAAGAGTCCTGCTTCTGGTGGTAGTGTAGGTTCTCTTGCGAAGGTCAGCATAAACGGGCTGAATTTCGTTGTATCTTGGATGGCAGTGTTATATGCAAAGGTGACAAAAGGTACGTAACTGCACCAGTCCGTTTGCTCCGTATTGCAGTACATTGCTAGCATGTCGGACATGGTTTTGTTCAGACGTTCGGTCAATCCGTTGCAACAAGGATGGTAAGCTGTGGTCAACTGTCTTCTCACGCCCATAATTTGTGTGAGTTCCTTTACTAGTTCTGATTGAAACACTTTTCCTCTGTCGCTCAGGATTGTCCTTGGTGCCCTGTGAATGAGAATGACTTTTTCCAGGATAAATTGCGCAACTGCCTCTGCTTTTCCGTTTGGTAATGCGGCTGTTATTGCATACCTAGACGCGTAGTCAGTTGTAACTACAATCATCTTCTTCCCCTTATTACTTCTTCGGAAAGGCCCTAATAGGTCAATTCCTGGAGAGTAGCTGGAGCGTTTCAAAGTCCAAAGCTGAGTACATTGAACTCGTAGGTACCATGGCCTTGTGCAACAAATGCTGTGTACTGCTTGGAATTTTCTTCAATCGGTACTTGCCAATAGCCTGAGAACATGTCTAGCGTGCTAAAATATTTTGCTTCCCCCAGGTAAGTCAAAATATCCTCGATTTGTGGTAATGGCCAGTTTGATTTTTTGGTGACTGAATTTATCTTTCTATAATCGACGCAAAATCTCGTCTTTCCGTCTTTTTTCTTGACAAGTACAACTGGACTTGCCCATGGTGAGTGACATGGTCTGATGACTTCCCCTTCAAGCATCTCCTTTATTTGTTCGTCTATGACCTGTCGCTCTTTTTGGGAGACTCTGGCCTACTTTTGACCGGTTTTCGATATTTTCCAGACTTTGATCGGCTATGGTTATTTGTCTTCATTCCCGTCTTCTTGTAGATGGAAGTTCCATGAGCTACTAGGTTCTTGTTCAGATTTTTCCAGCGTGGCTATTGTCGTCCCCTTATATATTCTCACTATTTCTTTAGATGTTGACCTTAGCTTAACGAGCAATTTATCTCCATCTGAGAAAATATGCGAATGTACCTGCATTTTGCTTCTAGCTAGCCCATCTAAATTGTATAAACATGAGCACGCCATCCCCTCCGCCATATTAGCGAGTGGTGACAATCCCTCCGTGATTGTGTCCCCTGTGCTGATTTTATGATCGTCACATGCCACCAATTTTTGTTTGACGGGCTCCACTTCTATGGCTACATTCATCAGAGCATTTTCATCAAACTTTGTCCTTTTAATCCTGCATAATAGCACCCGTATTCTATCTTTTTTGAAAATGATGTAGATCATTTTTTTAAAGATTCTCCACTCCTCCTGGTTCAACCGCCATCCTTTTCTTTCGACAGCCACCTCCTCGTAACCTTCTTCCTTAGCAATTCGTTTTAGCGTCGACAAGCTTTCGTAGAGATTCTCCCATGCTGGCTTTTCTTTTGTTGACCTTCTCACGTGCATGAAGAATGCTGTCCTTCCCTTGTGCTTCGAGACCGAGACTGCCCCAAGTGACCGGCTCTGTTTTCTGGACACTGCTGGAAATGCCCTTCGGAGGATGCTGCCGTTGTTTCTCGTCCGATAGTCGCTAGTCACCGCAAAGACCCGAACTACCGACCTGTGAAGGTTGTAGATGTTCCCATACTTTTCTTTTAGCACGGTCCCTATTTTATCTCCCTTTAGAAGGGAGTGACTAATCCAGAAGGATTCTGATCGGACCGCGTCGGGTTTTCTGTTGTTCCTTAAGATGAGACCCAAGATTGACGTGGCTTTTTGTGCTCTGATGTGTGTTTGTGATAGCCGAATGTTGAATCGTCCATTGAGGAGAGCTAATGTCGGTTTTGGGAGGTCTATTGAGGCCTTGTGTTTAGTCAGGAACTCTCTATGCCGAGGATCAACGGGAATGGTGAACTCTTAATGACCTTGACGTCTATGATGCTGGTAAACTGCCCCATACGTAACTGCATCTTAGCTTCACCAATCACTGAGATTGTATGGCCTCCTGCCGTGGTTAGGACTGTATTGCTGTTTGTTATTGTGATGTTTTTTGCCCAATCTCGGTGTACTACATTGTTCTCTGCTCCTGTGTCTACCAGGGCCTGTAACGCTTGATTATTCAATTTGACGGTGATGTGAGGAATACTTGATCGGAAGGGGTCCCCTTGCGCGTGGATGGCTGGGGCTCTTAGGTTTGCCATTCCTCTTGCGTTTGGGTACTGCGTTCTGCACAAGGCAGCAAAGTGGCCTGTCCATACCACAGTTGTAGCACCTGGAGTTGTTATTGACGTTCCTGGGTCTAAGGGTCCTAGGTTGTTCAGGGTGCTGTCGATAGCTTCTTTCGGGCTGAGGATTCCTATTCCGAGCATTTTGCCAGCTGCCTCTGTTATTCCGGTATTCCCCATTTTGGGGACGGAAGTATCCATCTCTGGATGGGCCATTGTACTCGTGATGTTGGATCTCCTGTGGACCTGCTGGTGCTATTGGCACCCTGACCTCTGGAGCTATCTTCTTCCGTGGGGCTTTATCAATGGTTAATGCAACCTTTTTCAGGTAGTGTAGTGTCTCGCGTTCTGGTCGGAGTTGATGTCTCTGGGCCTGTAGAGCTTCTTTGGGCAGGCTGAAAGTTGTCTGGTTCTCCGGTGTCGCTCGGGGATCGTAGATTTTACCGCGGCATTCAGGCTTGATCTATTTCTTATATTTTTTCTCTTTTCTAGGCTACTGGACTCTGCTTGGCTGCGGGAGTGATCGAAGGTGCCTCCACCAAATGTCACGATAAGCGTAGGATTGGGTCTTCATCTGGACCCTCACACATATCGAGCTCTAGGGACCTAGCGCCAGGTGGAAGGAAAACTCCGTAGGGTTGTGAAGAAATAACATGTATTCACCAATATATTCTTTCACCAGCATAACAACAGTAGGACGGGCATGTTTTATTGTTGATTCCTGAAGGGAGTAACGCGTAGCGAAGTTTAGTTATTGTGGGCGAGGTTTTAAGGTGAGAGGGCTTCTAGTCTTGCGACCGACACACTGACACTGCTCGTGGAAAGGAAGATCGGAGTAAATCACTTTTCTTCCAACCACTTGAATAGCGTATCGGGCTTCTATTTATACCAGAAAAGTGCCGAGCAAGCATGACCTGGTTGTGCGTCGACTGTTTGAGTGGGTTGATTTACTCGGTGCTGCCTTGATCCGTTGACAATATAAGAGAATCGAATTCATAGTTCGTTTTACTGTGGCTGCTAGAGGCGCCATACGCACTTGATATTTTGTGGTTTAAAATGGCCATGACTTTTTTCCCAATGTATTTTTTCAATCATTCATTGGAAAAAAAATGATTCTACAGATGATTTTGAGAAGTAAACCTTCTAAAAGTTTGCTCAAGTGAGCAGTTTTCGAGATATTTCCATTCAAAGAGTTCCATGCAAGAAGTTATTTTCAAAACTACCACATATTCCTGACGTTAAAATAAGCCGATTTTAAGCAACTTTCCTTTGTCCAAAAACTTTTTCGTTTTCGAGATTTATAGGGTGGTAAAGTTGAAGAATACAAATCAAATTCGTACCTACATTAAAAACCAACATTTATCTAATAAAACGGCTCAAATAGCGGAATTCAATATTTTTTGCCAAAAAACGAAAAGAAAACTACAGATTTCCTCGCTATTCTCTTATCGGGGGTAATTGCACAAGTGCATCAAAATTATCGATAATTATGCTTGAAAGCTTATTGCCTAAAAACTGCATGAGATCATTTTCATATTTTGATGAAAGTTTTCAGAAGGCAATGCTTGAATGCAAAATTATCTGATTATTTTGATGCACGAGTGTAATTTAGGTAGAAAATTACTCGAATTAGGTAACTAATTGAATCAAAGAATATAATATTTAACATTTTTTTCAATGGATTGTATTGTTTCCGTTCCAAAACGTGAAATTTTATCGAAAAACTCTAACAAAATACGAACTGTCACACTTAGAAAATAAACAAACTAAGGCGTTGTTATGTGATTGTAAAGGAGCGTGACTACCCAATAAACATTTGCGGGTTCTCAAAGTAACGATAAGTTATATAAAAGTTTTATAATAGTATCAGATCTAGCCTAAAGTGTTCGAGGTTATATATCGGTAACGATGGTTAGTAGTTACTGATGGTTTCATAACATAGTCACAGGAAACTGTTCATCACCTATCTTACAGAACATTTAGTTCTCATTACTATAGGTGATATACACAGGTTATATAGCGTTGATGAGAACTTGATTCAAACACCAATAGCTTGAAGTCTTATAGAGGGCGTCACGGTCACTTTTTTAATACTTCAAGTGATTTGAGGATCTGTTAGGATGCTTCAGGTTGACAAAGTAACTTAAGGTTCCTATAAGAGCCTTTAGTGATTTTCGTTATCTTTAGTGGCCATGATTGTGTTTGTATGTTTCATAGAGTCCTTGTCGCTGATATTCATCATTATCCCCAACTCATCCCCCGTCGACTTACTTATACAAAAGGAAATGCCCGCTTATCTTTTAACACATGGGTATATTACCAAGTCTTTTTCCGAAGCGCGTGGAGTTGGGTTCCTTGACCTGTCTTGGAATATATAGGTATATTTTTTATTTCGGGGCCAAAACCACCCACGTGCAATGGTCGGTTTGAACTATTTGTAGTGACATCGGAAAATGAACAAATAGGTACTGAAAAAAAATTTTTGAACATCAGCACTTTGTTTATTATTTCGAATTTTGAACAAAATAAAAACTTTGAGGTTAGGTCACAGGTATGGTGACCACAAGTTATGTAGGGGTAATAATGATCACTAAGAGTAGGTAACGGCCGTTACCTCTGGTCACGAAACGACAATACTGGACACCGTAGGTTTCCAACTGGCTCTGAAAGTAGAAATAATTGTCACCAAAGGTTCTCACCAGAACTAGTAGTAATAACTATTACTGAAGGCAGTGACTCCAGTGCGTTAAACCGACGGCGTATTAATTCTGTTTAGGATTCCGTTAATCGAGCAGTCTTCTAAAGCGATAAATGATAAATTAGATAAAACGAATCTCACATGGACATCCGAAGTCATCGGAAAAAATGTCTTCGGTTGACGAACATCCTTCCACTTTACTTAAACGGATAACAAATCATTTAACGGAATCCTAAGCAGAATACGCCGTCCGTCTATCAGACGTGGAGTCACTGCCATTTCTTATACCCGTCGTGGCAGCCATTATCTGTTGTACTGCGGTTTTCGAGGATTTTCTGGTCAGGATTTGCAAATATGTAAATGCTTTCGCAAATAGACTGACACTTATTCGGGATTTTGAATACAAGGGACACGGTTTTCAGTTAAGCATTTAGTTTTGTACCAATTATGAAAAAGTCGACAGAAAAATGTAAAGACTTACATAATAAAGTCATTAAAAAGACCTTGTATCCGAAGCCCGAGCATTTTCTAGAAGCAAAATTGAATTTTACTCGATGCAAAAAAAATGGCAGTGGAATTTGGTACTTACCTGTGACAAAAACACTCAATATATTGAAGTCACAATAGAGCTTTATTGACACACCGCAGATCAGCCATTAATAAATCATGTGCTGCCGTTTTGTTGATATGCGCGAAAGATTTGTCTTCGCCCACCTCAAGTAAAAGAGATGACATTATTGATAAAATGAATTCGACAAAGACAAGAGAAAAGCAGTATATGGCGCTTGCGCCTTATCCGGGTTTCCAACTAGTAACCGCAAACATTATATAACTTATGGTTCTGCGCCTATTTAGGTAACGGTGACAGTAATATGTCTCATATTTAGTTTAAAAGTAGTAATCTATGAAGTTGTATAGAAGAGTCCGTGAGGTGTTGGGTACTATTGGTAACGAGCTCTAGGTAATTATGGTCACTTATGCAACAGTAATAAACTCCACCGTTTAAGGCCTATAAAGGTTATATAAATGTAACCAACCATTTATCGTTACTGTTTTCAAAAACCATTAGTTAAATTATTTGGTTGCCATAAAGTTCCTAGAACCTTTATAAAACCAAAAATGTTTATTGGGTATGGATATAGGATACGTAAACAATGCATTTTTCGATTCCTACTATGCAATTTTCGGGGGTAATTGCACAAGATATCATAAAAATTATCGAGAATTATGCTTGAAAGCTTATTGCCTAAAAACTGCATGAGTTCATTTTCATATTTAGCCCGACACCGGAGGTGGAGGGCTCTTTCTCCAAAATATGAAAATTACCGAATGTAGTTTTTAAAAGGCAATAAGCTTGAATGCAAAATTATCTGATTATTTTGATGCACGAGTGTGATTTAGGTAGAAAATTACTCGAATTAGGTAACTAATTGAATCAAACGAATATAATATTTACCATTTTTTTCAATGGATTGTATTGTTTCCGTTCCAAAACGTGAAATTTTATCGAAAAACTCTATCAAAATACGAACTGTCACAGAAAAATAAACAAACTAAGGCGTTGTTAGGTGGTTGTGAAGGAGCGTGACCATGGATACGTAAACAATGCAATTTTCGATTCCTACTGTGCAATTTTCGCTGTAATCAAGCGAAAATTGCACAGTAGGTATATGGAGGAGTCTAATTTTCACTTATAACCTCCCTGGAGCTCGAGTTATTTCCGGAAAGAAACAAATGTCCGGATTTTTAATTCGAGCTCGCGGGAGATTCGGCAAAAAAATTTCATGCCAAAACTGGTCATTGGAAAAACATTACCCAGGACTCACCTCGCATTTAGTGGAAGAAACCCACGGCTCCTTACTCTACTCGCCATTGAGGAAGAAAGAAGGGAATCAGGATTTTACAAAACATTTGGAAGTTATAACCAATCTTGTTCATAATTGATAACATTGCAACTTTGTATTGGAAGTTGAAAATAAATCATTTATCAAAAATATGTGTCAGTGTTTTAACAGCTGTCAAGCACTCGCGGCTGGATGTAGCTCCCATGCACCAACCACAGTGTTGCCGTCTGCCTTATCTCTGTCTGTGAAAGTTGGGTTGGGTTGGGACATTGAACTCCATACTACGTACCTGGAAAGGACCCGGTCGTTGTTGACAACGAATCGAAAAGTGTGTCATTCCTGTTATGAGTTAGAAAGAGATAGGAATCCGTAACTATCGATATCTCTCTCTACTCCATCTCTCTCTACTCCATGAGTATAGTTCAATGAGTTAGAAAGAGATAGGTATCCGTAACTAACGCTATCTCTACCTGCTTCACTCTCAATAATAAGCGGGTCCGTTCCAGGTAGTATGGAGTTCAATGGGTTGGGATTGTTAGGGAGAGTGGGGACGGCAACACTGTAATCATATGGGAGCTACATCCAGATGCAAAGCCAGGGTGATTTCCACTTACTAATCTTCCAGTCACGTGATTATGAGCAGGGTGATTTCCGATAAAATTGGGTCGTTGCCATAGCAACATAATAAAATGCAATTCAAATTCTATGATTGGTTAAAATTGACTGGTAGGAAATTTTCGCTGTAATCAAACGAAAATTGTCGTGTAGGCATACGTAAGAGTGTAATTTTCGGGGGTGATTGCACAAGTGCATAAAAATTATCGATAATTATGCTTGAAAGCTTTTTGCCTAAAAACTGCATTTCTCCATTTCTCCACCTCCGGTGTCGGGCTCTTTCTCCAAAATATGAAAATGACCGAATGTAGTTTTTAAAAGGCAATAAGCTTGAATGCAAAATTATGTGATTATTTTGATGCACGAGTGTAATTTGGGTAGAAAATTACTCGAATTAGGTAACTAATTGAATCAAAGAATATAATATTTACCATTTTTTCCAATAGATTGTATTGTTTCCGTTCCAAAACGTGAAATTTTATCGAAAAACTCTATCAAAATACGAACTGTCACACTTGAAAAATGAACAAACTAAGGCGTTGTTAGGTGGTTGTGAAGGAGCGTGACCATGGATACGTAAACAATGCAATTTTCGATTCCTACTGTGCAATTTTCGCTGTAATCAAGCGAAAATTGCACAGTATAGGTATATGGAGGAGTGTAATTTTCGCTGTAATCAAACGAAAATTGTCGTGTAGGTATATGTAAGAGTGTAATTTTTATAAAAATCGCACTGAGAGAAAAGTTATGGCTATTTTAATTCGTGGTGCAGTGTAGTGCGTCGTCCAATGACCACGATAAGAAGATATCTATATTCAGATTCTGCATACCAAAAAACCCTAGAGTACCAATTTTTAAAGAAAGACTATGAACAATGTTCATACTTAAAAAAAAAATCGATTTTTATTCTTTAACTTAACCTCAACCACCCTGTAGGTATGTCAAAAACGGAGCAATTTTGAGGAAAAATAGTTCACTTCAATCAGGCTTATTTTGACCTCATGAATATCTGATTCATTTTGTGAAGATTCGTATATTTTAAATGAGACGTTTGCGGATACATGTCTCGACCAATTGGAAGAGTCGTCAATTTCAATTTTCTATTTAAAAAAAACATTGTTTTTCAAATTATAGTTATGCCTTAGTTTTTTTAATCTCCGAAAAGTCCAAAATAACAAAGTTTTTCGCGCTCGATCCGACGGATTTTTATTAAAAAGAAACTGAAAATCCTGCCTGAGAACAACGCCAGCGCCGATCCCGATTATGCATTTTGTCTCTGCCCGTCACTGTCGTCACGTTATATGCATCTCTTTCTACTTCACTTTGACTTGACTGGTCTCACCAACACTCGCGCGCTTTATTTTGAAGGGGGCCTCTTAAGTAGGACAACATAAACCTGTGATATAACTTCGTCGGATTGCGCCACCCGAATCTAGAGTGATGAACATTGATTAATGACAGTCATTAATCAATGGTGATGAATGGCGCTTTACTTCTTAAACTATACTTTTAAGTTAACTCAAGGCGACCGGGCCGCATATTTGTAAATAGCGCCCAGGCTCGCGAATCGGGTCTGGCCCGAATGGGTCCCGTAAACAGCAGACGATATGGCAAGTGCGTTGCGTAAACTACAGTCGTGATCGCAAAAATGGTAAAATTGTAAGTTCCTGTATTGATAGAAATTCAAATGAATGTTGCTATTTATTTATTTATACATAATAATGAAAACATAACAAAGTAAATATATTCATCTTACACAAACGTACATAGAATGATTTTATATAAATTAAAATTAAATAACATCAGCGAAAAGGAAAAAGGAACCAAAAAGAAATTGCATACGGGAAAAAGATTATTGTATGTGTTAAGTCCAATATTTATGTTGGACGATTGTAGTTCATTTGGCAATTTTTCTAGAGCCCAAGGGCTTATTGTCTTCAACGCATTTATTCACACGATGGGGTGCTAGGTTCTGCTTTTGACTAATGCAATCCGATTTTCTTCCCGACTGGAATCTTCGCCTGCCTGTGAACCTGGTTTTCCTGCGTATAATTGCAATTGGTTGTACAGAGATTTTTACGCCTTTACGTGAAGTCTGTATGGGTCTTCTAGTATTATTGACACCAGATTCAAAGGCAGTATGTAATCCACTTAAAAGCGAGGAAGAACTTTTCACATTCCTATTATAATTGTCCATAAAGGCTTTTACGCCTTCTTGAAAATTTTCTCGGTCATCCTTTGGATTTTTTCCGATATCGGAGATGAATTTGGTTTTGGATACTTTCCATTCGTCCTCAAACGCACTGGTGTCTACTTCCTCTACACTTTGCCTATTATCATACCCTTCATGATCGTCATCGTTATCTTTGACACGTGAAGATGATGTACTGGATTTCTCCAACAAAGAATACTTCATTTTTCTGTCACGGGAAGTACGGGATTCCTCGTCCTTTATCAACAGTAGTTTTAATAGTTGCAAAGGAGGGCTCTCAGTAGCTATTTTGTATAAAATAGTTTTCTGGCCTTGCGACAAAATATTGCATGCCGAAATTATGTGGTATTTCTTGAAATATTTCTTGATTGGTGTTTACATATCTTTCCTGTATGACCTACAAGACAAGAGCATCTGCAAATTTGCATTTCAACATAGTATTCGGCATTACTTGAGCGACTTGACACTGAATATTGAAAATTGTCTAAATCCTTTATATTGTCGGGATTTACGTCTTTGTCATTTGCTGAATATTTTCTGGTACCCACTCTGTTATTCATGACTACATCCAATAATCTTTGTCTATAATACGAGTCAAAATTAGTAGTGATAAGGTCTACTAATTGGACAAGGTTATAAGCTTGCGTTCAATCAATCAATCAATCAATCCTTTATTTGTTCCTGATAAAATTACAGCGAGTGCATAGAACATGTCAGACAGCAAAAAAAAAACATAAAATGCTTAAAATAACTTAAAACTAACGTATAGTCTAAAGTGAAACATCTTTGTGAATATAAGACTCAATAGGACAATCACTTCAATCAATTATACCTATCTATTGTTCGCTAAATCTTAACATGCTAAAACTGGCACACATCGTTGAAGAACTCGTCCAGTGAGTAATAAGCTTTTTCCACCAAAAAATCTTTTAGTGACCTTCTGAAGCCATGATTCAAATCTTGATTTCTAATGCTGAGTGGAAGTTTGTTAAATATTTTAATGATTAGATATTGCGCATTTTTTTGCAAGTATGTGTATTTGATATTTGGAAGTAAAAGATCATCCTTATGTCTAGTATTATGATGATGATCTCTTGATATACACAAGAATAGGTCGGGATTTAACTTTAAAAACAACAATGTTTCAAAAATGTACAAACAAACAACTGTGAGGAGTCCCTCCTTTTTAAAAATTGGTCGACAACTCTCTCGCAATTCCATCTTAAATATTCTTCGGAGACAGCACTTCTGTAAGACCAGAATTCTCGAGACGTCAGAGCTGCCACCCCAGAATACAATACCATATCTCATCCTTGAGACCACATATGAGTGGTATGCAGTCAATGCAGCTTCCAGTCCCACATTCTCTGCAAGAATTCTTAGACCATAAGAGACTTGCGATATTGTTGATGCCAACATGTCTATGTGAGACTTCCAGTCCAGTCTTGAGTCCAGAGTTACACCAAGGAACCTGGCATGATCCACAGCCTGAAGATCCTCGATTTCCAGTTCAAAGTTTAGTCGATTAGTGTGGTAAGAAAACTGGATAAGTTGTGACTTCTTGACATTCAAAATAAGATTATTTGAATCAAACCATCTTTTGAGTAAGACCAGAGCCTCATCTATATCTTCATTCACAGTATGATCATTGTCAACATTGAAAACAATCGTGGTATCATCAGCATATTGAACAGTGTGACATTTGGTAACTTCTGGAATTTCATTTGTGTAAATTATGTATAGTAGGGGACCAAGAATTGAGCCTTGAGGGACTCCTCTCTTCACTGTCTGCATATCAGAAATAATCTGATGTCCCTGTGGATCATTACATACAGTGCATTGAAGGCGATTTTCCAAATATGATGCTATTAGCTTGGCACTTGTTCCTCTGAAACCATATCTCTCCATTTTTTTGATTAACACATCATGCTGTACACTGTCAAATGCTCTTGACAAATCCAGGCAGAGTGCAAGAGTTTCTTTGTTCTCATTAAGAGAATGAAAGATCTTTTCTAGAGCTTGGTAAATAGCTCTTATTGTGGACTTCTTGGGTCTGAAACCATTCTGATGTTTGAAATTAATTTGTTTTTTTCCATAAACTCAAAAAATCTATTATAGATAATTTTTTCAAATACCTTGCTCAAGTTGTTTAGCAATGCAATAGGTCTATAATTTGAAATAAGGTTTTTATCTCCTTTTTTATATATGGGGCAAATTTTGGCTACTTTCAGCATTTCTGGGAACACTCCATTTTGTAAACTGAGATTTACAATATGTGTTAGGATAGGTGATATGAGATAAGCAACTTTTTTTAGTAGATGTACAGGTAATTCATCCATCCCCACAGATTTCTTTTTTTTTAGACTGTAGATGATATTCTGGATTTCTGCTGTGTCAGTTGGTTTAAGAAAGAGTGTATCTTGAGATATGTTTATGTTTGATAAATCTGCTGTTCCTCCCAAGTCTGGACATATGTTTATAAAAAATTCATTGACTTCATTGAGAACTTCTTTTGGAGACATATTTTGTCTAGATAAGTTTTGTAGAATAGATTCTGTTTTTTTAGGTTTTTGGTTTGTATACTTTTTGACAAGATTCCACATTGTTTTCCCAGCATTATCCGTAGTTCTCAATTGAAACATGCTTGCCATTCTCTTGGCTTGTTTAACCACTCTTTTGAAGATTTTACTATATTATTATGTGAAGTAGATATCAATATCGATGTTTCCCCTTTTTGCTTGTCTGAATAGATAATTTTTATGTTTAGATGATATTTTGATACCCTGTGTGATCCAAGTATTATCTTTTTTGGTATGATTTTTAAAAGTTTTATATTGAAAATGTATGTCAAATAATTGTTTGAATTTTAGGAAAAAATTATTGTAAGCAAGATTAACGTTTGACTCACAGTATACTTCATTCCATGTTAGCCCTGCCAAATCATTTCTGAACTGTTCCATTTTGTTCTCAGAAAAGATTCTCCTGGTAGTGAAAGAGTCGCCCTGCTCCGCAATAGACAGCTCCATCTCCAGAATCTGGCCATAATGATCAGAAAGTGCTGTATCCACAACCAAGCTTTGTTTTGAGTTGTGAAAGTTGACAAAAATATTATCAATTAGAGTTGCCGATGTACTTGTTAACCTATAGTAGGCTCGTCAACCGTTTGCCTGAAATTATAACATGTCAAAATATCCCTTAGATTGTTTGTTACATGATTTGTATCAAGCATATTAATATTGAAATCTCCCGAAAGAAGAATTTTGTAATTAGAATAACATTTAAGTGTATAGTCCAATATTTCACTCATAACCTCCATAAAAGTTGGAATGCTACCATCAGGAGGCCTATAAATACAGATTACAAGTAAATGATCAAGTTTGTTGACAGCTGATGAACATTCAATAACACTTTCAACTGTTTTTGACACAATAAAGTCCTCTTCATTGAAATTGTGCTGCCATTTGTCCCTGATTAGTATAGCTGAGCCTCCATGTATGTGATTTTTCCTCGAAAAAGCTGAGCAAGTTGTATAGCCATCTACCAGTAAATATGCGATTTCATTGTTTGTGTACCAATGTTCTGTGATACAAATAATCGATGGATTAGTCTTTTCAAGAAATATCTGAAGTTCTTCTAGTTTGTTTTTTAAGCACTGCATATTTTGATGGTAGATTGTTATTTTCTCTGATCGTGTCCACTCTCTGGACGTCGTCGTATGTGCAGGAAAAAATTAATGGATATGTTCTTACCCCATAGTTCTGGATTCATAATGCTTTCTTTGTCTTTATCAGCAACCTCTATTTTGAAACAGCTTACAAAGTTTTTCTTGGTTTTCATCTTCACGCATTTGCAGGGGATTTTTGTTGTGTCTTTTATATGTTTTTCTACATCTGGAGCTTCCACTGAAGGGCCTAGACCAGATAGGAACAGCAAGGTTGGTTTCTGTGCTGTTTCCAGAAGAAAATTTTCGTTTCGGCCGTAGATTGGGTTGGGTCTGCTTTGTTTTTGAAGTTTTTTCCTTGTTTTGACAACTTTCCAGTCCTCATTTTCAGAATTTTCGGATGTGTTTTCCGGAATCTTCGTTTTGTTTTGGTTTTCGATTGACTTTGAAGTATTATGATCAATGTCAATGTCATCTTTGACGTCGCAGGTCGTCGGTTTTGCAGGATCGAGTCTGGTGTGATTGAAAGTTTCAATGTTGCTACCTGATGTTTTGGTTTTTGGTGCATCAAAGCGAAGTTGACGCTGCTTGTCATGTGTTGGCGCACCCGTAGGTGACATGTGCGCCTGTGCATATAGATGCGATTTGGAGTCTGTTTCCTCGAATTTAGAATGAATGGAATGCAAAACTGGCATACCTTGAATTTTTCCTTTGATTTCATGAGATTTTTCCAGCTTTTCTTGAAGTTGAACAATCTTCTCCCTGAGGAGGGTCACATTTTCCTCTAGGATTTTGTTTTTGCTGCTCATTTCCTCAATAAGCCTTCGCATAAGTGCTATTTCCACTTCTTTATCGGCTAATCGGCTTGACTGGGCGCCATTGATGTACTTGAGTACCTACTTGGTATCCGTTCTGATTTATGCACACAAGATGAGCTCTGTTTACTTGCTGCTTGGTTCATACAGTAGGGATGGAAAATATCCTTGCACTTGACACATCTCACAAATTTTTCTACACTTCTTTTACAGTGAAAACACGTATTTTTAACATCTTTTTCGGTCTCTCGATCTAAAGATATGTCCTTGAACAACCTAAAGATGACTTCAATAGTATTATTCGTATTAGAGCCTCGCGTAAGAAGTTTTTGACTGTAGAAAAGACACCAAGCCTCTTTTCTACTTAACATTTCTGGACATAATTTTGATATTTGGGATATCTAAGTGTTTTTTCATAGAATACGGAAATATTGGATTCAACTTGATCCTCACTTTGGTAAGACATCAAAATGTTCCTGAAAGATTTATATAAATCTTGTCTGTCTTCAGGCTTGATGTTGTTGGTATGAGCACATATCCATTTCCAGGCTGATTTTAACACATGAAATGTGCAGAGTAACAATGTTGCATTTGGCCAATAAATCGCCAGAAATTTTCGCTCTTTAAAATCGTCATCAGTTATGATAACAGAAAGACATACTTTCGTTGGCATAACTTCTATTAAATTTTTCACGGCCATGTCAAACATGCACCTCAGTTTTTTCAGAAGTTGTAATGACACATCCAACTGGAATACCCCTAACCGAAAACTGCGTAATGAAAATGAAATTTTCATGGTTTTGTACAGCACAATTTCCAGTAGCATCAACAAATAATATTTCGGAAGTTTGGACTAACAAACTAGCTGCTCTTTGCATCATATCGGTGTACATAGAGAAACGGCGTAATGCTCCGAAGTTTGTTGAATTTTAAATAAAGTTTCAGTGGAGGACAAACTTGTTTCCAATGTTTCCAGCATATCCTTTCCAGACCGTATTTTTATAGCAAAAATATGGAGATATTTTCATTTTCGCAGAGTGCTTACATAATACAGGGTGATCCACCTTGACTTTCTTATTTCAAGTGTCACATAAAATTTGAAGGTATGTCATGTAGGTACTCGAAAATACTTTTTTTTTTCTACGTGGGAGAAAAGTTTGAAAAATCATCAGTATACCGGGAAAATCAAAATGTTTGTTTTTTTTTAACCATAATTCATATGATATACCATATGCCTAAACTCAACCGTTTCTGAAATATTATTTGCATTTGAAAATTTGAAATGTTGACGTCAAATATTTTTTTAAAGGATTATTTCAAATCAGAAAATTAGGTGAGGATACCTGAATGAATCGGAAGAATAATTCTGCCAATTGCACCTTCTCCGAATCGCTCCGAGTTGACACCAATGAATGCGTTTTTTGGCGTTATGTGAAAAACCGTGCGTCCCAAATGCGAATATTTTGAAAACCGTTGAATCTAAGTATATGGTTTGTTGAATCAATTATTTTGCTTAGAATTCTACGAGGAATTCAAAAATACATTTAAATATAGGGTAATCGATTGAAAAAACAACAAAAAGTTTGTTTTTTTAATCGATTACCCTATATTTGAATGTATTCCACCGGTATACTCATGATTTTTCAAACTTTTTGTAGACGTAGAAAAAAAGTATGTTTCAGAAGGTATACCCACATAATACTTCCAAATTTTTTCGGAGAGTTGAGACAAACAAGTTGAAAGAGGGCGACATCATGGTGGATCACCCTGTACATACATTGTGACCCATTTGTTTTAGGGTCAACCTGAAAAAAAGTTTAATACATGTCCGATTCGGCTCGAGTTTTTTTGAAATTGTAGATGTTCTCAAACTCTATCATCTAACCAAAAATGACCTCGCTCATACAAAATGCGAGGCCTGCTACTTTGCCAGTTCTCAAGAGCAAAATTTTGACAAACCACATTAGCGATTTTTCTAGAAAAAATCTATGCACGCCACTGGATTCGGCATCCCTCAAAACGAGCCTATACCAATTTTTACCAAAAAAGTATCAAGTGGTAACTATTTTGTGGATGAAAATATATTTTTTATTTGTTTTCAAAACTTCACAGTTGATCATGAAAAAACAATTAAATTCTGGTAATTTTCACCAAGCCACCATTTTTTTCAATACACCTATCATTTCTTTTGCCAATATTGAAAATAATATCCGATATTTTACTATAAAGTGATTTCATCACAAGCGCGATTAAAAAAAAAATGAAAAATTAATATGTTTTTTTTTTGGGTAAAATTTGGTCCGTTTTGCCAGTGGCGTGCATAGATTTTTTCTAGAAAAATCGCTAATGTGGTTTGTCAAAATTTTGCTCTTGAGAACTGGCAAAGAAGGCCTTGAATTTTGTATGAGCGAGGTCATTTCTGGTAAGAAAATAGAGTTTGTCAAGCTCTACAATTGAAAAAAAAAATGAGCCAAATCGGTCAATTAATACATTCTTTTCGGGCTGTCCCGAAAACAAATAGATCACACTTTAGGTCATATACCACATTGAACAGGTACTTATTTGAATGACCACACACATCAAATTCCCTATTTTTGTCAAAAATTTGTAACTAAAACAGCCAATTTCCTTGCCCACGCTTGAGCATACCCATAGTAAGGGATAAGGTTCAGTTCCGATCATGTTTAAATGAATAAACTTGTAACCTAGATATAATATATGTATACATTCAACCACAAGCAAATGGGAACCACTCAATAATTAACAACCAATATTTGCAACAAATATAGAAACAAATAGATTTTTTTTTAAACATAACCCCAATGTTTAATAGATCTGTCCACAAAAAAATTAATATACATTAAAAGTATTGTAAAACAAAGATTTCGATATGATAATATCTATATTCGAAGTGTGCTTGAAAAAAAATCAATCCTAAATACAACAGCAGCCGTTGAAAATGGGTGCTTTGGTTTGGCGAACAAAACGCACTGTGACGTCAGATACTTCCTAGGAAGATGGAACCTACTTATATTCAATCATTGTGACGTTGGACGTCAAACAATATTAAAGTTTGCATGTGTTTTGAGTTCGTCAGTATAGAACATTGCTATCAATTATCAGGAAAGGTTATTTATTCTCCGCAAATATGGAGGACGGTTTCCAGAAAGGAGATTCACATAATTTGCCGAAGGTAGAGGTGACGTAGTTTTTGATAATATGTAGTTGTTGATAAAGTGTTTTCTTTCGGCATCCAAACCTTTTCAAAACTCCTTTGCTGTCTGCATTGGTTACCAACAAGAATTTTCGTTATCGTTCTATACTTGTCGGTTTGTGCACTCAGGCACAAAACTCCACTTTCTTGCTACCATACTACTATTTATAATGCCGAACCGTGTATAACACCAGTCATATTTTATTTATCTTTATCTATGGCTACAGTACGTGACCTATGACTACATTGAATAAGCGCGTACGTGACGTCACACTCTTTTTCTAGCCTCTACGCGTTTTGGAAAATTTGTTTAGCGAATAACGCAGAAAATATTTGACTATTTTTTAATAAACTTTATAGGGGTTTATGTCACACCTATATCTACCATTCTCAATAAAAAACTAAATTTTGTGGACAGACCTATTATGTATTCTCATTCACTTACTTCTATTCCATCCTTTTTGGTAAAAGTTGTACTGGATGATAGCGTTTTTATCAATAATGTTGTAGTGGTAGTTCGGTGGTAGATTCATAATTTAAGTACAAAAACTTGAAAACAAATCCAGAAATAGGTAATCACATCAGCCGGTTTTGCGATCTTATATGTTGTTTACACGATGGACTTGCGATACCGTCTGCGACATACGGGATGGATTTGGCTGCATTCGTACCAGACCCGATTATGCGACCGGGCCCCATGTCCTGACGGGCCCCGAGAATTTGTCCCGTTTGCCCCCCCTGTTGTCGGGCCTGGTGTTAGAATGAAAGAACCAATTTGAAAATCACACTGTATAATAAGTGTGGTAACTAGGTTAACCAACTATGGATTATATTACCGCACGAGAGTGAAAAAATCACTCCAGGGCGGTAACCACCTAATTACCATACGTATTATACAGGGTGTAACAAATTCGAGAACCTATAATACCGTCGTTGTATCCCTTATGGTTAACGATTTACCAATGCTATATTATACTCGAATTAGTTATACCCTGTATACAAGGTATTTTATCTATAATCGTGTAGTAGCCAAATATCCGAAAGAATTTTGAAAAAATATAGGAAGTGGTAACTTGTCTGGCATTTTCCCACCTTTGACAGAATGAACGAGTCTGGTATTATAGATGGCGCACTAAGTAATACACAGGTTGACCCATCAAAAACGAAACAGAATTGATTTTGAGCATTTAGTCATAAAAATGAAACACTCAGATATACGTCAACCTCGATTTTGAGGAGGACACTTATTAGGCGTATAAATAAACCATTATGCAATCCCTTGGGCAGGGTGAAACTCACCCTC
This sequence comes from Orchestes rusci, assembly GCA_958502075.1. NCBI lineage: Eukaryota > Metazoa > Arthropoda > Insecta > Coleoptera > Curculionidae > Orchestes > Orchestes rusci. Next base: position 54,490,887 of record OY293304.1, read on the forward strand.
AAAATCTTCGAGTCAAGTATAATACCTTATTTCGAAGGTCCTTCGTCCCTGATTACAACTGCCGAGTTTCAAGCCCTTGCTGTTATTCCTATTGATATGACAGCTGGTCAATTTTGTTTTTAATTTTTTCTTTATCTAATGAATATCTACCCGCAAGAGTTAAGACTCAATCCTTTCGACGATAATTCATTTCAACTTTTCTTGCGAAATACATCCTCGTCAAAAGGATTCAGCGAAAGCTCATTTTGAAGTTCTTCTTTCCTTCATCATATTCACTTGGTTTCGAGAAGTTAACTCCTCGCGGGTAGATGTTTATATCCACAGGAAAGACAGCATGCAGAGGCTCGGCAGTTGTGATCAGGGTCGAAAGACCTTCAAAATAAGGTATCTCGACACTCTTTTCCATTCCAGACTCGAATCTAGGTGTGTGTGTTTTACCCTGCTCAAGGGATTGCATCAGATGAGGGTTTGTTAAACGCCTGATAAGTGTCTCCCTCAAAAACAAAGTTGATGTCTAAGGGGCTGTTTATCAATTGAGTTAACCCCTGGGTTAACGCAATAACCTTAGTATAACCTCAAAATGTTTGAGATTTGTCCATTTGGCAGTTAACCCAGGGTCAGCTTACCCACGGGTTAACTCTCGATTGATAAATAGCCCCTGAGTGTTTTCTTTTTATATGACATCAATGTCGTTTTCGATTAGCCTCCCTGTATATAACTTCAATTGATTTTCTCATTTTCTTCTCATCGAACCGGTTCTGATAGATTTGTCCACAAAAAAAATAATATACATTAAAAGTACCTATTGTGAAACAAAGATTTCGATATGATAATAACTATATTCGAAGTGTGCTTGCAAAAAAATCAATCCTTAATACAACAGCAGCCGTTGAAAATGAGTGCTTTGGTTTAGCGAACAAAACGCACTGTGACGTCAAAAACTTGCTAGGAAGTCGGGACGTACTTATATTCAATTATTGTGACGTAAGACGTCAAAACAATATTGAAGTTTGCATTTCGAATATATAAACTTTGTTCTATGGTTTGCATGTGTTTTGAGTTCGACAGTATAGGGCATTGCCATTGATTATCAGGAAAGTTTATTTATTCTTCGCAAATATGAAGGACGGTTTCCGGTTCTAGTAACTTTCAAGTATGTTTGAATTTCGCAAGTTTGAACCTAAAATGCATTGCTTAAGACTTTTGGCACATGATTGATCCGGTATGGATCAAGTTGATTGTGTAGAGAGATCATCCGAAAAATTGTAAAATAATGGGGAACTTGCCCATTTTTTCTTTATCTTATTTATTCATTTTAAAGTCTGCCTTCATGTCTTAGAACACCGTACACCAAATATCAGCCCTTAAATCGCAGTAGTTGTTTTACAATAATTGATCAAAGTTGACATCGACGCTGAGAAAATTCGAACAAAGCAAAAAGCGCGGGAAAGTTTTTACGTCATAACTCGTTTCCTTTGCAACCATTTGAATGTTTGAAGTCTGATGTTGCCTCACTTTTACGGTCATGACGTCCACTGTAGCGCCACTGCGGCCATTTCTCGAACCATTCCATCATAAAATCAAGAATGTCATTTATCAATATCATAACCTCATTATTTATTTCGTGGTGGACGAGAGATTTTTTGCTGTCGATGGTTTTTCTTTTGTGAAATTATCCATTTACGTTTTGAAAACTGTGTATAAGTGTCTGTCTATCAAATATAGTCTTTTAAAGGTAGATGTGTCTAGGAATGATCATAATAGAGTTTGTTTTCATGTGTTCAACTGTTTATTCTATTCTACCTAAATTTAGCTTTCATTATATTTCAATAGTGGATTTCTCAGTATATGTATTTAGGCAGGACTAATATAAAATAATAGTTAAAAAGTTGTGGAAATCTGAGGGTTGATATTTTGAATATACATATAGAAAATACTCACATTTGGAACAGTATTTTCGCTTCCTTGACCAATAATATACAATAATAATGTCCCAAAAGATAATTTTACACCTCTATTAATATTTTATTTCGATATAAATGATAAAATTAGCAAGAAATTCAACGTTTTATCAATCATTGATCGAATGACACATGACACGACCCGATGCAGTCCGATTCAATTGCATGACAGGAATGACACTCAAATGACAGAATGCGGACTGTTTCAGACCGCTAGCCTCAAATGACGTCATATTTTCCCCCTTCCGTCTTTACCTCAGGCGAAGTGAGGCAACCTCTTATATAGAAACCTTGACATTGATCTAGTTTATTTCCCGTACGATTCTTGGGGAAACCTTATAACATTTGGGGCAATGCTGATAAAAAAAAAACCTAATATTTGTCATCATAAGATGGAATGTTGATTCTGCTATACCAAATCTGCTCGCAACATCTCTTATGCTGCTTTTATTTCCTGCATACCTATAAAAAAATATTTGCAATCTGTATATGAAAATAAAAAGTGGTTTTACCATAGAAACTTTACTGATATACCTAGATGCCGATGTTAAATCACATCTGTCATTTGTTCTTGTTTTAGGATAAAACGTTTGAGTTCTCGTACATATTTTTAATGGTTTGAAATGTTTCTCTGGATTTTCGAAAATGTGACTTGAACTACAAAAGAAAAAAATAATTGGGGGGACCCGATCCATTAGATATATAAGGATGGCTTACTTCATCGTCGGTATATCTCAACACAACTTCTATAAATATCCTTCAATTTTAGGCTTTTTACTGGGGCAACAGACAGTATAGTTGAATTTTCTCTGGTAGAACGTTGTAATTCGTCGTCAGATGAGCTACTACTACTATCACTGCTACTTCTGCTCGATGATAGAAAGTATGCAACAGCCAATAAAGATTTTTCTATTCCACTCATCGCATGGAAACTTTCAACACATATAAGTCACAAGCGAGCTTCATGAAAACCAATAACAAACTTTCTGATTCAAAATAATCACTATTATAAAAATTGTGGTTGTGTTTGTCCACAATAGGCCATTTCAGAACATAGCCTTAAAGTCAGCTGATTGTACCGTAAACAAACATTGACCTCTGATTGTCACTTTTTTTCTTCACTTTCTGAGACATTTTTCGAAATGCCAAGTATGCAATATGGTTTTGTTGAGATTCTGATCCTGAAATGCTGTGAAATGAGTGGTTATCTTGCCAACTTAGAAGCTAGAAGCCCAGGAATGTTGATTTAATACAAACAGAAAATTTCGATTGTGATCAACATACACCATACACCCTTTTAGTTAAATTGATCCAGACTTTGTTGCAAGCCTTCATAGGGATTTTCAAAAAAAACTAACATGGACATCATTAGTTATTTGGTGCTCACCGAAAGTTATTATTCTGCATTGGCAGTTAAAAGCTTATAAAAGTTTGAGTTTGAATGATGCTTTCAAAAATTCAAAAGCCGGGTTTTGACGGGCTTGGGAAAAGTGTGCCCTGGATTTTTTGGTCATTCATTTTTTGTAGTTTTGCCTGTACAATTTCAAAAACTAGATTTTTTTACATAGATAAGGTACTCTTCTCCTACCTCGCTGGGACGCACCATTTTCGAGAAAAATGCATTTGAAAATCCTATTACAAACAAAATTGCATATACCGAAACTCTCAGCGAAAGCACGGGTTTACCTGTTATAGCCTAGCCTGATGCACACGACATTTTTAACTAAAATTCAGTGTTTAAAAAGATTTTCAAATGCGTTTTTCTTGATTGCGGTGAAACTTATAATCCCATTGCGGTTTATGTGAAAAATATTTCGGTCTCAGAAGTTTCGGTCGGTACTAATGACAAACTCTCGTAACACTTGACAATGAAGAACAGCGAAACGACGGAGAATACGATACATTTTCGAATTATGAGGTCGACTGGGGATACCACGAATGAAAATAAGTCGTCACTCACTTTTTTTCAAGATGGTGTGGAAATTTGTTTTTTGGTCAAATTGCATGTTGAACTAAACTTTGCGGAGGTCGTACGTCAAAACTATTCATTGCACAAAAAAAAGTTATCGAGATAAATTGTAGGAAATTTTCTATAGTTTCATTTTGTATTCTTATGTTTTCATCGTGAAATAAATCGGGAAAGGGATATTGTCAAAACACTGCTTCTAGGTACCATTCTTCGAATCTCGCGGCGCATACGATACGAGTGGGGAAAGTTGAAATTCGGAAATAGCACACGAGATCAATAAAATCATCAATTTTCAAGACTCCCCAAAAATTTTTCAGCTAAAAGTACCAAATGACTGAACTGATATGAATATGAATATTTTTTCTTATTGACAGGTATTTCGTTACCGCCTCCTAAATTTTGCCGCCGGGTGTAGTTAGTACCTCTGCACCCCCCTTATGCCGGACTTCAGCTAGAGTCGCCTCCATCTGTGGATGTGTTAATGTTGGAAAATATTCCAGGAAAAACCTACAAGGCCAAGCAAATCGCATCAGAAACCACAAAAGATCCAATTTTGTCTCAAGTATTGCAGTGGTCCTGGAAAGGCTGGCCATCGAAAGGCACACATGAGCAGTATGGAAAAAAATATTTACCCTATCTTCAAAGACAAACAGAAATGACCTGCTATCAAGATTGCCTTTTTTGGGGAACTAGAGTTATTATTCCACCAGGGGGGAGGAAAGGAGATGCTCCATTCAGCACATCCAGGCATAGTCAAAATGAAAAGCTTGGCAAGGTCCTATGTTTGGTGGCCTAGTTTGGATACACAAATTGAGGAAGTGGTGAACGGTTGCCAGCCCTGCCAAGAATCGAAGAAAATGCCAGGTAGAGCTCCCATCATAGAAATAACACTTATTTCTATGGCTCCCATCCATCCATGAGAATGGTCTAGACGGCCTTGGCAGCAAATACATATACCATGCTGATCCTATGGATGGCAGATATTTTTTAATAGTTGTAGACTCATATTCAAAATGGTAAGAAGTCAGACAAGTCTCAAGTACATCCACAACAGCTACTTTGAGAGTGATGGGAGAATTATTTGCTACACATGGGGTTCCAGAGGTCTGCGTCTCAGATTGATCGGCGTTCACGGCAGTTGAGTTACAAGATTTTCTCCACGAAAATGGTATTAGACAAGCTTTGGTCGCTCCGTATCATCCCAGCAGCAATGGTCAGGCCGAGAGAATGGTACAAAATGTTAAAACGGTTTTGAGGAAAATGACTGTAGAGTGGCGAGGCAAGGATTTGACAACTCCACTTTGCAGATATTTGTTGTCCCAACACATAGCTCCGCATAGTATGACAGCAGAGCGCCTTGTGAGATTCTAATGAACAGGAAACTAACAACTCTTATTAATAACGTGTATCCAGATTTTGCAGGGGACATGAGAGCTAAACAAGAATCACAATGCAGTCCTCAGAAACCGATCAGACAGTTCGAAGAACATGAGCCAATTTTCTACAGATCATACACACCTGGCCAAAGATGGGTTCCTTCAACTATTGTGGAATCAACCGGTCCACTAAGTTATAGGGTCGAAACTCCTGTGCCCCTATTCTTGAATTTCAGGGAGTAGAGATCATGAGAGAGATTTGACGTTTTCCATGAAGTCTATGTCTAAGTCTAGAGAGAATTTTCTCTATTCACTTTCAAGAATAGGGGCACCGATCGTACATCGACATACAGATCAGATCCGTGCAAGACGAGATATTGCACAAAACGTACCTGAGATCGCAAGGGAAAAATCAGGAATTGTGGAGAGCTTGGCCACATCCGTAGCCGATTCAAAAAGGCACCTTCTTTGGCATCGGAAAACTAGAGAGGGTCGATGCGAAGGGGCAATCGTCGACCGGGTCGACCTCTATCCAGTTTGCCCCGAAGAAAACTGCCATAGTTGCCTCTTTAGGGCCCAAACTGAACAGCGTGTTTGTGGATGGCTTGGTCAATGGAGGGAAACGCACCATTCTGCTGGATACAGGTGCGACGAAGACTATCATCAGGCCGGACATTGTCACAACACCGACAATGATTAAACCAACAAAGTGGCGACTACGGACGGCAACAGGAGACTTGGGTAGGATCCATGGTGAAGTGGAGGCAGCAGTGACTTTGGGAAGTACCATCAGCTTCGAACATCCAATGCTGGTTGCTGATATTGAGGAAGAAATTATAATTGGAATGGGCATCATGAACACCCGAGGCTTCCAATTAGATTTCAAAAATGGAACACTGAGAACCAACAACGAAGAGGTGATACTGCATGATAGAGAGGAAGAGACAGTTCGTGTTTTGCTGGTGGGCGATTCTTCAATTCCTGAGAGGAGCGAGATGATCTTGTGGGCTCGCCTGGAAGGGAAGATGAAAGAAGGAAGCATCGTGATGTTTGAGCCTAAAATACACGATTTTGAAGTAGGACGAGGCATTGCATGTGGAAAGAGCCTGGTACACGTGGGAAAGACTGTGCCCGTGAGAGTAATGAACGTCAACTATCACTCTGTAAGTTTGGCAAGGGACACTGTTTTGGGGCTCTGCTCGTCTATTTCCACTGTGGTGCGACAAGTATGTGAGACTGAGCAGGCCATCTCTGAGTTCACCGGAGAGATGGGGAAGTTAGTCGTCACCTCTTCAAAAGACCTGTATAAGAGACAAAAAGAACGATTGAGAAGCCTAATGAGGAATTACGGCAACATCTTCGACAACGGGACTGGGGAAAGGGCCGAACGAACGTGGTGCGGCACACCATCAACACAGAGGGAGCACGACCGATCCGTCAAACAGCTAGAAGACTACCTTTGGCCAAGAAGGAGGAGGCGGACAAGATCATCAAGGACATGGAAAAAGGCGGTGTCATCGAGCCTTCTAGTAGTCCGTGGTCATCGCCAGTTGTTCTGGTTAAAAAGAAGGACGGTTCAACTCGATACTGTGTGGACTATCGTCAGCTGAACAACGTGACGAAGAAAGACAGCTACCCGCTACCACGGATCGACGACACTCTGGACACCATGGCCGGATCGAAGATCTTCTCAACCCTGGACCTGAAAAGCGGATATTGGCCGGTGGAAATGACCCCCGAAGATCGAGAGAAGACTGCTTTCAGCGTTGGAGCTGGGCTGTGGCAGTTCACTGTTATGACATTTGGGTTATGGAACGCACCTGCTACGTTCGAGCGGCTGATGGAGACTGTGCTCAAAGGACTATCCTGGTCGACATGTCTGGTATACCTGGATGACATAATTGTGGTTGGAAAATCATTTGAAGACCTTCTGAAGAACTTGGAGGAGGTATTCCAGAGACTCAGAAGTTCCAGTTTGAAGCTGAGTCCAAAGAAATGCCAACTGTTCCGGAAGGTAGTACAATACCTGGGTCATATTTTGTTGGCTGAGGGAGTAGCTGTTGACCAGCAAAAGGTGGAGGCAGTTAAGGAGTGGCCAGTACCAAAGAACCTCCACGAGCTAAGAAGTTCCCAGGGTCTGTGCACGTACTACCGGCGTTATGTCCAGGGATTTGCGAAATCGACCGGCGACGAGGATTGTCAGGAGACCTTTGACACGCTTAAAAGGGCACTTGCCAGCGCGCCCATCTTAGGCTACCCACTACCTGAGGGAAGCTTCATCCTGGATTCAGATGCAGCAATGTAGCAGACTTGGTGCAGTGCTGTCCCAGATCCAGCAGGGACATGAAAGGGTGATCGGCTATTTCAGCAAAACCTTGTCGAAGCCGGAACGGAACTACTGCGTCACGAAAAGGGAACTACTGGCAGTAGTCAAAGGGGTAGAACACTTCTACTATTACCTCTACGGGAGAAAGTTTCTGCTGAGAACCGACATTTTGATACCATTTTTGGAAACACAGATATTGACACACGGACAGCTAGCACCTAACTGTCTCCAGGCAGGGATTTGTGATAACTCAAAACACAGTCAGGAAACTATTGCGCAACTTGGATCCTGATGGAGCTTGACTACTTCAGCGACGTCGTCTACGAAGCAGAGAATACCACAATAAAGGGCCCAATTTTCTCTGGCATACTGATTGTAAGGACAAACTGAAGCCATTTGGAATTTGTATAACGGGCTGCGTAGACGGATGTTGTCGTTACATAATTAGGTTGAGAGCTGGACCAAATACCAACGATCCCTCGGTAACTGCTTATCATTTTATGCAAGCGGTTACAAGTAGAGGTGGATGTCCACAGACGCTACGCGCCGATTTGGGTACTGAAAATGTCATCATTGAACAAATACGGACGAATTTGAAACTGGATGCATGGTCCAGATGAGCTATGTCATCTTTCGGGATTTTTATATGGAACAAAAGTCATTTAAATCAACGCATAGAGGCGTGGTGGTTAATCTTGAGAAAACATCATTCACAATTTTGGCTCAATGTCTTTCATTCATTGACAGATGAGGGATTATTCTCAGGAAGAACAATGGATAAATCACTTATACAATTTTGCTTCTTGTCAAAGACAACAATAACCAAGTTTGAAATTCTGCTGATTAGCATATTAGCAATGGTGCGGACTTGATCGGAGGCATCCTGTATACCTATAAATTACATAATCTGATTTTTTTTGTCTAGGAAGAACTTGATACGGTGATCCTAGAATGGAATACACACACAAAGAATATCGCGTTCTAGAAATAGCATTGCACCCTATGGACGACCATTCATGATGTATAACAGACCTCAAGATTTCAAGTCCACTAACTACTTACATCCTGTAAATACAGAGATGACAGTCCTTGTGTTAGAGACAATACCCAAGCTCACGGTCACTTGCAGTAGCCAAAGTTGTGCAAGAATCCATGGATGGGTTTAATAAGAAACAGAATACGCTGACGCTGGACATCGCTCAGGCGTTCGACACAGTCTGGCATGACGGTCTTCTGTGGAAACTACACCACACCCATAAATTCCCACCTTCCCTAGTCAAACTGATTCAATCCTACCTCAAAAACCGCTCCATCAAAGTCCGTGTCGAAAGGGTCACTGTCTGACTCTAGAAATCTCTATGCAGGAGTCCCCCCAGGGAACGGTACTATCGCCAGTACTGTTCAACTTGTTCACGGCCGATATTCCCACTGTCGATCCAATTCAAATGGTAATGTACGCAGATGACGTAATAGTCTAATTACGATCATTCTACGCACAAGCCGCCAAACAGCGCATCAACACATACTGTTCGAATACACTGGTTCCATGGTACCATAAGTGGAAACTCAAAATCAACAGTAAAAAGTGTGATTCTTTAGTACTCAGCAGAAAATTCACAAATAACCGGATAATTGAACCGATGAAAATCAATAACGAACCAATTGCCGTAGTTAACAAGCTACGGTATCTAGGGGTTGTTATTGACTCACGTCTCTCATTTGTTCAAAATACATCCTTCATACTGCAAAAGTCTCTCTTGGCCGGACAGCGCTTGTATCCAATTTTGTGTCCGCGTTCAAAATTGGCGCAAGATTTAAATCTCACCCTGTATAGGACAGTCATAAGACTCACTATGATCTATGCATGTCCTGTATGGTGTAGCATGTCGAACTCTCAATTTGCACGCATACAAAGGACACAACATTTGTATTTAAGAGCTGCTCTCAACTTGCCAAGAGAACCCCTATCCCCGAGTTACATCAACTCGCGGAAATACCGCTATAGCAGGATCATGTTGAACAAATGTCTGATCGTTTTTACCGCTTCAGAACAGAGAATTCATCCTTAACTTCATAATGTAACGAGCACCAGACATTCAAACAATATCACACATATCCCTATTTACGGTAAGTTACCAGTTTACTACGAAAATAAGGAAAATGTTGATGATATTCATTGATCTGCAAATTCAATGAAACTCCATCTCGTACCACAGTCGGGTCTGGGAGATATGACTCTCTGCTAGTCTGATTCGTCGACATTGAGCACTTCAGCGGCGAGGCAGGCCTCTCCCTATTGTTGGGATGCGCGGTGCCGTAAAAGTGGGACTGACTGAGGGTTCGGCGCGGTTTCTCCCTCTTCACAACTTCTGGTACCCGGGTACTCAAATCGGCCACGAGGTCGATTTTTCTGTGATTGATCACGCCGATTGTCATTGATTTGTGAAAGAGTCAGTGTCAATTGGTGCAATGTTGATCGGGAGTGTTAATGAGGCTTGAGTTCGAAATGGAGGGAGCTGTACTGGAGGGTCGGTTGGTTGAAGGAATGGCTCTGTGATGCCGCTCTACACAACAGCACCCCCAGCATGGTACTGCGCGCAGCTGTTGGTGACTCGGAAAGACGAACCTAGACACACTGCAGTGAGATGGTTCTGCCTGGCGTAACGTCGGAAAACAAATGCTATCTCTCAGACAAATTAGCAAGTGGTGCGCAGCGCTTCATGTTGATTTGACGAAGAAGTTTTAGCGATAATGAATGTTCGATTCGTTATTCTTGCAGTTGCGAGGTTTTTGTTCAGTTTTAATCGGACGACATCGCTCACGCAGCTAATTACTTCGTACCGCGCTAACTAACATAATTTTCTGAAGTCATTCCGATGGCCACTCCCCTCTGTCTTGCATCCGAAAACATTATTAATGTAGGAGCAGGGATGCGACCTGCCTTGCTTTAAGGAAGGTTATGGGTTTTTGGGGCGACCACCAGTCCGCAGGCCTTTGTTGTCTGCCTCTCTTCTAGTGAAGGTATGTTTCCTTACCATATGGTGAAGGAACCACCTCAGTATACTTGTATCTAGGCTAGGGTGATGTTGTTTGTGATTTCATAAGCAACCACCACCTCGGTTTAGCGAGGAAGAAATTTTTTAACACCAAATTGTAAACATACAACGAATAAAGATATTTAAAGAGAGTCTCGTAACCAAAGGGTCGCTGGATCGAATCTTGGTCTCGACCTAACTTTTTTTTTTCCTTTTTTTCCGATGTTTGGTTATTTTAATATCAAGCATTGACTACCAGCCAACTTCAGCAATTTCAATTTTGTTTTTAAACGTCAATTATCTGCACATTAATTGTATGGGGCAACAATGTTGTGACACCTGTGTCTTTTTGTTATAGCCTGAAGAAGTCTTTAGATATAGACGAAACGTCGCGTAGAGAACTGTAGTTTCTATTCTCCTATTGTCCTGATATCCAAAAACCGTCAACCATATATTTCTGATTATTTTGACCAATCGATGAAGCGCTGATCGATTTGTGATTGTTTTACGAACAGACCTATATTATGTTCAAACTTGCCATATATTCTATTGAGAAGTATCTTCAAGAGTATTTTTAAAGTGTGACTCATTAGGCCAATTAACCGGAAGTCATTGCACCTATTAGCTTTGCTGTTTTTGGGCTTTGGGTAGGGCGATGAGGATCGATTTTTGCCAGTCGCTGGGACTTTCCCCAGTTTGGTAGACCTGGTTAAAGACAGCCGTCGTCATCAAGTAGTCTCACCTGCTCTAGAGGAATTTCATGGGGTCCTGGAGTTTTCCTTGCTTTAATGCCAAAAAACATGGAAAGTCCAATGGTGATGGAACCGGCAATGGATGAAAATGTCAGTGCTAGACGGGTTAAGATATATTTTGGAGGATGCCCGAGTATTTTGTAGAAATTTGAAAAAAAAAACAGTTTGGGAAGACAAAAATGTATAAAAAAACACGTTTTAAACCGTCATTCAATCAAAAAGATGGGTTTAGGTCAGAATTAGAAAATTGTAGGAACATTTTTGATCAAGGTCAGTACGATTCAAAAGTAGTTGCTTCAGTTAGACAATACGTTAAGGAAAAGATAAATTTTTAAATTTAATTCAGAGTACGTTAGATTCACGCTTGTTAGAAGTAGGAAAATCTGATGATACAGGAGGTTAACAGACCAATTCTTCCGGATCTTAGAGTGATTTAGTCCATTCAAAAGAGCATCAAAATCAAGTAGTCAGAAAAAATGAGTGAAAAATCTGATTTAAAGACGGCATCAAGCTTGTTGCACGTAATGAACGGTAGTAAACTTGTCACTAAACGATAAGTGGATTCTATTGAATGGTATGACTCTCCTGGACCAGGCGAGAAAAACTTTATTAACTACATAATATGTTCTGAAAACACGTCTTTTTGAGGGGGCTAAGTTGAGGTTAAAATCGGCGTATGCTTGTAACGATATTTTAATTCAGGATATCAAATCAATTTTATTCATTTCGAAAAAGTCGCCGACTGTCTTGTCCATTAAACTAAATTCAGCTAAGCAATGCGGCAAATCAATCGAAGAGTTTGGTGGATCGATTGAAGAAATGTTGGTTGATCTAACAATTGCTCAAGCTAATGGTTATGCTGATACTGCTGATGTTCTTAGACCGGTGAATGAAAAAGTCGAGATCAATTCTTTTGCAAACGGTTTACAAAGTTGTGAATTGCGTACCATGCCATGATTAAATCTCGAAATTTTCAATCGATGAGCGAAGCCGTCGGAATGGCAAAAGATGAAGAATTGTTATTCGAAACACCTAAATCTTGTTTCCAAATGCGTGGTATTAATAAAACTTTTCGGGGACAATCAAACTCTCACAGGCAAACCAACCCGCGGGGAGCACCTCTCCTGCCGAATCTTGGCCTCCAATTTCCATGATAAGTAACATTTTGCCCTTGAAGTATCAATGCCATGGTTATTTGTCTGGAGAATCTTGATGATCTTTGATACAGTGCATGGTTTCCCATCGCCTTCTACGTATCCATATGCCGTTGACCATTTTATTGGTTCATCCGCCTTCGAGGTCAATTTCTTAACTCCAGGGCAAGAGGGTGCCCTTCGCATGCCAGCTCCTTCACCCGAAGCTGTTGGCCAGAGAGTGGGTCATAGAATAGAGAATTTACTTTTTCTCATGGAGTGGGGACTGGGGACTGCCTATACTGGCAGTCACCCGGTCGTCAGAGTCTCGTCAGTTATCTAGTAGGGTGCACGATAAATAATGTTTCACTCGAGCAGGTGAGGTTGATGTTAATTTTACAAAAATGCTTGAATTTGAACACAGTTATGTGAAGCTGATTTGAGTTTTGATAAGTTTATGAATATGTTCAAGGTGAATATTGAAAAAAAATATAGGGCAATGAAAGATGATTTTCGAAAAAAAAAATCCAAGACGTCCTGATTTTGGTATTCAGGCCCCGATTTGAGCATAACTTTTAATTCGGAACAACTTTTGTTCATAACATTTTGCTGAATTTTTTGAAATGAGGATACTTTTACTCTTGTACAGGGTGATCAACCATCATGTCACCCCCCTTTAACTTTTTTATCTCAAGTGTCCTGAAAAATTTGAAGGTATAGTTACGTGGGTACTGAAAAATACTTCTACGTGTACAAAAATTTGAAAAATCATTAGTAAACCGGCGAAATCAAAAGTTTGTTTTTTTAAATGAATTTGGATGTATTTTTGAATTCCTCGTGAAATTCTAAGCATAATTATTCATCCAACATACCGTAGAATGAGGATACTTTGAACGACGGAGGGTTTGATCAGCTTTTTGACACCCACGTCTTTGTCTAATTTTGAAGGTTTTTACAATTTTTCGCTTTGTTATAAGTTTATACCTTGTTTATACAAAGAAAATCTCGTGAAGAAAATATTAAAAAACCTATAAAATGAATAGAAGATTAAAAAAAAAACGTGGGTGTCAAAGTATCCCCAATCTAATGTACCATATACTTAGATTCGACGGTTTTCGAAATATTCGCATTTGGAGCACGGTTTTTCACTTAAAGCCAAAAACCGCAATCATTGGTGTCAATTCGGGGCGGTTCGGAGACCGTGCAATGGGCAGAATTATTCTTCCGATTTATTAAGGAAACCTTTCCCAATTTTCTGATTTGAAATAATCCTTTAAAAAAATATTTGATGTTGATATTTCAAATTTTCACATGCGAATATTTCAGAAACGGTTGAGGCATATGGTATATCTTGTGGGTACATCATATGAATTATGGTTAAAATTTCACGAGGAATTCAAAAATACATTCAAATATAGGGTGATCCATTAAAAAAAACACACTTTTGGATTTCTCCGGTATATTGATGATTTTTCAAACTTTTCTCGTAGAAAAAAAAAGTATTTTTGAGTACCTACATGACCATACCTTCAAATTTTGTGTGAAACTTGAAAAAAGTTTAGGGGGAGCGACATTATAGTGGATCACCCTGTACACTTTCTGTGACATTTGACAGTGAATAACTTGAAACGCGTGTATGCAAAAATTCAGCTCACTCGGATTTTTTTCGGAGATGAATCCTTATGTGACTGTATTTGGAAAGAAGCAGAGTTTCGGACTACTATCGTTTTTTTTTGTGAGTGGTAGCTAATGAAAAACAATGAATATATTTCATTTGATTTTAGTTTTCTCTCAGGTACAAAAATAAGTCATCACAAACAAATTAACCTTATCTATATTATTGCTATATCAGTCTATAATAAAACAAATGCTGAGGTAGATATAATGAGGGTATTTTCGTTCTATTCCAAATAATGACGATTGCAGAATTCTGCGATTCTGTCGCAAGCTTCTTCCAAGATGTCTTGTGGTACTGTCAGTACTATACGCATGAATCCGGGAACTTGGAAACACTGCAAACATACAATATTGCTCAAATTAATTCACCAAGAAGATCGTCAAACCTCTCCAGGTAGGCAAAAAACAGACTCCTCTTCCATCATTCTCTTGACAAATTCTAGTCCGCTATTAAATTGAGCGAAGCGTCTCAAATTTATTTCAACGATCATGTACATTGCGCCATCGGGCATGAAAGCTGTCAAACCTTTAGCGTAACTCAAACGAGAAAAAGCAATCTGAGCATGTAATTGTAGAGTTTTAGCTAAATCATCGTGAAATGATTCTGGGGTTTGCTGGAGAATTGCAGGAATTGCACCCTGTGAATAGAACATCACAAATATATTTCTTGAGATGGTGCCATTTACTTGAATCAAAGTGTTACTGCCAATGGTCCTCTGGGATAGGCTGATCAACGATTTTTTGATATATTCGAATGCTCCGGTTTCATCGTGAACTGCGATCCATCCAAGTCTCCATCCTGGAACAAGGAATCTCTTGGCTAAACCACCACATACAAGAATAGGTACGCCAGAGCACAAGGTGGCTGTTGAGACGAACTTTTTTCCAGGGAACACCAATCGTTCATATATTTCATCTGCAATCACTGGGATTTGATATCTGGAATGTTTCATAGTTACATGTACAAAAAAGTAGGCTGAAATAATTAGAGGGGAATATATTTGTGTGATCAAAGTTTTCTTGCTTACGGCTATAGATTGGACTCACTTATGGGCTATCTCCAAAAAACCTCTCAAGTGCTCCTCACTATAATTAGAACCACACGGATTTGACGGATTGTTCAAAACTATAGCAGCAGTATTCGCATCGATCTGGTCTTCTAAATGTTGAAGATCTGCTTCCCACTTATTCTCGGGAATAAGATTATAGTAGTTCACTGTAACACCAATGGATTCAGCTAGAGTTCTGAAAAAATGTCAACAAGTTATGTTTGAATGGAAAAATAATGTCGAAAGTCACCTATAGATAGCAAATCCTGGCCTGGGAATAAGAATGTTATGGCCTCTACTGGCATCAGCTAAAGCAGTGATGCAAAGTTCAAGCGAAGAAGAACATCCACTACAAAGAATTATGTCTTCTGATTTAAACACTGCACCGTCATAACTCAAATACTCTGCTACAGCCATACGAGCAGACTCATATCCAACACTTGGAGCGTAGCCATTACAGAGACCTTCCTCTATCACGTCTACTACAGCTTTGATAGTCTCGACTGAAGGCTTCAAGTTCCCATAAACAGTGGGGTCCCCTGAAACAAATTGTTTTCAGAATCAGTATAAATGTTTTTTTGTGCTGTGACTATAGTCTTTGATTATTATTGATCACAGATCAGATCATCTCGTTTTTTTTTCTGATAAAAATATATCTTCATTATCTGGGTCGGCAATCTTGTCGGTTGAAATTTGTACATACGATACCAAAATTTCGGACTTAATTCAGCAAGTAGCGTTGAAGAGTGGAATAGAGAATAATTTTCATTGATTTTCTAATCAGCTATCAAACTTTGATAACAGGAATAAGGACGTGACTTAAGTTTGCAAAATACACACGAGGTTTTTCAAAACTTATGGTCGGATCCAAACTGATATTCACCAAAGTCGACTCCAGATCAATGAAGAAATTCATGAAAAAATGTAATGGATGTACACTGGATAGGTCTATCATCAATATTAATTGTTGCGGATTCTATCATGAAGCATCTGTTAAAAGAATGAAATCATGTGATCCAGGTGTTGAAAATTAATCCACCAGCATATTTTGGTGTTCAATGTTAACGCTCTAAACAAAGCTATGATTATTGATCATCCTGCTTGGGACCCAATATGCCATATCTTCAGTCTTCAGTATATACAAATCTCAATGAATACAGGGTTAGTGAAGTTGTTTTTGCCAAAAGCATGTTGGTTTCTCGTGATCTCTTTTTTTGGAGAAACAGAGAGTAGACAGGGTGTAACAGAAAGACGACACAAGGGCAAATTTCAGTAACACTTTATATTTTGTATTAAATTTTTAATTAAGTGTGAAATTCCAGATAGTCCTTATCAAAATTACCAAATCTTTATATTCAGTGGTATTTGAGATATTGACATCTAAATGGAAATTTAGGAATGGACCAGTTAGTTTGTTCGTTCTCATTTTTTTCATTCACAGCATAAGCCGAGGCATATATTTTGGAGATACTACGGGGTGTATAGTAGTTTCATTAGTTTCTTTTAGAAATAGAGAACACCATACAACGTTTTTCTTTGGTTTTCTCTAATGTGAATAATTAGAGCGATAGGTATGTAATAACGAGTTTTTCTTTTGTTTTCTTGTTTTTTTTTCATACAGTGCTCTTATTTTGATCCTTCCACTATGGTAGTCCGCCGTTTTTGATTCAGCCGTAATGTTGGTAGAGTGTAGATACGGACGAGACAATCGACAAACCGCCGTTTCAAAACATTAAACCGTTTTTGAGTAATTTTAATTTTGTAATCGGTCGTCCCGACATCGATAATCGATAAAATATTTTCTCGTACCGGGCGGTTTGCTCTCTGCAGTCCGGCGTACGAAACAACACAAACGTTAGCATGACACTTGAGCAGAGGCATTTATCAAATTGTGACGTTTCGGAAGCAATTATTGCGTTCCTTTTTTTAAATTTGATTCTCTACAGGAGACAAAACAATATCAGAATGCAACTGCATGATTTTAAAATAAAGAAAAATGTATCAAAAACGTAAATAAAATTGATGATGCAATACCTCAGTTAAATACCTCATCCGTATCCAATTATATTGTGGCGTAACAAAGTTAGCAACAGTGGATACATTTTCTTGTCAAGTGCAAAAGTCTTCCCGTTTTAATTTTAATCGAGCTACGAACATAAAAATACAATTCAAAATCCCTAAAAAAAACTCGAACATTAGAAAATAATCAATTATTGTTTTGTATTCAAATAAGTTGATGGACTCGATTCAAAAGAGAGCAGATCAAACATAAAACAAATAAATTCATATTGAACAGAAGGGCTGGTACAGAACCGTAATAGATGCCGCATTCACATTAATGTGAAAAGCGTCCTCCTGATACCGATTTCATCCCAAAAAGGAATCATCAGTCATGCCGCAGTCAAAGTCTACTAATATACAATCGCAGTTCATGTTTTTTCTAATATCCCCATTCAAAATCTCCAAAAAAAAAGAAATCACTGCCTCATGTATATTCAATTAATTCTAATTAGTTCATTAGCATTCCTGATTGATGTTCTGGATTTTAAAATTGCATATCCTACTGGATAAGAAACTGGTTTGATTTCGAGTTCAGATTCTTTTGATAAAAAATGGTGGATTTGTAACGTTTCTTTTTTAAAGGTCAATAGTTATGTATCAGAGACAATCATTTTGATTCTTTTTGCATAATAGCTTAAAAACAAACAGATTAGAGGATCATTATCACTTACAATAGAACTGAGAAAAGCAGGTAAGTAAATAACTAGATGTGGAAGAGGAATAATAAATTCTATAGATAAACATTTTTGACTTATTGTTTGAATACCTTGTTTCATTCTGTTTTGTGGTGAATAGCCCATCATTCAATTGTCTCTGAGATCATAGAAGCACCAAATAAGTGAATTGTCAATCTTCGCTTATTTTGAATCTTTAATGATTCTATGAGCTTGGAAAATATGACACGTTCTAGTCATCGAATATTCTATTTGGAAAATTTGAGCGCAGGTTTGAATGTGTAAAATTAAATGTTTGTCTTGATAGTACGACGTTATCTTCTTTTCTAACTTCAGTAGCGTCGTATTTTTTACCAACCTGGAATATTCACCATCACAACTTTTTAACCCCTCGACCAGATCTAATCATATAGTAACGTGAATAGAAGTGAGGAACGATTGTAATGGCTTTGAGCTTATCATGGATGCGTATGTAGATTTACTCTATATCTAGATGTTCCAGCACCAGCCATCAATGATTGATAAGCAAAGTGATTTGCAAACTTTGAAGTTTATATATAAAATGTTCATATTACGATATAGCTACAGACCTAAAGACAAAGCGATGACAGGCTTCTCGGGATTTGGCTGCAAGTCCAAATTATCAACAATCTCCCGTATGAAGTTTTTACAGTTTTTCGCCGATGTCGAAGGTTCAACTTTCCACAATTCGCGCTTGTTGTTCTCCAGCCGTTTATTGCCAGTGTTGAAAAAGTTCAGCTCACTTGTCTTGATTAATTTGTCTAGCATGCTCACCAAACAATGTTTATCAGTTTTAGAAAAAATCAACTCAGGTAACAAATCAATACGTCCGTTTTGTTCGTAAACAGAAAATAATATGAAAATAATATGCAAAATTATCGAGGCAAAAAGAGCAAATATTAGTTGTTTGGCGAGTTTGTTAATCGCGCCACTCTTGGCGCGTGGAATTTTCTGGTACGTAGATGGAACTTGTTATGCTAAAATATGATAGTTATAATCACTAAAATGGTGACATCAAAATCAATTTATTATTTTGCATGTATGTATTTCCAAGTCTAGCTGATGGTAGACACAATAATTATAGTCCATTGTTTGTGGTTTGAAGTTTTGCGACCATACATAATTAATGTTTCCGTCTTCCAAGTACAATAATTCAAAGTTTCACGATACATTAATTTACGAATGTAACGGCCAATCAAAAGGCAGCGAGAATCCGCGCCAGTCCTCCTGTATGTCCATATCGTCAAACTCAAACTTCACAATAAGAATAGCGACATTCTTATTGTAAAGTTTGAGGAGACAACCATTTTCAACCAAACACAAACTCAAAACTACTTTTGTCTAATTTCAACCATGAACACATTTAAACACAAATAATACACAATTTTTGAGTGATGCCTGCAGCCGATTATTCTACTATATCGCCATTTATTCGCTGCATTTTGATTGGGGGATACATTTGTAAATTGATGTTCAAGTACTCAAAGGTTTCCCAATATACTAAAGCAAGCGTATGAAATTTGATCAAGCTTTGACATTGCATCGGCTATCAAAGAAGTAATTTGTTGCATTCGACAGCTTCAATCCATTCGTGTCCAGTTCTGATATTTTTTTTCCAGTTTAAAAAAAAGTTACGCATAAAAGAAAACTATTTTATGTGTAACTTTTGTTTAAAATGTTCGCTCCTCGAAAGTTTCGATCAAGAATGGTTAAAATGTTTAGAAAAAAAATAATATACTCCATCAAGACAAAAATCGACGGTTCCAAGCGTTTTTTGTTTTTATTTTCCTTGGGGTTGGATACTCTCTCTATGTTTTCAGCGTATAGTAAACAGACAACTGATTAAAAATCAGTCAAGGTGAACTCGAACTGTGATTTTGCAAGAAGATAATAACTACGTTTGTTTTATAAAAGAATATTAATTTGCTGTTTTATTCACGCTCACTGTTTATGCAGAAAATAGTTTTGCAGCATATGAAAGGTATTTGTTATGTCTGTGAATAATATGGATTAAAAACCGTTCACAGAATTATTGAAGGAAATACATACACTGATCAAAAAGTACGGTGAAGAATTTTATTATGAACAAAAAAAAGTAAAATAAGTTTGTTCTCATTTCAATTATCGCTAAAATGTATTTTTTTGCACGGATTTGATTTTTGGACAGACGAAAATGACATGGCGATAAATCCGGAGAGCAAGATGTAGACGACGCGTCAGTGTAATGGAGAAGGAATCGATTGACCAATTTTTTCTGGTCTCTCTACAGTTTCGTTCATCTTGTTCAAAAGCAAAAAGTCTTTTTTTTTTTCAATGCATCACCCTTCAATTTAATTTCATTCACGATTTCTCGTGAAATTCTAAGCATAATTCATGTATCATACCAGTTACCTATAAATTCAACTGTTTCTGAATTATTCGGATCTGAAAATATTAATCAAATATTTTTTAAAAGAACTATTACAAATCAAGAAAATCGGGAACGAACCGCCTCGACCCCGACTTGAATGCGTTTTTTTGGCATTTATAAAAAACCGGGTATATAGTTAGTAGGTGCTAATACAGGGTGGCCCAACGAAAAGGTCCCACCCTTATTTATGACTTTCCTGGTATATTTTGGGAAAAACGCTCGGACACGTCAATTTTTCTTTTTAAGGGGACGTCTTTTCGTGTATGACTGTACAATACAGGGTGTTCCAAAAATAAGATATCGCATTACACTTGACATTTTTAAATGGAAACCCCCAGTTTTTGGATTCTCCATGAAGTTTTTAGTAACTTTTGTACAAGACAGTTTATAGGTACTTACCTATCTTCAACCGTTTTAAAGTTATTTGAATTTTTCATAAAATTGGGACTTTTTCTTCATGGAGAATCGAAAAATAGAAAAAAATTGGGGGTTTCCATTTAAAAATGTCAAGTGTAATGCGATATCTTATTTTTGGAACACCCTGTATTATACAGTCATACACGAAAAGACGTCCCCCTATAAATAAAATTTGACGTGTCCGAGCGTTTTTCCCAAAATATACCAGGAAAGTCATAAATAAGGGTGGGACCTTTTTGTTGGGCCACCCTGTACAGCCACCACATTAAAAACCTCAATCGAGAGCTCAATTATTTTAAAGACTCAACACGGAATGAGATTAATTTGAGTGAAAATAACCCAGCATAACATAGCAGATCCAGTGGGGAAATGTCGAAGAACACTATTTTATGAAGATGTTAAAGCAATTGGAGGCCAGGTATACTGCCCAACTATGGAGAAAGGCAGCAACTGCTACCAAAAGAGGTTTGTGGAAAATCAACTTTAACTTTGACGGCTTTAGCCGCCATGTTTTGCAAGAATAATTACTGATAAAACCTAGCTTTAGCATTGAAAACAGTTTTCAAGGGTTTCGTTGACCAAAAAACCGAATGAACGCCATATCTTCTTCTTCTTATACAGTGTGTCCAAGATAAGGATGTCTATCATGGGGATCTTGGAAACCGTAAGAAATACAAGGTCAGTTAAATGTAAGCAAAGTTGCGTATTTTGATACTTAACAAAATGCCGTTTTAAAAGCCAAGAAATTCCGACTACGTCCGGAATTATTCGAAAAAAACCGACATTTTTCAAAATAGTTTTCATTTTTTTCTAACCACATATGAAGAGATATTTTAAAATGAATGAAACTTTTTCATTGCCTCTTTTTGTACTTCACAAGATAGCGTCATTAAATTGAAGAACCGACGTTTAGTCTATGAGCAGCCATCATCAACTTTGTTTTTTTAAATACGGTTCTGTTTTTTTTTTACGGATTTTAAGAGCCTCTTATGTTCCTAAACCAACGATGTAACGAACTTATTAAAAAAAAGTGTTTGTTTTTAATCCTATCAAAAATGTATTTCTTGTCTTTCTCTAACACATGAGTTTTTATGGAAAAATCCATCAATATAATTTTCTTGAATAATTGCGATACATTGTTGGTTAAGGAACATAAGAGGCTCTCAAAATCCGTCATGAAAATTCCAGGACCGTATTCAAAAAAACAAAGTTGTTGATGGTTTCTCCAAAACGAAACGTCGTATACGGAAAATCTCTCAACGCTGTTTTGTAGAGCTTGAAAAGTGCATGGCCATGAGAAAGTGTCTTTACTGTCTTTTGTCCTTCCATATCTCTCTAAATAACGTAAAAAAAATAAAACCGAAATCGGCAAATTTCGTTTTTTTAGGCATATCTCCGAAACTACTCTGAATATTAAAATTATCTAAACGGCATATTGTTAGGCTTGATAATGCGCAACTTTTCTCTGATTTAACCATCTTCGTATGTCTTACGGTTTCCAAGATCCCCATGATAGACATCCTTATCTTGGACACACTGTATATAAATGTGAAAGTCGGTGTGTTTATCTCCCTAGTTATTGGCATCTACCCAAAGATGGTTTAGGAAAAAAAAAATTATAAAAAAAATTAAAAATAAAAAAAATTAAAAATCTGTGTTGTTAATATGTAGGTTCTATGGGGTATACGACCAGCGGGAGAAAAAAAATGAAAAAATCAAAAAAATCAAAAAAAATATAAATAAAATTAAAAAAAAAACTGTGTATAACTGTGCACATTTTCAGATAATTCTGTGCCACGCTTCAAAAGCCTTAGGAATAGAAACAACGTAGCCCAGGTATTTTGGAGTTTGGAGCCCTATACGAGAATGGAAGGTATAATGAGACTAGTGAAACCTCGAGTGAAACCAACGACGATGGAATTAGTTTCGACTGCAAGCTGGCATTTGATGATATCAAAGCTGTTATACAATGTAATATGTGCAAACACTTTTCTCATGGCAAATGTGAAAACATGGAATTGAGGGGATTTCATATGAAAAAATTGTCATGGAAATGTAAATCATGTGAAACTAAAATTGATGAAAATAAAAATGAATATGGGAAAACCAAAAGATCTAGGAAAAGAAGTAGAGTGGATGATATGGTGGATCATTACGATATGCAACCAATGTCTTCAATGCTACGAATCATATTGAACACTTCAAATGAGATGAATATTAAAATTGATCTTTTAGTCAAGGAAAACTCGATACTTAAAAAGAAGCTAGCATTATTGAGAGAAAGCAATGAAGAACAGGCAAGTCTTACTAACAAAAAAACGTAAGCTTCTGCCATGAGGAATGATTCAAAAATTTTGGTGGTCACACGCAGAAAGGGGAGCAGGGAGATGGGTCAAATATCAAAAAAGATTTGAGAGATAAAGTTGATCCGTGCGAAATTGGAGTGGGCTTGACAATGGGTCGTTCCTCCCCATTGGGTCCTATGATTGAACGTTAACGATAACTTAACATGATTGTCTATTTCACCATGGTAACGCTGTTAGCAGCTGGAACATTTGCAACAGTGAACAATCCTAACAGACACGTTTACGTTATCTTAACATGTCCATATCACCATGGTAACGCTGTTATCGAATAGAACATTTGCATTAGTAAACAATCTCAACGTATACGTTAACTTACCGTGAATGTTCAATCATAGGACCCATTGTTTAGGTCGATCGCAATACTTTTGTGTGAGGAATCTACTGTTACCGTATGTCCCATCACTTCTGGTTCACCCTGTATATGAGATATATATTTAACCACTATAATAATATGTTACTTATTTAATAAATACACACACTGCATTCTTCCATTGACTTAAATATTTCTTTATTCATATGCGTGAGAAGTGAGAGCATAATAAGCTGCCCAAGTAGCATTTATAGTAACAGAAACGGATATCGCCACTTTGGTTCAGTCGCTATCATGTGATAGTCACTAAAACTATCCCTATACAGTGCAAAAGACTTCATTTGATATTGATTTAGATGTATTCACGTGAATTCCACTGCTCGAGAACACTTCATTGTTGTATATACTTGTGGTGCTACTAAAGGTGTTCGAAACGTTCCAATCACTTAACAGGATTACTTCAAAGCATAGACGTATAATTGGTTATACGTCTATGCTTCAAAGTTATTGAAATTTCGATGTGAAAAGTAATAGTTGTGGCAACTAAACTGTATCACTTCAATACCACCTTGAACTGGCATTCACCTTGAAGTGTATGTCATGGTTTTGATAACGTTCTGAAAACTTTCAATATCTCTCTATATAGTGACACCACTTTATCATATAAATGTGATAGTTATAACCACGTGTTATTCACTCTCATAAGTGATTTTCACCGGTCGCAAGAAACTAAAGCCACTTCAAAGGTACTCTTGCTTTCAAAATTCACATTGAAGTGTCATACACCTATCAGTGGCCCGATCTCCACTTCACCCAGTTTTCCACAAATCACAAATCAAACGTTCAAGGTTATTTGGTCCATTTGTGCGAAAACAACTTTGTTTTTATCAAAGAGTGCATACATATTTTGTGTAAAATAGGGAAAATGGGCAATAACATCAATACACGCAAAAAAAAGTGTTCCTTCCTTTTCCCACTGATCTGGAACTACACACAGAAATAAACACCTTTTTTTTTCAATTTTTGACACAATTTCGAAACTCATTTCACGTGCGTGGGAGTGGCAAAATAGTGGTTGCCACAAAAGCGCATTCTTCAAGTTGTGAAAAAATGTTTGAATTTGTTCCGTTCGCCACTTATGCATTGACCGTATCGTTCTAGTTTCCACTACTTCAAAAACATATTTTGGGTCTAAACCACTTTATAGTTCCATTTTCAAGAGAAAGACATCTCTGCTATCGGTTTTAAGACCGCCATTATGGCAAAGATATAAGTACGCGCTATTCAGAAAATTTCATTTTTCTTAGTTTTGGATAAAATATGGTAAATATCATATTCAATCGTTTTAAAGCATCAATATCTTTAAAAAAATTGTTTGAGATACATTATTTTTCAGGCGCAAAATTTACTGATCTGTTTTTTTTTCTTAAAAACTAATTAATTGAGAGCACGCGCCCCTCATATTTCGAGCTACAATATCAATATTTGACAGTAAAATCTCATTCCTTTGAAATTTTTGCCATTCATGTAATAGCATTCCTCTATATTTAACATGAGGTAATGGTAATGGTAGTATATAGTATATAGGTACCTATTCTCACTCTCCATTACGTACCCGCTAAAATTATAAGTCATGAGTTGTTCTGTCAAGAAGAAACAAGGAAAATCGGACAACAATTTGCAGAACAAAGACGGACAAAGAAGAGGAGAGAGCAAAGTTTCATTGTAAGCGGCGACCACTATATATACTCTCACGTGTACGCCACGTTTTTACAAGGTGGCTGAAACGTTACTGAATAATTTCCAGAAACTATGTCGGAACGTGGCTGCCACGAAAAAAGTGTTCCCCATTTTCGTGGTTACCACGTGATAGACCCGAGGATACCACCATAGAGAAATTTATTGTCTCTGGATACCACGTGGTTGCCATTTTGGCGGGACACTACAAAGTTGACAAGTGTCGTGGTCGCCACGTGCTCTTCACGAAAAATGCTACTTGGGGCGTTTTTGCGTTGTTTGAAAAACTCACTTACTTTACTCTTTGAAAATTGTGATAAATATACAAACGAAAACAGAACACTTTTTAAATCTTAAACAACACATTTTACTTAGATTTTCTCTTATAACATGTTTTTCACAATTTCTGCGTTAGAAGTAACCTCGGAAGTAATAGTATATATAACTGTTAAATTCAACCCATTTTCCGGTTCAGATTGAACAAAACGTGTCAGGTGAGACAGGTCGACAGGTATTTAGTTGAAAAAATGCGTTGACCGTATAAAGAAGAAACCTCAATGAAGTGCCTTTCTTGCATAAGTTGATCAATGGCAATAAGTATTAACTCGTCAGACTTTTTAAATGATATTTTTTTCAGTATACCAAGAATGTCTAGTAGATCCAGTAATTTCTTCTACCTGAGCACAGCCAACACCAATGTTGCCTATGTGTCTCCATTCTCCAACCTACAAAGTTTGCTCCACTTATAATAGAATAGCCAACTCCTGTGGTTTGAGCGAACCATTCAAAATATTTGTCAGAAATTGTTATGATAGATTGTAAGTCTGTCCCAATATCTACTATTTCTACTATTATAAATATGATCTCTTTATATTAGGTATATCATATTTTATGATAAGACTATATTAAGATAGTCCCCAAGAACGTAGGTCGTAGTGATATTTGAATTATGTTCAGTGCTTCAAGATTATAGATTTGCTTTGGATTGAGCGGAATGACTGGAATGGGCGCATTGAAACTAATTTTGATTCATAATTATTTAACGGATGTCATGGTGACAAGGAGACTTGGGCAATAAAATAATATATTTCATTGAATTTGGGCAATTAAATAGTGTCATATTAATGCAACTATACAATAAGGTTTATTATCGTGATTAGTGAGTGATGCTAGGTTATTCATACCTAAACCTAATATCATTTTATAATAAGAATTTAGTTGACATTCCTATTAGTATTATGCCAACTGAGTGCTTGGTATGTTTGTCTTATACAGAGACAGGACAGGTGAAATTTTTCATTTGAAGCTATACACCACAAAACAGCTATACACTTTTGAAAGTTGACAAATTTGGCATTTCTTGGTCGTCGTTTTGCTGCGAAAAAGGTTTTATTTCAATCGATATAAAATTCGGCACCGTTTTGGAGATAATAGCATTTTATTATCATGATTTGATTGAGCTTTCGCATGGTGAATTTTGTTATTAGTACCCAAGTATATGATTTCATTGTTTTTTGTTTTTTGGAAAAATGTGTGTGATATACAGCGTGTCCACCAATTCGGTTTCGTTAAGGTATAAATGATAAAAAAATTCCAAGTAAGATTCTGATATTCTGGTAATCGCTCCTGCTTAGTCTAAAACTAAGATGTTGAGAAAATTAGCGGTATCAGTTGTTAAACAAGATGGTTTGGATTAGAACTGATTTGGTAAAAATTGACAAGAGTAAAGTACCTTTGTTTTGAAAGCTGATACCTTTCAGTGAAAAGTTGTTTTGGATTGAAAGTTTAGGAATATACTCCCAATTTTCAGACAAGTTAGCCCACATTCATTTTAACAGTAGATTTTATCGTGATCGAAAAAATTGCTAATTTTGAAGTACATACTTATAAAACAAGAATAAATAAATAAATAATCAACAATATTAACTGACAAAGATAATTACGAACAAGAGCAAAATTAAAAATTAATTAATAATTTCATAACATGCTTATAAAATCAGAATAGGCTAATTTGTCTGAAGATTGAGAGTCTGTTTGAGCTTTTAATTCTAAACTTTTCTCAATAAACTTTTATGATATCTTTCAAAGCAAAGGAACTTGACTCTTGTCAATTTCTACTGAATCAGTTCAAAACCACCCTGTTCATCAATTGATATCGCTCATGTTCTCAACATCTTAGTTTTAGAGCAAGCAGGAGCGATTCCCAGAATATCAGAATCAAACTCGGAAAATGTTTGTCATTTATAACTTGCCGAAACCCAATCCGTGGATTATTATAATATTCTTTATAAAAAGTTTTGATGCCTTGACTTGAATACGAGCATCAGATATAAAAATTCTAGATTCCTGTACGGGTATTGTTGAAAAATAAGTATTAATTTTGGTCAAGATTCAAGCAATATACTCGGGAATACAGGGAGTTTGAAAAACATTGGGCAGAAATGAAAGGAGCGATTCCTTAGGTCATTCTAAAAAAAGAACTTTCAATAAACCATATAGGTCCGAAAACGCATAGTTGGTTTTGAAAAATTGATGTAATCTTGCCCGACCTCAACGCCACTGGAAACAATATTTTTTATCCATTAGGGTGAAAATTAGCCCCTCATCACTTACAACAACGCTGCCAAATTTCAAACCAATCGGTCAAAATTTAACTGGATTATTAAAAAAAGAGAGATTAAAAAAAAACTTTGCCACCCTGTATGATAGAAATGATATGTTTTGAGACCTATGTTTATTGGAATTTTTCTTCTTAGAATGACGTACCTCAGGAATCAATCCTTTCATTTTTGCCCAATGTTTTTTGAACTTCCTGTATATTATTTATTTTTGACTAACTCGGAAGTTTCCTTAGAAAATAAAGTCAATATTAAATGGGGTATCACCAAATTTCAATAATCAAACTCGCACCCAAGAAACTAAACATATATTCGAAAACCAAGAGAATACAAAAATGAAACGTATTATGCGTACGCACATCGCAACTCAACTAATTATTCAGTGTGCATTCAAATACACGTTCTTCCACCTATTTTTACAAGAATTGGCCACCCTTTTGTTTGTTTAGGAGCGGGCAATTCCGTGAACCCATAAATGCAGGTATAGAAAGCTGGTTTCGGCCATCCAGATCTTCCGAATTGATCAATTCGGTTCTCCTCTCCTTCCTGTGAAAACAGTATCATCTTTAGTAATCAAACTTGTTGAATACCGTTACGTCCGTCATCAGTGTGCCAACATTTGTGTGTTCACACACCGACTTGACATAACATAATCGTACCTCACATCAGCATGCCGACATAATATTCATGTTTTGCACCTGATTCAATACTTTTTTACAAATTTCAAATAATAAATGCCGACACAAGTGTTTTGCATTAATATGTCTCAAACATTCGTCAGTGTGCCGACAATATTCATGTTTTGCACCTGATTCAATGTTTTACAGATTTTAAGTGAACAATGCCGACACAAGTGTTGTGCATCACGAAATCTGTCTCAAACATTCGTCAGCGTGCCGACGTAAGAACGTTTTGCACGAGATTTAATGTTTTACAGATTCAAGTAATGTCCGTCAGCGTACCGACATAAGCATGTTTTGCACCTGATTTGACACATTTGGAAAAGAATGCCGACATATAGTTATATTTTGCATTAATTCTGTCTCGAACATTCGTCTGCGAGCCGACGGAGGAACGTTTTGCACCAGATTCAATGTTTTACAGATATAAGTGATGTCCGTCAGCGTGCCGACATGGTACTCATGTTTTGCACCTGATTTGACCAATGCCGACAAAATATAAGTAATCATGTTTTGATTTGTTTTGATATCGCTAATGTCCGTCAGCTTGCATGCCGACATAAAATGTATGTTTTGCACCTGATTTGACCAATGCCGACATAATATACGTAATCATGTTTTGCATTGTTTTGATATCGCTTATGTCCGTCAGCGTGCCGACATAAAATGTATGTTTTGCACCTGATTTGACCAATGCCGACATATAATTATGTTTTCCATTGTTCCAATATCTCAACTGTCCGTCAGCGTGCCGACATAAAATGTATGTTTTGCACCTGATTTGACAGATTTTTAAGAACAATGTTTGTATACTTACCCATTCTTTTAACGTTATCCATGGCTTGATTTTGTCCACAGAAACAACTACAGGGCATCTACGGTATCGTTCGGATACTTTTAGGGCTGCATATTTGTCATTTGGTAACTTGGCTGTGACACGTAGGGACCTCGGAACTTAGCCAACAGTTTTTTACTATCGCCTTTGGCCGGAAAACTGGTCTGCATGATAGTAATCACATCACCCCCCTGAAACTCACGTGGACGACCCCTTTTCTTATCGAAAGATACCTTCTGTTGTTGCTGGTCTGCTGCAATTCAATTTGCAACTTCTTTCCTCAAAGAATAGAGATCTACGTTCTCCAGTTCCGTTTGTAATTCACTCAGCAGTATCGATTTGGAGGTGCTACGAGGCTTACAACCAAACAATACTTCTTAGGGCGTTTTTCCCAAAACTCGATGTATTGTGCCATTTAAACCTCTTTGAACGGTCTTAACGTGCAGATCCCATTTTCTTTTTCGAAACCACCATTCATTGCTGCTAAAGAAGTAAGAATTGTTCGATTGAAACGTTCACACTGCCCGTTAGCGCGGGGGGTGGCAACAGCGTTCAGTACATGTTTTATTCCAAATTCCACACAGAAGTTCTTGAATGTGTGAGATGTGAAAGAGCTTCCTCGGTCACTAATCACCCTGGCTGGTACTCCAAATATATTGATAAGGTCAGTCATTGCTGAAGCTGAACCGCCTCTAGGTGGTGAATGAATGCCCAATTATGAGGTCATGATTCATTTCCTCGTCTGCTAGGACATAAACGAGTGTGTTCACAGATACCCCATCAATTGTTATTTTTACTGTCATCTGCTTACTTGGAATTATGCACTCGATTCCGGTGAAACTGAAGAGCTTTATGGTCTTAGGTACAGTCTGTTGCTCCGCTGCTAGCCTATCAGCTATAGGCTATAGATCGTCATATAAGGTTGCATTCGCTTCCAAAATCAACGAAGGCGTTAATGCGTTGGTTATTTATTTTCGCTGTCTTATGGTAAATATTATGCTCTCCGCTGGTCTTGATAAAGCTGATATTTTTTACTTTTCAACTCATTTCTTTGTTTCTCACGACATATTTCTTCTTTGTGCCCCAGGATTTTACAATATTTACATCGAATCGGAATATTGTTGCTGGCTCTTTTCGCAGTACAATCAGCACGTTTGTGACCATCTTGTTCGCATGTATAACAACGAACATTACTCTCCTTCACTCGCTTTGACTGATGATACTTATTTCTGAACGATGATCCCCGTTTTTCAGCTCTAAATATTGCTTGACCGCTTGTACTTGGCGAATAAAGCTGCTTTGTTTGCTCAGGAACACTTAAATTAGCAACAAATTGTGACAGTTCAACAAAGTTTCTACAATTTGCCGATTTCAATGATAATTGAAGTTGATTATCCTGCAGCCCGGCTATAGTACACTCAACGATCTGCTCATCAGTAAAATTTACTTTTAACAAATTTGATTTTGCAACTTTGTTAAAGCAGTATTCACTTGAATTTTGCCCCGGTTGAATACTATATGTTGCTGCGTCATGAAATAATTGTGCAAAATTCTGCCTAGGAGGAAATGTTTTACTTAACAATTGCTGCCATTGCTCCCAAGTAAAGTTATTATTGTTAAGCCCAACATACCATATACGTGCTTAACCCTCTAGTTTTCCAAGAGCGAGATAAATTGTAGTAATTTCATCCCAGTTCTAAGTTTGAGCGCATCCGTTAACTTTTCTCAACCGGTACTTTTAGATGGATCAAATTCCGCCAGAATCATATCATCTTTAAATAATGCCCAATTCGGTCTACTTGTCAGACGAGTTTCATGCACAGAGCTTGTACTTACAGTACGCCGAACGCCCAAGGCCCCAAGACCTCTAACTCATGAGACATCTCTCTCACTTGTTGTTCGGTGAAAGGAGGAGTTGTGGACCCATCTGTAGAAGAATTGGCACCTTCCATGTTGTCCGTTAATCACTTCCTTCACTTGATAAACTAACACATCAATTTGTTTAATTAACTTTCCACTTCACCACTTCGGTATTGTCAGTACTAGGACACCACAGTTTTTCACGTTTGGTCCATGAGGTTGTCAATTACACAACAACCCTTATCCCACTTCTGAATTAAAGTCAATATTAAATGGGGTATCACTAAATGTCACTTATCAAACTCGCACCCAAGAAACTAAACATTATATTCGAAAACCAAGAGAATACAAAAATGAAACGTATTATGCGTACGAACATCGCAACTCAACTAACTATTCAGTGTACATTCAACATTCAAATGCACGTTCTTCCACCTATTTTTACAAGAATTGGCCACCCTTTTCCTGATAAGTTTGTTTGTTTAGGACCGGGCAATTCCGTGAACCCATAAATGCAGGTATAGAAAGCTGATTTCCTACAAAAAATTGATTGAAGTTGGAGATCACGTTCAAATTTTCAAATATGTTATCATTACATACAATATGTACAGCCGGTTCGTAAAAAAACTGAGCCATGTTTTGGTTCCAAATTCTAGCAGTTCCGAATCGTTCCGGAACCTACTACGCATGCGCACTCCAAATTCACCATGGTAATATTGAAGTGCGCATGTGTAGAAGGTTCCGGAACGGTTCGGAACTGCTAAAAATCAGAACTAAAACAAGGCTCTGGTATTGCTCATAGAAATGTTTACAAAATTGAGCAGTGTGTAATATTTGTTTTGACAAAACTATACGACAGTGACATGTCATTCAAGTGAAAAGTTTGGGTATGTTATGATGTAACTATGTATGTAAATAATTGATTTTTTGAATCAGGTAGATTTGCAAATTTTGATACACACAATCGATCAATTCAATATTTTTGCTTTAGTTCCTGTACTCATGTGAGGAGTCATTTGAAAAAAAATATTCAAAAGTATCAACCTGGTAAAAATATGACGTCATACTTTTTTGTTTTCTCAAAACAAATATTACACTGCTCAATTTTTTGAACATTTCTATGAGCAATACCAACTATTTTACGAACCAGCAGTACATAGGTATACGTCCCCATGTACCATGCAAAATTAAATTTAATTATATGTCGTTGTGTTAGAGACATGTCGAACAAATTTTAGGTACATATTATTATTTTTTATTCTAGAACAATGCAACTTTAACATAGACTGTGAGGAAATGTGGATACACATTATTTTTCAAGAGGAAATAATTTATACTCTTGATTTTTTTACGTAACCCTCAACCCATCCCATGCTCATGATAACATCCACAAATTATGTAATAATCATCCAGTCTGCTATCTCAAAAATCAAGAGCCCAATCGAGAAAATACATAAATCAGCTGTTGTTATTTCTGAACAAAACCAAAGAGTGTTCGTTGGATATGAATATCTACTTTTTGCCAACACACTCAATAAATAGCAGGTAGATGGGAAGACAGAGCAAAGATTACGGATTTGGTAAATGGTTTTTTTCAAACTATTTATTCTTATCTATGTAGGTACTATTAGTTTAATAACAAACACACGCATATAAAGTGGACAAAATTCATGAAACCTTTTAAATAAAACTGGGTAAAAATTGTAATAATTATGTATTATCATTTTATAATAAAGACTTACTATGTACCTTGGTATATATGTATGTACCTACATACTTTTTTTTGCAACAACTTGGTAAAATAAAAATCAGTCATACCTATAAAAGATTTGTCAAAAACAGTCTGCTCAAATATCTCATACCGTATGTCCGGCGATGGGTATCCAATAGGTAAAATGAAAGAATGAAAATGATTTTCATTGTTAAAAAAATACGATGGTCTTATACAGGGTCTTCGAAAAGTTGAAAATACTTTTTTTTTAAGAACTTATATTCAAAAGTTTTCAGCAAAATTTGACTTTTAAACATTTTGGTAAACCCAAATCTTGCACACGGATCATAAATAACGTAGATGGCATTTACCGGAATCCTCACTGCACAGTTGAAGAACTACCAACGACCATCTACTAGTGATAAAGAATTTGATAGAGAAATCTGCAGAGTACAACAAACCCTTGACGCTGATATTCGTAGATTATGAAAAAGCCTTCGATACCATAAACCAACAGAAAATGCTGATAGCGTTGACCGAGTGTCGGATAGATTTTCGCCACATAAACTTGATCAAACATGTCTACCAAAGTGCCACGGCTAGTGTAAGACTATCCGAACAAGAAACTAACAAATTCTTTATATAGCGAGGCGAGGAGTACGGCAAGGAGACACCATCTCTCCAAAGTTATTCACGACACTTTTGGAACCTACTTGTAAGAGGGCAGACCTGTACGAACATGGTATCAACAAAAATGGAGAGAAGCTTAGTCATTTAAGATCTGCAGACGACATCATCCTCAAAGCCGATCGTATGGATGATGCAACAGCAATGTTGGAAAAGCTCTATCAGGCGTCCTTCGAGGTCGGACTGAAGATCAACGTGACCAAGACACAAATAATGACGAATCTGGTTCTAAACCGTAATGTGTCTATCGCTGGAAAAGATATTGAGCAGACTATGTCATATGAATATCTAGGACACGAAATTAGACTAGGCAGGGATAATCAGACTTGTGAGCTCCCCCGTTGCATAGGATCAACCTGGGCAGCATTTGGCAAATTAAATTATATATTTAAGTCGGACTTGCCCGTATGCCTGAAAAGGAAAACCTTCAATCAATGTGTGCTGCCTGTTCTTACTTATGGCGCGGAAACATTGACACTTACAAGAAAGGTCGTAGACAAGATCCGTGTAACCCAGAGAGCTATGGAGCGCCGGATGTGTGGTGTCTCTCTTAGAGACCGGATCCCAAATATAGAAATACGAAATAGAACAAGGACAATCGACGCTATAGAAATAATTGCTACATTAAATTGGAATTGGACGGGGCACGTTGCCAGATTATGTGACAACCGATGGACAAGACGTATTGTCGAGTGGAGACCAAGGCAAGAAGAGGGCCGCCCACCCACCAGATGGACTGACGACCTGAAAGGTGTTAGTAGCAATTGGATGCAGGACGTACAAAATAGGGACAGATGGAAAGGACTGAGGGAGACCTTTGTCCAGCAGTGGACTCGTATGGGTTGAAGATGATGATGATGATGATGATCCTCATCGGTTGCCTAGTGTTCCGATTCACAGACTCCAACAACTTCAATTCTCCTACATATCACGAACTTTTGGAGTGCTCACCTCATAACTGTCTCCCAGTTGATTTTGCACTTCAGTTTGAAGAATTGAATTTTTTTTTTCCTTTCCACATTTCAGAATGACTCCACCTTTATTCAATGTGCGACCCATCTCAAGACATTGGTCTGAATATGATCTGACCGAAATGGGTATTGACCCATTTCGGTCAGATTAACCTTGGTTTTTAGTTCTTTTCTGGTGTTATCAGAATTACTTTCTACAATTTTTGGTTTTACGACCAAGACATCTGAATTCACCACAGTTGATGCATACGTTTTTTTTTTAGCTTGTCTGTCCAACGCTGGCATGATTGGAATACGGAGTAGAAATACCCCAGATAGCACACTCTGCTGCAAGCTGCTTGAATTCCTACGGCCGGCAATCAAAAAGGAAGCAATTTATATCATTTATTCACTAAGCGCTTATCAAATACTTATTTTTGGCAAGACTACATCAAAAGCGAAAGATATGTGCCTATAATATGCATTCACTTTTATGCGAATGATATATACTTTGCCAGCGCTTCCTAAATAGCTTCTAATTTTGTTAAAATCTGAAGCACATCAGGACTGCCGAATAAATGCTTCAAAGATAGCAAGCCGATTGCAGCGTGCCAAATTTCTTGCGACGACAAGCAAAAAGATAGTATTTCATATCATTATTCAATAAGCGGTTATTGAATGCTTCTTTCTTGCAACATTACTTAAAAACTGAATGATACGCGCATTCAAAATACATATTATGCTTTTATGCTGCCCTGTAATCGCTTTTCAAGTGCTGCTAGGCTTGTTGTTTCATTTTTCCGAACAATCTCGGACATGTTCGTGTTACCTAGTTGCCTGATTGGTTGACCACCGCGTTGGTCTTTGTTATCTGCATTTTGCATTTGTCAGAGACAAGCCAAACAAGACAAGCACATCAGCTTTTCAACATATTCGGCTTATTCGGCTATTTGTAGAAGTAGCCAATTGACAAAGTTATTCGTGATATTTTTGGCTTTGGTGAACCACATTAGTTTTTTTGTGATTGTGAATTGTGATCCTTTGGAAAGGCTTTGTATTTTTGTGTTTGTGGACCTACGACATGGCTTACGAGGACAACGAATAATAAGGCCGAAGGCCTGATAAGTATAGTGATGTGTTCTCGATAATAAAATTTTAGAGAATGATTGTTATTATACTGGACAATTATTATGCTGAGAATATTATTGTTTCAAGGGTTTTATATACATGTAGTGTTAAATCATTTATGAGATTATTTCTAGTTATTTACACTATATATTATAATCAGCTTGTAGGTACTTGGTAAAATTTCAAATTGGTTAATATAGGTATGCATGGTTTGTTTCGAATAATTGTTCATTGTTGATTATGTACTGGAAAATACATAAAAGCCGTAAGTGTATATCAGTGTTTACATATATTTTAGCCTACATCGAGCAGTATATTTGAACGCACGACGAGCAGAATTCTTGAGCGTGAAATACGCATTTCTCTGAAGCGAAGACTAAGCACATATCCGAAGTGCGTAGACGGCACTTATTCAAAGTGTTTTATGAAATGCTTTTTTTGCATCGGCCGGAGGGACGCCGGTCGACTAGCCAAGCGCTTTTTTGCAGTGCACCAAAAGCAAACCTCTGCTTAAGCTTAGTGCTTTTTTAGCAAGTTTCAAGTTAATTTTGTTATCTGGGACCATTGACTTTCAAACTAGATATTTCTTTCTTCAACTCATTTTCTTGCGCAAATCCTCAGTTGTTTCATTCATGCTTGTATAAAATTAACGACATTTTAATCAATCGAGAGATTTTCCTGACGGCTCCTTTTCCTAGATCGCCCCTTTAATTCTTCAGCATCACAGGAACTGCATTAAGACGTACCTTTTTTTCATATGGAATCCTCTCGATATTCTCGCACTTACCATGCATGGTATGAACGCTTAAATTTGCTGCATTCAAAAGCCCTTTCGATATCGTCCAACACTTTTTCAGACTTCTCACATTTTGGTATACATGTGAGTAATTCAATCGAAAACTCGCCCGGTTTCTCGGTCATGATAAACGTGACGAGAGCTAACTGAACATATTATAACCAACTGGAGCATAAAACAATTGAATTTTTTTGAACCATGATCGAAACTTAATATGCAAGTTGTACAGAAACGTATAAGTTCGCTTGTTCAAAAAAATAGGTAAAATTAAAACATGTCATGAAAATTTCGAAAAAAACCTCGAATTCATCATGTTTGACTTTCACAATTCATGTTGTGTGGTCGGCTTAAGAGAATAAAATCGACCTCGAGTACATGCACCTGCAAAAGCAATATTTCCTCTTCAAAATGAGCTTTAGAACAGTCAAATCGGTTGAGTAATTTCGAAGTTATAGGCAAATTAGTGACATTAAGTCTTACGGCTTTTATTTGACAGAGAGAAGTGTCGGGAGGCAGTTTTGTAGAAAATATCATCCAAAATCTGTTTTCATTTTCATATTTGGTAGTTCACCGGGAAAAAAATCGAAAATGTATCGATTTTCTGCTTTCACAGTATCGTTACGCCCTTGCGGCGATCCCAGAAGCTTGGAATATATTTCCAGCATTTTCTCTTGGGCACATCACTACACAGATCTTTTTTCCTGGGTCTCTATGATGAATAGTTCACGAGAACTGGCACCCTGTCGCTGAAAATGAATCACCCTGTATGCTGTATGTACATACTTTACTCATAATTTTTTTTGTAAGGAATGATTTCATGAATGCATATGATAAACTGTGAATGTTTGTAGCTTATTGCTAAATAAAGAATATTATTATTACTAATTTATAATAATAATAATACTTTATCAATAGCTTCAAAGCTAACACCACCGAATATTAACTAAATATTAGACAGTTTTTGTTGCTCCTGGAAATTTCACCGGTTGCGGTTACGAAAGTCGTAGCGATAGCCGCTATTTGACAGATAAAATAGTTATTTTCCTAACAAGTTCGCAAAGTGATGCTTTCCCGCACGCAAAAGCAGTTAGACGAACGACGCGAAGCGGAGTTCGGATATGCTTTAAGGGCGGGAAAGACACTTTGCGAACTTGTTAGGAACAATATTTTTTCTACGAGCGTCCACAGATTAGACACGAAAAACTTTAGATAATATATTATTTGAACGCACTTAAAAACATAGAACTTGAGAATAATGATTATTTATGCTCAACAATATATTTATATTGAAAGAACAGTTTGTGGCGGCAGCTGGAAATTGGATAATATGGGTATAATCAAAATCATAATTGATTTATTTTATATTTGAAATGCAAGGGCATGTCCGATCACTGTTCAAAAAATTTCCTCTTTTGTCGCCTTATTCCCTGCTATTGGCAACACTGTTTTGATTTGACATGACACTCTAGACAGCTAAGATCAGTCAGTCTTCGTTTAATCGTTTATACTTTTATAAATTTGATTGTCCGTTTGTTTGTATACATGATCAGGTTTTTCTGATGCCACAATTCATCCCAAATCTTTCGAAGATTTACGATAAACACAGTAGTGTGCACCGAAATCAAGCAAGAACAACTCACAAATGCCGATGGAAAGTCGTCATTATCAATGTTTGTTTACGTTACTGGCGAATGCGTTTTTAACGCAAAAAAAGAATTGTGTGTTTCATTTTGATTTTGACTGAAAAGGGAAAAGTAACAAGAACATCATTTTGTGCATTACAAAGTGCATTATCTACAGTTTGGTTGGTATGGAAACGAAGTTTAAAACAACAAATTGGTAAGTAGTTATTTGAGATGACATTTGAGTGCGGGAAAAATTTTTCCCGCACTAGTGCGGGAAAAGGTTGCTTTGCACACGCAAAAGAGTGTGCGAAGTGGCTACTTTGCGCACGCTCGTAGAAAAATATAGTTTTCGGTGAAGGCAAGAAACAAATCCTCTCAACGTTACGTTCAACCTCAACCCTAACCAAAGTCAATGGCAAATGACATCGCAGTCTGGTTTTGTTTATGTGTATGTGTTATTTTTTCACTATGATTGATGATATGGTCAGAGAACTAGACTAGTTCTCTGATATGGTATTATTGGACTCCAGTGACGAATCAGATGCTGATTTTGAAGATGTCAGTTTATTAGAAGTATTGAAAAACAACGTCATCCAATATAGAGGACACATTTACATCATCTGACACTTTCCGGAAATCGTTCTCAAACTTTTTCAATACATATGTAATATGTTCGTAACTCCCCTCAAAGAAACCTTTTTACTAGTGACCTCAAAAATATTGGAAACAATCACACTCTATATAGATACATCCCCATATGGATTATTTGCCAGTATTTCAGTGAGTAAGATCTGTTCATCTTCATCGGTAAACTAAACTCGGTTTCGCCTGATTGTTTTTGAAAAACTTGCTGCTTCTTGATTTGGATTCATTGCGTAAATTGTCTAGATCTTGAATCCAGCGAAAGTATAAACAAAAACAATGAGATCAAAACCTCAAAACATTGACAATCAAATGTCAAATAACATATTCTCTTCCACTGCGCATGCGTTTCGCTACGTTAACCGCTATGACTATCGTCCGTTAACAACCGGCATTTATCGGTATCGATATACGATAAATGACATCCAAATGTCAAAGTTGTCAATTAGCGTTAGTCGGAGCTGCATTTTTTGAGCAACGAAAACTGTCTATTATTTAAACTGTGCTTACTGATTACTGATTACTGAAGTACAGGCACTACGAGTTTCGGGCTGTTGGCCTCGACACCGCAGCCTCTAGTTGAGCTTATTGTATCTTCTCTGTGCCTGTCTCTCAGTCGAAGAGCTCCATTGCCCGGATAAGGTTTATAACTCGTTCTACTGTTTCCCTTT
Source organism: Orchestes rusci (assembly GCA_958502075.1). NCBI lineage: Eukaryota > Metazoa > Arthropoda > Insecta > Coleoptera > Curculionidae > Orchestes > Orchestes rusci. Next base: position 54,530,364 of record OY293304.1, read on the forward strand.
CCGTCTTTTGAGGAGTGGTTGTGAATTCCCCGTTATCTCTTCTCCAGTATGCCAGCGCTTCACATTCAAATACAATGTGGGAGGCTGTTTCCTCCTCCTCGTTGCACAGCCTACATATGGGTTCCTCGTTGAAAAGACCCATGATATGCATGTGTTTCCTTAGAGTGCAGTGTCGAGTTAATATACCTGTTGCTTTCCTGAGCTGATTCCTGCTGAGTTTCAGTAGGCTTCCAGAAAATGATGGTTCGATCTCGTCTGCTAAAAAGGCGTCTCTAATTCTGAGGATGACCTTTTGATTTTCTGCTACTAGCTCTATACCGTGTAACTGGTTTAGGCTTTGTCGTTGATCATCATTAATTTACTGTGTTTCAGTCCTGATGATTGGCACCATCTAGCTTTCTGTTGTTTTTTGGACCAACAGTTCAGCCAACCTCTCACAGAAGATTTTATAATACCAATGGCAGGTTCTGGACCCAGAAGTGGTGTGTTTGCAGCTTTGCGTGCTAGTAGATCCGCCCGCTCCCAGCTATCCCTGTGTGTCCTGGTATCCATCCAAGAGTAACATCGTGATATACTCCCAGTGTGACAAGGTTTTGCTGACAGTCCATGACTTGTTTGGATTTGGTTTTCCGACAGGAGATGGTTTTGATTGCAGCTTGGCTGTCACTAAGGATAAGGATTTTCCTTCCTCTGTAGCCTCTCCTGGGATTCTCTTGCACGCATACATTTATTGCATGTACTTCTGCCTGAAAAACTGTAGCGTACATCCCAAGTGGTTCATATGTTTCCCACTTTGGATTTTCTCCTACGATTCCGGCACCAGTTCCCCTGCATGTTTTGGAGCCGTCTGTGTACCATATTGCCCCATTTGCCATCCGGAGTTGTTTCACCGTTTCCTCTTCCCATATTAGCGTGGTCTTGGGAGACGTGCTAAAGTTAATATTTTTCAACATGATATCACTCCTCATTGTTACTAAGTGGTTCGTGATTGTGCTGGTTATCTTAGTGTGTCCTTGGGAGTTTGACTAGCTCCAGTTCCCGGTGTTGCTAAGTCTATATGCTCCCATTCTTGCTTCCATTTTGATGTAGATATCTAAAGGAGGTAGGTTAAGCATGGCCTCCATGGCAAGTGTTGGCGTAGTTTTCATGGCTCCCGTTACACAGAGACATGCATGCTAGCCTCCGAACTTTTGCAAGTTCCGTGGCTGCTTGTCGCTACTCGATTTTCGGCCACCAGACAACAGAGCTGTAAGCAAGAGTGGGTCTTACCACGGTACAGTAGAGCCAGTGTACCATGCGCGGATTTATGCCCAAGTTCTTTCCTATCGCTCTTTTTGTTGCCATTATCGTGGCTTTACCTCGATTCACTTTTTTCTGTAGGTGTGAATTCCATGTGAGTTTGTCATCAAGGATGATGCCTAGGTATTTGACTTCTCTTACCACCTGCAGTTCTTGTCCAAAGTTTGAATAATTCCGCTATATTCCTCTTTCTCGTAAAGCTGACCAGAGAGGTTTTCTCAGGATTGACCTTTAGGTTCACCTTCCTGCACCAATCTTCTACGATGGTCAGAGCTGTCTGCATCAGTTCTGATATTGTCTTGGTGTGTTTGCCAGTGATAAGTATTCCTTGGGCATAAAATCCCTTGCCGTTTAACCAGTAGTTCATCTGCGACTAGGTTCCAGAGGAGAGGGGAAAATACTCCACCGTGGGGGCAGCCTTTACTTGCCTCTATAGTTACAGTTTTGTCAAGCATAGTTGCTTGAATTCTCCTACCTTTGAGCATGTTTCCTAACCACCTACAAACTGTGTCTTTAATTCCACGCCGGTCTTTTGCGGTGGTCATTGAATTGAAGGAGGTATGATCAAATGCTTCTTCTATATCAAGGAATGCAGCTAGGGCAATTCCTTGGTTGTTCAGTGGTTGCTCTATTTTATGAACAAGTTCATGCATAGCAGTTTCACATGATTTACCAGGTTGATAGGCGTTTTGGTTTTTGTGTAGTGGCCTCTCTATTAGGGAGGTTTTCCTAATGTGCCTTTCAATCACTTTCTTCATCGTTTTGAGTAGAAACGACGGGAGATTTATTGGTCTGAATGCCTTGTGCTGAGAGCTATCTTTCCCGGGTTTCGGTATAAAGACCACTCGTGAGAGTTTCCAGACCATGAGTATGTGTCTCGTTGCCAGGCTTGCTCTGAATAGTTGGCAAAGCATCGATTGATCGATTTTGACGATTTTTTATTTTGAAATGTAGAGAGGAAAAAGATGTATTTTGAAGCCATACGTCGCCCAGTCTTTTCAAAAAACCAAGGCTTACTATAGTATATACAGGGTTTCTCACGGTCTATGGTACGTTAGACGTTTACGGAAAACTAGACATAGGATCGACCTGAAAATTTGGCTGAGCCCATAATCGAGTATGATCTATATTTTAAAAATATTTTCAGTTTTGCAGTGTTGCCGCTTCTACCCAAAAGTCGTAACAACTTTCTTATTTTAAATGGACCACCCTGTATATTATTATTTTTTTGGATTCCTTGACTGATTCTAATCACTTTTGCTTGATTTACTCCTATACCTATCGGCAGCGGTTTTCGAGATATAAATTAATTTATAATATTTTTGTCGTAAAACACATCAGTGGATTGAGTTCAATAATTTCATACTTGAAAACGGTGGAGGGTTGAAATTGCTTTGCCGACTAGAAGAAGGTAGGTTTATATGGTTCCAATGGAGAAACCGATCTGAAAATATACAGGGTGCTTCAAATTTATTAATCTTTTTCCTTCACACAAAAATGATAAAAAATCAATTTTCTCGAATGGAATTCCATGTATATTACTTGAAAAATGAAATAAATTTTCTTTCAAATGGTTTCCCATGTTCCTATACCTAAACCTTCAGGATCTACAAAAAAAATGCATTTTACTAAAAAATAAATTATATTGGTATACATGATATGAAACATAATGTAGTTTCTAAGGCAACCTATAGTTGCCAGGTCACACAGCAATAACAATTTATTTTTAGTTGCAAACTGCAACTACAAATGCATTTCTCTTGTAGAACCTGAAGGTTTAGGTATAGGAACATGAGATACCATTTGCAAGGAAATTTATTGGTATTTTCATTTTTCAAGTAATATACATTCCATTTGAAAAAATAGCTTTTTTATCATTTTTGTGTATAGGAAAAAGATTAATAAATTTGAAGCACCCTTTATATTTACAGATCGGTTTCTCCATTGGAACCATATAAACCTACCTTCCTCTAGTCGACATAGCAATTTCAACTCCCCACCGATTTCAAGTACGAAATTATTGAACTCAATCCACTGACGTGTTTTACGACAAAAATATTATAAATTAATTTATATCTCGAAAGCCGCTGCCGATAGGTATAGGAGTATATCAAGCAAAAGTGATTAGAATCAGTCAAGGAATCCAAAAAAATAATAATATACAGGGTGGTCCATTTAAAATAAGAAAGTTGCCACGACTTTTGAGTAGAAGCGGCAACACTGCAGAACTGACAATATTTTTAAAATATAGATCATACTCGATTATGTGCTAAGCCAAATTTTCAGATCGATCCTATGTCTAGTTTTCCGTAAATGTCTAAGGTACCATAGACCGTGAGACACCCTGTATTTAGAGGCTGAAAAATCCAGAAAACATATTAGCGATTTTTTTAGAGAAAATCTGCCTGCGCCACTTGATTTTTCATCCCTTGAAATGGGTCTGTACAAAATTTCATGAAAAAATATTCAATTCAAAAATATTATTTCTGTGTGTAGTTTTATTTCTATTTTTTTAAGTCAGTCTCGTTTGTTTGTTTCATTGTATTTTGACATGAGAATATCTATTTAATGTTTATATTTAAAAAAAATTCTGATAGATTTGATATCGCAAGAGTTTCGAGGTAAAATACTTCTTGGTGCATAAAAAAATTAATCGTTGTATTTTAAATATTTCTCCATGAAATTTGGTACAGATCCATTTCAGGGTATGACGAATCCAGTGGCGTAGACAGTTCTTTTTCTAAAAAAATCGCTAATATGTTTTCTGGATTTTTCAGCCTCTAAAAATGCTCTAGTAGGCCTTGGTTTTTGGAAAAAACTGGGCGACGTATGGCCCCAAAATAAACCTTTTTGGCCCGCTTTCAAATGGGTCACTCTGTATACCAAAAACAATTTGAGGATTAATATTAAACACTGTAGTCGTCAGATCACGGCCAAATTTTTATAAATAAATAATCATTGAAAATTCGGTTTATCGTAATCGCCCATATACACGAAGTAGAGGTGTTCAATTGAATTATCAATCATGTGTGAAAAGACATTCATGTTCTGAACACAAAACAAGAATATTTTCGTCCATACTTTGAAAATGTTTGGACATTTAGGAGGTAAGATGGATGGAAACTCATTGCACATCATGAGAACTTTCAAGAAATACTCAAAACTGAGACTAAACTACACACAGGGTGTGGGAGTCTCCAGCTTGAATAAACTAGGTATCTCCATCTTCATCAAAGAAAGTTTATTTTTCGGAAATATGCTTTGACACATCGGTTAGTATTTTGAATTGCGCTCTTTTTGATGACTCAGAATCAGAAACTTGAGATATGACGTTATTGACTAAAAGAAAAGATAAAAACAAACAAAATGTTCGATTTTGGCAAGAATGTTAATGTATAACAACTTGATTAAGCCTTTAAAAGAAGTAATAAAAAAACTAGGGTTGCCAATAAAAAAGCGGTAATCTTAAATTTGGGAGACCATGAATACAGTCCTCGTACACAACAAGAAGCGCAATAATTCAAAATTATCGAAATCGAAGTGTCCGAGCATATTTCCGAAAAAAAAACTGTCTTTGATCTACTTGATTTATTCCAAGTTAGAGACGCACTATCTGCATAAATATGTTTATCTTGAATTTGATACGTTATATACCTACAAAACAAATTCAAAGTGGCAGTTTGTTCCAAGAAAATAATAACAACGCGCTACTGAAAAAAACACCATTCATGGAAATATGAATCTTGAATAATCATTTGATTTAATGAAATTCGCTTTCGTGATCATGCATGATTGATGAGTTAGCGGTCAAATACGCATTTCTTTATGACTGAGTCTTTCGGAAACACGACGTTTTCATATTTCTTGCGCCAGATGCCAATATGTTTATAGTTTATATCATCAATTAATAATAGGACAATTGGCGTCATTAAGTCTGAAATCATGCCTCATTGAGCGCAGACTCCCACTAAAATTTTCGCCAATTAACCACGACAAACAATAGATCTCGTCAGACATTTTTATAAACTTATATAATATGTAAGTGTGTGCGATGTGTACGCCTGAACATTTTCACTTCCAACTATTTATAATGTGTCGCTAAAAATACGCTCTTTCTAAATTCAGTTTGAAGCAGTGTTTCGCCCAGAAAACGCGTTGCTTTGAAAATTTTGCGCTTTTATTTCCTGTTTAGAGTTCAAAATCGTCGATTATATATGTACGTTAAATAAAAATTCTAATTAAGAATGAGTGTCGATTAGGTGCAGCCTTGCGATGCCAAATCTGGCAGTGCAACGTGGGTGATATTAGTCAATCTCATACATAAACTTCAGTGCTATTCTGTGTATTCGTCGGTCGAAATATGGCTCAAGCACAGCAACTGAAACGCAGCCAAAAGACTGATTTTAACGCGATTTCGCCGGGTGTGATTATGCGTGAAAGAAGTTTCGTGAAAAATAGCAGAGACTCGATGAAACGACGTAGTCAAACCATGGCCACAATCAAGGCTGGTAAGCCTACAATGGAAATATATCGTCCTCCAAATGTGCGAACAGACATACCAAACATGCAAGGTAAACTAAATGTACACGCAAAAGAGTTCACTATGAATGAATTGCAAAGCTCCAAATCTAGTGGTAACATCCACCTAGCCATGGGATATGAGCCGATGCCTCTCCAACACTCCAAATCCAGTGGAAACATTCTGAGACATGTCAATCATCCCGGTTTCATCTCTGTGCTTCCCGCAGGAATGCATTTGCCCTTATTGCATTCTGCGTCAGCAGCTCAATTGATGGGGGCTATACCCAGGCCTAATTATCAATATTCTCCCGAAATATTGCCTCATCCTATATTCAGTGGACAAAATCAGCCACAGATATACCATCCGACCAACTGGAATCCCAGTATCTATCACAATAATACAGCCTCGACAGTTCCAGTGCAGAACCTGAAGCGTTCCAAAAGTCTGGGTGCATCCGACTCGCAAAACTTGATCAATAAGCTGAAAAGCATTGTCAAAGAAGAAATAGATATTGATGTCTTTGCTGAAGAGGAACGTGTGAATATCAAACAAGCTTTGGAAGATCCTAATCAGCTACCATCAAGGACGTTGATGGACCTAGTGAAAATCATAATGGAAAAGGCAGTAGAAGGCATTAAATACAGCGAATCAATAGCCAAGCTTTGTGTGACCATAATAGAAGCAGAAAAAAACCAAACATTCTTGGAATCTCTATTGAACATGTGCCAACAGTGGTATCAAGAACGAGACAAGATACTACGAGGCATCAAAGCAGGAGACGGGACAAGATTTACGGCTTTCATGTGGTTTCTAACCGAGCTCTATGGACAACTTAAAAGGCAAAAAATTGAGGAACAGCTTGAAAATTATCAACCAGAATTAGTACTTCTGTCAGTGTTAGCAAAATGTTGCCAGGCCTGCGTTAGTTTACCTATAAAGTGTTTGTCGGAAACAGAGTGTCTGTTTTTCGTTTTGACATCAATCGGACGCGATTTGGAAACGGAAATCCCGCAACAACTGGAACAGTTACTTGCAAGTGTACGGGATGGATTTTTGGCTAGTGCGGGGTCGGCTAGTGTTCGGCGTACTTTGTTACAGTTGATAGAGTTGCATGCGTCGAATTGGCAACTTCCAGGCTCATCGGTATTGTACTATTATCCGAGAATTAAGTAATGGTTCAAGTGGGTGTTGCGGAGATGGACAGGTGAAAGACGCGAGTATTTTGAGAAATGATCGGGCATTTGCCACTGATGAAATTATTTTTTTTTTAAATCACGTACCTACTTGATAATCTTCTCATAAAAACATTGCTCAATTCTTATACAGCCGTGAATCAGATCAAAAATAAATGTAAATTTGTAGACATTAGGTGCATGAAAAACTGATTAGTGCTTTGATATGTAGACATATCAATTATTGTATGTTATGTCAACAAAAATTATCTATTTAGAAATGAAAATTGACGCTGAAAACGACCTCCACGTTTTCTTTTGTAAATCATTTCAAAATAAATATTTATCTGATCTCGTACTTATGTATATACAGTATACAGTCGATGATTCGTAACAAACCTTTTTATAATTTATGGCAACTTCTGACGTCATTATTGTAGTTGTAATAAAATTCCGGAAATTTTGAAATCTGCACAATAATTTCGCCAAGATAGTATTTGGAAAAAATTGAAATGAATCGGACACATGTAAACAAGGCAAGATTTTCCAGTTCAGATGATAAAATACTCGTAAATCATATGAATCATGAATTGCCACCAACAAATGATTTGTATTTGCTTTTGATGCGGCTGGTTAGTGATTTAACATTTCGATGAGTACTATTTTTCATTTAAGTCATGACTTTTATATTATTTATTAGTATTAGGAAATAAATGATCTTTGCGAAATTTGTATTGATTTTTTTTTCTATGAACAATGGTCAAGTATTGATAAGCCCTTATCAATCAACAAAACTCCAAAAAAATAATATGTATTGTCGTACAAGACAAATCACATTTTTATATTATTTTGGCAAAGTGACAATAGCTATGAAATTTTGAACTTGGCACAAATGACCGATTATTAATTTGAGGAGTGACTTATCAAAATGCGTTTTGTCCAGAATCAGAGAAAATTGAGTTTGATGTGGTTTTGCTATCATGAAGTCACAATATACATATACGTACACTTCAGAGAATGCAGCAAATCAACTTTGATCCAATAGTAATTCGGATACAGAATCGACCAGTTACATCAAAACGCCTGGAAACAGGCTTCTGGAAACAGGTGTTTTTTTTGGTCTTATAACATCAATTAATCAATACTTCAGAGATTTTTGTCTTTTTACAGAGATTTATTGATATGAAGATAAATACTATTTTTAATTTTTTTTTTATTTAGAACCCGTAGTGAGTTTTATTTCACCTCATTCGTGAGTATTAACGTAGACACCATCCACTATTTTTCAAAATATTAAAATTTCAAAGCACAAAACGCATGAAAGTCAATTTTTTCCAATATGATGCAGCAAAACGCATTTTGTCAAGGACTTTTTAGTCTTTTTATAGAAACACAAGGTGATTTTGATTTTATAATGAGAGTATTTTCCATGTCCATGCATGTATGTACAGGGAGGGCGACTAAGAATGCGAGGAACTGTATTTCGGAAACCATCCATCGTAGAAGCTTGCGGTAAAAAAAATTATCACTAAAACGGCAATGAGAAAAACATGGAACATATTTTCAAGTTTCTGAAATGGTCGCTAGGAGGCGTACAACCAACACCAAGTAGAGAATAGGATTTTTATAGAATTTTGCCCAATGAAAAATATATCGATGATATTATTTTCATATTAGACGACTATTCGCCTATACTTTTTGTCCAAACCATTTTTTTCTATCTATCAAAATGAAGCGGTGGGGAAAGTTCAATTATTTTTTTAAACAAACGGAGATCTCCCGTTGTGAAAATATTCTCCAGGTTTTTCTCTTGGCGTATAACCAAGTTATACGTCTATGGATTCTACCCATAGACGTATAACCTGGTATACGTCTATGGTGTTATACGTCTATGGACGTATAACCAAATACGTCTATGGATTCTACACACACATTTTGCTTTACCACTTTGTTTTTAGTCGTAAAGGGTTTTCGGTCATTATTGGGAATCTAGTTTCGTGTGACATAATACGTTTTGATAAGTCACTCCTCATTTTTCTTGATTTCTTCAAAAATAGGTAATTTTTGCCAATTTCAAAAATTTTTAGTCAGTCTATCCTTCGTTCAATTATTATGAAATTATCAGGAAGAACATACAGGGTGTCCCAGCAAGGGTGGCCACCGGCCATATCTCAGAAACTACTGGACCTAAAAGTTCAGGAAAAAAAAAATTATCACTAAAGTGGCCACGAGAAAATGCTGGGAAATATTTATAACTTCGAAATTTTTCCGCTAGGGGGCGCAATCAAAGCTTAAATATTAAAATTCGAAATTTCTCCGGAAATTCTCAGATTGAGGTATATCTTTATCAACATGGTTAGAAAACCTAGACAATTTCACGTCTTTTTGGTACAGTGCTCATTGGCGTACCGATCTTCGTGTGAGTAGGGGAAGGTAGTGAAAGTGTAATTGTTCAAGTGGCTGTAACTTATAAACGACTTGTCCGATTTTGTTGCGTATAGGCTTGTTTGGAAGATAAATGTGAGTACTTTCGTATATCGTATCCAGTGATGCGTGATTGTCTCCAGAAAAGTTGCTAGAAGGCGTAATTTGAATTAAAAACTGTTATTTTCGTTTCACCGCAAAAATTTAAATGGTACGGTATAATTCTGATAACAGAATCGAAATGAAGATTAAATTTACAAGAAAAAACCTTAAAAACAAAAACAAAAAAAAACCTTAATAACCTTAAAACATTAAATTTTACATAATTTGGACTAGTTATTATTATCAGAATTATACCATACCATTTAAATTTTTGCGGTAAAATGAAAAACACTGTTTTTAATTCAAGTTACCCCTTCTAGCAACTTTTCTGGAGACAATCACGCATCACTGGATACGATATACGAAAGTACTCACATTTATCTTCCAAACAAGCCTATACGCAACAAAATCGGACAAGTCGTTTATAAGTTACAGCCACTTGAACAATTACACTTTCACTACCTTCCCCTACTCACACGAAGATCGGTACGCCAATGAGCCCTGTACCAAAAAGACGTGAAATTGTCTAGGTTTTCTAACCATGTTAATAAAGATATACCTCAATCTGAGAATTTCCGGAGAAATTTCGAATTTGTATATTTAAGCTTTGATTGCGCCCCCTAGCGGCAAAATTTCGAAGTTAAAAATATTTTCCAGCATTTTCTCGTGGCCACATTAGTGATCATATTTTTTTTCCTGAACTTTTAGGTCCAGTAGTTTCCGAGATATGGCCGGTGGCCACCCTTGCTGGGACACCCTGTATATTTAATGTACCTAATTGTGTAATTGTGTACAGGTACAATTAAAAAAATCAAACAATTTTATTTTCATCACTTTTTTTCAAACGTGCCTATCTCACGGAAGGGCATTAAAAAGTGTTTTGAAAAAAACGAAAGGTACACCCACCGACAAAAATGGAGAAACTGCCTAAAGATTGAGAAAACTTTGATCCTGCATCAGTTATCAAAAAAGTGATGATGCATTTGAAAAATTCAATCCATTTGTCAATATACGAGTCCTGGCAATCTTTTTTCAAAACATTGTTTAGTGCCCTTTTTTTCACGTTTGAAAGAAGAACACTTTTCAAAACTTTTAGAAAGAGGGGCAAACATTATGTACTTCCTGAAAATGACACAATAATAATTGAACAGAGGATAGTCTAGTCAAAGATGATATAAAATCTTGAACTTGGCCAAAATGACCCATTTTCATGATTTCATCAAAAAAGGGTAATTCTTGGCAAGTTCAAGATTTTTTAACTAGACTATTCCTTTGTTTAATTATTGTGAGATTTTCAGGAAGTAAGTACATAAGTTTTGCCCCTCTTTTGAATGGTACTATCCATTTTTATCAAAAATTGCATGATTTGTTTTTGAAGTGTTTTTTTTAAACGTGAAAAAAAGGCACTAAACAATTTTTTGATGAAAAATTGGAAGGACACGTGTAAATTGACAAATGAATTAAGGTTTTCAAATGCATCATCAATTCCTTGATAACTGATGCAGGATCAAAGTATTTTAAAATTTTATGCGGTTTCTCCACTTTTGTCGGTGGGTGCATGTACAGGGTGGGCAACTAAGAAGGCGGGGTACTGTATCTGGACGACTTTTCATTGTAGAGGTTTGCGGCAAACAATTTTATCACTAAAACGGCCAAGAGAAATACCTGGAAAATATTTTCAAGTTTCCGAATTGGTCGCTAGGGGGCGTATCAACCAACACCAAGAAAAAAAATAGGATTTTTATAGAATTTTGCCAATTCAAAATGTATCGATGATATTATTTTCATATTAACTGACTTCTTACCTACACTTTTTGTCTAAAACGTTTTTCTCTATCTAGCAAAATAAAGGGATGGGGGAAGTTCAAATACTTTTTTAAACAAACGGAGATTTCTCTCGTTTCGCTTGACCGATTTTAACGAACTTCATATGATCATATGAAAGAGCATAATCTGCACTACAAAATTCTTATTTGGTTTTGAATTTGTTGCCTTTGCCGTCGCCGCTAGATAGCGTTAATTGAAATTGAAGCATAATTTTGAGTTTTAAAAAAAAAACAAATGTAATGGTATAATAATTTCTATATATTTTATAGGAGAATACATTTTTCTATTTAATAAAATAAAAAAAAAACAAAAAAACAAAATTAAAAAAATATTATTTTTTTTTCAATTTTCTAATAGTAATAATATGTATTCCTTTTTAAAATAATATATAAAGAGGAATATAACAAATTAAACTTCCCCCACCCGTTTATTTTGATAGATAGAAAAAAACGTTTTGGACAAAAAGTGTAGGTTAAATGTCAGTAAATATGAAAATAATATTATCGATATATTTTCAGTGGGCAAAATTCTATAAAAATCCTATTTTTCTACTTGGTGTTGGTTGTTACGCCCCCTAGCGACCATTTCAGAAACTTGAACATATTTTCCAGGTATTTTTCTTGGCCGTTTAAGTCATAGAATTTTTTGCCGCAAGTCTCTACGATCAATAACTATTCCAGATTGAGTACCTCGCATTCTTAGTTGCCCATTCTGTACATAAGTTAGACACGCGTAAACTGACAAAATAAATGGATTGCAGCTTTCAAATGCACCATTACTTCTTTGATAACTGATGCATACAGAATTTGAGTTTTTAACAAATTTGAGGTGGTTGCCCCACTTGTGTCGGATTGTGTATTTTTATTTATTTCAGCTCTCCTGCCCAGTAGGTATTTGATACATAGCACTGGTCAATACACATTTTATTGCCAGGGATATTTGAGCCAATTGTAAGTAGGTGATTTTGTTGTGCTGATCACGAATATGAAGTCCATTGCGCTGATTTGGCTCTAGTTTTGGAGATAATGGTGCTAATAAGCTTGTCCACTAGTAAAGGTTAAAGATTTAAAAATCCAAAAAAACTTGAGCAGTTGCAAGAAGACATCTGTATATAGCCGATCATAAGCACGTGCATGGAAACAAAAGTTAACAGGGCATGGTCGGAAGAAGTAGAGTTTTGGCATATTTTTATAATATTTTACCAGAATTACAGAAAAAAAATATTGTATAGATTATCTCAAAAACTAGAGCCAATTTGAGAAAACCACTTTTATTTATTAATGTAACGAGTTTCGCTATAGAAAACACTGTTCAGCTTTAAATAATTTATTTTACAAGTCACTATTTACAGAACTCACTATTCACATACAAAATCACAGCTTATTTATGTTTTACGATTTATATTTCACGACGTATTCCGAACTGAACTAACTAACTTGAAATGACGGATCTCATTATATACCCTCGCCAGGATTGAGAGAACATTCCAGATATTTTTAGAAAAGCGAAGAACGTTCGACGCCATCTAGCCTAGCTAGAATGTACCAGAAGCCAATCGATTCCAAACAATTCTACACAATGTGGTGGCTGCGGCGGCGCATTCACCATGTTTGTCACATTAATTTGGCAGGCCTTAAATAATTCGTTCAACAATACGTGGCAACAAAAATTTCGCAAAATTTTGTTGACCGTTACGTGTAATCAATTGATTGGCGATTCAATGAAGTTAGTTTTCATACTCATGAGATTTCACCAAGTTGAAAAAATTATTTTTATCTGAAGCATTTATTAGAATAACCTGAACCTGCTTCAGCTTCAAAATATACGTACGGTTAATATCGATGAAGCTTGAGTCACTATAAGTTCCATTAATATTAACCGTATACAGTGTGTTCCGCGAGGTGAAGGACAAAATTTCACTACGTGTTCTCAAGGTATATTCGAGTCCAAAATGTTCTATGAACATACAGAGTGACCCATTTGAAAGCGGGCCACCCTCATAACTTTTTGATTTAGTGATCGATTTTGAAGATTTTTTGAACTGTAGAGAGGGGAAAGGTGTATTTTGAGGCCATACGTTGCCCAGTTTTCTCCAAAAACCAAGGCATACTACAGCACATTTAGAGGCTGAAAAATCCAGAAACCATATAAGCGATTTTTTTAGAGAAAATCTGCCTACGCCACTGGATTTTTCATGGATTTTTCATGAAATGGGTCTGTACCAATTTTCATGAAAAAATATTCAATTCAAAAATATTATTTCTGTGTGTATTTTTTTTTCTATTTTTTTTTTGTCAGTCTCGTTTGTTTGTTTTCATTGTATTTTGACATGAGAATATCTATTAAATGCTTATATTTAATTTTTTTTTTGATAGATTTGCTATCGTAAGAATTTCGAGGTAAAATACTTCTTGGTGCATAGAAAAATCAATTGTTAATTTTCAATATTTTTCCATGAAATTTGGCCTCTAAATATGCTCTAGTAGGCCTTGGTTTTTGTAAAAAAACTGGGCGACGTATGGCCTCAAAATACATCTTTTCCCTCTCTACATTCCAAAATAAAAAATCGTCAAAATCGATCAATAAATTAAAAAGTTATGAGGGTGGCCCGCTTTCAAATGGGTTACTCTATAGGTCCGCAAATGCTTCTTCACCAAGAATCACTTTGAATGTATTGGTTTCAATTCAATCCGTACTTATTCTTGTTCTAACACACACTGCAGGAATAAATAAGTCATCGAACTTTGAAACGAACGGAAACTGACATCTGCGGCGCGTGTGCGCAGTTGTCAAATGTCAATTGTAAACAGAAAATATTGGCTGCGATTACTACTAAGTAAAATTGACATAAAAGAAGTAGTAAACAATAATGGTGGCCACATTCATAATATTTTACTCTAAGTTTCAAGATTACTAAACTGTTTTCATAAATGAGTTACTTGTTAAAATGTTATTTAATAAACAAAAAATTGCGAATGCGGTAATTTCGGAAAATTTCCTTTTTACTGGAGTGTTCTGGATAGTTAATTTACCGAAAAAGCATATTAGTACAATTTTAGCTAAGACAGTTTTCATTTGCAACAAGCTCAAATGCACTGATATACTTAATTTTTTTTTTAAAAGTCCAACTCTGTACATTATTTCTGCTTTCAAATTCACAGTCATGTTGAGGACATGTTAGGTTATCAGCACTGCTAAAATAAACTGAATCGCCCAAAAAAATAAAAAAAAAAAATTTAAAAGGACAATTTGCATACATTTTCAAATGACTTTTTTTTTATATACGTATTCTAGACAATATTAGAAAGTGATCAGCGATTTTTTTTTTCCAAAATACCCCAAAATTTTAATAAATAAATAAAAAAAAAACGCAAATTTCACTGGGATAATCGAAAACGGGGAGGGGCCATACTCCCTCCCGAGAGAGAGAGAGAGTCATCTCAGTCAATACGCCAGACAGAGATACATATTGTATTCTGTGACGTAGTGGATGTTGATTGGCGCTCTTTAATCGATGATTACTACATCGATAGAGGTCGTAGGTTGATTTATCAATTATCAATGGCATCAGTACTCACTAATCCTTATATTTTTCATATTTCCAAAAAAATTGCAAATTGTCCATTATAAAAAAATGTACTCCTTTATTTCGGCCCACAGTGTGTATTCACATAATATTGAACTGATCGCTGTCAAATTTGAAATATTATGCCGATCAGAATTATGAGCATTGTCAGGCATCGTAATTTGTGGATGATAGTCGACACCCACACCACAATCCATATTAGGAAAACATAAATATTCACATCGCACGTAACGTTACAATGAATGTCAGCTGATTGATATGCGGGATAATAATTATTATTATTGATTTCTGTATACCGATAAAAGAGATATTGAATGTTTCTGGAACCTTCACTGGAAATGGATGTTTCATCGACTTTTTTGAACAATACTTGGATGAAATAAGCGATTTTGATGGGATCAACATGATTTTGGGGACTTTAATTTTGACCGTCCTTTTTATGGTGAAAAAATACTTAATACCATTTACCTGCATGGCTTGAAACAGATTGTGGAAACACCAACCAGATAACAAATACCAGCCAAACTTTGATCGATTATATCGTCACAAGTAACAAGAATATAAAACATAGAATTCTCCATACACCGAAGATCAGTGATCATAATATTCTTACAATTCATGTTGACGCAAAAAACAAGGGGAATGAGTCATTAATTTTTTCAAAGAGAAGTATGAAGGAGTACGATGTAGATTTATTTCAGCACGAGCTTATGAACACTCAGTGGAATGGCGATGTTACTGATATCAATATGTAAGCTGATTTATTTGTTGCAAATATTACCGGAATTCAGAATAGAATGTGCCCCGAAGCTACTATCAATGTTGAACAAAAGTATATAGGTGAATAAATAATGGATAACTGGTGAAATTAAAAACATGATGTTGGAGAGAGACCGTTTGTATTACAAAGCAATTCATGAAAGAAATGATGGCATTTGGAATGACTACAAAGAAATCAGAAATAAAATAGTTCGTGAAATAAAAACGGAAAAAGAGACATTTTTTGAGGAAACTATTGACAACAATAGAAGAAATTCACATGAACTGTGAAAAAACTTAAAGACTTTATTGCCTGAGAAAAAAGCAGTCTTTCAAATGATATATTGTTTGATGGTTGGCTCTTCAAAGAAGAATCCAAAATTGCTGATGAATTCAATGACTTTTTTGTACAGAGTATTGATGAAATTGTCTAACATCCAGACAACTGGAAATATATTAGCAGAATCCTTGAGATATGTCAGTACCTAACTACTCATGTCAGCTGAAGGAATTCAGAACAATTTCGATGTCAGAATTGAAAAACTATGTGAACAAAATGAAAAACGTTGGTGGAGGAGAAAATGGAATTTCTACAAAAAAATTTAAGGATACCTTTCAGGTGATAGCAAACAGAATGCTTGATGTCATCAATACGTCGTTGACCTATGGTGTTTTCCCAGAAGCATGGAAGTGCTCAACGGTAACACCGGTACCAAAGTTACCGAATGCTAAGCAGAGTTATGAGTTCAGGCCAATAAACGGTTTTTCCAGCGTGATTTCTAAACATCATGGACTTGTGAATGGGGTTAACGCTATTGGCCCAAGGAGCTCACGTGTGCAACGTGTTCGATCAGCTGTTAGGCTCCGGCGTATATTCAATATTCATCTTTATTCTGTATCATCTATGGTGTTTTGATTACTTTTGATTTTGTATACGGACTTACCAACTTTACCTATCCACTTATTTGCGTTTTGAGTTGAGTTCAGAAAATATCAATTCCTAATTTATTGATCTGTGTAATTTTATTTTGCAAGATTCGCAGGAGATTATTTGTGTTGTGCTCTCTTTTTTACTATACTTACCTCTAATGTTTGTGTGATTTTTAGTTTATAGCCCAGTAAAGTTGTCGGCTCAAAGGGATCGGCAAAAAAAATCCAAACAGAATGATATTTTCAGGGATGCTGGTGGACTGCATGCTGAGCAGTGAGCATCAAACCAAAAAATCTGACTCGATGTCTTGGTACGTTTTGCGCTGAAGAGGTGCATGGTTTTCTAAACATTTCTTCAAAGCGAAATGACCTGGATAAAAGTTATAGAGGATCAAAAACTAAACATTTTTGCCATATAAAATTTTATGACAGCTGTAACCTCGGCTGTAACACTTGATGAATTTTAGCGCATTAAATGACCAAATTCCACTGGCAGCAGGACTGGTTTCAAAAACATTTTTTTAAGGGATCATGAAAAAAGTTATGAAAAAAAGTTGTTTAGCCTTTGCTTCACTGAAAACTTCACCCAGGATTTTTTTGCAAAAAAAATGTTTCTAAAACCACTCCTTGTCAGCTAATTGTTGTCATTTGATGCGCTGTAACTCGTTAAGTATTAGAGCTATAATAAAATGTTATGAGGCAAAGCTGTTTTTAGTTCTTGCTCCTCTATAACTTTTATTCAGGTCATTTTGCTCTAAAAAAATGTTTAGGAAACCACCTCTTTAGCGCAAAACGTACCAGGACTTCGAGTATGATTTTTTCGTTGGATGCTCAGGAGGCACAAGCTACAAGCACTCCTAAAAATATCATTCTGTTTGGAATTATTATTATTTTTTTAAACCGACATCTTCTGAAATCACTGGGCTATTAGTATTTGGATAATATTGGACATTGGATTGGTTTCTGTTATCATGACAACAATGAATATTTTTGTCATCAAGAATACCTAGTTGTATTTTTTATTGAAGCAAATATAGATATTTTTATAAAGAATTACTTTTTGTCAAAAAATGATATTTGGTACATTTGCCCTCTTGGGGTAGACCATCGCTGGACAAACCTATTTTATCATAAGGCTGCGCCAAAAAAAAAGGGGAGAGCAACTCTCATTAAAATTATAAAAATAAATTGCCTATAATGTTCAGATTATTTATAACAGACTAGGTAGACTAAGGTAAGGAAATAGGGATATTGAAATACCTTCTGAATAAATTTCTGAACAAATGTGTGATACTTTAATATCTGTTTCATTTGATAGACAAGCATTTTTTGTTTATTTTTTTTATCAGTTAGGTGCTAATACTAAGAAAACAACGTAGGTATAGGTACCCGAGTAGGTACCCCTTGCAGAGCAGTTGGTGGTTGAACCTCGGTTGAACTTATGAATTTTGTTTCTAGAAAAAAAAAATTTGTTCTTAAAAGCTTCTCAACTAATCCACATAATTCTTCCGACGTCATTTCAAGAAGCTCTTTTCTGCAAGTGTCGTTTATTCTAGTTTTTTATTGAGAGTGGATTCAAATTTTGTATTGATCAAATTATAGAAAGCGGTCTTCATGGAAAAAACAAAAACCGACATAATATCTTCAAATTCTCAACACTGTACCTACCTATGTCAAAAATAAGCGGACCCACATTCTACATCAAGAATCTACACCTTTAAGGATCAGCATCTTATTCGAAAACACTCTGCTTATGATATATTTTGTCATTTTCATCATACAAAATTTAGAATAGCTTTTTTAAAATGTTTCCAGTTTCAAATAACGCGGTTATTTTCCTAAGGCGGAGTCATGACATGTTGCAGCCAATTGGCGGCCTCTCATTCACAAGTCCATGATGTTTAGAAATCACGCTGCCGGGGTACGAGAAGCTCTTGGAGAAGGCAGTTAAGGATCCGTTGCTGAGCTACTGTGATTCAAATAGCATCATTGATTCCAATCAGTCGGGTTTTAGGCAGGATCATTCTTGTGAAACTGTAATTATGAACATTTGTGACGAGTTTGTGAAAGAAATAGACAAAGACAATTACGTGTTGGCGATTTTTCTGGATTTTCGACGGGCATTTGAGACAATAAACAGGAATATTCTTCTGAAGAAATTGGAAAAGATGGGACTGGCAAATAATGTTTTAAACTGGTTTACTTGGGGAACCGATCACAAATTGTAAAATTCAAAAATGCGAGATCAACTCCTAGATCTGTGTTACATGGTGTACCTCAAGGAACAGTGTTGGGTGCGTTACTGTTTTTGCTTTATACAGGGTCGCTGATATGTATGGCAACAGTCGATTATTGGCTAAAGTATAAGAGCTACCAGAAAAAGTTGAACACAAAAGTTATAGGGTTTTTAGATATCCATTAACTGGTGATAATTTGAAGTATACAGGGTCGGTAATAAAGTCGTGGCACATCAAAGTTGCCTTTTTTTAAATGGAACCCCCTGTATTTTAATTGATATTTCAATTCTTTCTTCAATTTGGAACAAATATTGTCATACAACTAATGTTCCTAGATTCAACCGTTATCGAGATATCGCGTCTTAAAAATGGCATTTTTGCACCTTTGACATGCTATAAAACTCAAACTATTCAAGTTAGAGAAAAATGGTTTGCACTTCAACTTGAAACGACTATCAAGTATCTTGGAGTAATGCTGGATGAAAACCTCTCTTTTCGAACCCACGCTGATTACATTATGAGAAAGTACTCCAAAAAGGTTAGTTTTTTGTCCAGAATTGGAAAACACCTTTCTATGGAGACCAGGTTACTGCTATATAATAGCATTGCCGCGCCACACTTAGAGTTCTGCTCAACTGTATTTTATAACCTCCTAAAGTTTGTGTTGGAAAAGTTTCAGTTGATGCAGAATAGAGCTATGCGTGTTGTATTGAGATGTAATAGATACACGCCAGTGAGCACTATGTTAAACGTCTTGATATGTTATCAGTCTTGCAAAAAGTGACGTTCAATGTATTTGTGTTCATATTCAAGATTAAGAATAAAATGGTTCCCGACTATATCAGTGATAGAACAACGATATTCGAAACAGTTTATAATTATAATTAATACAAGAAATAAGCATGATTTTATCCTAGTTAGTAACTGTCATACAAATCAAATGTCCTGTTCTGTTTTGTACAAGGGTCTCCTTGAGTTCAATCGACTTCCATAAACTATGAAAGACAGTGATGATAATATCGTGAAATTCAAAAGACTGATTAGAATGTACGTTATGGAGAACGTGTGAAATGTCCACGCATTGTGATGAAAAGCCCTTTTGCCCAAGTTCAATTTATACAACTTTATGTCTATATACCTCAGTTTTATATCTTCTGTTTGCTAGTCCCTTTTACATTGTATCTGTTTTACAGATTTACTTTTTGATTTAACCTTTTTTGCTTTTTACTTTAATTTTATAACTTATATACAGGGTGTTTCAGAATAACATGCTAATAATAAAGGGGGTGATTCTTGGGCTCATTTTAAGAAAAAAAATTCATATGAACGTATGTCCTAAACGCCTTAACTTTTGAGATACAGGGTGTCAAAGTTTTAAAAAATAGATACTTTTTTTACAATAACTTTGTCATTACTGTAGATATCTTTATGAAATTTGAGTCATGTATTTTAGGCATTAATACTCATTCTTTGATGCACCAACAATTTAATTATTCTGACCAGTGCCGTCCATGCGGGTTTTGGTTTGCATATTTTTTGGGAAAAATGTTAAGGCGTTTAGGACATACGTTCATATGAATTTTTTTTCTTAAAATGAGCCCAAGAATCACCCCCTTTATTATTAGCATGTTATTCTGAAACACCCTGTATATTATTCCTTTATATTATGTTTACTGTATAGCTTATGCTAAATAAAGATATTATTATATATTCTGTTGGAGTTTAAAAGCAAAAATGAACCAAGAAATTATATATGACACCACTCAGACTGGTCAGACAAAGGTATCATAAAACCCTAAAAGATATTTATTTTTCTCAGGCCAAAATATAGATGCGTAGAATGCTATTATGTATATATATTGTAAGTTTAGAGTTTAGATAGCTGAGGCGGGATTTTCAAAACGGATTATCCTAATCATCAAAAGTTTTCTCCATAACAGACATTCTCAAGTGAGACTAGGTAACACACTATCAACCATGGCAGAACAGAATGCAGGTGTCCCACAAGGATCAGTGCTGTCACCACTACTGTATAATATATACGTTGCAAACACCCCAACACATAAAAAAAACCAACTTATCACAGTATGCAGACGACACGCTGATCTATTTTACCTCTAACAGCATAACAGTAGCCCAACTCACACTACAAAACCATATCAATCAAATCACCGATTTTTTCCAAACGTGGAAAATAAAAATAAATGCCAGGAAAACTCAGGCCATAGTCATATCCTCTATCCTCCAAAAAAGAAAAAAGAAAGCCAACACTAAATATAAACAACGAACATATCTCATGGAATAACTCCATCAAATACCTAGGTGTTTTAATCACGGATAAACTGGATTGGAACCCCCATATAACGCAGAAAATTCAAGAAATAAATGCCAACTACGGAGCATTGTACCCGCTACTGGCCCCGAATAGTGACCTAATAATGAAAAATAAGATAAACATCATGCAACAGGTGTTCAAGCCTAAAATAGTATACGCAACCTCAGCCATGACACTAAACAAAAGCCAACTAACCAGGATTCAACGAGTACAGAACAAGCTAGTCCGTCGATGGGATAGAACCCCCTGGTTCATCCGAACCCGGGACGTCTTCAGACAATACAGCATAAAACCATTTTACCACTCCATACTTGACTCGAAATTTAAACTCAAATATCGCATCGCACTCTCGAAAAACAAAGTTCTGAAAAATATCACAAAGCACAAAATTATCAAATTTTCATCTCTCCGCTCGAAAAATGCCAGATTCAGGGGATCATGGTCCCAGTTTATAAATATCCACGATATAATTCCTATAATGGACTATATCCCACCCCCACCACCTTTCCCTATTTTTCAACAATAATACCAAAATCCGACATCACAGCCAAAACCACATCTTCCCATTCCTCCCCAACTTTTCTCCAAATCCTCTCCTAAAACCTACAACCTACAATCCTACAACACTGTACTCCCACTTCCCATCCCACTCCAATCCCTACCTCTTACACAACACTTCATACTATTATCCAAACCCGGACCCGGCAACGCAGCCGAGGGAGCTTGCTCCCACTCCATTCCCCGCTACGAGCTTGCTCGAAATTTATTATCAATTACCCCACCATATCCATTCCCGCCGACTCATTTTCGGCACCCACTCCTTTACCTAAATATTGCTAAAGTACTTCAACAGAAGGGATAAAGTGCCTCTTCAGGGCACTATCACCCAAATGTGTTAAGATCTCTCAGTTTAGATAATTAGTCGAGAGACACCTTCCGAAGTGCCTATTTCTTGAAAAGCTTAAAGGAAATAGATTCATAGACGGATCCCGGTTGTTTTATTTATCCAATAAACCAATAGGTTATGGACCCAGTTTAATCGCAGCGTGAGAAAGTGAATTGTGCAGTTTTCAATTAAAACTTTTGTTGAGTGACTTATCAAGTAGTGTTGAAGACTTATATACTGTTACTGTGAGACTCGAGTTTGTTAGAATGGAAAATCGAAGTGCAAAGCGGAACATCAAGCCATTTGATGGTGAAAAATATAGTGTCTAGAAATTCAGGATAAGAGCAGTTTTAACAGAACTCAATGTGCTGAGTGTTGTTGATTGTGAAGCTCCTTTTCCCTTAACAGAAGAATGGAAAACATCCGAACGAATTGCTAAAGGTATGATAGTAGACTATTTATCAGACTCCTTTCTTGGGTTTGCGAAGGCAGACAGTTCAGTAAAAGACATTTTGAAAAGTTTGGATGCGATTTATGAGCGTGAAAGCCTTGCTTCCCAATTGGCCCTCAGAAAAAGACTACTTAGTTTAAAATTACAAAGTGATACACCATTAGTACAACATTTCACAATATTTGATGATTTGATCAGTGAATTATTGGCGGCAGGAGCTAAGCTTGAAGAAACTGACAAAGTTTCACATCTTCTACTCACCCTTCCCAATACATATGATGGTGTGATTACAGCAATCGAGACATTATCAGAAGATAATCTGAGTCTGGCATTCGTTAAAACACGATTGCTTGATCAAGAAGTTAAGCTAACGCAAGACAGTCGTGACACTAGCAAAAAGATACTATATTTCGAAAAGAAAACACATACACAAACAAATCAATCTGGAAAGTACATCAAGACAATTTCCTAAAAACAATTACAAAACCAAATTTAGAAAAAACACCAAATTAAACCACTTGAAGTGTCATCACTGTGGAAGAAAAGGTCATTTCAAGAAAGACTGTATCCATTATAAGAAATCCTTCGAATATAAGAATTCACAAAGAAAAAGAACCGTACAAACCGTACAGTTGGATTCGCAGGAGACCGAAAACCAAAGTTTTGCATTTATGCTAGGAGTTCAAAAATACAGCTGTGAATCAAGGAACAGAATATCATTTATATTGGACTCTGGTGCCTCAGATCATATTATAAATAGAAGTGATCTCAGCAGTCATTTTTCAAATTTACAAAAACCAATAAAAATCTCCGTGGCGAAGAATGGTCAGTTCATAGCAGCAACGAGGATGGGATCACTGATGGTTAAGAGCAATCTAGGAATCAACGGAACTCTAGACAATGTCCTCTACAGCCCAGACGTACCCTACAACCTGTTGTCAGTATCAAAGATGCAAGCAGCTGGCATGATCATCATTTTGAACGAAACTGGCGTTGAAATCAGCAAGGGCAGCAAGGTGATCATGAGTGGTAAGCCAACAAACAATCTAGTTTACATAGAATTCACCGCTAATGTTGGTTCAATAATTAATTCATCTCATCTCTTTAGTACAACGAACTCAAACTACGAATTATGGCATCAGAGATTAGGGCACATAAGTAAAAATAAATTTATAGAATTGAAAAATAATCAGATGATCAGTGACATCAATTTAATTAATCATGTAACGCCTACAGATAGTTTGTGTGAAGCATGTATAAAAGGTAAACAAACCCGATTACCCTTTAATAAACAAAAAGACAAAAGTTATGTTAAAAGGCCGTTATTTATAGTACACTCTGATGTTTGTGGCCCTATCACTCCTTCGGCAATCAATGATAAAAATTATTTTGCTATATTTGTTGATCAATTTACTCACTATTGTTTAACTTATTTAATTAAAAATAAATCAGATTTATTCTCGATGTTCAAAGATTATGTTTCAAAAAGTGAGGCCCATTTTTGTTCAAAAATTGTTCATTTATATTGCGATAATGGAGGTGAATACTTGTCTACTGAGATGAAGACGTTTTGCATGGAGAAAGGCATAAGTTATCACTTGACAGTTCCGCGAACTCCACAGTTAAATGGTGTGTCAGAAAGAATGATAAGAACAATAACTGAAAAAGCTAGAGCAATGGTGAGTGGGGTTAACTTAGATAAAGTTTTCTGGGGTGAAGCAGTATCAACTGCTACTTATTTAATAAATATCTCACCAACTAGGGCTCTTAAATCATTCAAAACACCATATGAATTGTGGCATTCTAAAAAGCCACAAATAAAATATCTCAAAATTTTTGGTTCTACTATTTATGTCCATAATAAAGTGGTTAAAACAAAATTCCATGAAAAAACTTGGAAAGGTATAATGATGGGGTATGAACCAAATGGATACAAAGTATGGGATGTGGAATCGCAAAAGTTTGTTGTAGTCAGAGATGTTATTGTCGATGAGACTAGTTATTTGCAATCTAGACCCAAAGCTCTAGAAGAAGGAGTTAGTTGTCGAAACACTCCTATTGAAACTGATATTTCTGACTGTATGTCAAAATCAGTGACTAAGTCTCCAAGCTCTGACTGCGTGAACTTGAAACCAGATGTATGTGAATCTGGTGCCCAAACTGATGTTTCTGACAAAACGTCAAAATCAGTAGGGGATACTTATGAATCTCCAGCATCTTCATCTCAAGACATGAATGGTGAAAAAGTTGCCTCTGATATTAGAAAAAGTGGTAGATTGAGTAATAAACCTCCTATTAGTTATAATGAAGATAGTATACCTGACTATGTTATGTGTGCTCAAACAATTATAAGTGATATTCCAAAATCCTAACAAGAAATCAAAGATAGGTATGATAGGATAGAATGGGAGCGTGCCATAAAAGCGGAGATAGATTCTCTTTTAAGTAATAATACTTGGACTTTAGTGAATAAACCTGAAAATAAAAATATAGTGGATTGTAAGTGGGTTTTTTGTTCAAAAAATGACGAGTACGGAAACCCAATGAAATATAAAGCTCGGCTTGTGGCAAAAGGGTTCAGTCAAAAATATCTAGTTGATTATAATGAAACATTTGCTCCTGTAGCTAGAATATCAAGTTTCAGATTTATAATCGCTTTTGCCAATCAAAATTGTCTATTAATCCATCATGTGGACGTAAAAACTGCATTTTTAAAATGGTATATCAAAAGAGGAAATATATATGAAGGTTCCTGAAGGAATTAAAAATGACAATAATCAAGAAAGCCTTGTATGGTTTGAAACAGGCAGCAAGATGTTGGTTTGAGGAGTTTGAAAAGGCTCTTACAGAAAAAGGCTTCAAGAACTCTCAAGTAGATCGATGTATTTATATTTTAGATAGGGGTGATATTTCTAAAAATATTTATGTGATACTGTATGTTGATGACCTTGTTGTTGTTACGGCAAATATTGAAACAATGAATCTTATTTGATGCATAAGTTTCAAATGGTAGATTTGAAAGAAATCAAACTATTCCTTGGTATCAGAGTTACTCAGAAAAATGATACAATTTCTCTAGATCAAAATGTATACATAGAAACCGTTTTGAAAAAGTTCAATATGCATGATTGTAAATCTGTTAATAGTCCTCTCGAAAGTAAATTAGACTACCTGGAGTTGAATTCTGAAGAAAAGTGTGACGCTCCATGTAGAAATGCAATCGGATGTCTTATGTATTTAATGTTATGCACTAGACCCTATTTAAGTGTGGCTATTAATATATTAAGTAGATTTATGAATAAAAATAATACAGAAGTCTGGAAATGTATCAAAAGAGTATTGAGGTATTTGAAGGGTTCATCAAATGTTAAGTTAAATTACACAAGGCAGAATTTTAATGAGACTTTAATAGGCTTTGTCGACTCTGATTGGGGTGGTGTCGATGGTACTGACAGGAAAAGTACAACAGGATACCTATTACAGTTATATGAAAATTGTACCATAAGTTGGAATACTAAAAGGCAGATTTCAGTGGCAGTCTCTTCAACCGAAGCTGAGTATGGCAAGCGCGGATCCAGCATTTCATTCTGGGGGGGGTCATCAAGTGTAAGAAATAGTTATTTATATATCATAAAAATGCCTTTCCTCCGGCGATGAGAGCAGAGAATCGAAACGGAAAATAATATATTAAAATACGCAATACATACATATTTTTAGTGCCTACTACCTACTCTATACTAAATGCTAATATTAAAGATTATTTTCTAAATTAGGAAATCACATTTTCTTCTTTTAGTCTGTCCAAACCTATCTATGACTTTATTAATGTCAATCATAATGTCTCTATGGATATTTAATAATGCCAGACCACTAAGTCGATCCTCTCCCATATTGGCGCGAAGCCAGGATTTAAGGCGGCGAAGGGTAGAAAACGATCTTTCTGCAGTTGCTGCACTTACAGGCAAGGTAGCAAGTATCTGCAGAAAAATCCTTACATTTGGATACAAATCAGGATCACATTCATCAATTATTTGTGGAAGTGAATCTGGACTGGCATTACCATCTACTGCTTCCCGCTTCCATTTGGCGACCCATAATTGGAATTCAGCCACCACAACATTGGTCGCATTATTTGTAAATTCATGATAAGTATTTGCAACCTCTTTCACGATAAGAATGTCGGATTCGTTATACGACGATCTTGGCAAAAACACGTTAAGATTAAATAAGTTTAGCACATCTGCAGAAAGCCTATCTTCAAAGTCATTTAAAACTGAATCCAGTAATGGTATGTATATGCCTCTTCTGAAGTATTCCTCCACTGATTGCTTAGGTTGATTGTTTTGTCGATGGATCTGTTTAGATACTATTCTCGGTAATTTCAATTCAACATCTAGTTGAGCTGCAACTTCTTTGGCTTCATAGAACAACTGATTAAAGACGGACTCTGCTTGAGCTCTCTTATCTTTCAGGATGGTGATTACATCATTAATTGCATGTGTTGCTCTTTTTAAGTCAATTGAAGGCGACTGAAGAAGGCGACTGAGCGGTAATGTTGTACCTAAAAACACAATAAAGCTCTACTATTTGTAAAAGAAGTTTACTTTGTCACGTACCTAGAATATCGTTTAGACATATAGACGATATTATGAAGTCAGGACTGCTCAAAGATTTTAAAAGGCACTCTGCATCGCTAGCAGTCTTGGAGTCATCCCACGTTGATATTCTCTCCAAAGCATTGCATATTTTTATTAAATTGTCGCCTTGAAACTGCAAATGACCATCGTGCCTCTCTACCCAACGGGTTTCACATATGCTTTGAAGAGAACCTCCTCCAAGTTCTTGCGAAAACACCTCATGTCGCTTTGCTGAACCATTTGCGAAAGCTACAACTTTCTTCATTGTTGATGACGCATTACGGCAGCTAGCTATTTTTGAAGATCTTGCAAGTGAGTTGTTTAACGCATGATTATTGCATGGACATCGTTTTGCATAAATTGCTTTCTTTGTCAGCTCATGTACAGCACCCTTTGTGTCGGAAGCCATTACTGAACAACTGTCAGTCCCTATTCCAACACACCATCGTAGGTTAATATTAAATTTGTGGCAAAGATCTTCTATTATATGTGCCAATGCAACCCCTGTCAAACGTCGTTCATGCCGATTACCACCACCTACATCCTCTTCGCGAATCATATCATAGGCATTACAAAATGCAATAAATTCTTCTCTTATGCCAACTGTATATACTGTATTATACTGTATATGGCTCTCTTTGAAGCCGTTAAAGAAGCACTGTGGCTGAAATCTTTAGCTTCAAGTATAAATATCGATATTTCAAAGCCGATTATTATCTATGAAGATAACAATGGTTGTATAAGTATTGCTAAAAATCCAACCAGTCACAAAAGGTCGAAACACATTGAGATAAATACCCTTTTTCTAGGGAACAAGTTGAAAAAAAGGTAATTAATGTATATTATCTGCCCACAGGTAGCCAAGTGGCTGATATGTTGACTAAACCTTTAGCATCACCTAAATTCCTGGAGTTCAGAGTTAAAATAGGTCTAGATTAGAATAAGGTATGGTCTGATTAGGTTTTCCTGGGTTTTCCTAATCCAAGCAACAAATGTTGGACCATTATTGTATATATTTCCCAGGGTGCACAAGGAAAGTGTCTGTATATTTAAGTATATTTGAGAATATATTTACTCAGAGTTGTTGTGCCATGTAACAGAGTTTAAGTCAAGTTTAACACATTTTGGATGCATTTTTGAGGGGGCGTGTTGGAGTTTAAAAGCAAAAATGAACCAAGAAATTATATATGACACCACTCAGACTGGTCAGACAAAGGTATCATAAAACCCTAAAAGATATTTATTTTTCTCAGGCCAAAATATAGATGCGTAGAATGCTATTATGTATACAGGGTGTCCCAGCAAGGGTGGCCACCGGCCATATCTCGGAAGCTACTGGACCTAAAAGTTCAGGAAAAAAAATATGATCACTAAAGTGGCCACGAGAAAATGCTGGAAAATATTTTTAACTTCGAAATTTTGCCGCTAGGGGGCGCAATCAAAGCTTTAATATTAAAATTCGAAATTTCTCCGGAAATTCTCAGATTGAGGTATATCTTTATCAACATGGTTATAAAACCTAGACAATTTCACGTCTTTTTGGTACAGGGCTCATTGGCGTACCAATCTTCGTGTGAGTAGGGGAACGTAGTGAAAGTGTAATTGTTCAAGTGGCTGTAACTTATAAACGACTTGTCCGATGTTGTTGCGTATAGGCTTGTTTGGAAGATAAATGTGAGTACTTTCGTATATCGTATCCAGTGATGCGTGATTGTCTCCAGAAAAGTTGCTAGAAGGGGTAACTTGAATTAAAAACAGGGTTTTTCATTTTACCGCAAAAATTTAAATGGTATGGTATATTTCTGATAATAATAACTAGTCCAAATTATGTAAAATTTAATGTTTTAGGGTTTTTAAGGTTTTTTTTTTTTTTTTTTTTATGTTTTTTCTTGTAAATTTAATCTTCATTTCGATTCTGTTATCAGAATTATACCGTACCATTTAAATTTTTGCGGTGAAACGAAAATAACAGTTTTTAATTCAAATTCCGCCTTCTAGCAACTTTTCTGGAGACAATCACGCATCACTGGATACGATATACGAAAGTACTCACATTTATCTTCCAAACAAGCCTTTACGCAACAAAATCGGACAAGTCGTTTATAAGTTACAGCCACTTGAACAATTACACTTTCACTACCTTCCCCTACTCACACGAAGATTGGTACGCCAATGAGCCCTGTACCAAAAAGACATGAAATTGTCTAGGTTTTCTAACCATGTTGATAAGATATACCTCAATCTGAGAATTTCCGGAGAAATTTCGAATTTTTAATATTTAAGCTTTGATTGCGCCCCCTAGCGGCAAAATTTCGAAGTTAAAAATATTTTCCAGCATTTTCTCGTGGCCACTTTAGTGATAATTTTTTTTTTCCTGAACTTTTTGGTCTCTTAGTTTCTGAGATATGGCCGGTGGCCACCCTTGCTGGGACACCCTGTATACAGGGTGTCCGGGAAAATGTGGGAGATCTCTCGGATTCAGATAGAACATTAAAAAATAAGATGACAAGTTCCCATAAATTTTTTTCCTAGCGGCCCTCCCTACGGAGATACGGCCCCCTAAAGGACCCCACTGGAAATCGGTTTTTCTTGAATAACTTTTAAACGACTCAATATAATTCAATGAAAATTTAATATGATAAACAGTAGTAAGGACCTCTCAAAATACTTCCCTTAAAACATAATTAGCTTGTTCAGTTTACCAGGGACGGACTAGATTGTACATTTTAACGCTCAAATTTTTAACACCCTGTATGATAAGGAGTTAAAAAAAATAAATTTGGATACCTTGAACATTAAGCTAAAGAAAAGGTACTCTTGTTCATTGTCGATAAAATGAACCATTTTCGAGAAAAAACAATTTTTATTAAACAAAACCTAGAAAAAAGCCATGACGAAGTGGTGATCTTGATGAAATTGTGAAACTAACGCTAGGAAAAAAATTGATGGGAACTTGTCATCTTATTTTTTAATATTCTATCAGAATCCGAGAGATCTCCCACATTTTCCCGGACACCCTGTATATTGTAAGTTTAGAGTTTAGATAGTTAGTCGAGAGACACCTTCCGAAGTGCCTATTTCTTGAAAAGCTCAAAGGAAATAGATTCATAGACGGATCCCGGTTGTTTTATTTATCCAATAAACCAATATATTCTCCTAGGAAAACTGATATGAGAAACCGTAGATTCATACTATTCGATAAAAATCCAAACTTTACTTTAATTTAGTCATCCATCGATTGTATCTGAATAGGTATCTTCACTTCGGCATATTTTTACTTTCAACTCTGTTTTTTAGTTTTGAGATTTCTACAAACACTAAGATCCGTATGTTATATGTTAAAGATTGAGGGTTTATATTGACTTTGGTTTATAAAGCCTTCAGTGATCAACTCCAGGCATGCTTGGCAGTTAGCACAAAACAGTTTTGTGGCAGTTAGCCAGTTAGTGTGAAGTTGGCCATAAAATTCTTAGCAATTAAAACTTTCAACATTCATAGAGCAGCTGCGTAGCCATAAAATTACGCGACACAAGTATTGAATTAAGTATTTGTATTATAATTATAATTATTGTAGTGATGATTATTATAATTCAATGAATAAAGGATTATTATCATATAAATATGCAAATGCAAAAGTTCTAAATGAAACAAAAAAGATCCAACAGCAACAAACAATGTTTTCCAGTCAAAGTCGCCTGGTACAACCTGTGGTTGATGACATCACGCGATGCATTTTTCATGGGTTATTGTCTATGGTATAGGAAATAATTTTACATATCCAGACTTTCAGGATGAGCCTTTCGAGTGGGACTAAAAAAATTTGATATTTAGAAAAAACTGCAATCTTTGGTTGATACTGTAGAATATGTTTAGATTTGTGTTCATGTCATCATCATCATATTATTATTATGTTATTGTATACCTATTTGTATTTGTGAATTTAGTTTGTTCAGGTTGACAACACCATATTGTCAGATGGATTGATATTGATAGAGAACGAGCCTAGATAGCCGTGAGGTCGTCGTATGTTTCAAAAAGTCGCTATAATAATTTTGTGAATGCACAAATGTAATGTTCGATTCTTCAATTATATCTTTTACAAAATAGCTTCCAGTGAGACTATTCATCCATTAACTCCATCTCCAAGAGGTTATGGGCCCAGAGAGTGAAAGATTGAAGAATTAGCTGAAAACAGTTTGTGATTTGGAGCAGCGATTTTGTACAAAGTGATACTTGGATTTGAATTGTTGTGTGGACAAAATAGTGAAGAATGGCTGGAATCAACAACAATACAGTGCCTATTAGAAGCAAGCAATTTTAATAATTGGCAATTTATAGAATAGTAACTCTGCTGAGACGGGAAAACTGCCAATAAGAGGTCGTACAAGAAAATGAACCCGGTGTGGATGCTTCCATCAAAGAAAAAGAAGAATGGCAACGAAAGGATTATAAAGCCCAATCAATTATAGTGCAAGATGTGTCAGATAAGCATTTGGATTTAATCAAAGATTGCACAAAAACAACAAACCTAAATCTCTTGATGACTATGAAATGTATAGTGCTTATTGTTTGTTCATAGCGCCAGCGGTTACTGATGATCCTAAAAGCTACTCAGAAGCCAAGGCAAGCGGAATAGAGAGAAGCAAATGTATATTGTAGATTGTGTTGTATTCTTTGGTCAATTTAAACGTTTTGAGTTGCAAAAATAATTTGGTTTGTGAATACATTTAAATTGAGGGGAAGTGTTGAATATGTTTAAATTTGTATTCATGTCATCATATGTATATTTGTATTTGTGATTTTAGTTTGTTCAGGTTGACAATACCATATTGTCAGATGAATTGATAGAGAACGAGATAGCCGTGAGGTCGTCGTATGTTTTGAAAAGTCGCTATAATAATTTTGTAAATGCACAAATGTAATTTATTCTTCAATTATATCTTTTACAAAATAGCTTCCAGTAAGATTATTCATCCATCAACTTCTTGAGATACACCCTGTAGTTGATGATGCAACGCGATGAATTTTTTCATGGGTTATTGTCTATAGTAGAAGGAATAAACTGACATCCAGACTTTCCAGAAAAGCCTTCCGAATACTCGAAAAAAATTAATATTTGGATAAAACTGCAATTTTTGGGTGATGCACCCTGTTGTTGATGATGTCACGCAATGAATTTCTCATGAGTTATTGTCTATAGTATGAAGAATAAACTGATATATCTAGACTTTCCAGAAGAGCCTTCCAAATACTCGAAAAAAATTAATATTTAGAAAAAGCTGCAATCTTTGGGTGGTACACCCTGTAGTTGATGATGTCACGCGATGAATTTTTCATGGGTTATTGTCTGTAGTGAAAGGAATAAACTGACTTATCCAGACTTTCGAGAATACTCGAAAAAATTAATATTTGAATAAAACTGCAATTTTTGGGTGATTCACCCTGTAGTTGCTGATGTCACGCGATGAATTTTTCATCAGTTATTGGTTATTGTCTATAGTATAAAGAATATATAGAATTATAATTAAAAAAAAAACATTCCGCAATAAAAATATCATCAGCGTTGAATGAGACCAGTAATATTTCTGCTTCTTTTTTTGAAAATGCATAACACGCTTGTCGTGGAAGTTTGGACTCTCAGATACCTTCTTGAATGAAGATTGGCTCGTTGGAAACTTCTTCAAAGACTAATACCACAGCTTATATGATTTAAGCTGTGCTAATACTATATACCCAGGTCTTCTCCTAATTGTAAGGGTCATAACAACGACGAAATACACGCTGGAAGTGTCACGTCACAGTATTTGACGTTTGGTAGTATGTCGTAGATACATCGCTCCACATGTGACATTTGTCAAATTGATCCGAAAGACCCTCGTCCAGACGTACGTGATTTTTTTTTCAATGTGTAAGAGAGAGACGGAAAAGTATGACGTAACCGCAAGAAAGCCATGAACAGACTATAGGCAAGACGAAATAAAAAGCCTTCCTTTCATGCTTTTAGTCGTATGGTTCGACATTTTCTGGCAAGAACTTTACGTTTTATATTTAACTATTTTTATAGATGCATCAATAACTGATCATGTATACTTCTAATACTTGATCAAAGTACTGTAATGATATCAACAATGGTATAAAGCATAGGTATAAGCATTTATTAAAAAACATTTGCCATTTAAGCCACTTGAAAAATGAAATCTCCATTTTCTTATTGCAGACTCAGTCAAAGGCTAATCCACTTCCAGTCAACAATTTCACGTTATCTTTGGAGGCTTCGCATAGGTGGACGCACAAACAGAAAAACACAATGAATGTCATTTAGGTTTAGTTATTGTTATCCTAACCACATTTTTTCTATATTAGAACTGAAATATGCCAATAAATATAATGCAATGACTTGGTGGTGTTTTTTATCACTCCTTGATATTTTGATGGTGCAGTAGTGATTTGCCATCAATTATCCATCATGGCAAAATGCCTTGCGACCGAGTGACGACCGGCGTGCCAAATTGTTACTTCTCAGGTGATAACTGCCTGCGTACATTGCCAATGAGAATTTCAGACAATGCCGTTATTATTATAAGTTACATTGCCGTCATGGCATGTTTGCTGGGCCTCTTTATCACAACACAATGTCATTGATTTTCTTGTTTTGAAATTATCGTATCGTCAGCGGTTCTTGACAATAATGCAAAGTTTCGAATAAATCTGGACATTTGAAGTGGGTAACAATCGAGTTCCAAGTTTCCGTTCCTTAGCCCCTTCTTGACAAGAAAATCACCTTGGCAACGTTGCTTATAAGACGGGCGTTTAATTTTAAGAATTAAAGTCCCGTCACCCAGTGTTTCATTTACCTTCTGTTTGACAAGCCAAAAGTCAGATGATCAAGAGAACCACAATTTTTGTTTAATTAGAAATTATTTATTACTTTTTAGTTTTTTTTTAATTGAAATTATTGTATTGTCATCGGTTCTTGACAAGCTTTAAATCAATTTGGGCATAAGAAGTTGGTAAAAATCGAGTTCCAAGTGTTTTTCGGTTTTTATAAGAACGGAAAATGACACGCAGTCATCAGTAACTATTTTATTATACGTTTCCAGGAGCCAAATTCCGTGTACCTGTGGAATTCTAGCAACACGTCGCTTTCCCATCATTTTACACAGAGAGCGACGTGTTGCTATGGAATTCCACAGTACACGGAATTCGGCCCCAGACTGACTGGGAGCGTTCGAACCAGTGTTGCCAACTATACATGAATCAAGACATTCCACTAGAAACCATAAAAAAAGAAGAAGCGCCACAGGCAAAACATTTTGGTCTAGTAGAAAATCTACTAGATTTTTACCACTATTGCGAAGTTTTTTTTTTTTTTTGTTTCTCCTTAATTCATCAGACGATTCAACTGACGTTTGATAGTGCAACCGCGCCCGGTCGTGTGTCGTGAACGCGCCCTGGTGTATAAAGCAACTATTGTTGGCTACTATCGTTGGCAAACGAGAATCATATGTTAGCACCACATCGAATTCGTGTTCAGAGTCACGCTTATGCCAAATACAATGTAGATGGAATCATATGATTCCCATTTTGCAAGCGGAAATTTGACAGTTCCACTTCGAAGTGAAATTCAATGTTAACCATAAAATATTGCGTCCACGTCGGGCGGGCGTGCTTGTCCTCAGTGTGCCCGTTCTGATACACGGCTTATTTGTATAGCGTGACGTCACCCTGAGGAGATGATTCCATGTTTTTAATCGAGAAGTGTCTGGTAAAGTCTGTATTTTGAATAATTGGTCTTAATCTATCAAAAAAACTACAAGATCAGGTTTATTCCACTAGATTTTCCATTGAGTGGTTTTTGAAAAATGAATCCACTAGGCGACTCTCAAAACCACTAAAGTGGGATTTATAAAAACTCGCCGTTTGCCGTTACCGCTAACGCTAACGTTTGACGTTCGAGATAGACATATGGACGCGCCTGCATACATTTATATTATGCCGTCTGCCGTTGGCGCACCGCTAGAGATCGTTCATCTCCATCTCTTGCCGTCGGCCGTTCGTAGCTGAAGCCATAGGAAAATGGCTCAATAGGTTTTTGTTCCCATAATTCATGTTTTTATATCATAAAATTGATAGATCAAACGAACTTACCTAAGTGAAGTTCGATCGTAATTATATCCATAGCCTCGACGAAGTAGATAGTAACCTGTAGTATCCTTGCGATAGCGCCTCGACCACACACATTCCAAGTGAAAAACTAGTCCGCAACTCGTCTAAACCCTATGCCCCCGTCCCACCCAAAATTCATTCTCTTTAAAGCCAAAATATGTAAATTTGTTGATTACCTATCGGGAAAAATAAAATGGGTAGGGAGGGACCTATTTCTTCGTCGAGGCTATGGATATAATTACGATCGAACTTCACTTAGGTAAGTTCGTTTGATCTATTAATTATATCTCATGCCTCGACTCGTAAATAGCAACCTGTAGATGTTTAAAGCTGATAACAACAAATTTCAATAACCTTTTCAACTACTTCTTGGGTAAGGGAGAAAGAAAAGACACTGGTGAATTTAACGTCTATTCTCTCACTCTAAGGTAAAAACAATATTAAAGGAGCGAATAACTAAGATAATACAGTCATTACTTAATCTAGATAAAGTAAAGATAATTCTGTTTCTTTTTTTTTTTTTTTTTGTGTCTGGTAAAGTGTCTGGTAAAGTCTGTATTTTGAATAATTGGTCTTAATCTATCAAAAAAACTACAAGATCAGGTTTATTCCACTAGATTTTCCATTGAGTGGTTTTTGAAAAATGAATCCACTAGGCGACTCTCAAAACCACTAAAGTGGGATTTATAAAAACTCGCCGTTTGCCGTTACCGCTAACGCTAACGTTTGACGTTCGAGATAGACATATGGACGCGCCTGCATACATTTATATTATGCCGTCTGCCGTTGGCGCACCGCTAGAGATCGTTCATCTCCATCTCTTGCCGTCGGCCGTTCGTAGCTGAAGCCATAGGAAAATGGCTCAATAGGTTTTTGTTCCCATAATTCATGTTTTTATATCATAAAATTGATAGATCAAACGAACTTACCTAAGTGAAGTTCGATCGTAATTATATCCATAGCCTCGACGAAGTAGATAGTAACCTGTAGTATCCTTGCGATAGCGCCTCGACCACACACATTCCAAGTGAAAAACTAGTCCGCAACTTGTCTAAACCCTATGCCCCCGTCCCACCCAAAATTCATTCTCTTTAAAGCCAAAATATGTAAATTTGTTGATTACCTATCGGGAAAAATAAAATGGGTAGGGAGGGACCTATTTCTTCGTCGAGGCTATGGATATAATTACGATCGAACTTCACTTAGGTAAGTTCGTTTGATCTATTAATTATATCTCATGCCTCGACTCGTAAATAGCAACCTGTAGATGTTTAAAGCTGATAACAACAAATTTCAATAACCTTTTCAACTACTTCTTGGGTAAGGGAGAAAGAAAAGACACTGGTGAATTTAACGTCTATTCTCTCACTCTAAGGTAAAAACAATATTAAAGGAGCGAATAACTAAGATAATACAGTCATTACTTAATCTAGATAAAGTAAAGATAATTCTGTTTCTTTTTTTTTTTTTTTTTGTAAACTAAAAAGAGTATTTCGATAACGAAAACAATAATGTGAACTCGTAAACCGTACATAACTTAAATGTAATTATATCCATTTTATGCACCTAAGACTAAGGAGGCGAAATTATTATTTCTCAAAGGTCTTTGGTAACATTGGGCGAACATATTCGATTTACTCGACCATCCCGCAGAACATCTAATCGTTGGCGATTCAAACAGCTCAAGCAGCGCCACAGCGGAACGCGCGAGAACTTTCGAGAGCGTGACAACTGCATTTTACTCATAGCCCGTATTAGGTTTTCGCGCGTGAATTTATGTTTGTTGTTCGTATCAGTCGAGTGTTTTGTATCGGCAGAGTGTTGTCAATTGAGAAATAGCGCCTCTAATGAACTGGAACATTTATTGGACGCTCTGAATGGATTTGACCGGCCTCTTCGTGAAGGAAGATTAGCTGTGGAAAATTTAGTGTGTGTCGGGATTCGATCAAGTTTTTTTACGACGTGGGTCCTTTGAAAAATTATGCAGATGATTGTCTTCTCATTGCAGTGAGGAAGGCGGCTTCTTTATTATCCAATGATCGGATAAAAGGCGCGAAAATAAAAATATTTCTGCTTTCACACCACTGCCATATTTCTCGTGATATTGTATTGAGTCTGGGGTAACGAATGCTAACCATGCGGTTTATACATGCAATGGCCGTGATGTTGTCAATTCTCAACAAAATTGAGCAATTTGAAAAATCCTTTGCGAAGCATCGCAAGCCAAAAAGGGCCGCTTAAAGCTCTAGATAGTTTATATGACGCCATTTCTCTTCCGTCGTCCAAAACCCGTTACTTCTTCTGCCCTCACAAAAAATGCCTCATCCCGTGGAAGATGCATCCGAAAAAATGTCTAGTGCAAAATGTATAGAGCTCAGAGACTTCTCATTTTCAATATGACTCTCCCACCATAAAAAATCCTCATATAAATCTGGGGACAAGGTCATCCTTGCATCAAAATCCCCCTGAGATGTTGCCAAGGCTTTGAAATTTTCCCTCTCAAAGGCCTTTGTATGCAACCAACTGTATGGTAATACTGGGCAACAAGATATTAAACTCCCTAAAAACGTTGCAAAGTCTCTAATTTTGCATGATTTCTGGGATTTATATCGAGCTACTAGATTTAACATTCGTGAACTTTTTTCCGCTGGTAAAGAAACAGTGATTTAGTTTCTCCAAAATATTGCGCGTCACTATATTTTCCTCACATTCAGTGAAAGTGCTACCTATCAACAGAAAATCATCCAAATACAGATTTGAAACCAGGCCCCTTGATCTTAAAACACCCAATACTGGTTTCATAATTTTCGTAAATATTCTGGGGGCAATGCACAGGCCGAATGGTAAGCAATTGAACTCGTATAATTTACTTTTAAATTCAAACCTTAGATATTTCCTGTATCTCTTATGAATGGGCACCAAAAAATACGCATCTTTGAGATCCATGGTAGCCATGAAACAGTTTTTCCTAAGGAGGTTTTTAACCGTCTTGTAGTCATCAAGCTTGAAATGCTTATTGACAATGAATTTATTCAGGGATTTCCAATTTAAAATAAATCTAAAAGAAGCATCCTTCTTGGGAATTCAAAAGATTTTCGATATAAATTGCCCTCGACATCTTTTGACTTTCCGAATTGTCCCCGTATCTAATAATCGATCGATAGATTCTTGCATATGCATTCTTTCGATGTCAGACCAGTTTGGCTGCTTAGGAGTCGTTCTTTGAACCGGCTTTTTACGGAAGGGTATTTTTACGCCCTTAATCTTAATGTACGATAACACAGTCTTATCTGATGTGATACCCTGCCATTCTTTATAAAACAATTTTAGCCTACCGGCTAATTTACTGACCTGACATTTCATTGGAACCTGTCCCTCTGGGACGGCTGTTGCACGGCGGACCGCCGAAATTTCGACCCTCGCTCTCGTTGCGGTTGCGCTGGTTGATGGAATCGCTTCTGAGGGAAGCGTTGGTTGCGGTGCTGGGACTGTTGTTGAGGGTGTCTGCCCCGGCCCCGGAGAGTCCCTGATGACCTTGGCAGACTCTTGTAGTTTAAAGACGCTGTCTTTAATGTTAATGGTTTGAGGATCTGGCTTGATCGACTCATGTTATTGGAGGTTTTGATCCGGTCTTCCAGCTCCGCTCCAAAAAGCAGCCTGTCAATAGGGGCTTTGGTAAGCGTATCTTTGAGATCCTTGTTCAGGCACATGGTGACCAATTCCCTTCTCGATAGCGACTCGCTATGGAAAAGATCCACCAGCAATCGGCCGGCGTCGCTCAAATGCTTAATCTGAACTTCGTTTCCTCCCCCCCCTCTTTAAACAAGGAGGTTAGCACGGAGCCGATGGCAGAAGGGGCAGCTGCAACCTGTGTTTGCAGTAAAGACAGTCTCAAATCCCTGCGATTGGCGGAGTCTGTTATAGCTCCCACCACCACATCATTTAATACTGGAGGGTTAAGAAGTTGACAATTTTTCGGTATAGGGTACTCCGCAATGATTCTGTTCTTCTCCTCTAAAGGAATCCCTAGTGTCAAGATTGAATTCCATCTGTTAGCCAGATCATTGTTCAGCTCTGCTCCTTCTGTTTTTTCTCGGCCAAATTCTTGCCCAGGAGAGCTAGGATATCGGGATTTAACCCTGAACGTTCTTCGCCCTTCTGTATTTTGGATCCTGTCTGCTGTGACCCAGCGTGGCTTGATACTGAATCGTCATCATGTGAAGAGCATTGTTGATCGGCTTCTAGAACTACCAGATTCCGATGAAGAACTAGTAGGAGAGTCATACTCCCGGCGTGAACTTGATCTCCCACGATCACGCTCCCGGCGTGATGTATTACGCTCCCGGCGTGCCGATCTACGCTCTCGGCGTGAAGATCGATATTTCGGCATTATAGCCAGCAACACTTGACACTCAACCAAACACTCAGAACTCAAAACTCGCGAAACTCCCGCAAAATTCGACTAAAATAGGTGTTATGTGGTCGACACACTACAAAGGAATAAATTTTGGGTGGGACGGGGGCATAGGGTTTAGACCATTGACTTTAAATAATATAGACTGGGCATCCCATTCATAAAATGGTATTAGTCTTGACGCCAACATCACAATAAGTGCGAAAGAGACAACACTATGAGTGGAAAGAGATAAAACGAGGAATCCGAACCCATCGGGCAACACCGCATGAGAACATGTGATTCTTATAATACGTACGTCCGAACTCGATTTTCATTTGGAACAGCGGCGGCACATTTCGAGTTTCTATCGTTTTGTATGAAAAATATAAATGAATATTGATTTGGGTAGGTACCTATGTCGTTATTGTTATATGACAGTATATCACATTTTTGACTTTCTGAATCAATAAAAATTGAAATTTTCATAACATTAAAAATTAAATCTCCTGCTGTTCTTCCGACAATAATGAATTACGGTTCCGAATAAAATGACAACCAAAATAAAAAATATATTTCGCCTTTCTTACATTTCTCTAAGGCCATTTTACTCAATTTGCCATATGATTTTTGTTTTTGGAGACGGGAAACTGTATGGTCTGCCGGTGAGTCATGATTGGCAAGCTTCCCGGTTTTAAATATTTGATTCCATCAATGTCACGTAAATAGTCTTGTGGGTTAAAATGGGCAGAAAACAAAAAGGGAGGTTTGATTCGAAGTCGGTCCTCGTCAATCCTCACCAAAGAACACCAAATATTTCGCATCAGCTCTTCATTTTTTGGAAATCTAAAATTGGATAACAAGAAAAAAATATAACAAAAAGGAAACAGCAACGTTTTACTTTTCTTGTTTCTAATACATAAGTATATGTACAGGCGAAAAGTATTATAAATAAATGGCCGAAAATCTATTTTTAACTATACCAAAATGATTATCAGTGCTGGAAAGTGAGTGGAGATAAATTCAAAAAAATATGGTGCAGGAGTCATACTAAACAAAGACCGCAAATATTGGTATACCTGCAAATTGAAGCAGGTAAGCAATATTGTTTATTGGTCTATTCTTCTTTAAATTAATTTCTAAACATAAATTTAATTGTGTATGTTTAGACATAAATTTGGCCCAAAAACATTTATGTCTAGATATACATTCAAAGAAGTATGGGCAAATAAACAATACATAATGCGTAGGTACCCTGCTTCAATTTGCAAGTACCAATATTTGCAGTTTCTATTCACTTTTCGCATTCTCCAGAAAATTAAACATTATATATCCTATACCTACCTTAAAAACAAAATTGCCATTTTTTCTGGCACGTTTTAAAATGTAAAGGTTTATTCGGAAGCCTTGGGAACAGAGGGTAAATATCTATTTTCAACCATTGAACTTTTATTTAAAACTTTTTTCCAAACGTCAAACGTGAATTGCGGGGTCCATTTAGCTGTGCCCTGTACAAGGTTTTTTTATATATTAATTCAGACCCCCTTTATCTTTTTTATTTGACGTTTCTGACAAAAATGTCCCTTCATAAAAGTCTATTGATTGGTTTCGAGCAAATTGTTGGAAAAAGTATATTTCGCTTTTACAGGAAGAAAGACTGGGCGTCGTCAAAACTTTTAATTCCAATTGAAAGGTACAGGCAAAGAGGGCGATATGTCAAAAAGTTAATCTCGAGATAAACGCGAGATTTTAAGAGCTCTAAAAAGTGATTATAATAATAATAATTGTAAAAGTAAGCATTCTTACTGAAGACTTCAACCTTATTGTAATAAAAAAAACGAAAATAAGACAGTTGAGGAAGTATCCAATAAATAATTCATCTTGACTGTGTATGAAATAATCGAGGAAATAATGGAATAGGTATTCAAGTAATATGAATATCCTTTCTTATTTGAGAACAATCGGTTCCTATTGCATAAAACACTACCATTCAGGCTTTTTTTCCAAATCAGTTTCATTTTTTCGTGTACTAGGACTAATATTGACTATGTATCGCCTGTATCCAATGCACAAAAAATGATTATTTAATGAATGTTAGTAATTAAGCTTTGAGTAGCACAAAAATGTTTCACATCATTTATGATATGAAATAATATCATCATTAGACAATATCACCGTTGTTCAACATTGAGTTGATTCACACGAAATCATGGTTGTAAATGTGTCTGATTATGCGATAATCTAGAATAGTGAACCATGATGCACCTTCTTGAAAAATGAACAATACTCAATCCTCCTTAATTTTCATTGTATCATGTCTTATCAATCAATTTCGTACACAGAGGAATTTTCATTGATGAATATTTGCCCAAATCGGCAACCGCGTCCAAAGCAGGTCAGTTTTCGGCGACGCAGATAGATATAACTCGACAAGGATAAGGATAGCGATACAGTGAATTTCTCAAGACATACGTCCAAAATTGGATGATGGTGCCATTATTTTTGGAGGTTTCCTTCTCTAAAGCCTTATAAAACTCAATGGTTTAGACGAGTTGCGGACTAGTTTTTTACTTGGAATGTGTGTGGTCGAGGCGCTATCGCAAGGATACTACAGGTTACTATTTACGAGTCGAGGCATGAGATATAATTAAGATTTGTACCAAAATATACTCGAGTCAGTCACCAAATCTCACTGAACTAAAACAAATTAACTTCAAAGTAAGTAAACTAAAAATTTGAAAATCTTCGACGACAATCGACAGTATAAAAGTTTATTAATGCATTGGGCGGCGCAACGTTAGCGTCACCGGCGAACGTCAATCGTAACGGCGGACGGCAAGTCTATAAATCAACCTTAAAACTAATGGAAATTCTACTAAGTTGGCAACACTGGTTCGAACTAAAGCTGTGTTTAACTACAGGACCGTATTCAGATATATATAATTGTTAATACATACTATAGCTATGTTCGGGTTACGTCTCGGAAGCTTTTACACCTTTTCAACCTCAATCGAGATTTGAACTGCGCAAACTCTAGTTCGATGTCATTTTGTAATTGAATAATCAAATCAAATCATTTATTCCGGTTATTACAGAATTCACAGAACACATGCACACATTTTTAAATAAGATGAGTCATGTTGTTTTTCTTATCCCTTAGATAGTTGAAAAAAATAAAACAGGCAGGAGCTCGGCCTTCTTTTGTTTGATTCTAATTTCACTATTTTTGTATCCAACAATTTATAATGAGGATCTACAATCTACGCTATCTACTAAAGTGTACCTTTTTGGTTCGACTATTTGTAGGAGCTGGAGAAGCTCTTCGAAAGACAACTCCTCATTCTCAATCTATAAGTATTTATAATTATACAATGCTGGAAACTAGCTCGAGGCTCAACAGTCATGCTATCCATAATTGCCAAAACTAGAATCAATATTCAAAATTTGTACATACATGACACACATTATTTATACCGCTTTTCTTACCTGTAAACAAACCAATAATAAACAGATTTGAAAGCTCCTATTAAGTCCGAATAAACTATGACGCAGTATCTTAAAAATAATATGAACAATAACAACGGAATAAACACCAAAAACCCAAAAACTCAACAAAATAATATCACTCGGAAAAATCCGGAAATTCGATTGTGTTCCAATATTGTAAATCGAGGTTAAAATTCAATGTCAAACGCTTGACATATTAACAAATGACGGTGATTCAGGGAATTTATTTCCATCACCTTGGGGAAAATAACGGTAAAATCGTCCGTTCTTATAAAATATGGACTATATCTTTTTTTCTCTGTCTTGTAACGAAATTTCAAAACGTTTCATTTTTTCCAATTCACTCCCCATTGTCGACCAGATATCAGATCGCATCAAAAGAAGTTTAGCTTCAAAACTTCTACATTTTATTCCTGGAAACGCCGGTTCTGAACCATGGAAGACTGGACTAAGATTTTATACGAAACGGGCCCGTTTTTCCAAATCAAACTCTGCGCCTGCGCCAAAAAAAAATTCTAAATTTTCCGCCTAGATCCGCCTCTGATTGAATTTACAAAAATGTTTGCGATATTTTTTGAAAATTGTTTATACCTACAAGATCCA
Organism: Orchestes rusci; assembly: GCA_958502075.1. NCBI lineage: Eukaryota > Metazoa > Arthropoda > Insecta > Coleoptera > Curculionidae > Orchestes > Orchestes rusci. Next base: position 54,574,200 of record OY293304.1, read on the forward strand.
ATAATTTTGCTTAAATATGATTCATGGTGTCAAACTTTGAAGACAATATTTATTATTACTTATCAAACAAAATAATATTTACCTAGTGAGTTTATTATTACTATTGCTAGGTAAATATTATTCTATTTGATAAATAATAAGAAATGTAGTCTTGAAAGTTTGACATGTTTCATGGTGTAATAATAGAAATAGCATTCGTGACGTCCGTGATTCACATTCACATATGCAACATTTCATTTCCGTGAATATTACAATCTGGTCGGATACTCGGATACATGCTATATATTTCAAATGATGATATCATGTCATGACTATCATACGAACATTACGAACTGAACATTTCAAATTCCCGTAGAAGTGTTTACGTTAAGTTGAAATGACTGTTTTGACTATACTGATTAATATCGTTATAAGTAATGGAGAATCACATTTGGTAAATATTTGTCTATGTACAGGGTGATTCATTTTCAGCGACAGGGTGCCAGTTCTCGTGAACTATTCATCATAGAGACTCAGGGAAAAAAAACTGTATAGTGATGTACCCAAGAAAAAATGCTGGAAATATATTTCAAGCTTGTAGGATCGCCGCAAGGGGGCATAATTAACGGTACTGTGAAAACAGAAAATCGATAAATTTTCGTGATTTTTCCCGATGAACTAACAAATAAGAATATGGAAACAGATTTTAGACGATAGTCTCTACAAAATTGCCCCCCGACACTTCTCTCCAAGTTGTCAAATGAGACATCTACAGCGACTACAGCCCGTCAAACTTGATGTTACTAAATTGCCTATAACTTCGAAATTCCTTAACCGATTTCACTGTTCTTAAGCTCATTTTAAAGAGGGAAATCTGCTTTTTCTTATGCATTTACTCGGGGTCGATTTTATTCGCTTTAGCTGACCACACAACATGAATTGTGAAAGTCAAACCTGTATTTGAGGTTTTTTCGAAATTTTGCAAACGCACACCCACTAAATAGAAGCATCCATCGTGTTTTTTGGATAATTTCCAAACTTTCATGATATCTTTTGAAATAGAAGAGTTACGGAGACTTCATCAGGAATCCCTCGAGAAATACTTTTGAAACAGTCCCTGTGAATTTGAAGTGTCAAAAAGATAGGAGTGCCTTGCCAACGGTGGGGCTTTTGAGCATTTGCAAAAGTTTTTTTGTTTTTTCGTTTTTTTTTCATTTTTTTTTTAAATATTTTTGGAATAAGGTGTTTACTGGTCTACCGTATCATTTTTGGCGAGTGGTGCACTCTGTATTCTACTTGTCAGCTGCAGCTGCTTGTAGAAAAAAAAACGGAAAATAGTTGGCATTCTCACTTATAGGCTTTTTATTTCAACATCAACTGAAGAAAATGTTACACGCGAATCAAAATCAATCTTCTTCTTTAAAATGAGCCAAAGAACAGTCAAATCGGTTGAGGATTTTCGAAGTTATGGGCAATTTAGTGACATCATGTTTGACGGCTTGTAGCTGTCTCATTTGACAACTAAGAGAGAAGTCTCGGGGGGCAATTTTGTAGAGAATATCGTCTAAAATCTGTTTCCATATTCTTTTTTGGTAGTTCAATGGGGAAAATTTCGAAAATGTGTTGATTTTCTGTTTTCGCAGTACCGTTACGCCCCCTTGCGGCGATCCTAGAAGCTTGAAATATATTTCCAGCATTTTCTCTTGGGCACATTACTATACAGATGTTTTTCCTGAGTCTCTATGATGGATAGTTTATGAGAATTGGCACCCTGCGTCGCTGAAAATAAATCACCCTGTACAGGGTGTTCACAGACCCCCCATCAACTTTTTAATTTTATGTTTGGGTAAAAAATGTTTCAAATGAAAGTTTATTGGTTCAAAATGAATTTTGTGAAAACAAGGTTTTCACATAATATACAGACTGTTCCAGAAGGTCCAACTTTCTTATTTCAAATTACACCTTTTTTTTGCTTGATTTTTGCATTCTCTGGAAAATTCTGACCATTTTTCATATGTAGCATACCCTATACCCAAATTCAACCGATAAAAAGAAACTAACGTCAGAAATTTGCTATTTTTTCGAGCATGTTCTAAAATGTATGGTATTATTGCGTAACCTTGGAAACGAAGTAGTTGTTAATAGATGTCAATTTGTCAAGAAAGATTTGAACATGCTATATTGCGAAGAGGAAAAAGTTGAAATATTCTCTTTATACATACAGAGTGACCCAGTTTTATCATACAATATTTCAAATTAAGATTCTACCTCGGATTGTACTAAGTAATTGAAATGAACAATTTTTATTCTATGAAAACCTTTAAAATATTTAGTTTCTTATTAGAAGCTTTTTTGAGAAAGAATATAACACCTATTGTTTGAGTGGATTTTGTCATGGTTCGAGGGGCAATTTCGACGTCTTTCAGGAAAATGTCCATAGAGTAAAGATTGTTCATTTTAATTAGTAGAATCTAAATTCTAAATATTGTCGGATATAATTGGGTCACCCTGAAAGTTGTTCAAATCTCTTTTGAGAAGTTGCTTTCAAAACATGCTTGAAAAATGGCAAATTCCTGATCTTAATATCTTCTTATTGGTTGAGTTTGGGTATAGGGTATGCTATATGGAAAATGTTTAGAACTTTCCAGAGAATGCAAAACTTGAATAAAAAAATAGGGTTGCGATTTGAAATAAGAAAGTTAGACTACGCTCAGATGTTCTGAAACACCCCGTAAGTATATGTGAAAAACTTGTTTTCACAAAACATCAAATTAAACAGTTAATAATCTGTGTCCATTTATCTGTGAACACACTCTACTTCTATGGTTATCATAAATATAAATGACTATGTGGGAATCAAATCATCTGTATATGATTCCATGGTTGTGCTTTCAAAAGTATGTTAATGATTATGTTATGTTGCATCGGAAGGTTGAATGAATCATGTTAAAAATTATTTGTAAAGGGTTTTTGTTCATCATTTATGGTTCCGCAACTAGGAGGAAAGCAATTTCAACCTTTCGAATATTCATATACGTATTCTATTAAGTCACCGGTATGGAACAGTCCTCCATAGTCACCGGCTAAGATGAATTTGCATTTGAGCTATGTCAATTCAAGCGTTAATTCATTTTAATATTTTGAATATATTTTTGGCAATGAGGTAAAATCACGCCTGTTGGCACATCTAGACCAGAAATATCATTCACACTGCTGGAGAAATTATTTATCAAAATGATCTGAAACTGGGTCAAAGCAGAGTATGTGGCTTAGGTATTGATTGAACATCGAATTTCCCTATAACTTATTTATACGTTGATAGGAAATTAAAATTTGTAAAAACATTATTGTTTCATCCATCTTTTGATATTGATATTACGTGTGTCATTCAGCCTAAACAAATATGGCGATAAACACTAAAAAGATTGTTTGAGAAGGTCACTCGCATTCATGAGTCTAGATTTTATTAATTTTTTTATGATGATTCGAGTCAGACATTTTGTATAATCTTGAAGTCTAGTCATCCCAATGCATAAAAAGTCTCGTAAAAAGTAGGTATAGTAGATGCTATAGCCACTCTACTTCATCAAAAAGTATCCGTACTTCATAGCATTTGCTTCTGCAGAAGTAGGTATCTAATGCTTCACCTGAGTAGAATACGTACCGCACAATCGCAGTAACTACCTCTACTCCTTCTAACAAAATGAAGTATCTATATACCTAGTAGTCGTGTGGTTGTTTCTACGGAAACATCACAATCATCAAGAGAACTATTTGCAAGCCATTCTACATTTTCTCTGTTTAACCCGAGGTTAAACCTGAAATACCATATCTGGAAATAGTATATGTGCGGTAAAGTGGCATTTTTCCACGCTGAAAGAAGTACACTTTTTGAAGCCTGGAAAAATCACTTTATCGCCGTGGTCCACACATTATTTTATCCCATACTGTACCGTACAGTATCATTAACCGGAACCAAAAGCAGTCCGTCTAATGACACTTTACATCATCAGAGACTGTAAAAAAAATACTTGACTACTCCAAAAATGACATTTTTCATCATCAAAGACTGTGAAATTGCATTGGTAGCATGATTTGGCTGGCGCCACATCATGATTTTGATTAATATAACTTGACATAGAATGTTGGTAACATATAATTAATCCAAAAGTGGTGACATGGTTTGGCTGGCGTTATCTCATTGTGAGAATGTGAGGCGGACTGCCACTCTAATTGTATGGTTTGACAAGAAAGTACTTTGAACCGATTAAAAAAAATTATCACAGTATGAAACAATAATTGTTTTGTTACTGTGATACTCAGCCGTTAAATGTCATTAAACTACTCGTCTAGAAATTCCAGACTTGGCTCCCTCGTCGCCTCGTCCATAAACATCTCGACTCGTAATTTCAAAAGTCAGTGTTTTAGTTAATTTTTTTCTCAAATCAGTATTTGAAATGTGACGGCTATTATATTATTATAACTGTTTTGAAGAAATATATGCTCTCTGTATCAGATTTTTAACATGCCCCTCAAAGTTAAGTTCATTATCCATCAACACCCCCAAATTACGCGCGCACTTGCAAACTTCAAGCTTTTTTCCTTCATATTATTATTATTAATAGTAGAAAATGTTATTTGACTCTTCTTGCGTCCAAAAAATATAAGTTTTGATTTAGCAGAATTAAGATTTAAAGCGTGCTCTTGAGATATGTTTGTTATTAGTTCAAGGTCCCTGTTTATGTTTTCAATAGTAACATTGTGATTATCAATATCAAAGTGACATAATAGCTGAGTATCGTCCGCGAATGCTTGAACTTTGCAATATTTAGGGGATCTCAGAACATCTGCGGTGTATACAATAGAAAAAAAGAGGTCCCAGAATTGACCCTTAAGGAACTCCACTGCGCACCCTACACTCATTCGAATACACTTCACCCAGTTTTACTCGCTGTGTTCTGTTCTGAATGATGTTACAAAAGATAATGCGTCTTGGCTCAATCCATAATCCATAGTATTTTAGTTTCGATATCAGAAGCTCGTGGTTGATTGTATCGAAGGCCTTTGAATAATCCAAGAGTACAAGGACACTACTTAAAGCCTCGTCGTATGCCTCAATAACGTCGTAAGTGACCACGGCCAAGGCACTAGTTGGCGAGTGCGCTCTACGAAACACATTTTGAAATTCAGGGATGATTTCATTTGAGTTGAAATAGGTGTACATTTGTTTGTATAATATTTTTTCTAAAACCTTTGACATTGCTGGTAGAATGGATATTATTCGCAGATCATTATATGTCTCAGGCCTCGCAGTTTTAGGCAAAGGCCTACCTATACCAACCTTCCAGGAAGCGGGGAAATAGTTCTGTTCAATGCAGGAGTTTATAATGTTATTGAGGTAGGGATCAATAAAGGGACCACATTGCTTGAGCATAGTTCCAGTGATACCGTTAGTTTTTATGCTATGCAGTGCATTATTGACATCAGCAACTGTGCATAAATGAAAAGAAAACTCATTATCATTGAACTTATTATTTGTTTAGAAGTCTTTCTTTGCATCGCAGTTGGAGATATTCTGAATGTATTGCGCAAAGTGTAGGTTTATTGATTCAGGATTTGGAAGTTTTGTCGGCAACTCCACATTCTGTTGTTTACCGAGACAGCTGTGGGTGTCTCGGTGATTTTTTGTTTGCAACAAAATTAACATAGGCTCTCTTTGCAGGTCTGACCATAGAATCTGTTACAAAGCACCCCACGCTTTTATCACAATGACATTAATTTTCCCGTCATCATTTTATTCTCGTATTACAAGTCATTTTTTACGTTAATTGATTGAAATTGTGTCTACCAAATTTTGTGGAAATGTCTGCAGTTGTAGGAAAGCTATGATAAAGAAGGCATCTTTGTTTAAAATGTTAACACCCTGTATCTCGGAAACGAAGCATTTTCGGATTATTTGAAAAAAATTCTCATTTTCTTGCATTCTATACAGTGTTAAAAGGAAAGTACCGACTTGAAAATCACCCTGTACACTTTGCGTTTCATGAGATATATGCTTAAGTACTTTTTATCATTAGATTGTCTTTTCTGAGTAAATATACTGTTGTTTTGTGCTTGAAATTATGTTTTACTTTTAATCTTGGTAGATGAGTTTATTTCATCTTCAAGTACATATTAGTAAATATATGAAACATTCTCAAGAGGGGGGCGGCACATTAGGTCTTTGCACGAGGGCGGCCGACACCCTAGGATCGGCCCTGGCCTAGCCCGAGGCCTAGCCTTAGAAACGTCTACTTTCAGTTTCAATGTCGTGTCGGCAAAATGAAACTTGTTTTGAGAAAAGTGAGAATATTTGGAGCGATGGACAATGTTTGATACCATAATAATGCACGATATACTCTACACTAAGTGGCCCATCTGTTTTTGGCTCAACCTGAAAAAAAGGTTTGCCAATTAATATTTGGCTCGAGATTTGACAAACTGATAGGTATCTTTCACCTCGACCAGTCAAAATCGAAGGCCTTTTGCCAGTTCCCAGGAGCAAAATTTTGAAAAACCGCGATTTTTCTCCTCATGCCACTGGATACGATATCCCTCAAAACGGCCCTGATCAAATTTTACTGTACTTGAATTAAAATGTACCTACTTGATACTTTCTAGTAATATTTGTCCTAGGCCCGTTTTGGGGACTGCCGAATCTGTGGCGTGCACAGACTTTCTCCAAAAAAATCGCCAACGTGGTTCGTGAAAATATTGCTCCTGGGAATTGGCAAAGTAGGCCTTGGATTTTGTATGAGTGAGATAGATCATTTTTGGTAGAAAATACAGTTTATTAATTAAGCTATACAATTGAAAAAAAAAATCTCGAGCCAAATCGATGAATCAATAAACTTTTTTTTCGTTGCGAATGCCGTCACGAGCGATGCAACATCACGGCGTTCCACCGATTGTCACATAGGTATGAGTCCCCACAAGTGAATGGGTGTAAAAGTATACGGTTATTTGAAAAATTCATATTTCTTAAACCGATTACGATACCGGCGAGAAGAAAAACTCAGCAACATGTTCAAAATGAATCAAACCTTGCAGAAAAGCACATCCAGTGTAGTTCACATTGCAAAATTACTCTACAGTGTTAGAAAGTCAGGCGTCTATCTCGTATGTGTTGTTGTGTGGTGTATATTGTATTCAATGTATTTTATTTTGTTTTTCCCGTCTCATCCTATCAAATCTAGTTTATAGCACATAGGAGTTTTCATGGAAACAACGATTCACAGTATTTTGTTGGAATTTTCCACAAGATATTATATAATACCGAACAGCTAGCAGTCAGCCGAGCCGTCGAATAACATATTAAAAATATTTATAAATGGCTAAGGAAGCACGACTGGAATCAACGACCATCACACTAAACGATTTGTTATCTGCAAACTAGATCATGAAATAAATTATTCAAATTAGTGACCATACAAAATTCCGTCCTTCATAGTCAAGTGTCGTTCTATACTTGATACATTTTTTTTTGTCAAACATTGTTTGTTCAATTAGAGCCGCTTTCTTTCGAATCGATTATTCTGATCATGATTAAATGATATAAATACTGATTTAGACTCAATTTTTGATTGGCTGTGTTTAAATAATGTTAATGTTAATGCTCTTAAATGTAAGTTTTGTCTGTTTGGTAGAAAAAATAGGTTATCTTGTATCAATGTTAATGATATAAATATTCGTATACATGGCTGCGAGGTGCAGATTGTCGATGAAATGAAATATTTGGATGTTATATTGGATAAGCATCTGAATGTTCATGCTCATGCTGAATACATAATAAGAAAATTTTCAAAAAAAGTCAACTTCATCGCAAGAATAGGAAAACATTGACAAACTAACCCAAACTAACTCAAACTAACCCAAACACCAGGCTTTTATTGTATAACAGTATACCAGCACCACACTTGGAGTTTTGCAGCACTTTATTTTATAATGTTCCTAACTATACAGGGTGTCCGGAAATTACGCGTCAGGATTTTGGTGGGCGATTCTACATGAAAAATTAATGCAACAAACTTCTATACAATTTTTTCAAAAACTTCAAAATTTTTTTCAAAGTACGAATTTTTAATTATTTAAGGTACGGTTAATGTTTAAAGTCGTTTTTCTCGGAAACCGTTAATTCTACGATGATGCAACACGAGCACCTTTTTAAAAAATATGTTGATGCTCTTTACTAATTTGACATCCAAATTTATAAAAAGATTAAAACAAAAAAGTTCTAAGTAATTTTCCTAAGGTGAAGGACAGCTTCAGACTTTTGTCATTGACGACTAGCGTCAAATTAATAGGGTGAATACAAAGAAACACTAGTGACATGCATGCAAAATTTGGCGAAAATCATTACACTAGAAAAAAAGTTTTTTAAAAAAATAAGAAAAAAAAAATATTTTTTAACACCCTGTATCTTCCTTAATTTTGAGTTTTTGAAAAAATTGTATAGAAGTTTGTTGCATTAATTTTTCATGTAGAATCGCCCACCAAAATCCTGACGCGTAATTTCCGGACACCCTGTATAATGCAAGATTTTCAATTGATTCAAAACAAAGCTTTACGGTTGATATTGAAATGTGATAGATATACCTCCATAAAATCAATGTTAACAGCTTTAAACTTATTGTCCGTCAAGCAAAAAATCGTTTTTAATGTGTTTGTTTTCATTTACAAAATTAGAAATAGACTTTTACCGGCATATTTATGTGATAAAACCAAAGTTTTTGAAAATGTTCATAATTATAATACGAGAAATAGGAATGATTTTATACTATATGATAAGTGCATGTCTAGTCAATTATACAGATCTATTTTATATAAGGGGCTCTATGAGTTTAACTCTTTACCAATAGAATTGAAAGACTGTCATAATTTATTTTTATTCAAGAAGTTGGCTCGTGAATATGTAGCTATGAAATTTTAAGAAAAGAGACTATTTTGTTGTAATCGTATATGTATATTTTATTATTGCTTTATTTATTTTTAAATTATTTTATCTAAGCTATATTGTTTTATTGGAATGTTTATGTATGTAGCATATTTGCTAAATAAACGAATATTTTATTATTATTATTATTCATTGTCACATGATTCGTTCTTTTGAGCATGTTACGTTGTCACGTGATTATTTGATCCAAACGCGTTTTGATTCGGGAATCAGTTGCGAAAGAGAGCGGCTTAGATTTATTGAATGGATTGGACAATCAAACCTATAAGGTCCGGTTTCTCAATTCCAGTTCAACGAAGTTTCAACGTTGAACTGCGTTCAAAGACGCACAGTCCAATGAACTTGAACCGGGTTCAACGTTAAACCATCATTGAAAAACCGGGCCTGAGTCAGGCAATGTTGACGCCGCTCCGTTCATTATTTTGGGGAGTAGAAATATGTTCAATGAGTGGCATTGCTCACGAAATATTCTTCTATTCAAAGGTTTTCAATATAAAGATTATCCAAAGCAAATTATAACATAATAGTTTTACGGCTATCTGCATGATGTAAAACGGGAGGTTTGGTACAGAGCCATAATTCATCTTTCTTATAATACCATTCACAATATACCGTTGACTTTAACCCCAATAAATTAGCTACCTGATTATACCCTATTGTGTAGAACTCACCATATTCAAACCGCAATAAACGGGTACATCGTTTACATTATTTTTGAAAAAATCGATGAAATAATTCATTTTAACAGAAAGCGCCCTCTACCGTTAAGCAATAAATTCGTAAAGTGATATTACACCATAAAAAAGCATAACAATAAACCTTCAAAACGACGCTAAGCTTATTGGAATCGGTTGAGCCAATCAAAAGTTATCAACAATTTTAAAAATTAACATTCGACCCTTCCCCCACCCTTTATTTGACAGATTACAAAAAAAAGTTTAATATGAAAAATGTTCATAATTTCTCCTTCTTTAATATGAAATTATTTATCTGGTAGGTCACCGTTTAATAATCTTCATAAAACCTATATTTTCTATTTCACCACAGTGACTATTAGTGACGACCATGATACTATGTTTGTCGTAGTATCATGAGTGACGACAATAATGGAGATCCTACTTTCTATTGACTAGCAACGGATCCGCCATGTTGCAGCTAGCCATTGATTAATGACACCAAGAATGTCATTAATCAATGGCAGCTAGCATTCATTGTTTACATTTGTCATATGTGCGTCGTTCGTGTTTTGTGAGTGTTTTTAAATTAGATTTTATAATTTGTCGATCAAAAAATCGATTTAAATGCCTCACGCATTGAATAAAAAAGTGAACAGAAGTGAAAAAAGTACAGTGACTTTATAGAAAGTAGCTTGCCCGAGCTGGGATTTGAACCCAGGACCTTCTGCACGCTAAGTGAACATCAAACCATGCACTGAGCCACCGGGACCGGAAATATCCATTATTCTGGGTACAGCCGCCATGTTGCAGCTAAGTTGAGCTCTATTATTGTCGTCACTGTCTTGTTTGTTTATAGTCACTGTATATTTCACTATTGTATTACGCCCCCTAGCGGAGATCGCACGAACTTGGAAATAATTTCCAGAGATTTCTCTTGGCAACTTTTATAATATTGTTTTTCCCAAAAATGTGGGATGAATACTTACGGAGATATTGCCGGTGACCTCTCTTACTTGTACACCCTGTATATACGTTTTTATTGTTTTTTTTTTTTTTTTAAACCCAAGCGTGTTATATACAGGTTATTCGAAAATTGTGGTATGGGGCTAATGCAATAGAGTATAAATCTGGGAATGTACAAGAGATCAGATAACGATAACGCAGTACTGTTATTTTCATTTTTTGGATTGGTCTCCTCCCTAACCGACATTATATCTTCAACATATGAACTGATTCGATTTAAATTTTTTCCACTTCACATTGATTTCTATCCTCCCATTGCCGTCTTTTAACGACCAATTCATGTGGGCTGTATAGGGTAGGTATGTCCACGGATAGAGTACCCTCTATAGGTATAATTTCATTTTTCGTCCAAAAGTCACTCCTTCATAAAAAGGTCTCCTCGCTTTGAGTCTACTGTGATACTTCATATTATTTGAAAACATTTTACAAAGGGTTCGGAAAACAAGAAAACGTGAAATACTATTGAGAGTAAACTATCCTTTATTTGTTGTCTTCGAGGAATGTGGCAAAAAGAAAAGATTTTAAATTCTATCCACACTAGTTCTAAAATTTCAACTCAGTATTCCAAAATTTATTATTCTGTAGATACCCAAGTTTTGGAATTAAATTTCTATTTTTTACCTTTTGACATAATTTCACGTATCCTTTACTTTTTTGGTCGTACATAGGTAAAGGATACGTGAGAATTGATCCAAAATAGAATACATTGGAAACAAAATTTTGAAACTACAGAAAAATAAAAAAATAAAATGAAATACTGGATTTGAAATTTTAGAATTAGTCTTTGGATAGGATTTAGAATCTTTTTGTAGTGAAACTTCTTTTGCGGTGTTGTGATGATTTGTCGACAATGATGGGGACTGAATTGGAAAAAATGGATCATAAAAATGAAACGTTTTCAGATCTCGTTACAGAAAGAGAAAAAAGATATAATCACTACGAATGACAAATAGAGCTATACAGGGTCTTTTTTTCAAGGGACAATTAGATGGAAAAATGATAATGATGCGCCTATAAAAATTTACACACAGGTTGAGGTTCAGTTTATTGAATGATAATTTTGGCTATCTTTGACCATTTTGGGATGAGATATTTGCATTCTTACTGGAGCTGGAGTTTTCAGGGCTGACAGGAACACTGGCGAAGCTTTTCCCCTTGGAAGACTTGCAAAAGTCTTCCAGGCGGAAATATTCGCTCCTAGAGGTTGCAGAGATGAGGTAAAAAGAGGAATGGAGAATAACATCATTGTTATCTACTCCGACAGTCAAGCCGCACTTAAAGCAATCACCAAACCAAGGATAAGCTGCCCGCTGGTCCAAGAGTGTAGGGATGTGCTGCAGGTGCTGGGTGAGTTATGAGGGTCAAACTAGTATGGGTTCCGGGGCACGCTGGGATCACCCGCAATGAGCAAGCGGACAAGCTGGCCAAACGTGGATCTGCCACGCGACTGTCCGGACCGGAACCATTTCTAGGCCTTAGTAAACAACCAATCTCACGCTCTCTCAACGAATGGGCGTGGAGTGGAAGAGAACAGTTGAGAAATGGAACAGTAACCCATTATACAGGCAGGCCAAAGAAACGATATCAGAACCTCACAGGCCAAGGACGGCCCAATTGCTGAACAAGAGCAGGACGGCACTGAGCACCATCGTTGGCGTTCTGACAGGTCATTGCCGGCTCAACAGACACCTGAATCTGTTAGGAATAAGCGAATCACGTACCCCTATGCCCTCACTGCGGAAGAGCGGAGGAGACCTCCTACCACCTGCTGGGAGTTTGCGACAGGTGGGGTCGCTTGAGAAGGAAGGTCCTAGGAACAGCCAACATCCCCAGGGAAGAGTTGGGGTATCTGAGCTGGGATAGTCTGCTCTTAATCACGACAAGAACGGGCCGGTTTGAGTAGTTGGGTTGGCCAAGCGGGGATGGCGAAAAGGGCCACTAGGCCTACTTGCCGGGCTTTGCCCCCCACCTCTACCATTACCATAACCATTTGCATTCTAAGAAAAAAATGACAGTTAAGAGAGGTACTTTGATGCTCTATACCATAGAGATAGTCGTAAAACAATGATATTTTTCATTTCAAATAATCTTGATCATTGTTCAAAATAATGTACAGGGTCTTGACAAATGGTGGAAAACAAAAAACCCCAGTTTTTCTAAAAAAACTCGGGTTTTTTAAATGGAATTCTTCATTTTTTATTCCAGATATTAATTCTTGACACAATTTTTCTTTGATTGACCCTATTATTGTCCTATACCAAAAATTAATAGTTTTCAAGTTGTCTGCATTTTAAAAATACTTTATTGAAAAAAATTTGAATAACCATCAGTTTAAGTCTATGTATACCTGTATATTATGCTTACATCCTTTTCAAAATTATTTAATTGAACTCTATTTTCTTTCAAATATGATGAATAAATGGTTTGCCAATGTGCCTACTTTATACCAATTTTTCTAACAATAATATACATATACCAGAGCAGGAAACGAGCTTCATTATTATTTTTTAAACTGAAGCTGCTGCAGCTCTGAAGCAACAGTACCCATCAACATTTTTAATCTTGACCACTTTTGTCTAGATTCAATTTAATTTTTGTTTCAATATCTGCTCAATAATCAAGCATAGTAATAAAGCCTCTAGCCTCAAGTTTACAAAATAATAATATCTCTATTATTGTATCAATTATTGACAATAGAATGTTTGTGAGGTTATTGTACTCTATCAACATAAAACAACCAAAGTAATCACATAAAATTTTTGGTGGGACATGGTGACATCAGATTTCCACCAAATGAAATCCACCAGCAATGTAAAAACGTAGTGTGGTGGAACGTCATACTTCCACCACGAATAAAAAAACGCTTTGGTGGCAGCATGTTTTCACCTGGTGAATGTTTGGTGGAAAAAAAACACGCCTGTCAGTTCATTTAAAAGTGAACTGATTCAGTATGCAAATTAAAAGCAACTATGGGCGTGTTTTTTTCCACCAGACATTCACCAGGTGAAAAATGATTCCACCGAAGCGTTTTTTTATTGGTGGTGGAAGTGTGATGGCCAACCATATACCACGTTTTTGAATTACTGGTGGATTTTATCCGGTGAAAATCTGATGCCATCAAGTCCCACCAAAAGTTTTCGGGAAAGTTTTATTTTTTCATTGGAGTTGGATTTTGAAACTGGTTGGAAAGTTGGTGAGGGTGTGTATTCGAGAAAAACCAGAAAGAATTACGGTTGATTGGTGTTGAAGGATGTGATAGTTTATCAGAACCCACTCGTATCAAAAAAGGTCTCAGAGGTTGTACCTATGTCAATCGTTCCACTTGATCCACCAAAGCGTTTTTTTTTATGTTGAGTGTGGTGTATATGTGGTGTTTCCACCAAAAGTCACATGACAGGACCAGCTAAGGACAACAGTGAATTTTTGGTGAAAATCAACATACAATTTTGGAAAAAAAAACACGCCCATAATTGACTTTGTTTTTTTGAATTTTTTACGCGAGCGCGAGCGCGTCCCGACCGATGTGAACGAGTGCTTTGATTAGAAACACCAATGTTGATGGTACCTATAGATTATTAACTAATTTACAATTTTTTTGACTGATTTTCTCGCTTTAGGGATTTTAACCACTGAAAATTATGTCAGTGTTGAGCACAAAAAATGAAAATTTAGCGACCGCAAGTGTGCTAGGCATATGGAAAATTAAGATTTCTTCTGCAAAAAAAAAAGGTTTTTTTTTTCATTTTCTCGTTTATGGCATTTTAACACATCAACAAATATTACAGTGTGATAGTGAAAAAAAAACCATAAGGATTGGACGTGCTTAAAGGGTTGAAATAAGGGTGCCATCTTGTAAAAGAATACTTGGCTGCTGATGCATTTTTTCGCTTATGGCAATCGAAAGAATGAATTTTAATATCATAAGGAACCTGACAAAAATTTCCCATAAGCCGATTGGATGTTGAGGTGAATTTTTCGGACGGAAAATTTTGCAAACTTTTTCTTCCTATTCCGGCAGATTTTCTCGTGAACGAAATAAAAAGCAATGAAAATGTCTCAATCTAAAACTCTGTTATAAAAAAAACCATACGTCTAGCTCGTGCTTATTATAGTTTGTGAAGCTACTCAACTTGCAGGAAAGTCAGAGAAAATTTTTCAAATTTTCTCGTTTATGGGAATTGGCATATGGGACGAAATACTGATTTCAAGATCGGACAAAAAAAGCCATAAGTCGGAAACATGATATCGACATTTTATTCAAATAAATACATACAATCATTTAAAAATGATGCTGTGAGAAAATTGAAAAAATCTGCTCATTTTTTTTTTTTAAGTCTAGGACATCACAGCAACAGAACGACTCTGTGAATGAAAATCCAAAACTCCTCAAAAAGCTTAGTCAATAAAAAATGATGATAAGTAGCGAATATTGCCACTTATTGGTATTGGTAAAAATAGCATTAATTACGAGTTCACTACACATTATTCTTTGGTCAACATTTTATACGACTCAAGTCCATAAAATTTTTTTTTTCACATATTTCAATTACACCAAAACTATTTTTTGTCGCACTAAACTTGACATTTCAATAAAAATTCTGTTACATGACAATTCAACGAAAAAGATTGATATGATATGATTATGATTTTTGAGTTAGATCAAATTAAACTGCTAAGTTTAATCCGAGGACATGATGACTTGAGAATAATTCGGTAAGACAATTTAATGAATACGTAAATCCCTAAAATAACAAAAATACGCATTTAAAAGTTCCGTTTTGTGACTGGAAAAAACATTGCTGCTCATGGTAATTTTGGATACATAATTGTCACTCTCAAAAAAATATTTAATCAAATAAGTTCTGCCTGTATCCTGTATTTGACATTATTATCATGCCTCCACCTTATGGCTTGCAAGAATAAAGTTTGCAATGTACACGCCAAATCCCATGAGGAAATAAGCAATTTGTTTCCAATTATTGTCTCGCAGCAGTATTTTTAAATAATTTTATATTAAATTTTCAATCTCATGTTAGCAGTAGTTTTAATCAAATTACACAGCTGAAACTTACAGTGGATGAACCTTGGTGCATACAGATTATTCACTAGTTAGTACAGAAGAACTTGAGAAAAAAAATTGAAAAAATGCTTTTATCAATAATTGGAAAAAAATAGTTTTTTACATGCCTTGTATAAGCCACTGTCAACCAATAATTTCATTGTCAATTAATGTATACCTAATACAATTACAAAAATTTAACATTAATTTCACTATTCACTGTCAATATCCTAAACGGTTATAAAAATAAAAATGAAATTTTTTAGTTAAAAATATTGACAATGGAGTTAGACACGTTAGGAAATTGGTTGTCACCACGCACTATATACATGTTTATTTATAGCGTTTTCGATTGGTAAAATCGGGCAGCACTGGTGCAACACTCGGGCAATATTTATGTTCGATTGGTAGAAATCAAGCGGATTTGTATGTTCGATTGGGAAACCGGGTCAATGAGTTTTGCACTCAGTGCAGATTTTTCGGCACGAGGTCTTTGAGCTCGTGCTGGTATAGTGCAATTTCAGTGCAATAGCAAAATTGAAAAAAACATGAAAAATGGTGGATATAAACGTCGCGTGAGGTGATTCTGTGAGTGGACAACAGATTTCGAGTTAATTATTATTGTTGGAATCTAGTACTGCCGGAAAAAAAGAAATACTGGCGTTGACTAGTTATGGAAAACTAGTACCTACTCAAAACTGAATTAATTTCATTTAAAATCTGGTGCATATACCTAATTTCTCAAAAAAATGTTTCCTAGTATCTATGATCTATATAATACAAAACTATTGATTAATCTCAAGATTTTGTCATTTGGCAATTAGAAATGGACTTCTAATTAGTTTAGTTTTAGAGTCACTTCAGCCGCTACGCAGAGACAACATAATATTAGATTTTCAAGAAGTTTAATGATTCCAATTTCAATTCAATCGGAATTTTACCGTGCAGTATTATAGGACACGATGAAAAATGTATGTTCGATTGGGATTGCCCTAGAGCAAATTTTCATCATAACTGGTTTTGCCCGAGGTCAAACCCAGTGCAACCCTTGTTTTCCCAATCGAAAACACTATTTTATATAAAACGTCGATATCATGTTCCCGACTTATGGCTTTTTATTTCTGGTCTTGAAACTTTGAAACCAATTTCCCTTCCCACATGCTAATTCCCATAAACGAGAAAATGAAAAAAAAAACACAAATTTTCCTACAACTTTACAACTTATGGCTTCTTTTGAAACACATTAAAAGCTTATGGGATTTTTGTATGATGTTTATCAATCATTAAAATCATACTGTTTGAATGCCATAAATGAGAAAGTTTGCCGGACGACGAAAAACATTTTCGCAAAATTTTCCGTCCGAAAAACTTACTTCAACAGCCGATCGGCTTATGGGAATTTTTTATCGGGTTCCTTATGATATCAAAATTCATTCTGTCGTTTGCCATAAGCGAGAAAATGCATTAGCAGCCAAGTATTCTTTTACGAGATGGCACCTTCGACCATACACGCTCTGTATGGTCGAAGGATGGCACCCTTATTTCAACCCTCTAAGCACGTCCAATCCTTATGGGTTTTTTTCACTATTACATAGTTATATTTGTTGATGTGTTAAAATGCCATAAACGAGAAAATGAAAAAAAAATCCTTTTTTTGCAGAAAAAATGTTAATTTTTCATATGCCTAGCACACTTGCGGTCGCTAGATTTTCATTTATGTGCTCAACACTGACATACTTTTCAGTGGTTAAAATCCCTGAAGCGAGAAAATCAGTCAGCAAAATCTGTATTTATCTGGCGGTCTAGGAGGTTTCAAAACAGACTGAAACAGAATTAATGACGTCATTAACATCGGTCGTCACTAGATTCCAAAATGGCCGCCGAGCAACAGCTGATTTCTATCATCTCAGAATAATAATAACCTAAAATTTGTTTATGTAATCAAGTAATTAATCAAAACAATGTTGTTGTCAAAACACAGGTAAGTTTACTTCTCCAATGTTACAGTTTTGTTGTATAAAATGCCTCGTCGGTTTCAGAATGTGAACAAAATACGATAAAAAAGCTTTGTGGTCTACTTTACGAAGGAGGGAGATGCTGGAAAACCTTTATCACTTGAGGCAGTTTTGGAGGTATTCCATCTCCTGAACTTTTGTAGAGAGTGTCTGATGCCCTGGGATTTGAATCACAACTCTTAAAAAGATCAGTTCTCTTCTCATGGAATCAGAATTGATGAGGACTTCAAGGCATCTACGTCAACTGCAGTCCAGAGATCAGAAAGATAGATGGATCATTGGAGCATTCATACGATGTTGAGAGAAGAAAGAAAGGGCTAGTATTGTTGTTATTGAATGAAAATTTTGAGCAGACAGAATTTGACATTGTTTTAGGTATTTTAGGTTATATTTAGTTCGTGTTCTTGATTTCAGTTTCCTCATCTATGTTTCGCTGGTACTTTTTTGTAATAAAATTACGTTTTTTATTTTCTTCTCCCATAGTTAAGATATGTGATTTATCTTTCACCTTATGATTGGACAGGAGGTGTTGTCTAAAAAATGTTTTTTTTTAATTAGCCAACCACCTGAAATGACCGTTATTATTTCATGAGTTATGAAAAAATAATAGCCTAGTTTACACCGACAACTTGGTCCGCGGACCAAGTACTAAATTCGAACTATATCAGAACCAAATATTTGGTTCGAATGGTATAAGCAGCTGCGGAGTAAGCTGGTCCGCTCTTGGTTCGTTATTCGCCAGCAGGTGTACCCAACTAAATTTGGTACGGATTTGGTGCGATCTCAATCAAAATCATGCGGTTGTCTGTTGATGTGTTGTGATTTTGTTGGTTCTATTTCTAAGGCAATCTTAGCGTATTCACGTTGTGTTGATAAATAGTTTCGACTTGTTTTTGACTTTTGACGAATTGCGCGCGTACTCAGTTGATTCACGCGTTGCAAGACGATGTCAACGAGCGAGAAGCGAGCATTGGTTCTACCGTACTATCCCCACCCACTTGGTCTTATCGGACCGAACTAAACGAGTTATCGGTGTAAACTAGGCTAATAAATAATTTATAATAATATTTTGTTATAACTTGAAACAACGGCTATTTAGGTGGTTGGCAAATTACAAGGAAAATCCTTTACACCGCATTCTCAAACAACACGATAGTTTCATGTTTTGTTCTTTTTGACACCATCATAAAACTTGGAAAAATACATACACTGCAGAATCAAAATATACACTCACGGTCGGATAAACAGCACGACGTGCCTAAAATTTGATAAAACTTTGATATAGTATAATAATAATATAATCGTTCATTAAGCTTATAAGATTTACATAGGCATCCTGCATCAGTTATCACAGTATTATTGGTGCATTAAAATGGTTCAATCAATCTGTCAGTTGATGGGTCATGGCGATTCTATTCAAAATATTGTTCAGGGCCCTCTTTTCACGTTAAAAAAAATACATTTTTTTGTGTTAGTTATGGAAAAATTGGCTAGCACCATCCGAAAAAGTTAATCTGTGTACCTTATCTAAAATGAAAAAAACGCTGGTTTAGTGAACTGGCAAATGGATTTAAGTTCTTAAATGCACCATTACATCTTTGATTACTGTTGCAGGACCAAAGTTTTATCAAATTTTGGGCTGTCAATTAGTGGTGTATTAAATTGCGTTTTCCCAATAATACATTGAATAAATGCTGACTAGCTGATTTCTCGTGAGCTGATGGTCGGCCACTGATGGGTGGACGTCCATTGATGAAGAATAAAACTGGAGAGATCACAATTGTGGTTTTTTTGCAATAGGGGTGCATTCTTAGATTTTTAATAAAACGTGTGTCTATAGTAACGATTGCTTATTATAGTATACTTAGAGAATACCGTTTTGTGAACTATTATAAATAGAAAACAGCCCTTTGCAAAAACCCACAATTGTGGAGATTGTGATCTATTCGGTTTCACAATCAATGGACCTTCCCCGATCAACCCCAAAAGGATCAGCTTCTCAGCATTTTTCTTTTTTAATAATGATATCTTCACTGGACTACTATATGAATGTATTTTTCACTCTCTCGAGCTTGCAATCCCTTTCATGTGAGGATTTTTCAAGAACAAGAAATCTTGCAATTCCATTCTACATGATTTTCTCAATACACAATCAGAAGCGAACTGGAATAGCGTAGTCTTATGGTAGAGTCACAAGCAGTGCACAGTGCACGCTATCAGTTGCCTAGTCTAACGATCGCTCGCATCCGTATGGCGCGGATATACACGCGACTACGCTTCCAATGGATGATCATCAGCCTGAATCCAAAATCTAGATAGAAAACAATTCTGAACGTGTTCTGGAGAGCGTTTTGGAACATACTTGTTTGGCTTCACCTCCATGAATACAAAATCTGAACGCTCTTGAAATTATATGAATTAGCTACGACATACGTTTTTTTTTTCAAGTAATGACGTCATCGATGCCGTGAGTATGAACCCTCGTGAAACGGACTGTACCTACATAATAGCCTAGTTTACACCGACAACTTGGTCCGCGGACAAAGTACTAAATTTGAACTATATCAGAACCAAATATTTGGTTCGAATGGTGTAAATAGTTGCGGACTAAGCTGGTCCGCTCTTGGTTCGGTAGTCGCCAGCAGGTGAACCGAACTAAATTTGGTTCGATCTGGATCAAAATTATGAGGTTATGTTGGTTGTGATTATTGTGAATTGTGTTGGTTCTGACTTTCTAAGGCAATCTGAGAGTACTTATAGTAAACGCCAAACAACTTTCGGTCTACGTCATCGTTGCCACCAAGCTAGTTGTTATGAAGCTTGCTGGTGACCAAATTTGGTCACCTGCAAATCACATCATAACTCGCTTGGTGGCAATTATGACGTGAATCGAAAGTTGTTTGGCATTTGCTGTACTTATGTTTTTTTCGGTTACGAATTGTGTTAATAAATAATTTCGACTTGTTTTCGACATTTGACGAATTGCGCGCGTACCCATTTAGTTCACGAGTTGCAAGACGGTGTAAACAGGCGAGAAGCAAGCATTGT
The DNA here is from genome assembly GCA_958502075.1 of Orchestes rusci. Classification (NCBI taxonomy): domain Eukaryota; kingdom Metazoa; phylum Arthropoda; class Insecta; order Coleoptera; family Curculionidae; genus Orchestes; species Orchestes rusci. The sequence goes on from OY293304.1 coordinate 54,594,993, forward strand.
TCCTACAGTACTATCCCCACCCACTTGGTCCTATCGGAACGAACTAAATGAGTTATCGGTGTAAACTAGTGTGGTGTATTGGCATCACCGCCGCCGGGGATATATGCAATTTATGATTCTGTGGACCGGGATTGGGATACTACCGTTTTTAGCAAATAAGGTTAATGTTGATCTGGAAAAGTTATCAGGTTATCAACGGTAACAGCAAACATGTAGATATCATAGTAAATATTCAGTTAGTTAATGATTAAAAGCGGTACCAAGTATTGTGTTCTCATTTACGACCTAGGCTGTGGATGCAATATTTTGGCGACGAGGATGGGATGTAACTAAGAAAAAGGCAAGCCCAGAGGAGATTGCTATTTCTATAATGGTTTCGTACGGAAGCATAGAACAGTTCAACACAAATGACCCAAAGGGGTGGGAGTCCTACGTCGAGCGTATGAATTTCTACTTTGTGGCGAACGATATTACGGAAGAAACAAAAAAAACGGCAATATTGCTTAGTATGTGCGGGCCCCAAACGTATGAAGTACTCCGATCCTTAATTGCCCCGGTTAAGGTGTCGGATAAAAGCTATAATGACATTATCAAGATATTGGCTGAGCATTTCACGCCTCGTACATCAGAAATAGTGAACCGATTCCAGTTTTATCGACGAGATCAACTGAAAGATGAATCATTTTCAATATATTTGAAAGAACTTCGACGTTTGGCCGAGACGTGCGGTTTCAACGCAAGTTTAGAAACGATGCTGCGTGACCGGATCGTGTGTGGAATCACCGATGAATCCCTACAGAGGAAGCTGTTATCAGAAGACAGATTAACTTTTAAAAAAACTAAAGAGATTTGCCTGGCGCATGAAGTCGCAACCCATAGTCTGGCTATGCTAAGAGACAAGGAATCGACAAGAACAGGTGAAATAAACGAGATCAGAACACGTTCATTTAAACAGAATAGACCAGATCAGCAAAAATGTTTCCGTTGCGAAAAGGATCATTCGGCGAACATGTGCGGGCATAAGGACTCAAAGTGTAATTACTGTAAAAAAATCGGGCATATTGAAGTGGCGTGTTTTCTTAAAAAAAAGGACAATAACAGACAGAGGCTCGGACAGAGGCGTTCGCAAGGACGATCGGTACATCACCAGGACGGCAGTAGTTCGCAGGAATTAGGTGAGCCTCAATTTATTCAAAACATTGACCCTAACAGTGCGGATTATGACTTTACAATAAATCATATAGGTTGTGACGATTTGTCGGGAAAGTACTTAGCCGAAGTTTCGATCAATAAAAAAACAGTTTGTATGGAAGTGGATTCGGGTGCCGGTTACTCCGTAGTTGGAGTAGAAACTTCCAAGGCCCTGTTTGGTGATGATACATCTATGTTAAGAGCTACTAATATTATTCTAAGGGACTATCAAGGGAAAGTTATTCCCACGTTGGGAGAGTGTTTAGTGAATGTTAAACTGGGAAGCCAGGAAGCCAGTCTGCCACTTATAATAACCAAGGGTGACCGAGCAAGTCTGCTCGGCCGGAATTGGTTCCATCAATTGGGTTTATCGATCACAGAGGTGAAGCAAATTGATTCTGCTTATAACTATGCTCAAGAGTACCCGGAAGTGTTCGCTGAGACATTAGGATCTTACAAAGGACCCCCCGTCAGTTTTTCCTTGGATAAAAGTTTTCAGCCAATCAGATTGAAAGCTAGAAAGGTGCCATTTGCTTTGAAGGACAAAATTGATATGGAACTTGATAGACTTATATCACAAGGTGTACTGGAACCTATTAGTCACCCTCAATGGTGTACCCCAATTGTCGTCGTTTGCAAAAATAATGGAGAAGTTCGTCTGTGTGGTGATTATCGCAGTACTTTGAACCGTGCTCTGCACCCAGAATCTTATACGGTTCCGTCAGTTCAAAGTATATTATCTGTGCTAGCCGGGGGAAAAATATTTACAAAACTGGACATGGCACAAGCATATTTACAGTTAAGCGTCGATCCTGAAGCTGCCGAAGTACAAACCATAATAACACATAAGGGTGCGTTTAAATGCAATCGTTTACAGTTTGGAATCTCAGTAGCACCTCAAATATTTCAACGTTTCATAGACATGCGATTGGCAGGAATTCCAGGAGTTCTGCCATATTATGATGATATACTGGTGGTTGGACAATCCGAAACTGATTTAGACAGTAAGGTGCGCGCGGTGCTTTCGAGGTTCAGGGAAGATGGACTCAATCTACGGAAAGACAAGTGTGTGTTTAATACCAAGTCAATAGAATTTTTGGGGTACCAGATAAGTGACGATGGAATTCGTCCCACTAAAGAGAAAATTCAGGCAATAGTTGATGCACCAGCACCTAAAAATAAGGCTGAGCTCCAGGCTTTTCTCGGCCTTTTGAATTTTTATCATGTTTTTCTTAAGGACAAAGCAACTATAGCCAACCCTCTACATACTCTTCTTCAGAAGGAATCACAATGGCAGTGGCGGGTCAAAGAACAAAAGGCTTTCGAGGCGTTGAAGGACATTTTAAGTAAGGAACCAGTGTTGGGACATTACAGTGATGTAAAAGACCTAATTTTGACATGTGACGCTAGTCCCTATGGTGTGGGTTGTGTGTTGAGTCAACCAGATGAGGAAGGAAGAGAATTGCCAGTGGCATATCACAGCCGTACACTATCACATAGCGAGAAGAATTTTGCTCAAGTGGATAAAGAAGCCCTCTCCATAATCACAGGAATCAAGAAGTTCCATGATTATATTTTTGGCCGTAAGGTACTTATCAGGACAGATCATAAACCGTTGTTAGGTATTTTCAATCCAAAAAAGAGTATTCCTGAAATACTTTCTCCCAGAATGCTAAGGTGGACCTTGATGTTATCTGCGTATGATTATGACTTGGTTTATGTTCCTGGCTCAAGAATTCAAAATGCAGATGCTCTGAGCAGACTTCCTTTAAATAAAAATTTGCCAGATGCCCCAGCGGCGGATGAGGTTTTGATGCTAGAAAACATCCCAGAAAAAATGTTCTGCTCCAAGGACATTGCTTCTGAAAGCAAGAAAGATCCAGTTTTATCCAGGATTTTACAATGGGCATGGAAAGGATGGCCAAATGACAAAACGAGTTTGACACCGGATTTTACACCTTTTCTGCAACGAAAAAATGAAATAACCTGCTATCAGGACTGCCTATTATGGGGCACAAGACTAATAATTCCACCTCGGAGGAGAGAGGCAGTGCTGAAAACACTTCACACTGCTCATCCTGGCATAGTAAAAATGAAAGCACTGGCTAGATCATATGTCTGGTGGCCTAGCATGGACAAACAAATTGAAGACCTAGTAAACAAGTGTGCCGAGTGTCAAGAGTCAAGGAACATGCCTATAAAATCTGCTGTACACCCTTGGGAATGGGCACGGGCACCGTGGACTAGGATACATCTGGATTTTGCCGGCCCAATGAACGGAAATATTTTCCTTATTGTTATTGACTCCTATTCAAAGTGGCTAGAAGTGAGACTGGTGCCGAGTACATCTAGCGTTTCAACCATTACAGTGCTACGTGAACTTTTTGCCACTCATGGTATACCGGACGTAATTGTCTCAAATAATGGTTCAGCGTTTACTTCTGTGGAATTTCAAGAATTTCTTGGAAAAAATCAAATTAGACAAGCCCTAGTAGCGCCTTACCATCCCAGTAGCAACGGACAGGCTGAAAGAATGTGAAGAATGCCCTCAAGAAAATGGATGACACAAATATTCAACGGGCCCTTTCCCGATATTTATTAACACAGCACATAACTCCTCACAGCTTAACGAGTTGGTCGCCAGCGGAGATGCTAATGGGACGTAGACTCTCCACTGTACTGGATAAAATACAACCAAACTTCCGGAAGGAAATGATGACAAAACAGGAAAAAACACAAACTGAACAAAGCAGGAAGACCAGGCGGTTCGATGATAATGATCCAGTATATGCAAGATCATTTACAGCCGGTCAGAAATGGTTGCCATCGACTATAATTGAAACCACGGGACCTCTGAGCTACAAGGTCCAAACGCCAGAAGGGAAAATAATGAGAAGACACTCAGACCAGATTCGTTCTCGAGTTTCGGATGTGGTTCGATTAGATGTTTCGGACAACGGCGAGTTTCCTGAACCAGCCACAGAGAACTCTCCACAAGACAAGCTCGAAGCCTTGAATACGGAGGTTCCAGCAGCCCCGACTACAGCGCCTCCTGCGAGAATCAGGCGTACTCCTAAGTATCTCGATGATTATGCCACGTAGGAACTATCCAGAGGGGAGGAGTGTGGTGTATTGGCATCACCGCCGCCGGGGATATATGCAATTTATGATTCTGTGGACCGGGATTGGGATACTACCGTTTTTAGCAAATAAGGTTAATGTTGATCTGGAAAAGTTATCAGGTTATCAACGGTAACAGCAAACATGTAGATATCATAGTAAATATTCAGTTAGTTAATGATTAAAAGCGGTACCAAGTATTGTGTGTCTCATTTACGACCTAGGCTGTGGATGCAATAACTAGGCTATTATTTATGAATACGACCTGGAAAGGCCCTGACTTGATATAAAAGTGAGGCAAATTAGATTGATAAATAACAGCGCGGGTTGCAAAACTAAGTGGGGTGCAGTCGAGCATAACAAACACACCTCTATTATGTTCAAAACAGAATCCGCCATAAGCTGCTTTTTATTTGCATCTAAAATCAGGTCAATTTGACCCATATCACTAAAATTTGACATCCAGGACGTTTTATTTACAAACCGATCTGATTTGTTAGTGATTCGGTCACTTCTCCCTTTGCCCCTAACGGTACCACCCGCGTATTTCGTTCACTTAAGTGAACTGGTCAGAAGTAAAAGGTGGTGGTTGTTTTTACGGATATAAGGCGTGAATATCGCAACAGCCTTACCCTCAAACCACATAAAAATATAAAATATTTGCCCTTAATCCAAAATTTTGACTTTTTTGGCTTTAAATGATGACACCGACACTGACATGATCCGAAACCAATGACAGAATAACAAATGCAGTTTTGGATCAGCACCCGTATTCCGTGTACCTGTGGAATTCTAGCAACATGTCGCTTTCCCATCATTTTACATAGAGAGCGACGTGTTGCTATGGAATTCCACAGTACATGGAATACGGGTCCAGTACCCGGATTCCGTGTACCTGTGGAATTCTAGCAACATGTCGCTTTCCCATCATTTTACACAGAGAGCGACGTGTTGCTATGGAATTCCACAGTACACGGAATACGGGTCCAGGGGCGGGATTCACGACGCTATCTGTGTAAAATGATGGGAAAGCGACATGTTGCTAGAGTTCCACAGGTACACGGAATACGGGTCCAGATCATTTCAGGTCAGTTCATTTGAAAGTGAACTGATCCAGTATGCAAATAAAAAGCAGCTATTTAATAATATTCATTTGACACAAGGAAATAGTGATCCAATTACGTTAATAAAAAGAAACAAAGAGTGACATCAACTGATCAACTATCCCAACAAACACAACCTTGGCGGGCCGCCGCCGAAACGTATGCTACGTTTAGAAAGTTCACTGGCGGCTAGAATGCTAGGAGCGCCGCGACATACATTCCGCCCATGACCGCTCGGGCGCCAGTAGGCCGACCGGCGGCATGCCGTCACTATTCCGCCTACTCGCCGAATTCCGTCTTCTGGCCGCTAGCTTATATCCGATGTGTTTTTTTTCTTTTGAAAAGCGTTCAGTGGAAGAAACACCTATGTAATACGCTGGCGGCTCACCAGCGGGAAGTTGGTCTCCAGACTACATCTTTTGAGGTGGTAACGAAGCTATATGAAATCATCGTCTTGCTAGAAGGCTATCAGTAAGAAGAGAGGTGTGGTTTAGGGTGTAGCATACAGTTGAACTTGGTATCAGACTGATATGTTGATTCGATGAATAGGTACTAACGAGATCCAGAATTGAAAGCTGCCGAGCTGCCATATTTATATTAATCAAGAATCTTAGCAATCATGGATATGAAAAATACTGATTAAAGCACGATTTCTCAATAATTATGCAAAGTATCATGTGCAAAATCAATTTCTGGAATACTTTTGTATATATACTTCTAGATAATACAAGTTTTGAGGAACACATTTTAATATAAAAAATAAGAATTCTGTATTATATAAAACAAACATTGGAAACAACAATTCAACATAAAAGAAATCTAGATTCAACCACACTATAATACGGTACACAGGAACAACATATAGACACAGAAAAGTCGACCAATTTTTTCTCGTAATAGAAGTATTCATTTTTTTCCCTACGGTGCGAGGCCTTCTTTCCTCTCTATCCCCAGCAAGTTCAAACAGGTTGGTCGATTTCCACATTAGTAGAGTAATATGCATTTCCCCTCAAGGTGCCTATGAAGAATGGAAGTTTGAATAATTATATAGAAAAAACATAACATTATCGGATAAAGTACCCCTCAACACAAAACAGTATTTATGGAAGAACTCATGTCAAGCTGTGAATCAATCAATAACAAAATAACAATTTGATGAATATCACAATATTTTATCAATTTTGTTCTACTGGAATGATATAAGCACAAGTATATACAGTGGCGGACATAAGTATGGAAAAGTCCTAAAATTTGAAAAAACTCTGATCCTGCATCAGTTATCAAAGAAGTGATCAATCCATTTGTCACTTGTCAGTTTACCTGTCCTGACGATTTTTTTCAAAAAATTGTTTAGTGTTCTATTTTCACGTTCATAAAAGGCTACCTATTTTTCTAATTTTTTTCTGTACAACTTTTGATAAGAATTGCTAGCACCATTCAAAAGAGGGACAAAAGTTATACCTTTACTTTCTGAAAATTTCAACAAAGGATAATTCAGGAGATAATCTAGCAATAAAATGTTAAACTTTTCAAAAATGACCCATTTTGCATGATATGGGTCATTTTTGCCAAGTTCGAAATTTTAAAGCTAGACTATTCTTTGTTCAATTATTATGAAATTCTCAGGAAGTTGATGACTTTTGCCTCACTTTTGAATGGTGCTGGCCATTTTTATCAAAAGTTACACAATTTTTTTTTATTAAAGTAGCCTTTTTTGAACGAGAAAAAAGGGAACTGAACATTTTTTTTAAAAAACATTTTTTTTTCAAATCGCCAGGACCTCTAAACTGACAAATGGATTGAAGTTTTCAAATGCACCATCACTTCTTTGTTAACTGATGCAGGGTCAGGGTTTTATCATATTTAAGGCCCTTTCCATACTTATGTCCGCCACTGTATATGTATATAACTGATCTCAGAAGCTACCTGATAGATTTCAAGTTTCAAACATGATTGGAAATAGATAAAATCTTCAATTATTATGGGGTGAAATGATTATACATCATAATGCGACCATATACCCAAATCTTGGAATCTAGAAATTATGGAATGATAGGTATTTATACTAGTATTCAAGTTATCATGCAAACCATTAATAATTACTTGATCATAATTATCCATCATTACCCCTAAACAACGGATTCTTTCAACAAAATACAACTTACAGGAGCAATCCCTGAATCAAATTTTAAACACAGTGAACACACACAACACAACCAATAATTATTGTACTGTCTCGAACGATAACTGATCGAAATAATAGAATTAGACTGATGCAATGGCCAATGCCAAAACATAAGAGCGTGGCTTGGCTTGGTGCAACTACAGCTGTTTTGTGTGGTTTCCACTAACAAAAAGCGGAAAAATCGAAATCAACGAAACTATCTCGCGGATAGCTGGTGATCTGCAAGCGCCCAAAGGAGTCACGGAGTTGGCGATGGCGGCGTTTTGTAGCCGACGGATGTCGCTCTTTAAGAAGGCGCCCTAACGATGGTGGGCAACCGACTTCGTGCCGACTTCGATTAGAAAGCTCAAAATTGCATATCTTTGTATAGCATATGATTATAGCGGGTTTGCCGATGAAGCCTTTCCGAACCGTCGCCCAGCCGCCAGTTTTGTCTAGCGGCCGCCACTCAACCGCCGGCTAAGTGTTTTGTTGGAATGATAGGATAGGGGATTTCGGATCAGTGTTTCCGAAAGTGCCCTTTGACAGAAGATGAGACAGAAAACAAAGAAAGGAACTCCGATACGTACGATAGTATGCAATAGTAGACACTTTAAGCAAACCCAACATTTTTTACGTATCCGCATCTAGATCCGTAAACGAATCGACATACGTTGATCATATAAAAACCCGCTTAAGCAGCGATCGGTTCTACGTATACGGAACGGATTGGTGAAACGTCAAAGTTGTCAAACTTCGCGTTTTGTAACCTATATATTGATTTTTGTTTATATTTTTGGTTTGGTTTGGATGTTTGTGTATTTTTCGTTTATCCGTTTTGAAGAGCTTTTGTTATAATTATTCGATTAGTTGAGATGCGTTCTCAGATACGGATACGATAAAAGGCCCGCAACGATACGTGCAACGGAACGAATCGGAACCCCCGCATCTATTCTGAGCATGCGCAGATTGATGCGGATACGGATCCGTTTGAAATTTAGGACGTGCTCAAAGTGTCTAGTATGCATTTCAATGCTTAAATATAAATCAAAATGATAACGCAGTAATTATTGTGAAAACTTGCATAAGAGATTTGAGTGTTTATATGGAAGGTGTTATTTAATACATAACAACTGTCAAAGATAACCTAGCCTGAACCTGAAAAATCCCTCCTCAAAACTAATCACTCCAACAAAATACTTTGAATTCATCAGGAGGTATATTATTTTCACTTTCGTTTTCACAAAACAGTAATTTTAAAACCCAAATAACAAAAAAGTGAGGTTTGTTTGTTTCCTTCTCGTCGTGATCATTCAACCTAGTTTTAGTTAAGTGCATGAAAGTTAAAAGTTGGGAACTTTTACGCTTATGCATAATAGTATTAAGCTGATAGGGGTGATAGTTCTCATAGAACGAGAACTTTTTCCCAAGAAAATTTGCGGGTATGGGTACCCAGACTTTGCATGTATTGAAGTTGGGAGAGGAGTAAAACTCCAGAAGAGGAGAGGGGAGAGTGGGGAGTAAATTAATGTTTTGATTGTTGATTCTTATGCATAATATGTTATGCTTTAACTTATGTACCTCTTTTTCTCTGATGTAGACTGGCCTTTACGGGCACATACTTGGCAACGTTGACAGCTTATTTCTGTCAAAAGTCAAACTGTCAGATGTCAATAATGTCATAGCATTTTTGTTTTTTTAGGTTTTGTTTACCTATAAAATATTATTTTGATTATTTGACTTTTTATTTTCTTTAGAACATAAACTTATGCTACATACTAGCTTATTAAGTTATCATTCATCTTCAATCATCCACATCTTTTGATATGAGTCGTCAAATTCGAAAATGTCAAAAACAGAAATCTAAAGTTGAGCAAAGTTCGAGACGTAAACGTAAAGTGAAGCTGAAACATCAAACTAAAGGCAAAAGTGCACGGGCACGATTCAATGTGAACATTGTGAACAATAGTCGCATTGGAGTTAAAGTGACTGTATCAAAAACTAAAAAAATACCGGAATCGTCAGGTGAAATTTGTCCAAACAGTGTTCCTATAAAAAGATCAAGAGCTGATCGGATGTCTTATACTAAGAAAGAGTCTTGGAGAAAAACTGGGAGAAAAAGTACACGAACCACCAAATCCGACACTAACTTGGAATTCAGACACTTTGAGAATCTGTTCATCAGATTGGTCAGATATGATTATACTCCTGTAACACCCAGAGACGTTATCGATAGATTTGATGCTTTAGTTGCTGAAAGTGAACCCAAAAAGAAAAATATGACATGTATACCTCTTCCCGAAACATCTAGAGTAAACAAGGACAGTGAAACAAAAGGACTTGATCATGAAGCACTGACAAATAGAAATCGAATGCTTATCAGCAAATGTGAGAGCAAGAAACTGGAGGAGATGCTGCGAAAACAGTTGCAAGTGAAACAGAAAAAGGCTTACAAAGATGTTGATATGGAGAATGAAAAGTTAAACTCAGATGTGTAAGATTTATTTAATTAGGTACCTACTAGCTGACCCGACGAATTTCATACCGCCTCATCCTCATAATGTTGTGTAAAGTAAAACCATATTCCTTTTTTGCGTGAATGTTTCCAATGTTTTAATAGTTTCTGCCAATTGGGGTAGAGACAAATCCAACAAATCAAAAATCCTCACAAAAATCATAAAAATCGGTTGAGCGTTTTTTTATAGTACGAGATACGATATTAGAAATACAGGGTGTCTCACGGTCACACGGTCTATGTTACGTTAGACGTTTACGGAAAACTAGACATAGGATCGACCTGAAAATTTGGCTGAGCCCATAATCGAGTATGATCTATATTTTAAAATTATTTTCAGTTTTGCAGTGTTGCCGCTTCTTTCCAAAAGTCGTAACAACTTTCTTATTTTAAATGGACCACCCTGTATATTATTATTTTTTTGGATTCCTTGACTGATTCTAATCACTTTTGCTTGATATACTCCTATACCTATCGGCAGCGGTTTTCGAGATATAAATTGATTTATAATATTTTTGTCGTAAAACACATCAGTGGATTGAGTTCAATAGTTTCGTACTTGAAAACGGTGGAGAGTTGAAATTGCTATGCCGACTAGAGGAAGGTAGGTTTATATGGTTCCAATGGAGAAACCGATCTGAAAATATACAGGGGTGCTTCAAATTTATTAATCTTTTTCCTTCACACAAAAATGATAAAAAATCAATTTTTTCAAATGGAACCCCCTGTATATTACTTGAAAAATAAAAAGGCCAATAAATTTCCTTTCAAATGGTATCCCTTGTTCCTATACCTAAACCTTCAGGATCTACAAGAAAAATGCATTTTACTAAAAAATAAATTATATTGGTATACATGATAATGAAACATAATGTAGTTTCTAGGGCAACCTCGGGGGCCACCTATAGTTGCCAGGTCACACAGCAATAACAATTTATTTTTAGTAGCAAACTGCAACTAAATTATGTTTCATATCAATAATACCAATATAATTTATTTTTTAGACAAACGCATTTTTGTTGTAGAACCTGAAGGTTTAGGTATAGGAATATGGGATACCATCTGAAAGGAAATTTATTGGTCTTTTCATTTTTCAAGTAATATACAGGGGGTGGTATTTGAAAAAATAGCTTTTTTATCATTTTTGTGTATAGGAAAAAGATTAATAAATTTGAAGCACCCTGTATATTTACAGATCGGTTTCTCCATTGGAACCATATAAACCTACCTTCCTCTAGTCGGCATAGCAATTTCAACTCTCCATCGCTTTCAAGTACCAAATTATTGAACTCAATCCACTGATGTGTTTTACGACAAAAATATTATAAATTAATTTATATCTCGAAAACCGCTGCCAATAGGTCTTGCGATAGGTATAGGAGTATATCAAGCAAAAGTGATTAGAATCAGTCAAGGAATCCAAAAAAATAATAATATACAGGGTGGTCCATTTAAAATAAGAAAGTTGCCACGACTTTTGGGTAGAAGCGGCAACACTGCAGAACTGAAAATATTTTTAAAATATAGATCATACTAGATTATGTGCTGAGCCAAATTTTCAGATCGATCCTATGTCTAGTTTTCCGTAAACGTCTAAGGTACCATAGACCGTGAGACACCCTGTATATACCTACCATTTTCATTTCAGACTAAGCATTATACTATACCTACCCTCATCTATTATTTGATGCTAATATACACTGTGGGCCAAATTAAGTTATAACATAATTTGAGGCTCAATAACTTTTTTGTTTGTTTACAGATTTTGATGATTTTCAGATATGATATTAGTCAATATGTTCTGGACAAACCCTAAAATTGAGCTTCCGAATTTTGTCCAGTACCGGAACTGCAACGTTTTAATGAAATTGGTGCATTTAAGCTTGTTGCAAAAACGAGCTGCTCTACTCACAGACCAACTGATTTATTTTTTGTGAAGGGCATCAGTGAGAAAAGGTATTCTGGAAATATTAATATTCTAGAACCATAACCTAAAAAAAGATGTTTCTCTCAGTATTGGTACGGTAGTATCGAGTTCAATGGTATTATAGTGCTTGTCAGCATTAAAAATATTTCACTTCATTTTGATCAAAGTTTCTTGGAATTCCATAGCTACGTGAATTGTTTATTAAAGATTTTTCGAATTTTTGACATTTTAAAACTAGAATGGAAAAAGATTTTTTTTTAATAAACTTGGTCAAATTTTACTCGATAATTTCAAAGGCGCGACATTTTCATGCACCCATATTCGTTTCAATTAACCGTTCAATCACGATTATCTTTCGGGGGTAATTGCACAAGTGCATCAAAATTATCGATGACCGAATGTAGTTTTTAAAAGGCAATAAGCTTGAATGCAAAATTATCTGATTATTTTGATGCACGAGTGTAATTTAGGTAGAAAATTACTCGAATTAGGTAACTAATTGAATCAAAGAATATAATATTTACCATTTTTTTCAATGGATTGTATTGTTTCCGTTCCAAAACGTGAAATTTTATCGAACATTTCCTACCAATCAATTCTAACCAATCATAGGCTTGCATTTTGTTATGTTGCTATGGCAACGACCTAATTTTATCGGAAATTTCCCTGCTCATAATCACGTGACTGAAAGATTAATAAGTGGAAATTTCCCTGGCTTTGGCTGTACGCATCTGGATGTACTGGATGTAGCTCCCATATGATTACAGTGTTGCCGTCCCCACTCTCCCTAACAATCCCAACCCAACCCAACTTTCACAGACAGAGATAAGGCAAACGGCAACACTGTGGTTGGTGCATGGGAGCTACATCCAGCCGCGAGTGCTTGACAGCTGTTAAAGACAAATATTTTTGATAAATGATTTATTTTCAACTTCCAATACAAAGTTGCAATGTTATCAATTATGGACAAGATTGATTATAACTTCCAAATGTTTTATAAAATCCTGATTCCCTTCTTTCTTCCTCAATGGCGATTAGAGTAAGGAGCCGTTGGTTTCTTCCACTAAATGCGAGGTGAGTCCAGCCGCTACTATTAAATCTTCTCAAATAGTCTTGGCATGAAATTTTCTCGCCGAATCTCCCTAGAGCTCGAATTAATAATCCGGAAATTTGTTCTCGTTGCGAATTTTTCAAGAAAATTCGCAACTCGACAAAATTTCCGGAAATAATTCGAGCTCCGGGGAGATTATAAGTGAAAAACTCTATCAAAATACGAACTGTCACACTTGAAAAATAAACAAACTTAGGCGTTGTTAGGTGGTTGTGAAGGAGCGTGACCATGGATATGTAAACAATGCAATTTTCGATTACTACTGTGCAATTTTCGAAGGTAATACCACGAGTGCTTAAAAATTACCGATAAATTTTCACGGATGCGTGTTTTCTCAAAATTTCACGAGACCAAAGGTCGAGTGAAATTTGTAGAGAAAACACGCATGAGCGAAAATTTATCCGGTTTTAAAGCACGAATGGTATTTAGAAGAATATTTCACGAATTCTAGAATATAACTTCACTAAATTCGCGTTGCCATGGCGATTGCCCTGACGACGTGGTTAAATGTGTCGAAAAATTGTCGTTGCCATATCGATTGCTCTGACAACGTGTTTATTTGTGTTGCCATGACAGAGTGGTATTTTCGATTTGGTGTTATCGCTGTAAGCCTCCGAAAATTCAACTGCTCTTATGGGATTTTTTGTACATGAGTGGAATATTCAAATAAAGAACCATGTCTACTTATTGAAAATCAAATAGGCAAACTCTAGAATCTCAAAAATTTTAAAAATTGTCAACAAACATTCCATGTTGCTATGGATTTTCAAGAAACTTTGATCAAAATGAAGTGAATTAGTTTTAATGCTGAAAGCACCATCATAAAGGAAAAAACCGGGGAAAAAACATCGTTTCTTAGGTTATGGTTCTAAAATATTGATGTTTTCAGGAAACCTTTTCCCACTAATGTCCTGCTCAAAAAATATATCAGTTGGTCTGTAAGTAGCGTAGTTCGTTCTTGCAACGAGCTTAAATGCACCAATTTCACAAAAACGTTGCAGTTCCGGTCCTGGAAAAAATTCGGAAGCTCAATTTTAGGGTTATATCCAGAACATATTGACTAATATCAAATCTGAAAATCATCAAAATCTATAAACAAACAAAAAAGTTATTAAGCCTCAAAATAAATTCTAACTTAATTTGGCCCACAGTGTAGGTACCTAGTTTGGATGTTGAATAAAAGTTCAAATGTTAGATAATTGCTTTAAAAATAAATTGCGAATGGGTTGTCTAGCAAAATCCGGGGTTCTACTTTTATACAGGGTGTACAAATTAAAACAATCACGATCAGTATTATGGAAACGGTAGGACTCGCGGTTGGATATACAGCAAAGTTGAAATCATGGCAAAGTTGAGTATTTTGGTACTCATTAGAAAGCCGTTGGAAAATCTAAAAAAATCCTAATACTTCCGGAGATATCCGGAAAAAACCGAATTTTGTAAACGGTTTTTGTGTTTTCCTGAGTATATGAGAAAAAATATTTTGAAACAACTGTTACATCTTCATAGACACTTTTTTCCTCTACAAAATGGCGTTATCAAATTTATTATCCGACGTTTCGTCTCCGAGCAACCATCATAATTTTTTTTTTAAATAGACGAAAAATTTCGTTCTACGCTTGATATACTCTTATTTCAATTCTAATTCCAACGACATATCACACTTGACATTTATTCGACTTTTCGAGCTAATAATATCGCCATCATTAATATGAATTGACGATGTTTGGGAAGGAACGAGACGACGGATCAAAAATCTGAACACGTCATCGTTTAGAATAGAAAAAAAAAACAATAAACATGTGAAGTCTTTTTCGATCCATCTCTCTTGGTTACGTCAGGAAAAAAAAATTCAAAAATTCAAATTTGCAAAGTGGACTCAAAATCTCGCTCACGATTATCCGAAATAATGTGGATTTCGGATAATGCGGAGATTGAGAAAAACCTTCAATTACATAAAAAATGATGTATTTTGTAAAGGAAACATTAATTATATGGTGATATACATAAATTTTAACAAAACATGATAATGTACTCGTATGCACATATCACTCAAAATATAGGAAACTCCCATACTATAGTTTGAAATGAAGTTCGCCAGCGCCCTACAACGGGTAGTCCTCGTACTTTTGACTTTTTTTCTCAAAAACGTAAAGAAATCTGTTTTCATTGCATACGGTGGAGCCATCTATTGGATAAAATAGGATTTATACCACGTTCAAAATTATGATTCAAATATTTATCACAAGGTAGGTATATCAAAAGTTATCCTGGAAAAATGCATAATTATTTTTCAAAAACGTTCATTTTATAATGTCCAAAAACTATGTCCTAGACAAATACAACCTATGCATATTTTTCAGTTTATAACTTTTGATAAGCCATGTGAATCAATATTTAAATTAAATTTCGAATTGTGAGTCTATGAAATGCAAACCACAAAATTTAGGACTTGTATACCCAGTTGTGCTTCAGTTTTGTTGTTCAAAATCGGATTTTGAACATGCTGAACCAATTTTTCCAAAACAGTGGAAGAACTTTTATTGGGAAGGAGGTGTTTTGTTCAAAATATCCACACATCCAGGAAACGATACATGGGTCGAGATGACTTTACGGACAGTGGATTTTTGAAAAAACAAAAGCGTCACCCTCAAATATACGTCTAAATAAGTCAATTAAAGAAAAAAAAATTGCGGTAAACACACAATTTGAGTCAAAAAATAAAATTTAATTCCCATGAAAATCAAAATTTTAATTACAACGTTGCCGGATATTCATCTACCATATAGAGAGTGATGTCGCTAACGCGACATCAAATTTTTTTACCAAACACAAACTAACCCATAATTGAATATTATCTTCTCTGGTCTGAATCGATAATCCGAAGAACCACTGGCAACGCTGTATCACCTTGACGAGCTACATCTAACAAACTGTCAAAAGAAACATGTCGTCGAACATAAATCCCATACATAGATTTAAGCGATATTTTAGCTTACAAATGAGTTCTAACAAATATTGGTGCTTTATTTCGATTGATCCTCACGTATAGAAGGTAAAATATTGCTATCAATTTGAGTTCTTAGTGAATCTTTATGGCAAAATTGAAGAAAATACTGTCCCTAAAGTCATCTGTAGCCCGATACATTTCTCAAAGAACTCACGATAAGCTCACATTATAGACCAATCCAAGGTTCAAACACAAATTTCAAGATGATCCACGTACTGAAAATTGGAAACTTTCGGCACAAAATTCAAATTACACGTGAAATGACAATTACGTCTAAGGTTAGGGATTGGTTAATTATGGCAACCGTTGGTAAGGAAAACCTCCGTCTCTAGCGCCATCCAACGGGTAGTCCTCTTAACAAATCCGACTTGATTAACTGGTTGCCTAAAACTTGATTTACATTGGCTCCCATTCAAGTTTCCTATATATTTTGAGTGATATGTGCTCGTATGCATTCACACACCGGGTCACACACCTAATACATATGTACAGGGTTATTGATTATAAATGCCTCCCCCCCATCTAACTATTTAATTTGACGTTTTAGGAAAAAGTGTTCCAAATTAAAGTTTCATGGTTGTACAGGGTTATTGATTAGTGAAGATATTCTATCCTGAACTAAACTAGTGAAGATATTCTATCCTAAAAAACAGACAAACATTTCACAAACAAAACCACACTGAGTGTTGTAGTGTAGAAAAGTGTGCACTAGTGGAGCATAACAAACACACCTGATATTGTCATATGTCATTACTCAAAATCAAAACTATCAAGACTTTGACATTTCCAGTCACCAGTTGCACTGACATATGCGCATGCGCGGACGGGAAAAACAACCGTATAGAGTCACTGTAACCGTAATCATCGCTATCTCTCTCTCTACTCCATGCATATAGGCCACATATAGGCCAATGAGTTAAAAATACATAGATATCTGTAACTATCGTTATATCTACTTGATTCACTTCCAATAATGAGCGGGTCCGATCCAGGTACGTGGTATGGAGTTCAATAAGGGTTTTCCAGGAAAGGTCTGAGGCGCACCTGGTGAGCAGCCGGAACGACTCAAACTCGATTTTAATCGTTCCTGTCATCGGGGTGTGAGACACCTTTCCCTGGAGCAACCCCATATTGACAGTGGATAAATGTCAAATGAGACAAGTTTCGAAATATCTATTTGATTTGACGGTTTTTTGCAAGTTTATTTTAGTCGTGCAATGATAAAAATTACAAAAGCAATAAACACCAAAAACGAGATAGGATAGGTGAAAGTTCCACTTATTAAAATAAATGACACTGTCAACTTTACAAGTCCCACTGCACCCTGTTGCGTTCCAGTAAACATGACGGCTTGAAGACTCGGTGCGCCACGCACATGAGCTGTACCAAGGTCACTCACTCGTTCCTAGAAAGCAACTAAAGTGAGCCACATTAAGTTTTCCATAGCAACATGATTTATTAAGATATTGTAGTATAAATGGTGGAAAATGAAACTTTGGAGTGGAATTAAACGGAAACGGCTAAACCAAATATCAACTGATATGGTATATGTATTTGAAATCACAAAATTAAGATCTAATTTTTGACAAAAATATACGGGGTGTCCCATTTGAAAAACTCAAGAATCTGGAGATCTACTTCATCTATTCCGATGCGTTTTTATTTTCTTCGACTTGAGAGTCTGAATCTGAATCCTTATCAAATTTACTTTAACTTTGATCACTAAAACTTTTTTTTAGGACGAATAATAAGAAAGATGTCCACTGGCCAAAATATAACAGAACACCTTGTACAATCAAATTCTTAACACTGAACAAAAACACACTCATGTATTCTTGCTCATTTGTATGAATAGAATTTTGTTTACCTTGAAATAGAAAATGGTTCATACTGTTGTTTGCCACTGTGGAGTGGAGTGACTAACCCGACTCTGTTTTATGCAGGGTAAGTCTGAAGAAAGTGCGCATTTTGTCATGATCTATAGAATACAGGGTGCCACAAATTCGAGTGCATGCATGGGGATCTCAGTTATTATAAGAGATACAGGGTCGGTTAATTGGTTGCAAAGTTGCGCATTTTCATGGCCAACAAAATGCCGTTTTGAAATTTGAAAAATTCCTACTACTTCCGTAGATATTCGAAAAAAACGAAATTTCGCAAAAACGTTATTATCATTTCCTGAGTTTATTTGGGAAGATATTGTAAAATGAATTACATTTTCTCATTGCCACTTTTTCTCCTCTAAAAGATGGCGGTATCAAATTGAGAATCTGACGTTTCGTCTTTGAACGGCCATCATCAAGTTCTTTTTTTTTAATACGGACCTGGATTTTTTATTTTATTTTTAGTTATCTTTTGACGTCCTTGAGGCATTGAGGTAATAAGATGAGGGTGTAGAGCAATGAGTTGCCTTAGCAACGTCAATATTTTCAATTATTTTTCATCTATTATTGTTATTTTCAATATTTTGTTAAAATGGCAATATTCTTGAACACTTGCAGAAATTGATTCAGTTTTTTATATGTTTTTTTTATTGTCCGTGTCATTTGTAGATTTAATTTAATTTCATCAAATGTATCGTTATTGGATGTTATTTCGATTTTGGTTCGGTCAATTAAGCTTCTTTAGTTGTGCAAGTTTTCTCATAAGAATAACGTGTCGAATATAGATGGATTTATGAACCAAACTATGATTTAGGGAGAAAACGGTTGCATAACTAATTTTCTCTGGTATTATTTTTTAAATGACTATTTTCTTCGACGGTTGCGATACCTCAATACATCAAGGACGTCAAAAGATAATTAAAAATAAAATAAAAAATCCAGGTCCGTATTTAAAAAAATGATGATTGATGATGATCGAAAATCTGACGTTTCGTCTTTGAGCGGCAAAGACGAAACGTCAGATTTTCGATTAGGTACCACCATCTTGTAGAGGAGAAAAAGTGGCAATGAGAAAGTGTAATTCATTTTACAGTATCTTCTCAAATAAACTCAGGAAATAGTAATAACGTTTTTGCGAAATTTTGGTTTTTTTCGAATATCTTCGGAATTTTTTAAATTTCAAAACGGCATTTTGTTGAGCATAAATATGCGCAACTTTGCAACCATTTAACCGACCCTGTATCTCCGTTCCGTTAGAATAATAATCATTATAAAAATACTATTTTCGATCTTTTGTCTGTAAATTCGAAACGCCGCAAGCGATCAAACAAAATGTTCAGGGTTTTGCGCAACACTTTGAGCAGTTGTTATGAAATCATTTGTTTTTCCATTTTTTTTAGAGCTTGAAATAAGTGACTTTTTCTGCATTACCTACATTGATATTTTTTTTTATCTTGAAAATGACGCATCCAAGAAGAAAAACTCGAGTAACCTTTTTTGATCAAAATTGAACGGGAAATCAAATCATGGTTTCTACCTCGGTTTTTACTTTGTGAAAACTCTATGGTTTACTTTTTTTTTTTGATAAAGGAAGTATGAGTCGCTCTAGGTCCGGCCCTGGAAAAGTTAACCTCAAACGAATTTCTCAAGAAGATGCTATAGAACCCCGGATATACTCCCTTCCCTGAAAGTTTGAACAAAACCGCTTGAGGCCTTTTCGAATCTACAGACAAAAAATCGTAATTTTCCTCAACTTTCAACACTCTGTATTTTTTTTAACGAGACGTTTGCGGACACAATATGTTCATTCACAGAAAATGATTATCCTGCTATACTCAGCCATACTCTATACACCATGTCAAAATGCGACCTTTTTTCAGTCTCACCCTGTATAATGAAATTATACAGATTGATCTAAGGATTGATCGAATTCGGAATGGATCTGTTTTTTTTTTAAATTCGAACACGTGACACCCTGAATATGGACGATTTGAGTAAATTGGAGTAGCTTCGATCAATTTTGCTTTCAGAAATTTTGAACTCTATTTCGATTCTACAAATATTTGCGAATCTACATTCAATAAATCATATTCTAGTCCAATTTTCAAAGATTATCATAAAATAATGTCCTATTTATATTATGTATAAGTTATTTGTTTTCCGTATTTCAGTTTGGACACCTATGAAAAAGTAAAAGACGACGAACAAAATATTTTAAAATGTCTAATTTGCAATAAGACTCTATGTGATAATTATCAAAAAATGTGTCTACATTATCAACTCAATCACAAAGACGTAACGATCCAAGAAATATATTTCTGTGATGTGAGAGACTGCAAATTTAAAACTATACACAAAGGTAATTGTTGTTGATATCAGTGACAACATTTCTATTTCAATATTCAATCTTCAAGATATGCTGATATGGCATACACGGAGCCACTTGCTCGCTTCAAATCTCTTGGAAGAAGAAGAATATTACTGTTGTGAGTGTGACGAATTATTCGATCATAGAGAAGATTTGGATATACATGTGAAAGAGAAACATAGAAATGAGAAGGTATTTGACACATTTTACTCGAAATCTTCACTTTTGGATGTTTTTGTTACAGGAAGAATATCCCTGCAATACTTGCAAATTTGTCACCAACTCTCAGTATCAACTACAATCACATATATTCAAATGTCATGTACCTGATGATATGAAACCTAGCTACAGTTGCAATATTTGTGGATACCAGCTTTCATCTAGACGTAAGACAATTTATTAGCATTATGATACAGGGTGTTGCACAATTAATGGACCAACTTATATATTTTGGGTAAAAATATAACGATTGAGCTCAACAACTACCGGTCAAAACTCAATATTTACTGGGACTAGTTGTAGTCAAAAAGCAATAATAATTAATTTTTTTCCTGAACAAGTTTGAAAGTTTTCCCTAGATTTGATGAAATGATGTGTGTATGTACAGTGCCATATTATGATACAATACTGACTTACTGATGAATCCAATTTCGGGACGAAACCGGTATAAGGAGGGCACTACTCACATGGATGTAACTCTAGACATGTATTACGGTTCTGTACCAACCTTTCCGTTTAACACAATAGAGAGATTCCTAGTATTATTCGTGTCTCCATATCAATATATCTCTAATAATATTTGTATAATTGTCCAGATGAATTAACACATATTGCATATTTTGTTAAATCAATTCTATCTGATGTTAGCTTATAATCAATCATTTCTTTTCAGGGTTTTTGAAAAGGCATCTTGTGATTGTACATTTGCAAAAGTAACTTCTACATATGGGCAAGTGGAATTCATACTGCTCCTCCCAATTACCCATTCGGTATTTATGTAAGATAACAAATTAATGATTGTTAAATGTTGGTTTTTCAAAAAGTTTTAAATACACACCAAATTTCTCCAAATTTTCAATATTACACTCCTGGACAAAACAAAAACGAGTTTATGCAATATATTTATTCTAAAAGAAAAAAGAACGCAATTCACAACAGTAACACAAATTATGAATATAACATGTAATAAACAGATAAACAATCGTTCCAAGTGGAAGTGACAAACCGGGATCATATGCTACCATCTACATTGAATTTGGTGTAAGCGTGACTTTGAACACAAATTCAATGTATGATAGTAGCTTATGATTTCCGTTTAGCAAGCGAAAATCTGCCACTTCCACTTCGAAGTGAAATTGAACGTAAAGCTCACGTAATACTGGTTGTCGGCTACGTACAAGCTTCCCTAACATCTCCCACACATGGGGTTCAGATCAAGACTTTGTGAAGGGCAATTTGACAACTCTTGCGACATGAGGCTCGCCATTATCGTGCATTGAACAAAAACTATCACCAAAAATGGAACAAAGAGAATGACGGTGCCCACAACTTGACAAAAAATGATCAAAATCCATTATTCAAGACTGAATTGGAACCAATTTTTGTTTGTCCAGAAGTTTATGTATAGTTAATATAATGTGTCATTCATGATATACCTACATATTTTGATTTCGAAAAAACAACAATGGAAAATGTTGGTGCCTGAATAGTATTTTATTTAACGAGCATATAATGGGCCAAATATTACACGAGATTAAAATCTATATCACGAGCCGAAGGCGAGTGTTATTAATTTTATTCGAGTGTAATATGTTCATTATATGCGAGTCAAATACAATGCTTTATCTACAACTGTCAAAAAATTTGGAAAAAAAAGTCACTAAATAAAGCCAAAAATAGTTGTGTTTGAGCCCACTGCCCGTGAATAAAGAACCTGCCCCTGGATAAAGAACTATGATCGCTGCGTTACTTGTAATACTCGCTTATGATTGGCCCACTGCCCGTGAATAAAGAACCTGCCCGTGGATAAAGAACTATGATCCACGGGTTTCTCTCAGGCCGTGTTATATGTGGAACATTCTATAGATGGTTGCATAAAACAACTATTTTTTGACAGTTGTAGATAAAGATTTTTTTTCTATTAGTCTATAGTTAGTTAATTGGAATGGAATATACTATGTGTAATGTTTTTATGGTTATTATTCGTACTGTACTGTTAAATTTTATTATGAAATTATTACCGTTGGAAGAATTGGTTGTCAAAGTCTAAGAAAAACTGTTAGGTTTATATAATAGCTGTTTGCTTTTGAGTTATTAGAAGAAAATAAAAGATTCATCACTCTCAAACAATTTCAAAATTTTGGAAAATGTTGTTCATAAAAAAATTCATAAGGGATGTGATGTTTATTGTGAAAAATTAGAAGCTTTTTTGTCTTCAATCTATAGAAAAAGTGATGTCATGATCTTTTTTCAAATAATGATGCTTGAATTCAGTTGGATGATGCATGCAAAAATGATTGAAAATAAGTTTTCAAAACGCGAAAAATAACTACTGTGAAAACACTCTGAAATAAAAATGTAAAATTCTAAAAGACTTTTTAATTGATTTTTCAGGGTTTTTCTTAACGCTGCTTGAATTCTTTCACATAAAAATTGTCTGTATCAAATTATTATATTAGAGTAATATTATGTTTAATAAAATGTATTTTCTATGTTGAACGGAAGGTTATTCCATTATCTTTTAGATGTAATAGGATACCTACCCAAATAGTTGTGTTCAATAAAAATATTTTTCGATTTCTTCATAATCATTTTATTCACAAAGTTCTGCCTGTGTACAAGAATCATCTTTCATTTTTCACAGTTTCGAAGGTTTTTTTTTCAAACGTATCGAAGTTACGACAAGATGATTTTGGATTTAGGTAAGTCGCATTCAAACTCAGAGTTATACAAATAAATTATAGAGGGAGTAAACGTTACTCTGTACGTAATTAGAATCAAGTAAAAAAATTTATTAATTCTCAATATTTTGCAAACACCGCAGTTATTTCTCTATTTCAATTCGTAATTAGAGTGATAGGTGTGTCTGTGACCTTTACTGATTTTGCGCACATTGAATTCTTTTGATTTGTTTTGTTGGTGAATCACAAACGCATATAAATCAGGACAAATCTGATTTCATCGCATGATACAAAAACAATGGTATGCTGACTTGTTGTCGTCCCAAATTTTGCGCATAAAGTCTCCCAGAAGAAATGCAGATTCTTCGTCTGCCATCCACGAAAGCTAGAGTTGTACGTACGGCCCTGCAACAATATTCAACTGCGAATATGGAATACCTACATGAAGATATAGGACATTCGAGCGTGGCAAAATTTTCTTTTTTCTGTTATTTTTTTTGAATGAAACAATCAAGTGAGACCGGTTTATTGTATTATAAAGGTGAACGAAAATCAACGACCTACTGGCATGTTTTCTTCTGTCACTGCGGTGACCTGGAGGACTGTTGAATGTTGCAATGTTGTTGCACCCACATAATGGAGATACTTTTGAATATTTATTGAGATTTCATTGAAAATGTCATCAAAATGACCTGAGTAGCACAATTCCCCTTATTTAAACGGAACGGAAGCTTCATGTTTGGGACACCCCTTATATAAAAAAGACATTTTGCGAGTCATAATGACTACATACCGTGTGTTAAAATCAACTTCTTTCAGCAGTTCAACTGTGAAGTAACAAATTCATACAAAGTCGCAATGATTACATTTGACTATTCTCAATGACATAATATGATTTAAATGACTCAATTACATTTAACCTTTCTCAATTACATTTGATAGATTCTCAATTTATTTTTATCCTTCGCTATCAAATTCGATATATTATTCGAAATGTCAAATTGCCAATTCTCAAATACATTTGATTTATTCCCAATGTACTTTTACTATTCTCGAAATCAGGAGATATATTCGTTATTTGTGGAATAGGTGTAGACGTCCGTACTTAACATCCCCTGCTGAAGAGCGATAACTATTTGTGTGCTTTTTCCATAGATACGAGAATGGACAATTTGCATACATTTTCAAATACCTAACTTGAAATTTTATATATACTGTATATGTCCGGCGATGGTATATCCAATGGATCAAAAATTTAATTTTTCGAGAAAGTAATTCTTTTTAAAAATGTTTGCTTGCTAAAAAAATACGATTGTCGATGAAAAAAATGAAAGCATAGTCCCAAATCTTGCACACGCATCATAAACAACGTGGATGCACCGGAATCCTCACGGCACAGTTGAAGACGGTCTTCCTTCGAGCTGTCTCCACACAACAGTCACAATAAAAAAAAAGACTAAAACCAGAAGACCTAATTTCCAGTATATTGCTAGAAAAATAACAATTGGACGTGTTACGTACTGTTTCTATTTTGAAGTAATGTGAAATAAATTAATGTGTATTGTTAGCAATGTTAACTAATGAATTACATTTTGGCAAAATCTTCTGAAAAAAGTACCTTCCTAACTCTTGAAAAATATCCTATACACAGGGTGGTACATTAGTGTGTGTAAGTCCATTTTCTCCCTTGTCAAAAGAGATAGGAGAACATTTTCAAGACAAAACTTATAGGGTTCCAGCTGGGTCACAATTTAGAAAAATAATATAATAATAGTATTCCTTAATTGGGATTTCTGGTTCCCAAACCCACACTAACTTCAACTGACATATTATTATCACTGTTTATATTCCTAAATGCTTCCCTTATTCAATCTTCCATATCGTCCTGAGTTTTAGGAAAAACACGGTAAACTTGATCCTTATTGATGCAGCCTCACAAATAAAAATCGGTATCAGTGATACGGAGAATGAACCAGAAATCCCAATTAAGGGGTACGGTTTTGACATAATCAAAGATTGCAAGATAACGATACATTTTTCGACATGTGTTCTAATGGCAAAGTTGCAGTGCTTTGAGTGCTTAACAAAACTAGATAACAGCACACAGGGTGTTCCATTTGAAAAAATTGAGTTTCCTCGTCTCTAAATTCGCTAAGTTGGGCCTGCTGTAGAAAACACCCAATACAAATTATAGCGATTCTTTTTTCAAAAATCAATCACTTCGCCTCTTACATTGGAAAATACGCATATTTGCAAGATTCAATTGAAAATCTTTTGTTTTTGTAGCTAATTTACAAACAAAATATTTTTTCCCTAAATTTTAGTAAATCCTCGATAGTCTGACAACACTGCACGTTGTGGTAAATAAAACCACTGTACCATACGTACCATCTTACGCTGAATCCAAATCTCTAATCAAAAGTTGGGGTTGCTATTCAAAAAAAATGTATTTTTTGATGCCACGGTTTCCTAGAACACTCTGTATACACAGTAATATTTTTAAATTGTGAGCCTGCTGGAACCCTATAAGTTTTGTCTTGAACATGTTCTCCTATCTCTTTTGACAAGGGAGAAAATGGACTTCCACACACTAATGCGCCACCCTGTACGTTACATTATTGGATTCTACGTGCAATTCTAGGCAGTTCGATGCATTATGTCCTATACTTAAGTATACGAGTTTTTGAGATGTTTGAATTTTCATGTCAAAAATGACGTTTGTGGGCTCCAATAGGGCTGTTTTTCTCGCCGATAGCGTAAGGCGCATGCGTTCTAACCAGGGCAAGTGACAAGCAGTATCGCGTTCACCAGCGTGCTTCTATCCTTGTCTACCTGAAAGTTGAACAATCATAGAGCATGAGGTCTGTCCAGCAATGTGAACGCAAAAGAGATGTCAAAACAAAAATGGCGCTTCTTGACCTATAAGTTAAAGTTCAAGTACTCACGTTTCATTTGTGTATTGTTGAATCCACAAATACGTATTTTACTCTTCATGAAACCCAATTAAAACTCATTCAAACTTGGCACTGACACTAACAGCAATTTAGGGGTTATAAATATTGTCACATGTGACATCATGCACCCAGCCACCAGTTGCCCTAATCGAAGCGCATGCGCGGCCAGAGAAAAATAACTCTATTTGAATGTGAATTTTACCTAAAGAGTGTTTAATAAAAAATACGATCAAGTCACCTATGGATTGCAATTGTTTCAAAAAACGTATGTCCTGGCTAACATCGCAATTATGACATGACATCCACTTTCTAACCGTCACAGATGCCAAGATGCCAAACCATACAAACTAGCCACGACCTACGTTCATGACAGAAAAAGAAATTCATAGGTGACCGGATCGTATTTTTTATTGAACACTCGTTATAAGAGAGCCTATATTATTCAATTTCTTGTTGAAAGGGACCTACTAAGAAATATTTTTCACAACATTTTTACAAGTATTATTACAGGGTGGTCGAATAATAATTTCAAAAATGCAATCGAGAAAACTGCCAAAAATCATTTTTTTTCAAATGAAAACACCCAAACTTCATCATTGTATAGTATTTAGCATTTGAAATAAAGGTGATTTTGAAGTGAACAATGTCATACAAACTTACCATTATTTTCAATGCTGCATAAGATGAAATTTTAAAATTTGGTTCTTTCATTTAAAAAATGGATTTTTGGCAGATTTCTTGATTTCATTTTTGATCTTATTTTTTGACCACTCTGTATTGATAGTTATCAGAATAACGTGAAAAATCTATTATAGTAGTTCCCTTCAGGGTTGCGTTGATTTAAATCGCGATTTTAAACATGATTTTCTTTTTTAAATCGTTGATACAAATCACATGTTAAAAAAAAAATTTTTTTATGACTATTTAATAATAGATGTATTATAAATCCACTTTCTATTGGTTAATGTAACTCGTTACTCATACCAGTGACTTTTTTTCATTACTCATTTGTTTTTAACCAATGAAATGATGTAATCTCAGTACTCCACTGTTTTAGAGCCAATGAGAACATTCGACAAAATGTCAACCAATGATTTTCCAACACATTTTGAAACAGCCCATTTGACCGTCCATACTTGTTTTATAGTCATTGTCACATTGTGTTAACAACCCAACCCAAGTTGAGTGTGACAGTGGTCACTGGTCAAGTTGCGCTGTGTTATAACTTTAAATAAAATATTATGTTCAGGTTAAATAATAATATATCTGAAATATTATTACTATTTCAAAAAAACACAATACAATATGAAAAAAATATTTTAGTCAAAGAAATCCGATTAAAATAAATAAAATCCCAAAATTAAAAAAAAGGACTTTTCTATTTTTTTTCGAAAAAAATCAGCAACACTGGTTAACGCCAAAATCGGCCTATTCACATTCAAATTGAAGCCTACAAACGTCATTTTAGACATAAGAACTCAAATAATTCAAAAACTCGTATACTTGGGTAAATGACATGATACATCATATCTGCCTAGAATTTTCCATAAAATCCAAAAATGTAATAATTTACAGTGTGGTCACTCAAGTCTGCAACATATGGGATTTTTTTTTATTAACTTCACAACCAAAATACAAATATTGCCAAAAGTTGGTGCATGTTCGATAATAATCATATTGGGTGCACTAAGAATGGTTGCAAGTCAAACAGCATACAGGGTAGGTCAAAAAATATGAAAATTGTACAAGAGTAAATCACCCTTATTTCACAAAATTCGGCAAAATGTTATGAAGAAAAATTGTTTAGAATTAAAAGATATGCCTAAATACCAAGTCATGGCTTGCTAAGAAAAAAAAAATTTATTTTTTTCGGACATCTATTTATCTCCTTTATATTCACCCTAAACAGTTGCATGAATTATTAGAAAACAAATCAATTTCGCATAACTTAGTACAAATTTAAGCATATTTAGAAAATTTACCTAAATTTTAAATTTTTTAGAGAATAACAAGCTTCATGTTTGTTGCAACGATATTAAACACAACTTTGAAATATAGCAAACATTCTTTTTCACAAAGTAAAACATTATCAATGATAATATGCATATTAAAAAACTCGCATATAAAGTGATTTTTTTTTTGTGAATTTTGTGATTCCCTAAAAAATTTAAAATGTAATACGCTAAATACGCTTAAATTTGAACTAAGTTATGCGAAATTGGTTGGATTTGAATAATTTATGAAACTGTTTAGGGTGAATATAAAAGAAATTTTTTTTTTTGGGAAATAATTAGATGTTTAAACAAAATTATATTTTTTTTCTAAGGAGGCCATGATTTGGTATTTAGACATAACTTTTTATTCTAAATAACTTTTCTTTATAAAATTTTGCCGAATTTTCTGAAATAAGGTTACTTTACTCTTGTACAATTTTCATATTTTTTGGCCTGCCCTGTATGCTGTTTGACTTGCAACCATTCTAAGTGCACCTTCTATGATCATCGAACATGCACCAACTTTCGGCAATATTTGTATTTTGGTTATGCAGTTTATAAAAAAAAATCCCCTTAAGTGACCGCACTGTATAGTGTGTTTCATTTTGAACAAAAGAATTGACACCTACTTCCGGTATAGCCGGAAGTCGCACAACGTAGCTATCATCCCGTTATAAGAAAGCATCCTTGAAAATATCTTCATACAAATTTTCAGAGTTCCAATCGCTTTATTTCCCGAGATATTTTGATGGACGATCACCGTGAGTCACCCTGTATACAAAACTACTTCTTCAAAAATTTTGAGATTTTGCTTGGGTACCAAGGTCAATGAGAGCAACTCGCCTAAAATATTTTCAAAATGGTGACACTTCCGGAAATACCGGAAGTAGGTCCCAACTTTCTTATTTTAAATGAAACACCCTGTATATTAGTTGATAAATATTTAGATTCCTCGGAAAATTTAAGACATATTTATCAAAGTACAACCGTTTTCAAGCCCTATAATGATAAACAATTTTTTTCTATATGAGAGCCTTAATGATTTAATTTCCAATAAATTTCTTGTCGAATGGAACCTACTATTACACTGAGTAGTATTTTGACTTGATTGTCAATTACGAACATGATGAGCAAAAGAAAATTTCAAAAATTGAATTATAAAAAACATAAAAAGTCAACTTTCTCAAATGCAAACACCCCATTTTCATAATTTTATCCTATTTAGCTTTAAAAATAACACTTTGTATTAGTTTGTCTGTTTACAAAAATGAATAGTATTGGCAATTAAACAGTTTTTTATAACGAAAATACTCTTATTTCTACTTTTTGTTAGTTGGGGATGTTTTCACTGTATTTGAATATATTTCAGCGACTATCTTGCAGATTCTTTATAAAACCATCGTGGAAAAACAATATTCCTGCTTGTAGTTTCACCCTGGCAGGATTAGTAATTTATCAATAAATCTTAAAAAAACACAACAATCCCAATGGACAATTTGCACATTTTTTGGAAATATGAAAAATATAAGGATTAGTAAGTACTGATGCCATTGATGTTTAAAAAAACCACCTACGACCTCTATTAATGTAGTAATCACCGATTAAAGAGCGCCAATCAACATCCACTGGCGCATTGACTGTCATAACTCTCTCTGTATGTAAATTGTCCATTGCAATGGATTGATTTGGTATGTTTTTTTTTCATCTCCGACTTCATAGCCAACTAAAAAAACTTAAGAATAATAGCATTTCCAAAAAATTCTTATAAAAAAATGTTTACCTCGAAAACTATGAATTTCTATAAAAAAACAACCTTAAGTTACCCTTATTTTCAATGGTATATAGGATAACAGGCATTTGAAAAAATTGACTTCGTGGGTTTTGCATAATTTAATTGTGGTAGTTCATTTTTGCTCTCTAGTTATTTACAGTCAAAATATCCACTCAGTATACTATATAGAGTAGGCCCCTAACGACATGGAATTCATTCCATTTTAATTCATAAAGGGTCTCATATAGATAAAATTGGTAATTATTGTAGGGCTTGTGAACGTAATTTTTGACATTAAATTGAAGATATGTCGAAGATGGTTCTATATTTAGGTATTTGACATTATACACAAAATATGCGTAAAATATGCCGGATTATTCAAAAATGAACTTAAATCCAGGGTGTTTCATTCAAAATAATAAAGTTGATACCTACTTCCGGTATTTCTTTAAGTGTCATTATTTTGAAAATATTTTAGGCAAATTATTGCTCTCATTGATTTTGGTACCCAACCAAAATTTCAGAATGTTTCTTCAAGTAGTTTTCTACAGTATGTCCCCGGAAAGGTGTTCAGAGGGCAAATGGACTAAAATTTAAAGATACGACAAAAAGTCATTCTTGTTAAAAGTTTTTGCTTGGTCTAAAAGTAACATCAAAAAAAAAATCTTGAAATATACAGGGAGACAAAAAAAGTAAAAAAATGTGAAAATCACTTGAAAGAATCTGCTGATATTTATTAGTTTTTTTTTTTAAATTTTGGACGGAAAATAATATATATAATCCGAGATTTTTCAAAATCAAACCTCTTGATCTCTTTGTAATGCAATGCGTGTATCGTAGTCATGGTACCAATAACAACTTGTCACGCCTGTGAATAGTTTTTGGAGCTTGAATAATAAAACTCCAGCTTAAAACAGTTTCTCGACTAGTTTTTGATCATCAAAACTATTCACAGGCGTGACAAGTTGTTATTGTTACCATGACTACGATACCCGCATTGCATTACAAAGAGATCAAGAGGTTTGATTTTGAAAAATCTCGGATTATAATTCTGCATATTTTGGAATGACAAGTGTGACACATCATGATGTTCAGGAAGTCAGGAGCTATCCAAAAATGCATAAAAAAAGTTGGGTTTGTATTTGAAAAAATTAAGTTGATGATGGTTGCGGAAATCGAAACGTCGGATATAAATTCCGACCACCCTACCTTCAAGAGGAGAAAAAGTGGCCATGAAAATGTGCCACTCGTTTTCAATAATTCCTTCAAACTTACTCAGGAGGAAATAAAAAAGAATTTTGAAAAAATCGATTTTTTCCGGATATCTCCGGAAGTGCTCCGAATTTTTTAAGTTTTTCAGCGGCATATTATTGAGTGCCAAAATGCGCAACTTTGCCTCCATTTAACCGACGCTGTATCTCTTATGGTTTAGGAATTAGCAATGCTATCCCATCGAATTTGTAACACCCTGTATATCTGTGTCTTCACAAACTTTGTCGAAGCAATCCTTGATCAAGTCGTTATAATGAAGTTACCACATGAGTTTATCTTCATCATATCTCTTGAATACTTGCATTTTCTCGTAAGAAATGTATGGTCTAACCACAGAACACAGAACACATATTATACAAAGTTCAGAAGACAAACTGACGTATTAAATTTTACGGAACAATGCGCCACGGAATGCATTGGATGCGAATCGAACTATCAGACTTGGATAATAAGCAAGTTCGGCATTGTCGTCTCAGATCCGAGCAGATTTTGGTCAAGTGACATCCGACGGAACAGAGCAAGGTGGAATACAAGAACGATTCGGACTTGTTTACCTAACCTCATCACTTCCATTTCCCACAAACTTTAAATTGATCGTCTGTAACCGTGATAGAATAAGTTTTTTTTCAAATCTTCGTCTTGCAAGTGAATAATCTTCATTTTAATATCAAATTCGTCATTAACTGTTGACTTATAACAAACAAAACAGTTGAATTATAACCTCATAAACACAAATCTGACAGACTGACAGATCAATCGCTTTCGTCGGTCCCAATACGTCGAGCAAAAAGATCTTCATCCGATCTGTCAGATGTTTTTATCGAACGATTCCGATTTACCTCTGACACATCTAGATGTCATCGACGAACGATTCAGAGCAATCGGAGAAATCTGATAGCGATGCCGAACCCGCTTTATGTATCATTAAAGATTTCTGTAATATATTATACAGATACCTATACATAAAAGCAATGACAATGACTTTGACGTTGAAAATGGCTTTATTTATTAAATAAAGACAGAAACTTTGAATAAATGTAGTTTTTTCGGTTTTCTCTTGAATGTCCAGAACCATCCGAGGATGGGGTCAGTGTGGGCTTTCCTAGTTGATGTGTTCTGCTCTGCGGGGCGCTGACCCTGTGTGATGGTGATTATGGGAAAATGCCACTCACTCCGGAGGTCCGGGGTAGCGGTGCATGGCTCCATGTGGCGTAGGACGGCTGGGCTCTGCGAAACTTCTCGAGGAACACTTCTTCTGTGTCTCCCCCTTTGTTCGACCTTTTCAGGATGGTGTCATATTGGTGTCACTTAGCCTAACTGTTTGATTTGTTGTAGAATACACTGGGCGGAATCCCATTTGTTCTTCTGGCAGAAAGTTTTTTGCCATCGTGACTTTCCTTATTTTCTGGAGTATGCATTTCTCCAGAACTTTTCCGATGGCGGCTGGAACATTGATGAGCCTCTAGTATTCCGGGTTGTATTCTGCGTTCTTATAGGTTTTTTGATGAGGAATACCAGGGCATTTTTCCACTTAGAGAGGAATCAAAGCATGAAAGACAACAATGACATGAAGATAAAAGGTGACGTTCAAATGACTTCATCTATCATCATGACAAGCTAATAAGCTGTCATTTGGCATTCTACGTACTGCCATCTTCTCGAGATCTAACGAACTTCAGGCACATCAGCGCCTCTCCGTGGATGCGAATCAAAGCTTTCACTCAGGTCCCGCCCTCCATTTGCGTTTTTGTTCTAAACTTTGTATAATATGTGTTCTGTGGGTCTAGCTTTAAATATCAGTTCCACTATTTTTTTTATCGCCCTAACTTACGGATAGCTTCAAAAGCGGTGTAACATTCTTAAAATGAGACCATTAATTCAAGGTTTTTTCTTTATTTGTAGTTTTACATTACATTATTACATTTATGTTATGCTATTACAATCATCCTTTTTAATCAGTAACAATAAAAAAAGACAATATGACTAAAATCTACATTGTTTTTTTTTGAAAAATTATCGCCATAATTCGAAAATACAACAGTAATTTCAAACTAGGGCGTCTCGACCTTATCCTTACATAAACAAGTACAATAGCAAAAGTAACAAAAATTGCGTTCTTGAGAACAAAATGTCGGACGATCCAGCATTTTGCCAACTTTCGACGCTTTGGTTCACAGAGTTTGCAACTTTTTCTTAGGAGGTAATGAATGCAATGAATGAACCTAAAAGCTTGGTCATTGGAAAATTTAAATATCATTCTTGTTTCTCGTATTAGTTACTGTGCGCCAGTCTGCTGTCCGCTCATCGATAATATTGTAGAGAAAAGTAATTTTTCCTGTGCTATATGGAGTGAATTGTCCATTTCGAGAAATTCTACAAAAATCTTAAAATACGAGATGACAAGCCGTACCATGAAAAGAAATTCAGCTATATGCATTTTTGTGCCCAAAATTCAAAAGAGCCATCAGTTTCGTCAGATGTATAGAGTAGTTATGTTGTGACAATTGTTCCTAACTTTATAAAAAAACACATTCACAAAGCCTAGGGGGTTATTTATTCCAGATTAAAAACCTCGTGGTTTTTTGTCCAGGAAATGATGTATTGATACATGGGTTTGGAAATACTTAGCGATAGCTACCTCGAAAATGAGACTCAAAAACTACAGCTTCAGCTTAGATAAATAATCTTCAAGTCTGCAACGGTAAAAAGAGATGAGAAGAGATTCTAAAATAGTTTTTGAGCCCAGAAACGATCAGTCTGAAAGTCGAGCCTTTACGTTTTGCGGAACGCAAACGCTCGACGCAGGTCTGAAACAGAATTTTCAAAACTATATCAGAAATGAGCAACCTTCTATCGATAAGAATGTCAATACCCAGCCTTCAAACCCTGGTAGCTTCTCAATATATACATTTACATGTTTGCCTTACCCTATTCATAAATAATGTTTAAAAAATTAAACATTCAACTGTCACCGCCAAAAATGATCTCTTAGATTTATCTGCGGCCCAGGCTATCTCAAGAGAAAAACTTATCACGATTTCAATGAAAAAAAGTGGTTGAATAAGACAAGATTTGTGGTTCTTAAATCTATAAAAAAAACATGGATGTTGTATTTAATTTTGTAAAATATTTTTTACAGATCAAGCAAAAAGCCCAATAGTGAATCATTGTATTACTATTTTCTTTATCTACGTACTTGTTAAACAGAAATAAACTATTAACTAGTAGCCTGCTTTAGTTCAGTAAAACCTGTTGCATTGTCATAAACACGGAATTTTTAATCAGAAATATATTTTCGGTGAAGGATCTCTTATATGAATGAGGTTTTACTGTAAGAAATG
Source organism: Orchestes rusci (assembly GCA_958502075.1). Taxonomy (NCBI): domain Eukaryota; kingdom Metazoa; phylum Arthropoda; class Insecta; order Coleoptera; family Curculionidae; genus Orchestes; species Orchestes rusci. Next base: position 54,629,617 of record OY293304.1, read on the forward strand.
CACGTCAACTAACAAAAACTTATATCGCACCAAACTGCGATCATAACGAATAGAAATAATTTACAAACTTCAACAAAAAGAAGACCTAAATAATAGACGTACATCGAAATAAATCTTATAGTTAGTTAATAACTTTTCATAAACGCCATTTTGTAAATAAAAATGGCGCCGGCAGTATTTGGGTTCTCCAAACTTTGTCATAATTTAAATTGCCTGCCAAATGTTAACTATTATTTTTGTTGGTTCATTTGCACGGGTCAACAAAGGCAGAGTCATTTGAAAGATGCAAAAATTCACCTTTCACAATCTGACCCGACTATATGGCACCAAAATAACCTGCAGGTTATTTTTCTGACTAGCTTACTCTTACTGTCTATCAAATGAAGATTCAACCCTTTTATTGAAAAGGTAGATTTCCCTGTTACGGTTTCAGTCTGAACCCAGCAGAGAAAAATTGTGAATGGACCATATGTGAAACAACTTTTTATTCAGTAGGTATAGCAGATATTTTGCTATGGACTAAATTTAACTTCAAGCATGTGTTCATTTTATTTTGTATGTGATTGACAATTGGAAGTATGCAATGTGTTGTTAAACATTTGATATGTTGAATACGAATAAGAAGTGATAACGAACTACTTCAAGATGAGCTGATTTTTGTTTGATAATTAGTTGCAGAAATACTGCTGAAGAGTACGAAATAAAACGAGCACATCTAATTTGGTTAACCTGAATAAAAAATAGCTTGGATTAGTCTCACCTACATCACCAGCAAGTAGTCACTTAGCAAAAAAATAGAAAATAAAACAAACCAAAACAGAACATAATCAATTAGGTAAATTTATTCAATTGTTGACACTAACAAGTAAATAAATAATCACTAAATATACACACATACAGGCCTATATAGTTTTTTGGAAATAATCACAAAAACATAATTTAATCCTACAAACTAAATAGTATAACAAAGCAGAATGTTTTTGTCCGCTAAAAAACTATAAGTTGGTGGGGGAACGTGAAAAAAGGAAACAGATAAGTGACAGTATTTATACACATACATTATAAATAAAAAAATATAATTACAAATACAAAGTTATAATAGTAAAATGCTCTTTCCTTTTTATGGCGGTAATGAGCTAAATTGATGTATAGCTAGATCAAATGCCTATCAAGCTGGAAACAAGTCCAAATGCATTTTCAGTTTGGTCCTTTACCGAGGATATGAAAGTACTTTTACTCACTGATAGAGAAGTGAAACTGAGAATAAAGGACAACCACTGAGTGATGTAGGTGAGATTTTATCGAAAATGTCGACTCAAGAGACGCACCTATTGCGTCTTCTTAGTTCCAGATACGCAGAAAACTGTCCCAAGAACCCGTACCAACGGCCATTCCGTTTTCTGTTACGCCTAGACAACTGACTCTGTTGTCGTGTCCAGCTAAAATACCTATAAAAAAAGAATTTATCAAATAAACTTAATTTGTTGATAATCTAATAATGACATGAATATTCCAAAGAGATACACTATCGCTCATATTATAGACCGTCAGATAATTACATATCTGAATGAATGAGTTGATAACCAATGTGAGTTCATCATATTAATGATCAAAAAACGGGTCCAAAAATCTCACAGATTCCAAAATTTTAATTACATATCTTGCCGACTGATTTTCTCGTTGCTGGGATTATAACCACTGTAAATAATATGATTGTTGAGCTCAAAACATGAAAATTTAGCGAACAGACGTTAGCTAGGCATACTGAAAACTAACTTTTCTTCTGCAGAAAAAAATCGGAATTTTTCAACATAAAAATAATGATAACTACGTTTTTATGTAGAATTCGGCTCGGATTGAATACCGTTGTTGTATTGAAAACTCGGTATCCAATACGAACTGAGTTCTACATAAAAACGTAGCAATTATTTCAATGTGTTTTTTCTGCAGAAAAAAACTTAATTTTCAGTATGCCTAGCACACGTCCCACAGTGCGTCGAACAATGGACAAAAATGAATTTTTAGCTATCCACGAAAGCCAAAGATAAGACCCTTTTTTAAGTATATTGATCTATAGTACTAGAAATGATGAATAAATCCAAATCTGTTTGTGTTTTGGAAGAATTTTTTTTTCAGAACACGGAGCAAGCACTACCAAATAAACACCTAATACAGCATACATGTGAATTACTTTTTCCAATTTAACTGAGGACTAAAAAGGTTGAAAAATTTGTTGCGCAATATCAGATAAAGATATGGGTATGTACTTTTTATAAGATTATACAGGGTGTCATTGAAATGGTGTAAAAAGATTGGAGGGTGATAGTACTTCTAAAAATAGTGAAAAAAGTTCTTATAAGCATAGGGCAGAAAATGTATATTGAGGAAGTCAGGAGCACTGAAAGGATGATTTTAAAACCGGTTTTTTCAAAGCAATAAGATGTTTCAAAAATCATGAAATTTTGATTATTCAATTTATCATTTAATAACTACCTGGTTGCTTTTGAAACGCCATAACTTTCATAAGTTTATATTGATCAGCAACCCATCAGATCAAATTCTTTGTAAATCAAATGTAACTTTTTTGTAAAAAAAGTATGTAGTTTTCAAAAAATGAACCAACTTTGCAAAAAAAATAACCTCAAAAAAGTAACTCACGAAACAACCCCCTACCCTTGCAAAAATCCCTAACTCCCTTAATATGCATTTTCCGCCCTATACTTATACGAACTTTTTCTACTATTTTCAAGAGTACTATCACCTATCGAATTTTTTTACACCATTTCAATGACACCCTGTATAGACATTTTCATAATTTTTTAACTTTCTCAAATACATCCAAAAACATCTCTCAAAATTTTTTCGTTGCTAGATACGTTAAGGTCTTGATTTTAGTATTTCAGAGACTGCTACTACGTTAAAAAATGCAAAAATGCTTACTTATTCGAAATCTGGCTGTCGAACAAAAAATGCGAAGCACAATCACTCATGTTATAATAATAAAATATTAAATAGAATAAATTATAGTTTCTAAAACTAAAAGACATGCTTTTGAACTAAAAAGTAGAAAATAATTTTTAATTTAAAAATAATTTTTTTTTTGGATCAGTTACAAAAAATCCAGAACAGAGCCATGCGAGTTATTTTAAAGTGTAATAGTTATACCCCTATACAATGTATGTTGAATGTGCTAAATATGTTATCAGTGAAGCAAAACATTATTTATAATGTAAACGTGTTTATATTTAAAATTAGGAAGAAAATGCCACTTTATATTTGTGATAAAGTTAAATATTTCATTGATGTACATGATTATGGAACCAGACAGTGTAATGATTTTATATTGTTTAACAAATGCAATTCTAGTCAGATGCTAAACTCACTTTTACATAAGAGACTTCAGGAATTCAATCAACTACCTGCTTACCTGAAGAAATGTGATAATTTGAACCAGTTTAAATGTCTGTTGAGGAAACATGTTTTAAACCAAGTTTAGAGTTGTTGTTGTTTGTATTTGCTTTTTACATTGAATGTTATATTATAAGATTTTAATTTTACATTTTTCATTTTTTACTAATTGGAACTGATTTTTTTAGATATTATTAAGGATTTGTGTAATTTTGTAGCTTTATGCTAAATAAAGATTATTATTATTATTATTATTATTAAAATGATTAACGAGAAAATCAATGTCATTAGAGACTTTTTGCACCTTTTAAAATAACATCAATTATTTAATCCGTTATGGTTAACTTTATTTAAAATGACATTTACTTCATCCGTTATTGAGAGAGGTTTTGCTCCACTACGATTTCAGTTTATTCGTTATCTTGCGTCTACGCAACAGGTTTCGTTATTCCTTCTTGTTAATTAATTATTATTTTGCTAGAATCTATTTCTATACCCATAATCATTTTTTTTCTGAAAAATCGGGCATACCTTAACGATACTAAACTCATTCTTATAATAACCAGATCCATTCTTATAATAAAATTGGGAACTGATAAAATTATCTTTCAAAATCCACACTTTGAACTACACACGAGAGTGCTTAAAAACGACCTACAACTATTTTTAAATCATCTACACAGTAAACACAGTATACAGACAAACACAAATTAGTTTGTGACCAGAGGTACAGCCGCATTCTTTCGATTTTTCTGATCATGATTCATTGTCACATGATTCGTTCTTTTGAGCATGTTACGTTGTCACCATTTTGGTTTACGCGATCATCTATTGTCATGTAAAGTTGTTATTTGCATCATATTTTGATCAATTGCTTAAGAAAAAATGATTATCAGTAATAATATCCATTTAATTTTACACATTCCGGCAACATCGTTGTTTAAGAATAAGCAATAACCATAACGATAAGCTCTTCCTTATTTTTTCGTAATTGAAGGAATCCGTTATAGTTAATAACGATAAAGGATTGTGATTTTGTCACTGCGAATGCTCAGAATAACGATAACCACAACGGAATGAAAATTTAAGAGGTGCAAAAAGTATCTAGTGATAAAAAAGCACCCCATTCGATATCAAATTTCATAATTTATTACTAATTTCTATTTCAAAATGCAGAGTTAGTATATAAATGTGTTACAAAGCAACCAACGTTTTTATCACAATCACATCAATTCTCTCGTTAATAATTTTATTCTTAAATAAAAAATTATTTTCTACTTTTTAGATCAAAAGTGTTGTTAAACTATAATTTATTTAATTTATTTTTTACTTTTTAGTTCGAAAACGTGGTTTTTAGTTTTTTGAACTATAATATTTTTAATATCATAAACTTATAATAATTTTTGATATCATTTATTATTACAGTGATGTATGGATAGTCCGAAGCGCCCATAATCCGAAATACTCTATAATCCGAACGCCCCAATGAACGCGTAAAATAAATTATCTTGGCAACATTGCCTATCAGACGGCCGATTTAAGAATTACCGTCATGTCTATACAGAGTGTCCGGAAATGATGAGCAAAAAATTCAGGTGAGAACTCCAGACAAAAAATTAATGCTACCTCTTCCTATAATATTTTTTCGAAAATTGATTATTGACGGAGTTACAGGGTGTTTAACATTTTATTTCCAGTATTTTTGCAGTACCGTTTGCTCATACTATTTTGAGAAATTCTCGTATTTGGGTCTTTATCGGGATGAGGAACTCAAATTTGCCCGCCGTTTTTTCGTATTTTGTAGGGGGCTCCACATACGAGCTTATACTTCGGTTTGAATGGTCTCAACTTTTTTGTGCTACACCGTATGCGACTTTTGACCAAATATTTTTATTATCACCACTTTTTGACATCAAAAAGGGATACTATTTTGTTTCGAAAAATCTAAACTCTTGCATGTAATGAATACAAAATCATTTTGATTTATTTTCTACTATAGTTTTCTATTATAGTTGCCGTAGAAACAAGTCCAGGAAGAATTAGTTTTGAAAGTCGGTAATTTTTTGAAAATTTGTACGCTGAAAATGGACAACGACGAAAATACTGAAATTGAAAAAGATTAAAAAAAAATGTACAAAATTAGCAACTGTCAAAACTAATTCTCTCCAAACTTGTTTCTACGGCAACTTATAGCGCATGATGCCAAAAGATGCTATGTTCATTAAATTGCTTAGAGCATGCAGAAGCAATGAGGGAAATATTTTGTTAAAAAGCAGTGCTGTTTATGTATGTGGAGATCATTTTGATTTATGTATGTATTATGCCAAAAATTAGCTACACCAAATAGTGTTTTCACATTTTGAGAGATTTTATTCTTGAGTACATTTACCACAGACAGATTAAAAAAAAATAACCTTTTTATTTTATTTCAACAGTATATAACAGTATGTCCGGCGTACACAAAGGAACAAGTTATGGACCAAAATTTCCATTTCTCGAGAGTCATTTTTATAAAAAATGTTGCTTGTTAAAAAAATATGATTGCCGATGAAAAAAATGATATTTTAAAATGAATACCCTTTAAAAAAGTTGAAATATAATCATTTTTTCAAGCATAAAGCATGAATCACCCGGCCATATTTAAAAGTTTCTAGCAATAACCGAAAAATTAAATTGGGAAGCCAACATTTTTTCAATTCATATCTGCATTTAACTGAAATAGTATATTGTGCAACAAGCATGGAATGATACACATTTGGTCATTCCATGCGAGTTTTACACTATACTTTTTCTACGACTATAAATTATTATCACTATTGTGTAATTAATATCGATTTCTACTTTTTGTTTTTGACGGAGGAGTCAGATAATTTCATTTCCATTCAGTTTGCACTCGTTTCCATGGCAACAGTTATTCATTTTCGTTACAGTTGTACAGTGTGCTACGTTTCCTAATCGATATAAACAATGGTGATATTACCGTACAGTCGTAGAAAAAGTGGTTTATGGTGTTTGGATAATAATAATTATTGTTAGGTGTGTTATCTGATATTGGTTTACATATTTTTATGAACTATGCCTTAACTAATAATCACTAATAATTATTGGTTTATATTATTATATTTATCGTATTACTTTATGCGCCTTTTTTCGAAAAACAAACATACTTGATTAGAAATAAAAAAAGTGTCTACTTTGCTCCATTATTAACACTGTAAACCAATAGAATGTTTGAAAGTTACATGTTTACTAAAAACTGAATATATTATTAATGTGGGTAGTTCTCTCTTGAAATAAGTTGATTTTTCGACTTCTTGAAGAGAAGACCCTGTACAAAATTTGTTTTTTTCCATCAACAATTAATTGTTTTTCTTTAGTAAGCAAAAATTCTTATGAACAATGACTTTTTCTCGATAAATGAAAGTTTTGGTCCATATTTTGTCCTTTTGTATAACTCATTGCCGGACATACTGTAGGATACTGGTAAAATAAAATGACAAGGTCCATTTCTTTATTTTGTAATATTATGTAAAATGCGAGGTAATACGCACCTAAGAATAAAATCTCTCAAAATGGAAAAACACAATTACAAATTGGTATTTTTGTCATAATACTTGGATCAAAATGTTCTCCACATACATAAATAGCACTGCTTTTCAATGAGATATTCTCTTCATTTCTTCTGCATACTCTCAGCAATTTTGTTTGCTGATTTTTGTCTTCAGGCACGCCAATAAAAATTTGTTTGGAATTTTCAAAGTTGACTTAGTACCTACACTGCGGCAGATTGCAATATTATTACCAATGATCTAATAACTATAGATGAAACATAGCGAGATAAACATGAAGACAACATCGAACTGTGCACTCGGGTGAAGAGATTCTCCCACCACGTTGTTTGCCAAACTTACTCTATTAAAAGTATTACTACGCAGCAAAAAGATCAAAACATTGTTTGGAATCATTTTTCAAACAATTTTATGTATGAATTTATTCAAATATAAGTTGATGGTTACCTTTTTGTTAAAATGTTCAAGATTTGTTTGGGTATTTAGGATTTAGAAAAACCAGTATTCTCTTCTGAAAATTAAAAGAGCTGAAGTACGGCAACACACCAAAATTGGGTACGCCCCTATCGATCGGATTTAGTCTACACGTTTCATTCACATTTCGTCTCATTGGCGTCTCTGGTTTTTTGAGTGGGGTTTGGTGTTGATTTTGTGAATGTTTATTGTGTTTTTATTCTGGTTTAGTTTGTAGTGCTTCATTATGTACTTATATGGTATATTGAAATGCCTCGCAAGTGTCAAGCTTGCAGTAAATAAGAATTTAAGAATTCTTTAAAATAGTTACGCCGCTGGCAGCCTCGCGTGTAGTAACCGAAGCACATCCTAGTGAGGTGCAAACGTATCCCCACTCAGTGACCCCGCTCAACTCCTCCTCACGTCTCTTCTATGTTCGATGTTGTCTACACAATTTTTCACAGTTTATGAATGAAATGTTTCATCTATAGTTATTAGATCATTGATTAATACCTTCCTTTTGTCTCAAAAACTACGCAATAAACTAACTTAATGTCACTTCAGACTTCAAACATTCAAATGGTTGCCAAAGATACGTCAAAACTTTCCCGCGCTTTTTGCTTCGTTTGAATTTTCTCAGCGTCGATGTCAACTTTGATAATTTATTGTAAAATAACTAGTGCGATATTTGGTATACGGTGTTTTAGACATGAACGCACACTTGAATAAAATAAAAAAGTTTCCTATTACCATGTAACTTGACAAAAATATAAGCAAAAAACCAAATAAAATAGTTTTTTTGCCCCCTTTATCTCAGAAACCAAACCGTTGTGGACCTATGTTCATGTGAACTTTTTGTCTGAAAATTAGTCAAAGATTCACCATTTAAAATTTTTACAAGTAAGGTATGGTGGGGTAAATGAAACCAGGAATTTCAATAGCTTCTTTTCAAAGCTGCATACGTTTTTCAAATATATTTTACTTTGATTTTTTTTGCAATTTCATTGAAGGGCCATAAGGTAGAATAGACAGGAAAAAAATAGTTTTCTTTTCATTGTAGATGATTGCCCGACGAAAGCGAGGAAGTGCAATCAAACTAGACAATATGCTTAAGATCCTTGATAAAATGAAGTCGAGAAGGAGCATCACACTTCCGATGGGCTTAAAAAATTGAACAGACAACTGTTGCTGCGAAAAGTTTGTGGCCATGATACGTTCATAATTACAGTGTGTTCCCTTAGATGGCTCTTATAGTAGTATTAGCAAAAATAGTCTCAACTTGTTTGTAGGTTGGCTGGTTGAATTCTCCCGATAGATGCACTTACCCCACCTCACCATTCTTAATTTACACCCTGTATGTATTCCAAAAAATTGTGCCAATTGTCCATGACGATCGCAACAGAGTCCAGAATAACCGATTGTATTGATTATCGATGCGCGCACAATAACAAACGCCGTTTCCTTTCACAATGCACTCCAAACTAGACTCCATATCAAACTGAACTCATCTCCAAATTACTTTTCTGCGAATGTCAGAAAAAATCGATCAAAGGGAATGGACTCAATCGAATTCAAATGTAAAGAGCGCGCAACTGAATCAGCTTTCAAAGAATAATGTCCATACCGCTATCTATTGGCATTAGCGGAATCAACATACAACGCCATATTCATTTGGTGTTTTTCATATCAGAGATGAGATATGACGTAGTATAATGTATAGGGATTTAAATGTTATATGAATTTTTCCATAAATAGATAGCGCCTACGCCGGTAATGATATCGAAATGAACTGAATGGATTTGAAAAGATACTTTAACAAAAAATTGAGATTGTTGTTCACAACAGAAGGTTTGGTGTTAAAAGTTCACCCAAGCGTTTTATTTATTAATAAACACGATTTATATTGTATTTCTTTTATGCAGACACCCCAGTGGACCAAGAAAGATTTTAATGTATAAGGTTTTGTAAACTAAAGTTGTGTTGTCCATCAACTTGTTCGATTATTATAGAACCATTAACATACTTTATTTTAAAACAAACGGAGAAAGATTTAAAAAATAAAATGTTCATCTACATCATGAGCGATAGTGTACGTAACGTGAAGAAGTATTAAGAAGACAAAGTTTGAATGCATCTATTTGTATGAATATTGTGAACAAGTCTAGGAAATCATTTCACGAGTAACAATTTGTGGGGATATGGATAAATTAGACTAATGTAAAAATACACACCTGCCCGTTCCGTTTTCATTGAATCCCATACGTTGCAGTTGAAGTCGTCATATCCAGCCAGCAACAATCTGCCTGATTTACTGAAAGCAACGCTGGTGATTCCACAAATAATGTTATCATGGCTGTACATGGCTAATTCTTGATCCGCCCTATAAAAAAAAAACCGATGTCACTAGCTGGCAATTTGTCATTTCCTTTAACGCATTTAGAAAACAACTGGATATCGCCAAAAAAGTTATTACACGGTTGTTTTTATTTAATTTTTGTAAATTAGAATTCCCTAATGTCAGTTAGTTCGAAAGTATTCATTATGTATTTGAAAATTATTCATGATTTGATTGATTTTTTCTATAAAGTAAAAAACATCTTATTCCTGAAAAATCATGTTACACATGTACAGTGATTTGTTTTTGGAAGTACTGTTTGTTCAACGATTTTCTGCGGTTACGTCACAGTATTTGACGTTTGCCAGTATGTCGTACATTGATCGCTCTAGACGTGACATTTTTCAAATTGATCCGAACTACCAGCGTCCAGACATACGTGGAATTTTCGTAAATGTGTAGAAGAGTATGGCGTAACCGCAAAAAAGCATTGAACATAACAAACAGTATGTAAAGTCCATATTTTATAAGAACGGACGATTTGACCGTTATTTTCACCAGTTTGAGTTTTTGTGGTTTTGGTGTTCATTTCGTTGATATTGTTCATACTATTTTCATAGTATACTATGCTATTTTCAAGATACTGTCATTCACTCACCGACAATAAATTCGGGACAAGAATAATTTGAGTCAAATTGATATCCTTATAATTTTTTATTTGTTGTCCGATTTTAGTGAAATTTGTACCAAAGTGTAGCCCTATGTCTTGAGATATTACTCTTGATTTCGGTGTTGGAAAAATACCGATGACTTGGCCATTCTACAGAGAGGAACAGAAGCTACTTTTTTACCCTTGAGTCTTCAACACCCTGTGGGAAAATTGAGCGGCAAAATCCAGCTACATCATTTTCAGTTGTGAAATGCGATCTTTTCTCAAAAAAATGTTTTTTTGGTTATGTCAATATCTGCTTTTTCAAAAAAGATACAGATGTTTAAAGAAAATGCTGCAGTTTGTCGATATTTTAACAACAATGAATGAAAACATTTTCATAGATTTGCATGAACAGAATATTTTCAAATTATTAGCCCGTATTGTCACATCGTATCCCTATGACTTCTGCCATGCGAATGGCATGCTTTTGATGCCTCTTGAGAAAAAAATTGTTATTTTTCAAGAAGGGCTTCTCGCAAATCAGGCAAGGTTTTCTGATGTCTATTGCGAACATGTCTACCTAGCAATCCTAGCATGCGCTTGATTTCGCATTTTCAATTAATACCAGATCTGTACGGCCATGTAGTGATACCCAGTCCACACCATGATACTACCGCCTCCAAAGAGTGTTTGGGGTGAACAATTTGCCCAATATGGAACATTTGGTAAATTGGGACAATATGAAATCTTAGAACATTTGTTCATGCAAGTCTATAGAAATGTTTTCATTCATTGTTGATAAAATATCGGAAAACTGCAGCATTTTCTTTAAACATCTGTATCTTCTCTTAAATAGCAGATATTAGGTGTGTTTCTTATGCTTCACTAGTGCACACTTTTCTACACTACGACATTTAGTCTGGCTTTGTTTGTGAATTGTTTTTCTGTTTCTTAGGATAGAATATCTTTACTAGTTTAGTGAAGATATTCTATCCTAAAAAACCGACAAATATTTCACAAACAAAGCCACACTGAGTGTTGTAGTGAAGAAAAGTGTGCACTAGTGGAGCATAACAAACACACCTATTGACATGACCAAAACAACATTTTGTTAAGAAAAGATCGCACTTCACGACACAATATAATGGAGCTAAATTTTGCCGCTCAATTTTTACACATGGTGTTAAAAACTTAAGAGTGAAAAAGTAGCTTCTGTTTCTCCTTGTATAATGACCAAGTCATCAGTATTTTTCGAACACAGAAATCAAGGGTAATATCTCAAGACATAGGGCTAGACTTCATGCAAGTCTATAAGAATGTTCTCGTTCATTGATGATAAAATATCGAAAAACTGCAGCATTTTATTTGAACATCTGTATCTTCTCTAAAAAAGCGGATATTGACATGACCAAAAAAAAACAATTTGTTAAGAAAAGATTGTACTTCACAACAGAACATAATAAAGATGAATTTTGCCGCTCAATTTTTCCACAGGGTGTTGAGAATTTAAGGGTAAAAAAAGTGGCTTCTGTTCCTCTCTGTATATTGACCAAGCCATCGGTATTTTTCCAAAACCAAAATCAAAAGTAATATCTCAAGACATAGGGCTACACTTTGGTACAAATTTCACTAAAATTCGACAACAAATAAAAAAGTTATAAGGATAGCAATTCGACTCAAATTATTCTTGAGGAGTTGTCTTTCGAGGAGCTTATAACATCTCCGGGAACAAGTAGTGGAACTAAAAAGGTACATTTTAGTAGATAGCGTAGATTGTAAATCGTAATTATAAATTGTTGCAGATTGAGAATGAAGTCATTTCTTGAAGAAGAGACAATGCCCAAGCTACCTGTTTTTATCTCTGGATACAAAAATAGTGAAATTAGAATCAACCAAAAGGAGGTCGAGCTTATGCCTGTTTTTATTTCAACTATCCAAGGGATAAGAAAAACAACATGACTTATCTTATCTAAACATAATATGTGCATGTTTTCTGTAATAACCCGAATACATGATTTGATTTGATTATTTAATTACAAAATGACATCGCACTAGAGTTCGCGCAGTTCCCATCTCGATTGAGGTTGAAAAGGTGTAAAAGCGTTCGAGACGAAACCCAAACATAGCTAGTATGAGTAGTATTTATTTACAATTTTATATGTGATACGGTCCTGTAGTTTAACACAGCTTAACAGTTCGAACGCGCTGGCAACCTAATAAAATAGTTACCAATGCCTGCTTGTCATTTTCCGTTCCTATAAAAAATAGACTTTACCCGAGTATGTACACTAACTTGCACAAAAAATCCGTACAGTCTGTTCATGGCTTTCCTGCGGTCACGTCACAGTATTTGATGTTTGGCAGTATGTCGTGGATTGTGACATGTCAAATTGATCCGAAAGACCCTCGTCCAGACGTACGTGTTTTTTTGTTTTCAATGTGCAAGAGAGAGACGGAAAAGTATGACGTAACCGCAGGAATGCCATGAACAGACTTTTTAAGCAGTGTAATAGACAGTCAAAATATTTACATGCCATGCACACAAACTTTTCATTATTTTAACAAAAAATGAAAATGATATATTGTGGATAGGACTTTGAATTTATTTACTTAGTTCACAAAAAAAAAATGATTATTTTCATTGATATCCGGTAGCAGAACCATTTCTGGCCAAAGATTCTTGTAGTCGTCAAACCATGAAATTTGATAAATTTTGACAATATTGAACAACATTGGAAAGCTAATTCCACGCATTAGGAATGGCATCTGGAAGTTTCGCCTGATTCTGAGCTGAGGCCTCAAGTTTCTTTGTTAAATAATTTTTACCTATCGTCCCCACACATTTTCCATCGGATTTAGATCTGGTTATTTAGTTATATAGTTCTTCTTACCGACCATAGGTCTTCTCTGAGGTGCGTGAGTATTTGTGTTTTCAAAAGATGGATAATAATAATAATGATTGTCTCGGAATATTACTGCAACTGACAAAAAATGACGTTTACTTGTCATACACTGCTCAAACCAAAACAATTTTACCATTTCAATAAGCCATTTCAGAACATAACCTTAAAATCAGCTGATTGTACCGTTAACAAACATTATCTCTAATTATCATTTTTTTCCTTCACTTTTCGAAATCCAAGTGTGCAATATGGTTCTGTTGTGATTCTGATCCTGAAAAGCTGTGAAATGATCGATTATTTCGCGAAGTTAGAAGCAGGAAGCCCAAAAATTTTGATTTAATACAAGCACAAAATTTCGATTGTAAAGAACATAGACCCTTTTAGCTAAAGTGATTTAGACTTTGATGCAAGCCCTCAGGGCTTTTCAAAAATAACTAACATAGACATAATCAGTAATTTGGTGTCCACCACAAGTTATTATACTGCATAGGCAGTTAAAATCTTATAAAAGTTTGAATGATGCTTGGTTTTGTACTCACTGTGGAAGTTGCAATGCAGACCATAATTATCAGAGCTAAAGAAAGTTATATTTACATTATTAGCCCTTTTTCTCAATAACAATGTAATTGATTTTTTTGCAATATATGTATTGTTTCCGTTACAAGCTGTCAATTTTGACAGGTTTCTGAAATGGCCTATGTACGCAATCTATGTGCAATTTAGTGTTCATACAGTGACGTTTCCGGCTGAAGTCGTTAGATTGTCATTTTTTTTTTATTACCTTAGGCCATTTCAGAAACCTGTCAACAAAACGTCAAAATTGACAGCTTGTACCAGGACCCGTATTCCGTGAACCTGTGGAATTCTAGCAACATGTCGCTTTCCCATCATTTTACACAGAGAGCGACGTGTTGCTATGGAATTCAATCAATTGAATTGTTTTTGAGACATCAAGAAAAAAGGACTAATAATGTAAATATAACTTTCTTTAGCTCTGATAATAATATGGTCTGCATTGCAACTTCCACAGTGAGTACAAAACCCGGCCTTCAAATTTTTGAAAGCATCATTCAAACTTTTATAACATTTCAACTGCCTATGCAGTATAATAACTTGTGGTAGACACCAAATAAGTAATTATGTCTATGTTAGTTATTTTTGGAAAGCCCTATGAAGGCTTGCATCAAAGTCTGGATCAATTTAACTAAAAGGGTGTATGGTGTATGTTGTTTACAATCGAAATTTTCTGTTTGTATTAAATCAAAATTTATGGGCTTCCTGCTTCTAACTTCGCGAGATAATCGATCGCTTCACAGCTTTTCAGGATCAGAATCTCAACAAAACCATATTGCACACTTGCATTTCGAAAAATGTCTCGGAAAGTGAAGGAAAAAAATGACAATTAAAGGTTAACGTTAGTTTACGGTACAATCAGCTGACTTTAAGGTTATGTTCTGAAATGACCTATGATTAAAAATGGAACTGTGATTCGTTTTTGGGGGTATGTTCACAACTAACAATATAAATGCGTATAATAGTGCAGTGACACCATTAGGCGGCGGTTACACTGATCGATTTGTGTCGATCAATTGCCATCAAGTGAAAAACAAACACACGATACCTTATGAGACTGGTTACACTGATCAATAAATAGGGCGGCGCATGCGTATAGATGTCTATCTTCCACTGAAGTGGCATTTTAACCTCTCGTTAAGTCTTTTTTGGATTTTTACAATGCAAATAAATTGTTTACACATTTACATTTATCAAAAAAAGGGGTTTGTAAACGGGAAGTTTATTCGTTTTGCTACCTCAGGACATTTGGCTAGTGTCAACCCATCGTTCATCAGAGAGAACCGACAACCTATATACTATTTTATTGCAATCGTTCTCACTGCCCTCACAAATACGTATAGTAAACGGGAAGAGAATATCGAGCTCATGGCTCGCAGGAAACAAGCCCATAGTGTTTACATTTAGAAATAGACTTGTTTCCTGCGAGCTATAAGCGCTTCAGTTCTTTTTTTTTAATTATTTATATATTTTTCCACAAAAGATGAAAACGTACAACACTTTCGCTCCGTCAGCATCAGACAGAATATAGAATAAATAGATTTTTTTTTTTTTATTGATGGATAAACCATTTCAAAATACAAAATATATAAAATCTTACTGATCTATATACACACATATACAATATACATACATTATACAATATAAATACACTTCCATACATCATTTTACAAGACTATTTTCCTAATTTGGGACCTAAAAAGGCTTAACTTAGTATCAAAAAAATCTACCTTTTTGGCAACGGAATTACCTAGTTTACATAGTCTTTGAGTTGGTTGATTTTGACAATAATTTGTTCTGTGATATCCAATGTAGAACAGTTCGGTATGTCGTAATGTAACTTGAGGTACTGATAAAGCAATTTTTTGCAAAATATTTGGGCAGTCAATGATCCCATTTATAATCTTGTATAAGAAAATTAAATCCAGAAACTCTCTTCTTGTTGCAAGCTTTGGTAAGTTCAGCAACTGGCGGACTTCATCAAAGTTTATATCTTCAGTTGGAATATCCAGTTTGTAAGCGGAGAAACGTAAAAATTTCTTTTGAACTTTTTCAAGTTGACGAATATGAGTATCGTAGAATGGTGACCAGATGTTTGAAGCATATCCCAACACAGATCTGATAAGTGAGCAATAGATATTTTTAAAGTTATGAACGTCACTGAATTCTGAAAGACTGCGTTTCACAAAGCCCAACAATTTGAGAGATTTATTTGTAATGTATTCGAGATGCTCTTTGAAAGATACTGAGGTGTCCAAAAATACTCCTTGATCCTTTATTTTCTCATCACTTTCCAAATCGATACCGTCAATGCGATAGTTGAAGAACCGCGGATTTGGTATCCTGTAAAATCTCATGACCTTGCACTTACTCGCATTCAAGTGTAAATCGTTTTTTAAACAGTACTCGAAGAACATGTTTAAATCCTCTTGTATCAGAATACAATCATCTATGCTTCTTATCGTTCTAAAAATTTTGAGATCATCACAGTAAAGTAAAACTTCACTGTGTTTAAAGCAATTGAGAATATCATTCAGGAAGCAGTTGAAAAAAACTGATGAAAGGTGACCCCCTTGTGGAACACCTGATTGACATGCGATGTTAAATTAGGTAAATCAAAATCCACAATAAACTGATCAAATGATAATCAGTGTAGGAGGTGATTACAGCTACAGTTTTATAGTCAAATTGTTGCTTGATGCTCGATTGCTTGATCAGTGTAACCAGCAGTTCAAATTTCACTTACAGCGACACGACGCGACTCTATTTCACTCGAGCAGTGTAACCGCCGCATATTTTACAACACGACAGAGGTAGTACTCTATTTTGTTCATTTCAATCAGCAATCACGTTATGACGTTTTATTTTTTGATCATCTCAACCTTACATTCTAAAATCTATCACAATCATTTTGATCTGTCACTTTTCAGGAATCAGCCAAGATTCGTGACTTACTTGGAAATGATCTACTGACTGCCCAAGTCACGTCTTGGCAATTCGTTAGTCGCATCTGTATGAACTAGCCTCAAGTGGGGATAGTTTGGGTAGGGTGAAATCTCTCGGATTCACGTAGAACATGAAAAACTAGGACGATAAGTTTCTATAATTTTTTTCCTAAAGGACCTCGCTACGGAGATATGCCCTCCTAAAGGACGCCGCTGGAAAATGGTTTTCCTTAATAACTTTCAAAGTACAAACTCAATATAATTTAATAACATTTTTATATGGTGGACACTACTAGGGACCTCTTTAAATAGTATCCTCAAAACACACACAGTTTACCAGGGGCAGACAAGGTTGTACATTTTATTTTATACCCTGTATAATTAAGTCTTGAAAAAAGTAAATTTGGATAGCTTGAACATCAAACTAAAAAAAAAGGTACTCTGGTCCATAATCATAATCGATAAAGAGCTTGATTCACTGTGTCATTGACGAAATTATTTTAAAAAATGTGAGCCTATGTTTTTCTCCAGGTATTCTTGAAATGTTCATGAAAATGATATTGAAAAAGAAATCTAGATTTCAAGGAAAACATGGGTTCACAATAGCTGAAGTAATTTCGTTAAGGAAAGTGGTGTCCTTAACGTCCTTTACCATGACTTTTCGAGGTTTTTTTCCATATTTTTTTTTTCAGAACGGTTCATTTTATCAATAATAAACATGAGTACTTTTTTTATAGTTCAAGGTTCAAACTATCCAATTTTTTTCAAGTATATCACACAAGGTGTTGAAAATGTAGGCAATACAATGTACAACCTAGTCCGCTCCTGGTAAACTAAATATGGTAAATGTGTTTTAAGGACACTATTTTAAGAGGTTCTTAGTAGTGGTCAGTAATAAATTATATTGAGTACTTCCAAAGTTATTTGGGAAAACCGATTTCCAGCGACGCCCGCGCAGCGTCCTTTGGGGAGTCATATTTCCGCAGTAAGTGAAAAAAAAATAGAGAAAGTTCTTACCCTATTTTTTTCTGTTCTACCTGAACCCGAGAGATTTTCCCAATAACCCTGTAGATGCGAATTGCTAATACCATTCCTATTAGTCGGTTGACTATCAAGAATGTCACTCTTCTTGAAAGCGACTTATGAGGAATGGAGATCGCGATTTTCGATTCGCATTTATATTAGCCCACTTTAATTTTATTACTTTTTTTCTATCAGTGACGAATATTAATGATCATTCGACTATTTTTTGTGAAAATGACATGTTTACAGTGTCGGATTAGCCAAATAACCCACAAAACTTGTCCTAGACTTCATTTCAATAATCATTGTTAAGCATTCACAAAAAAATCAAGTGAGTATTGATAACCAAATGTTGTGAAAATGACATGTTTCGAAATTAATATTGCGAAAAAAACTCCGTATCCAAATTTTTCGCTGAACTGAAAAAGTTCTGTACTTTTCGAAATGAAGCTCCCGAGAAAATTACGAGGACATATTCAGCAACACCACCTATGGCGAATCTTGTATAAAAATCTCGAGAATTCTAAGTAAATATTTCAAAACAAAGCTGAGTAAGCATTACCTTATGTCAAACAAACGGCAAGTTGCGTCGTCACTTCCTGTCGCGAATGCAAAACCATTCGGGAAAAATGTTACCGCGTTGATGTCTGATTCATGACCGGGAAAAGTTTGTTTGCACATTCCTTCTCTGATGTCCCATAATTTTGCGGATGCATCACAAGCACCTAGAAATAGATCAAACGATGAAATTCAATAGCTGAAGATTTATGTAGTATTTGACTTAAACACACACTATATCAATTAGCATAATTCTGAAATTCTGATCGAATATCGTCTGTCGGGTGATGAAAGTCAGAACCAGTCGTTAGGGCTGAGGAACAGATTAATCTTTTTCATATTATGCCTTCGTTTTCTGATATTGATTTTCCTTCCAATCTAAGACTGTTAAACAAAATCAGGAATTTGCTACAATGGATAATTGCACTTATTTCTTTACCAAGGATATTTGTCAAAACTCAAAATTGTATTGTCATATACAGGGTGTTACTAATTCATTATACAGGGTGTTACTAATTCGAGTGTATGCAGGGGCATTTCGTAAACCGTAAGAGATACAAAGTCGGTTAAATTGAGGCAAAGTGTGAAATGTCAATCTCAAAAAAATGCCGCTTCGAAACTTGGAAAATTCCGAAGACTTCCGGATATATCGAAATCCTTTTTTATTTTGTCCGGAATATATTTGAAAAGATCATTGAAAACGAATGGCCACTTTTTCTGCTCTTCAAGATAGCATAGTCGAAATTGAAATCTGACGTTTCGAGCTCTCACAACCATCCCCAACTTTTTTGGTTCAAATACGAACCCAACTTTTAAATTTTTTTTAATAACCTCTTGGTTCCTGAACATAATGATATGTCACATTTGTCATTTTGAAAGCATGCAGAAAATAAATACAAGAGTTATCAAAATCCAAAGTTGGTCGTAGGATCGTAGTAATGGTAAAAATAATAACTTTTGACTTGAATACAGAAGCTCCAAGTTGAAAAAAAGTAAAAAAAATAAAAAAAAAATAGAACAAAAAAAGAAAGAGAAGTATGTTGCTTCAGCATCACTATTTTCAAGGAGCAAAGACTTCTAAAAATCTAAATCTAAAAATAAATTAAAAAAGTTGGGTTCGTATTTGAAAAAAAAAGGTTATGAGGTTTGCGAGAATTCGAAACGTCGGATTTCAATTTCGACTATGCTATGTTTCGTTCGTTTTCATTTACCACTTCAAATAAATTCAGGACAAAATAAAAAAGGATTTCGAAAAAATAGGTTATTTCCGTATATCTCCGGAAGTCTTTGGAATTTTCCAAGTTTCGAATCAGCATTTTTTTGAGATTGAAATTGCGCAACTTTGACTCCATTTAACCGACCTTGTATCTCTAACGGTTCACGAGATCCTCATGCATACACTCGAATTTGTGGGTGAGTCATCGAAACGGGAAATGTGTCACAGCAAAGTGGTACCATAATGCACTAAAAGATACCCAAGGCAGTTGCTTAAACACTGGCAAAGTCTCAACTTGATGTCTCAACTTGATATCTCAAAAACCAAGTGCTCTGTGGTATCTTTGATCAATGGTTGCAAACGCATCAATTTTTAGAAAAAGTGGAATAACTTTCGAACGGTTGAAGCGAATTGCAGAAACTAAACGGATTTGAGATGACCGAAAAAGTGAAAACTCAAATATTCAAAGATAAACAGGGGTTGCCATTAAAAAAAAAACTAAGTTGATGCCTGCTCTGCAAAAATGATTCACCCTGATATTGAAAAACATTTGCACAAACTGCACTGGGGCATCCTGTATTCAAATCCATTTTGCTCATTTCGATATCTTTAATGCTTCAGGCGTAATTTAGCGTTTCTGTTTCAGAGTCACCCTGTATAATAATTGAGCATGAGAGTTCAGAATATCAAGCGTTCCTTAAATCTGTATCCAATGAAAAAGTTCAACCTTGTTAGTATTCAGGGCAATCTAAAAATGTCTTATCGCAACTGCTAAGATAATCCTCGGTATTTATGATTGCCTTATTACTCACACTGATACTTACAGAAAATCTTTATGTGAGTGATCACTTAAGTCAAAAACAAACTGATCGATATAAGTAGATACACTCGTAAATACATATATTTTGGAAGTCAATAGTTTACCAAGTGAACTCGAAAATTAACATCAATATTTATAAACCCATTGCCCCTAATAAAACAATGTTTGATAAGCCTTAGACATTAATAGAAAATTGAATATAACATTCAGCACCCGACCCACTAGCACTACAGGAAATTAGATAAAGTTTTGACAACAGGAAATATGATGTTTTGTTTTCATATCATAGAAGCGTTATAGGCCAACATTAAACCGGATTTGTCGGCTCCACGTTCTTCTTTTTTCCTTCTTAATGTCCATACAAAGACTATGAAAGGATCTAATTTAACCAGGATAAGTCGGGGTGAGAAAAACAGCCCAAAATCTCGGATTGACGCTGATTAGTTCCTACATATTTCAGTTGAATTTTGAACGACGCTCTACTATTTTCAAATAATGCATATAAAATTTCATGATTTCGTCCGGGCAAATTCTCACCTGAGACAAAAGTACGCATATCTGGTGCTAAGGACAAGGACATGACGTCTCCTGTGTGACCCAGAAAACTGGTAACTTGTTGTCCGGTTTCAATATCCCAAAGGGCACACGACATGTCTCCTGAACTAGTTACGATTTGGTTGTCATCCAGGAAACGGCAGCAGGACAAGTAGCCTGTGTGTCCAGGCAATTCTCGACTAACTCTGACATTTCCTGTAAAATAATAAGATCAACAAATCTTTAGTGTAACGGGTTATGCCTGATAATCGAAGAGGCAAACGCTCAAACAAATGTATAACTTTCAATATTTATAACGACTTGGTGTGCCAATCTACCATTTGAACAACGTAAAAATATCACCGCAGGATTGAGGAAATTATTTCACGTCAACAACCAAATACTAAGCCATTGGAAATTTTTTTCAAGAAACTATCTGCTTCCAGCAACGGTAAAACGTTCGATAAGGCTCACTAGTAGCGTTTATTGAATTTTGCACTAAGAGATCTCAAGATATCAGATTATTGGTACATATTTTCTTTAATGACAAATCATCGTATAATCCACTCTTTCTTGAAGAAGTAAACATTTGGTATAGGATTCGCACCTGCTCAAATTCTATTGGTCGATTTCAAACTCTCGACGAACCAAAGGTGAAGAACCGAAACCGATACCAGAATGTTGAGCGGTGCTGAAATCCAGGACGGAATGTTGATGTGTAATGTACATAGATACACTGACTAGTCAGAATGAGGTGTGTAGTTACAAGTTTTTTTTGGCAGTAAGTAAACTGCTATAAAATATAGAACACGCGCGAGCCTCTGTCAGGTTTTCATACAATTATGAGAATACTTTGACGAGATTTGTATACTGAGTAGGTATTATTCATATTTATAATGTACAAGTATTCAGAATAGATGTATTGTTTCGTTACTAAGGTACAAAGTGAAACAGATGTTTGATATTCCGCGCTTTTTAGTGATGGTAATTATACAGGGTATTTTTTGAGTTGGGGTTTTTCCTTTAACATGAGACAAATTTCTCAGGTAACATTTTCTCTGAAACTCAAAAAGAAATGGATTGCGGCTAAATGAAGAAATCAAATAAGTCCCTGTGCGAGAACTGTATTTAAAATGAATACTAAAAAAAAACTGTAGTAAATCTAAAAAATAACGGAAATCCAAATAATCATTCGAATGTAAATCCTAAAGGAACTGATCAAATTTGTCTCCATTGAATTCGTTAACACAAACTATTGTCACGCGTATCCACGAGTTGAGAAGCGAACGTTTTCCCCGAATTATTTCCGCTGTGTGTACTTCATTTTTATACACAAAACTTTTCTTGTAATGAAAAGTTTGGTTGTAGGCTTATACATTTTCAAATTTCAGCTCCTTTTTCTTATTATTTTACAGTTTTTGCACAGGGACTCATTTGATTTCTTTATTTCGCCACATCTCCATTCTTTTTTAGTTTTCGAGAAAATGTAGATGGAGAAATTTGCTTCTTTTATTAAGTCCTGTCTCATGTTAAAAGGAAAACCCCATAGAAAATGAATATGCAATATGCGAGGCAATAGGTTAAATAAGTAGATACAAAAATAAAGCGCTCGCAAAATGCAGGGCAACATTCCGACCTGGATATCAGCACCGCTCAACATTCTGGTATCTGTTTCGGCACTTCACCTTTGATTCGTCGAGAGGTTGAAATTGACCAATAGAATTTTAGCGGGTTCCGAAGCCTTAACCGGAATGTTTAAATGTTTCCCGGTTCTTTTCCTGATTTTGCTAATTACGAGTCCTTGAGAGATAGTTACATTTGGAATTAAAACAATAGGAAATTTTTTTTATCACGATCAGACATGAAACTTTGGAGGTTATTTGGATTGATTATTCGTGAATACAAAATTTTTATCGATTCATGTTTTTTGAAGCAATTGGACGAACAATAATTATTGATAAAGACATTTTAGCTTCAATATCTTGTTTATTTGTTTATCACGATTTTAATGAGAAGAATTAACTGTTGACAAAAAAATCGTACAATGGTAGATATTGTTTCACAATAATTTTTTTCCCGTTTGTTGTGGTTTTATCTACGATAAGTGATAGCCAATCTCGTGTCCACATTGAAAGAGTGGATATGCAATGTAGACATAATGTTAGCCCAGGGATAGACAGTTTTCGTTGCTCCTAAAAATTTCACCTGTAGCGGTTACGAAATACACCCACCGACAAAAGTGGAGAAACCTTCTAAAATTCGCGAAAACTTTTCAAAACTTTTTTCTGTCTAGTTTTTGATAAAAATGGGTAGCACCATTCGAAAGACGGGCAAAAATTATGTCTTTTTCTGAACGTGAAAAAAGGGCACTAATCGCCAGGACTCGCAAACTGACAAATGGATTGAAGTTGTTGAATACATCATCATCTCTTTGCTGACTGATGCTGGGTCAAAGTTTTCTCAAATATTAGGCGGTTTCTCCACTTTTATTGGTGGGTGTACGTTGCGATTTCCGCTATTTGACAGATAAAAATATAGTTTTCGGTCCGAGCAGGAAATAGATACGCTTAACGTTACGTTTAACTTTTACCCTAAACAATCTTATTGGTAAATGATGATAAAATGATGTGTTTTATGGTTTGTTTTTTGTAAAAAGGGAATGGGTTATTTTACCCTCCATCACTCGCGCCTTATTTTTTCACACCATCGCTCGCGCGTTAGATTTTATCTAAAATCCGTTTATTTTACAATAAACCTGTCATTTTTTGAGAAGAACTTCGGTATATCAACTAAGTTTATCTAAAAACATTTTATAAGAATCTTTATTCAAGATAAAAAAATTTGATGAGAAAAAAATACAAAAATGAAAAAAAAAACGCTATTTTAGCAGTGACGCTGATTAAATCTGTTTTTCTCCAGATTGTTTTGTGTCGGTCTGATATTTATTATGCTCTGAACATCAGTAACTCAAATCTTTATCAGAATCAAGCGTCTCTTCATCAGTTACGACCTCCTCAAACCATTTCAGCATCTGCTTTTCAGTTTTTTATCCATGTTCAACTTCCAAATTTACCTATAGCCAAAAGAAACACCAACAAGCGAAAATAGATTTTATTAAAATTAACAAAATTATACCCACGTCGTCACTTGCGTTAAAGATTCATACTAGCAATTAGCAATATGTAGTTTTAACCCCAAAACAAAACATCTCCTCACTCCACTAAACATGCGCCATGGTATCATTCCTGGATACAAGGCAAAAGTAATGTAAAATTGTAGAAACTATGACAGATTTTCGAAAAATGTTAGATTTTTTCTAACGGTGCGAGCGATGGAGGGTTAGGTGATGAAGATGATTGATGTCAAAGTTGTCAATTAGCGTTAACGGGAGCTGCATTTTTGAGCAACGAAAACGGTCTATCAACTCTCGAGTTAACAGTTGACCCGCGATAAACGAACCCTTTTTAGAAATAGAAATTAACCCCAGGTTATCCTTTACCTATGAGTTAACTCTCGATTGATAAACCTGTCCTTAAACATTTTTAGCATAAAACTTGACTAGTATTTGATTGCCAGTCCGGTAGATGACACTTTACATCATCAGACACTGTAATAAAAATTCACTCCACTCTTCCGCTAATAATGACACTGTGCATCATCAAAGACTGTGGAACTGCATTGGTAGCATGGTTTGGCTGGCGCCATCTCATGGTTTTAATTGCTAACTTGGCATAAAATATTGGTAACATAAGTAACCTATCTATATTACCTAAGTGGTAGCATCGTTTAACTGGCACCATCTCATGGTTTCAATTAATAACTTGACATACAATGTTGCTAACATTAGTGACCTATGTATATTACCTAAGTGGTGACATGGTTTGATTGGCGCCATCTCATGGTAAGAATGTAAGACGGACTGCCACCACAACCCTCTCGATGAGTGCTTTGGCAGTACGAAAGCACTTTTTCTCTTGAATCGATTGAAAAAAATTGTCACAGTATGAAACAAAACAATGTACGATACACGGCCGGTAAATGTCATAAAACTACTCGTCTGAAAATAAACATCTTGAAAATTTAAAGTCATTTACCGTCTTGGTAACGTAAATAACTATTCTTTCACAAATTTTCAATAACAATGACTTGAAGTTCACTATAATCAAAATTTCTTTTTTTCATCGCTACTTCTAATTCTCGTTGAATACTCGAACGGTTTTCCTTGATTTTTTACACTGAGAAGTTGATAGAAGGAATTTTTATTACAACGGAACAGATACTATTTGGAATGCGTTGCCATGACGTTGATAGATGCGTCACAGTGACAGTGTCATTTTCAAGTTGAAAATAGTTTTATTTGTTATCGAGCTGAAGATATATTGTGTTGCATTTATGCAAAAAAAATGCGGTTTGTGGAGCTTCTTCATGGACGGTTGGATTGTATAGATCTTATCACATATGAGTTGAAATAACATAACATAAACGTTGTCAAAGGAACCAAATCTCCTACGTTCGGGGTGTTATGCTGATTCTAATCGTTCAATTTTCGAACGTAACAACATACATAAACATAAAATCAAAATTATTTGAGGCTTTTTAAATTGAAGGACTGCTGAAAACGCAAAATGTTATTCACGAATATATCCGAATATGCGTTTCAAACTTTCTCCCATAAGAATGGTAAGTCATGAATCAAAAATTAGGGGTGTTCCAGAAGTATTGGGAGATATTCAAATAACGTCCTAATTGCGACCCTTCTTCTCGGTATTATTCGTACTTCGAAGCTACACCTAGAGATGGTTTTTTCGTGATAGCTCCAAAACCTGGTCCAAAACGGTGAAATCAACCATAATCAAACTTGGGCAGTACACGCAATACCTATCTGAAGTTATAGCAGTATTTCAATCTCACCTTCGAAGCCTAGAGCGGACCACCCATTCCATAAAATGCCCCTGAACTTTGATACAACTTTTTTTATTTAGGTTCGTCAATCAGTCAAGAATAGAAAAGGTAGTCTACAATCAAATCCAAAAAATGAATCGTTTTGAAGAAAAACACCAAGGAGCTCCGTGGCCTGTTGGCGTAAGGTGTCAGGACCGCTCTCAATGACTGATGAAACTGAATAGGCTTTAGCATAATTATTAATAACTAGCAGCCAAAGAGTTGATAATTGATATTTGAACCCAGAATAAAATTGACCTCATCAAGCATCTATGGCACTAGATGTTCTTTATCATCAATATCTATCTACACATCGTCATCGACAAGGAATCAATGGTTTAACGAAGAACAATTCAAACAAATTGTTTAAAATAATTTAAAATGGCCAATCATTTGAAAAGTTGGAATTGCATTGGGAATATTGTGACCGGGATTGTGACATTATTTGTTTTTAAATTTGGTGGAGGTTGCATGCACGCCTGTTACGACCAATGAGCACTTTGCCGTTCACGAATGGACTAGGATTAGAAATCACGCTTCCTGCTTGTGCGATTTTGCGGAATAGATGTGACAGAGTTAATCAAGATAAAATAAAGTATTTTCACCATTCCGTCGAACGGTGGACTTGGAAAAATACAAGACCACATCAAGGATAAATTATTACATAGACCTTCTTCGGTAATTTGAGATTATCTATGTCAACTAGTTTGAGTCCAACCAATGAACTTGGGGAAAAGAAATATATAAAGCAATGATACAGTTAATAGATAGTGATGAATAGTTTATTTTCACCACATTGAAAATCCAGTGCGATGTCACTTCTTCCGATACGGAGAACTCGAATCGTTAAGCATGTTTTATTGATAGATGAAAAAAACTGAAACTTCTTTGTGACATTGCTTCATAATAGATCATAACTTCTTCGCAGTTTAAAAAAGACTGCTTGTTGAACCACTAGTTCAATCTCTAGAAATGGTAACCGCTCTTTGCCTGCCTCTGCCCAGTTACTAAAGGAATCCTTCCTTCCATGCAATCGAGATTCTTTGTGACCTGGAACAACAAAATTTCCCGGACCATATTTCTTTCCCCTTATTCACTCACTCACGCTATCTTTCTGTTCATTGTTACGATGTCGGCAATGTATAGCTTGGACGGAAGGCGTTCGTCAACTTGAATATCCGTATAATCTGTGATTATGGATTTTTTACGAATATTGCTTTCTGAATTCCACAACAGTAAAAAAAAGATAAAAATTGTAATCATAAAATAACACTTTATAGTCTCCACTAAATGAGATATCGATTGGTTCGATTATTTGTTTGAACAACCAGAGGAAGTTGAACCATCTTTTTCGTATTCACACTCATGGATATCAAATTCTGAACAGAAACAATGAACCAACTTTAAACAATAATAATAATATAACGTGACTTGCAGGTAATTGTAGGAACCTTCAATCATTACCAGCATCACTGCATCTGACTCATTTTGACTAAAACAATAGTGGTTGGTTGTCATCAAATCACCTACAATACAGTGTCGAACTGATAAGATTTTCTAAAAAACCGCATGCACGTTCAAAATTGTACAGAAAATTATGTGCCGTTCAGCAGTTTTTGTGTGAGCTTCAAAATTCCGGAATGATGTTTACTAAAGAAATAAGATCTCTCTTGATACTGGTAATTCTACTTCGTCAACATTACGTAAACTGGTATTAATTTCTTTGAACAATGTTTTTGGTTTGTTGATATTTATCGATTTTCCATTTTATATTATAAAATAATGTGATTATTATGCCTTGACTTAACGAACCAACACACTTATGTGGATTGTTAATTTCCTGTGTTGCTGCGACAAATAATGTTTCAGAAAATAAATATTAATTTTTTTCAAATCCCTATCACATGTATGCGTACTCACCTTCTCTAGTTTTTAGGCTATAAATGGAGCAAATGTTATCTAGTCCTCCACAAGCGACGTAAGAACCTGAGGGAGCATATGCGCAAGTCATAACCCAAGACGATCTGAGAGGTATAGCATGAACCTGAGAAGAAATATAAATTTAAAAATTGAGCTTAAACAGTGAGGTCGAGTAGGTTCGATTAGATCCATTTAAAATTCAGGGGTTTGTTTTGTGGTGAAAAGCTCGAACACTCGCACAACAGTTATCGAGAAATTTACGATTGTTCAGAAAGACAGTCCATTTTTGATCAATCGTAAATTTCTCGGTAATTTATTGTTGGGGTTAGGTTAAGGACATGGTACATGAAACATACTTAGAATTTGAAAATGAAATGAAAAAATGGTATAAGATATTTTACCGGAACTGCTATGGATCACTTGTTCCCTTGGTTTTCAATAGTGGGTGCGATAAATTATTCCATTATTCCCCTGCATTGCAACTTTACATCAAGTTATTCAAAGTTAAATAACTTGAAAACACAATTCCAAACATAGACAAACTATATTATATTTTTGAAAAGCGGAAAATGAGGAGACCTTGAATCTGTAATAAAACATGGGGCATTCCATTTGAAAAAATTATACTTTCTTAAATTTTCCTGGTTCCCAATAGTGAAATGTTCTTTCGCTTAGTTATCATAAAATATAAAATCTTCGGGAAAAATCATGAAACTTTCATTTGAACATTTTTTTTGTATCTCTTAAAATAGAGTTTCTAAAGGGGTGGCAAATTATAAGGAAAAACCCTGTACAAGAAACAGTTTCGTTGGAACATCAATTTCAATTTCCATTATTTGGGCCTAAAAAACCAAAATGAAGAGATCTTTATTACTCACTTTATTAGTGGTATGACTATCCCACACTATGAGCTTTCCATCCTGGGATGCAGACACGAGGTTCCGGCTGTCAGAGCCCCAATGCATGGCATATATTTTAGCCAAATGTCCTCTGAGTGTACGACGCGTGCGCATCTGCACTCGTCCAATTGGTTCCAGACTGGCGGTGGCCGCAGCCAGGTTGGTATCCGCTGCTGCTTTGCGGGCATCCTACAAAAATATCAGCTGTATCAAATAAACTGGCCTGAATACCAACAAATCACCAAAGCATATTCGGCCAACAGAAAAAGACACAATGGGGTATTAACTTGATACTGTACTGTACTTAGTTTTAATCCTTGACCATAAGTATTTTTATAATGCTAATGGTTTATGTATTTTTGCATTACCGATTAAATGTAACAATTTTCATGTTAATTAAGGTTTATTTGATTTGATTTAAATTGGAACCAAATACCTACGTAAGCTCGTACCTACATATAAGTCTACAATATAGTATACCATTTAGGCAACGTGACGAAATAAATATTGTTAAACAAGTGCCTAAAATGTTAAAAAGTCCATCAATTTTCAAAATCAGCCCGTCATCGCATAACAGCCATTAGCTAACGATATGGCAACACTACCGGCTTGATGCAATGTTCTGCAACCAACTGTATAATTGGTTGCTTGTACATCCACAGAAGAAAAAACAACCATCAGTATACCTCCCTCGTTTTTCACCAACTGCGCATGTTTTGGCGCAAGACACTATATGGTGTAGAAGAAGTCATCGTGACGACTTTACTCAGGATATTTATAACCTACAATTTTGATCTGTCATTGTGATTCTGAGAAAAAATGAACTAAAAGGCGTTTTTTCACTTTTTGAACGATGACTGTATGTATACTTATAATGGATGTACCAAAAGGCGGTCTGTGCTATAAAAATGCTTGAATAAGAGCTACCCAAAACACTTTAAAAATTTTGCAAATCTATCCTGTAGAACATAAGGTATTTGTGAATATTCCGAATTCGGCCCTGATATCTACACCAGAATGAATAATTATTTTTTATGACAGCGTGGAGTGTCCCTGCTGGTTGTTCTATATGCTGTGGTGCACTCATAACCTCGTCACTTTTTATTTTACAATTTTGAACACTTAGACCAAAATGGCAAGGCAGAAAAATAAAGAAACAAATTACGCTTCAGTCTCATATGGGATGATGGATCAATACTATTCAATACTAAGAATAAAACATTGCTCGCATTCATAAGACAAAACAGTTGCGGAACTATTGCCGCTTTTTCTTATGAATGAAGCACTACTTTGGTAGCAGTCTCATAACATTCAACAGTCAACTGTCAGCTACAATGAGAAGCGACAAAACCCTATTTTCCCCATTGCTCCAAAAGGAACGCATTTATTTGGCATTTAAATTGAAATTTGGGAGTTCGCGCCCCCTCGGATGACGTTACGTTTAGGAATAGTCCAGGCCGACTTGACAGATTGCGCCGGCACACATCCACCTGATTTTGTTTGTCGCTTCTCGTTGTTTTGACATTCTCAGGTAGCTGTAACTGTTCCGTCTTATGAACGTGACCAGTTTTTCATTCCTGGGGTGCAAAAAATAAGAAAACAATAAAGCAGGGGTATACCCCACCCCTTCTTGGTTGCACCACCCTGTATAAAGGTTGTTTCATAAATATTGCGAAAAAACTCGAGATGAGTTTCCCCGCTTCAAAATAAGAACAAAAAATCCTATAAACATGTATCCGGAAATGGTTGGTTACAGAGCTACAGGACAGGGTGTTGAAATTATATTTTCATTTTTGTTTTTTCTAAATAATATTTGAAACAATGTCGATCTTTTGATGAAGATTTTTACTTGGTGATTTCTTATCATGCGAAATTCGAATTGGACCTTTGTATGGCTCTAACTTGTAGATGGCGCTACGTACACGTATTTTACCTATTATGAACAGCCATAACTTTTTTGGACGAACCTGTATCATATTTTTATGTAAAAACAAGTTTCTTGATTACTTTTACGCAAAAAATGAATACCTGTTAGAAGTCGATCGTGCAACCATTCTCGAGATATTTGGATTTGAAATAATAATTAATACATGTGATTTTGAAATTATGGCGAAGATAGCCTGCTAGAAGTTATAACATATTTCGTATGATTGCTTCATATTTTCAGTAAAAAAGATAGTCGACCTGTGTGTAATGTTGTCAATCCCCCTTATGCTGTATCCCAAACGTTAACTTAACATGTGCGTGTCGCCATGGTTACGCTGTTATCAAATGGAATATTTCCATTAGTAAACAATTATAACGTATACGTTATCTTAACGTGAATGATACAGCATAAGGGGAAATAACTGTTATTCAAATAGTATTCAAACAAAAACAAATTAAAAAACTTGAAAAAATTAAATAAAATAAAAACTTTAACACCCTGTAGCTCTGTAACGAGGCATTTCCAGACACATATTTATAGAAAATTTTCTTCTTATTTTTAAGAAGGCAAACTCATCCTGTGTTTTAGGCATTATCAATGAAACACCATGGTTAGCTATAATTTCATTATTTACCAGATTTTTTTGAGTATTTCGCCACACTCTGAAAAAAAGTCTATTAGTAAACAATAAAACCTATCAATATCAAACGTTTCGGAAGTGAATCTGCTTCGCCGTCGTCAATATATTCAAAAAATATTGTTCGCTTTTTGTGATTTCACAGTAAAAAATGGCTTTTTTGTGTTTATGGTACAAAATTTCGTCAGTAAAAGTGACATTTTGTGCCATAAACACCAAAAAGCCAATTTTACTGCGAATTCACAAAAAAACGAACAAAATTTTTTGAATTTGAATTAATCATTCCTTTTTCAGGTTCCACTGACGACGGAAGCAGATTCGCTTCCGAAACGTTTGATATTGATAGGTTTTAATGTTAACTAATAGTTTTTTTTTCAGGGAGTGGCGAAATACCCAACAAAAATCTGGTAAATCATGGATGCGCTACAAAACTACAGAGCATATCTACTTGAAAGGTATAAGTGATTTCATTATCACAATACAGGGTGTCCCAACGATAGAGTAAAGTAGGTTTTATCATATAGGATATGAAAAATATCAATATCAATATGCGTCACAGGTTAGGGGTGTAAATAGCGGACATTCTGAAAATATTTAGAAACATACAGGGTGCGTCACAAAAGTATGGCACGAAAAAGTATGATTTTTTTTAATGGAACCCCCTGTATATTAATTGATATTTCAATTCTTTCTTCAATTTGGACAAAAATTGTAATACAACTAATGTTTTTAAATTCAACCGTTATCGAGATATCGCGTTTTAAAAATGGCATTTTTGCAACTTTGACATGCTATAAAACTCAAACTATTCAAGTTAGAGGAAAATGGTTTGCACTTTCCTATCTTAACTTTTCAAGAGCTCTTCTGTCATTTGGATAGAAGGTAACGTCAACCGTCAACTTTTTTCGGCACATTTTGACATTTTTTCACAATAATGGATTTAATCTCCTTGAATAGCTCTTGAAAACTCAAGATAGGAATGTGCAATCCATTTTTCTCTAACTTGAATAGTTTGAATTTTATAGCATGTCAAAGTTGCAAAAATGTCATTTTTAAAACGCGATATCTCGATAACGGTTGAATTTAGGAACATTAATTGTATCACAATTTTTGTTCCAAATTGAAGAAAGAATTGAAATATCAATTAATATACAGGGGGTTCCATTTAAGAAAATCATACTTTTTCGTGCCATACTTTTGTGACGCACCCTGTATGTTTCCAAATATTTTCAGAATGTGCGCTATTCACACCCCTAACCTGTGACGCATATTGATATTGATATTTTTCATATCCTATATGATAAAACCTACTTTACTCTATCGTTGGGACACCCTGTACATGTATTGTATTCATTATTTCAAATCCAAATATCTCGAGTTCTCGAGAATGGTTGCACGTAGCGACTTCTAACAGGTATACATTTTCTGCGCTGAAGTGATCAAAAAATCGTTATTCTTAGTTCAGATATAATACAGAGGACATCCAAAAAAATTATGGCTGTTCACATCCTGAAAAATAAGTGTAGGTAACGCCCCGAGTAAGGCCCTCTATAAGATAGAGCCATACTTACTAACATCAAATTCGAATTTCGCATAATAAAAACCCCTACTTAAATACCAATTTGCAATATTATTTTATTAAATTTCAAATATTATTTAGAAAAAATGAAAACAATGAAACACCCTGTATATTATTTCTGTTTGCTATAATATAATAACAGGCTCTCAGCCTTGATAAAATTGAAAAGGTCTTCATGACCAAACGCTGAAACAAAATACCTCATAACTAGATTTCCTTTTTAGCTACTCGACTCGAGCTTCCAGGTCTTCTTGTTAAAGCTTAAAGTTATAGAGATGGGGCGGTATGATAAAAATGAGTATTTGCTTTTACTTCAAATAAATGCTCTATTGTGTAGTTTTCACTTCGTCAAATTTGACATTTACTTCACATAATGCTCAAGGAAAGACTAAAGTAAATATTTACTTCCAGCTTTGCTTTATTCACCTCGATACATAGAAGGTAAAACTCCAGTAAGTACTAATTTTCGCTAGTATTTCCTCCACTTGGAAGTATTTGCTTAACATTCACATCATTAACTTTGAAAAGATGTTGAGAATAGCTTTTTTATGGATTATGGTTGACTGGATGTCATCTGAGGATCTACCCACATAGTGTAGCACTTCCTTCAACAGTATAATCTATCTCAATACTGACAATTTAACCAAGTTGAGGTTAAACTCGTCCTAGTATTTACTACTAGTTTATACTTCTAAATAAATACTTCCCATCGGAGAATTCACTTTATGTAAAAGGTTATACTCCGCAATATACTAGGAAGTAAAATCTTTAACTTGAAGTACGAGCAAATACTTTTTTTTACCATACCGCCCATATTGCTGTATATTTATATTTTTCAAATATTTTGATAAATTAATGTAATTAGAAGTTATTTTCTAAAAACGATATAGGATAAATTTTGCAAAAAAATAAGACCCATTATTGCTATTTGATCGGGTCGTAAAAGTAAAATTCGAAAAAGTTTCGTGAAGATACAGTTTAATGTATAATTTTACAACTTACCCGGATGGCATTTTTCAAAGTTTCAGCTTCCTGTCTTAAACTATCCAACTCGTTCATAATCAAGCTTTGGGACCTCTACGAACAAAAAACCTGGAAATGGAAAGCCTATTATTAGAAGTACAATCATCATACTGGATTAAATACGATATTTTGTATAATCTACATAGATCCCATCACATGAAGTTGATAAGTATGTATATCAGCTGATATTGAGATTCTGTGTTTGAAAAAAACATTGCATTTTTCAAAAGTGTATTTAAAAAAATATGATCAAAAGGTTTGCAAAAAAATTGTAGTTATCACGCAAATAAACTCCTTATGATCAGATCCTGATAAAACCATTTGCATTTGTTTTTCTATGGAACATTTAATAATCTTCATAATACGCTGAAAGAATATTCATCTGAACTTATGTATCAATAGGTAGTGAAAGATATCTTCTTCCAGGAAAAAGAGATTTTAGTGACACAATAGTATCGAGATAAGGTACATTGACAAAGATGTTGTTAATCCCTTTGAATATAGAACTTGAAGATAACCATAAATAATATCAAATCAATCAAGATTCAAATCATGACATTTGATAGGCATTGAACTTGATAGCATAAGCAAAGATTGTCTTAAAAATATTTGATTCAGTTATTTTATCAAGCATTAATACTGTACTCGGCAAACGTTCCAATTTCATGAAAAAAAATACAGCGGGCAAGCTCGCTTCGATCAACGTCTCATTTATTTCAATGTGGAAACTTTCATCCTCTATTTCACATTTTTGAATTTATAACACGTATTCTACCCAATATTTGAAAGTCATCGGCGATGATTTTTTCAAAATACTCAAAAATATACTAAATAAATAAAAAAGAAAAAGCAAATTTCCAAACGGATGAAAATAAATGATTTTTGTGACTTTTCTAAATGACTTTCATCCACTTTTTCACCTCCGTAGAGGTGGAATTACAAAAAAATCTTCCTGAGTGGGTGTCTAAAGGTACCATTCTGGAGAATTTCCATGTTTCCAGCTTCATTAGTTACGCTCGGCAATGATGGCTTAGTCAGTAAGTTAGGAGAAGGACAAGTTATTTTATAAGTATAAATGAAATATCAATTTCTGAAAGGTTATAAAAATATCAAGTCAGCCATTTCAAGAACCCTCTACTACTTGGTCGAACCATTCGCCAGCTGGTATGGTAACAGGTGGTTCTTCTTCTGGTTTCTGCAGTTGAATGATGTGAAAAACATCGAATTAAAAGCTGATTATAATAAATCAGTTTGGAGTTGATAGAACACGGAGTCCGTTAAGAATACAAATTGAGCCATATATCTAATAATTACGTTTTTGATGGAATAAACATTAAACTGCAGAAATAAAGATTGAAACGAATTTGGAACTGACGGAACAAACAACCCTTAAAGACAAACTGAAGGAATAACCCGTTGCACACTTCTATCCAGTGATGCCTGGTTGGGTAGAACTTTCGACCTTGAAATCTTCCACCAATCCCAAGGGCCCAAGGTAGGATTAGGATCGCTTGGAATTTTTTTTAAATCCAAAAATGGTAGGAACGTACATACAGGGTGGCGCAAAAGTGTGTGGAAGTTCATTTTCTCCCTTGTCAAAAGAGATGGGAAAATTTTTTCAAACAAAACTTAAAGGGTTCCAACAGGGTCACAATTTAAAAATATTACCGTGTATACAGAGTGTTCTAGGTAACCGTGGCATCAAAAAATACACTTTTTTTAAATAGCAACCCAAACTTTTGATTAGAGATTTGGATTCAGCGTGATATTCTACGTATGATAGAGTGGTTTTATTTGCCAGAACGTGCAGTGTTGTCAGGCTATCGAGGATTTACTCAAATTTAGGGAAAAAACATTATGTTGGTAAATTAGCTACAAAAACAAAAGATTTGAAATTGAATCTTGCAAATATGCGTATTTTTCAATGTGAGAGTCAAAGTAATTGATTTTTGAAAAAAGAATCGCTCTAATCTATATAGGGTGTTTTCTACAGCAGGCCCAACTTGCTTGTTTGTTTGTAAAACAGTCTTGGAACTCGAATTTTACCCACTTCAAATGCCCAGATTGATTCGAAACTTTGCACACTTGTCAAGAAAGAACCGATGACAACCAAAATACAAATATTGCCGAAAGTTGGTGCATATTCGATAGTCACTTAGAATGGTTGCAAGTCAAACAGCATACAGGGTAGGCCAAAAAAAATGAAAATTGTACAAGAGTAAAGTACCCTTATTTCAGAAAATTCGGCAAAATGTTATGAAGAGAAGTT
This sequence comes from Orchestes rusci, assembly GCA_958502075.1. NCBI lineage: Eukaryota > Metazoa > Arthropoda > Insecta > Coleoptera > Curculionidae > Orchestes > Orchestes rusci. The sequence continues at coordinate 54,665,801 of OY293304.1, forward strand.
GTTTAGAATTAAAAATTATGCCCAAATACCAAATCATGACCTAAGAAAAAATTCACCCTAAACAGTTTCATAAATTATTCAAAAACAAATCAATTTCGCATAACTTAGTCCAAATTTAAGCATATTTAGAAAATTTACCTTAATTTTAAATTTTTTAGGGAATCACAAAATTCACTTTTAAAGAAAATCACTTGATATGCGAGATTTTCAATATGCATATTATCATTAATAATGTTTTACCCTGTGAAAAAAAATGGTTGCGATATTTTAAAGTTGTCTTTATTATCGTTGCAACAAACATGAAGCTTGTGATTTCCTTAAAAAATTTAAAATTTAGGTACATTTTCTAAATAGGTACCTATGCTTAAATTTGAACTAAGTTATGCGAAATTGATTTTTGTTTGAATAATTTATGAAACTGTTTAGGGTGAATATAAAAGAAAATTTTTTTTTTGGAAATAATTAAGTAGATGTTTAAAAAAATATATTTTTTTTTTTCTTAGGAGACCATGATGATTTGTTGTTTAGGCATAACTTTTAATTCCAAACAACTTTTCTGTTTAACATTTTACCGAATTTTCTGAAATAAGGGTACTTTACTTTTGTACAGTGCTTTCGATTTAATTTGTCACACTTTCAAAAGGCTGTAAAATATTTATTTTTTGAGCTAAGGTCCACAAAAAAAGGAATTGTAGGGTTTTTCGTAAAGTTGTGTGCTATTGAGTCAAATATTTTTTTAACTGTCAAATGTCAAAATTATTGACATAACTTGCTTTTTTCAATATATATATATATATATATATATTTAATATCATTACATATTTAGAAAGACTCTTTTTTCTGATCACGAAAATATAGCACACATGCCCTTTCTGTTCAATAGTTTGGAGGAAATTGGTATAAATCTGATTAAAATTGTAATTTACAGGCGTTTTTGCTTCCAATAACTTTCATAGTTTTTGTTCTGAGTATTTACTAAAATATAGAAGATTTTCTGGTTTGTAAATACAGCATTTTAATGAATTACTCACATCAAGAAGTATACACATTTATTTATTTTCACCAACTTAGTGTAAAGGAACAGTATTCACGTATAACATTTGACAATTCAAGTGCCTCCCTGACAATTATTGGAAACATATGAATAAACTCGTCTATCTTCATGCTAAGAAATTACAATTTCAATCATATTGATACCAATTTGCGCTAAACTAGTGGATAGAAAGGTCTGGTGTGCTATATTTTCGTGATCAGAAAAAAGACGCCTTTCTAAATATGTAATGATATATAGGGTGTGTCATTTTAAAAAAAGTAAGTTATGTCAATAATTTTGACATTTGACAGTTGAGAAAATATTTGACTCAATAGCACAAAACTTTACGAAAAACCCTACAATTCCTTTTTTTGGTCGACCTTTTAGCTCAAAAAGTAAATATTTTACGGCCTTTTGAAAGTGTGACAAATTAAATTGAAAGCACTGTACAATTTCCATATTTTTTGGCCCACCCTGTATGCTGTTTGACTTGCAACCATTCTAAGTGCACCTTATATGATTATCAAACATGCACCAACTTTCGGCAATATTTGTATTTTGGTTGTGCAGTTAATAAAAAAAAATCCCATATGTTGCACACTTAAGTGACCACACTGTATACTCCGGTGCCCCTTCGCCAAAGGTCACGAATAGCGCAGAATCATCGAGAATTCATCGATAGATGGAGAAGCTTCTAGTATAACATAGAAGTCGCTCGAAAGTCTGATGACAGCCCAAAGTGAACCGACTTTGTTCCGAGAGGGACAAGATCCGCTGGACGTAGGGATTTCATCACAATATCGAAGCACCCCACGCTTTTATCATGTTGGATGCCAATTTGTGGGTACACCCCATCAATTAATCTGTAGCTTGGGTGTTAAAGATTTATCTTATTTTCTGTTTTTAATACATTTTCCAAAGACGGTTTGAGATATTGAACTGAATTTTGCCACAGGATATTATGGTATACAGCAAATGCCAAACCACTTTCGATTCACGTCATAATTGCCACCATGCGAATTATTATGTGATTTGCAGGTGACCAAATTTGGCCACCAGGAAACTCCATAACAACCTGCTTGGTGGAATTATGACGTAGATCGAAAGTTGTTTGGCATTTGCTATAGGAACACACTTTTTTTTATTTGTATTTTATTTTATTTTATTTTTTTTTTAGACCCAAGTTTATATTATGACCTTCTCGACTTAAAATGTATCCAGGAACTCCCCCTTGAAATTATGACATACCATCAAGTAACACCCTGTATAAGGCCCCCACGCAGCCTGAGAGAGAGGGAGACATCGGAGGTGTTTAGTTCTTAGTTGAATCGTACTCTACCTATAATAGTGATGCATGCATGGTGCAAGTGTGTACATATTGAGATTTGGGGAACTGTTCTTCTTGTTTCCTCTTTCGTTTTTCAAGATAATACACGTCATACGATTCTTTGATTACATCTAATTATCTAATGCAGCAGATAAACGACGCACTTACAAGGTATTCATGAGGGCAGCAATTCGGCACTTTCTTCAATAATGATTGGTACAGAAATTGTTTTGGGCTAGTTTTTTAGATTAAGATATTTCTAGCGTTATTGATTTAACACGAAATAACACCAAAATGTTGACGGAGTAATTTTTGCTGACGATTTGATTTATTTCCGCGATGCCAGTTTTCCACCAAACCACATTTGAGCTGATGCCCAAACTTGGTATCTAGGTGAATAAAGTTTCTGAGGAATTTAAAAATTGTGAGATTTGAAATAAGTAAATGGAATGATCCTACCTACTTGATATTTCGTGAAAAATCTACAAATTTTTTTCAAAATAATTGATTTGAATGTATATTTTTTACTGAGACACCGATACGATTAAGCAATAGTTTCTCGATTGATGGTGTTTTAGAAAATTGTGTGTAGCGGGATGAACAATATAACACTTCTTCAAGATTGTGAATGTTTTGTGATGAACGCAAAAATCTGCTGGATGACTATACTCATAACAATCCTCAAACAAAATGAATGAAAATATACAGGATGCCTCATAAGTCATCATGTACCAAAGGGGTGATAGCGGAGGTCATTTCTGATGAAAAGTCCCATAACATATTCCAATTTTCTACAGTTTTCGATCACCAAAAAAAATATGAAAAATGGGTTCACGAAAATCAGTTTCATTATATTTGTGCTGTTATTCTTATTTTAAGAGTCATGTCCTCGACCTGACACTGGCCGCGCTCCTTTTTGACGTCAGACTAGTCTGATTGCTCCGTTTGCGTTCCTTTATTAGATCTAGAGCAAACAGATCAAAATCTCGAGCGTTCCTTTATTCAATCGGACGTGTCAGACGTTATCTGAATGCTCGGAGTATTTTGGCGGATTAGAGAGATCAATCTGATGTCAGATGTTATTGTGAGGTTATGAATACGGATTTGTTGACATTTTTTCACATTTATATTTGGACCGGTCATTTGTGTTGTTGTCTGGTTAGGTATTATCATTATCAAAAGTAATATATCTACTAGTGTATAATAATTTTTGTCAAAATGCCGTCACTGGGATTATTTGATGAGACTGAGAACAAAACGTATAGCTTTGAAGTGACTGAACAAGACCTGCAAAATGTTGTGGCTGGAGGTAGGATTATGGCCAAAATCGCCTGTTTTTTAACTGCTTTCATGCCTAAAAAGGTCTCTTGCCTTTTTAAAAAAAAGACTGCCGATTGAAACGTATGCACACTATCCGTTCTGTATTATCTTTATTAACAGTCACTGCTTGTGCGTTACAAAATACCTCGCAATATACAATATACATGTATATTGAATGGGGATCCAACAAAATCTACTATTAATATGAACAATTTGATTGGAAAAACACAAATTTGACAAATTACCAATCTTTTCTGTTTGACAACAAAGGAGTGAGGCTAGTTTCTCAAGTCTGTCACGTTCCTTTATTCCAGATTAATCTGATTGATCTGGGGTCACGTGATCAAAAATCGGACTAATCGGTCAGATTAATCTGACGTCAAAAAGGAACGCAGCCACTGCATATTCGACGATATTTTCGACATATTCGACAGTCGTATGTAAGATGTATGATTTGTCATTGTCATGGGTGCATTTCAAAGCTGCGCAAACATTAGTGCGAGGAAAACCTCCATGGAGGGAGACAACAATAAGTGTATTCCTTTTAAAATTCAATCACCCTTGAGCTAGTCGCACTTGGGCAACTCCGAGCTGCTCTAAATAGAACGCGTTGTTTTGAGGATAGATGAGGGTCACACCTAACATAACCCAACTAAATTTTTGTTTTGTTGATACAATTTATTTTTCACGAATTACATTGGAAAAATCCATTTTTAATAATTTGCTCACAAAACCACAACCAAAAGTAAAAAATTATTCTTGAATTACCGCACCACAGCTACTCATGCAGCATACATAAACATTGAACATAACCTAAATGGGCTTAACGCTTAACGCACCCCCCGCAAATTTAGTGCAACAGGGGCAAGGGGGGAGGATTTGGAGTCACTCGTGAGCGACAAGCACATTTTAAATAGAACGGACCACGTCAAAAGCCGGGCCTCGGAGTGACATAGAGCGGCTCCGGCATGTAAAAGGAATGCAGTAATTAAGTACGTACGTCTAGAGCATGACAAGACTTTGACAGTCGACACATTTATTGACATTGGGCGCGTTAAGGTAGCGGCACTGCTACAGCGCCTCATCCAAGCGGTCTCACTGAGTGACCTCTGACAAATCATGTTTCCCAGCGGTTGATCACATTTCTAGCGATAAAGCGGTTGACAACTTGATCAAAGCCATTCCTTTTGTCCAACTATGGAGGACTGTAACTAGGAGAGTAATCGAAATGCATAAAAGTGGTCCAGGATTCAAATCGTAATTCAGGTTCAATTGTTACTCCCAGATGGCGAAGAGTCGTTAGTGATTTGATGTCAAACAAAAATGTCACCTAGGCAACATAATTGAAACAACGTTACGAATACTCAATCAGAATGCAACAGATTTTTATTAACTAGGTTGCATCAAAACTCTCACTATTTGATGATAAAAGGTATCATAAATATATTATTTGTTATACATAATTCTAAAATTTCTAGAATTTTCATATTTTTTTGTTTGATTGCATCAATTGATAGAGTAACTGAGTGACATCATATCCTTCATTGACAACAGTCATCATTGAAAAAACCATGGGCTTGAAACACGATGCTGCGACGATTCAGCCTCAATTTTTTGCCTTATAGAGAATGCACTGCATGTGGAATGTGGAGTGGAAATTTGGAAAAAATTAATGAAAATGTGATAAGAGTATCTTGACAAATTATTGACAAGCAATAAACGTTACCATGACAATGAATAAATTAAAGCCCTACTAGCAACAGCGCCCTCAAATGAACTAACGAAAAAGAGAGACAGAATTTCAGGGATATTCGTATGTCGATCGACTCCTTGTTATAGTCCTCCATATGTCCAACACAACTCGGCGGTGACAGTAGCTGGACAAACTTTGACAGTTTTGCACACAAAACTGTCAAAATTTACCCAGCTGCTGTGACCGCTGAGCCATCGCTGAGCTGTGTTGGACATAAGCATTGTCGACAATCGAAATATGACAGACTGAGTTCACGTTTTTGTTATTGGCCGCGTTCAGGTAGCTGCAGCAAAAATGTTTTTCCCTCTTCTTCATCAATCTTTCAACGATAAAGAATAGGCGGATTTTGGCGTTATCCAGGTTACGAATTTTCTAACCTAACTTTTCATGGCAGTAGGGGCAAATCGCTTGGGAGGTACCTAATCAAGTGGTTACGTTTCAACATGAATAATACTTTTAGTAACCAGAACGTTTTGGGGTTTGATCCCGAGTTGGTATCGATACAGTTACCAATTACTCACCAAACCTGGTAACAACAAATCGTTACCCGGTTAACGCCAAAATCCGCCTAATATACGTATATGTACGCCTCGTAAACCGCTCGTGAATATGAACAAAGAATAATAATTATTATCGATGATTGAACTGATCAACAAGTATTTGTATCAGTGGAACCCCTTTTTAAAGTGTACGCCCATAGGATAGAGAATGGAGGATATAAAATAGTCGATATTTTTATTTTTAACTTGGAATTAGACATTTTCGACAATTTTCGACATTTTCGACAATATTCGACATTTTCGACGGAGTTTTCGACATGAACGTCGAAATTTAATTTTTGACGCGTCATTACCCGACTCTGCCTGACAAGTACAAATTTGAATTCATTTTCACTCCCAATGAACATAACATACAAAATTAGTTGGTTCATCATAGGTTTACAGTATGTATAGGGTTATTCATCCCCCCCTACAGCTCTAATTATGAGTGGTAGAAAAAAACTTCAAATACAAAAGCTTTAGGTTTTTTCACGTAGTATTTTATTGGGTTTTTAAGTCAAAAATGACGTTTGCAGGTTCCTATTTAAATGTAAATTTTTCGTATAAGCCTTTATTGTTTGATTTGTATTGGATTCCTTGTTGAAAGGGACCTACTTTAAAAGATTTTTTACAATATTTTGATAACTATTATTGCATGGTGACCCGAGGGGTGGCCCAAAAATAAGATCAAAAATAAAATCCAGAAAACTGCCAAAAATCATTTTTTTTTAAATGGAAACCCCCAATTTTTATAATTTTATCTTATTGAGCATCGAAAATAAAGGTGAGTTTAGAATATTGTCCATTCCAAAATTCAAACAAAAAAATAAAAATTAGAATTTTTGGAATGGACAATCTTCTACAAACCTACCTTTATTTTCAATGCTTAATAAAAAAAAAAATTATAAAAATTGGAGGTTTCCATTTGAAAAAATTGACTTCTGGCAGTTTGCTCAATTTTATTTTTGATCTTGTTTTTGGGCCACCCCTCGGGCCACCCTGTAATAATAGTTTTCAAAATATTGTGAAAAATCTTTTAAACAATAATCATTCAGGTGACACCCTGTATGTCACTGTTCTCAGACAGAATTTTTTTTTTAATATTCATTCAATTGAAAAGTCTTCTGAGTCTTGATTTTTTTCTCTGCGACAAGAAATTTCCGGTAAAGAACGTTTTGTTTGAAGGACACTAGTATGGCAGTATGGTTTTTTTCTCACGAAACGTGCATCGGAAAGAGAACCCCAAGAGACCTTTTTCGTTGAGAATGAGTGCCTATTCCGAGCCTAATTCGGAAAAAAACTTGCTAGGAAACTGTGGCGTACTCTCGTGCGTACTTTTCTTTAGTCGAAAATCTCGTCAAACATACAACACACATAAAGACCACAGGGGAAAAATGTGTTGTCATTTTTGCATAATATTATTTCAAGTTCAGAAATGATACGATAGCTGAACAACAAACTGGAAAAATGGTTATTTATTTACTATCCTCCTTGTAACAAAATATCGATCCAGTCCTTGACCACAATGTGTCCAAGTGTTGGAATACTTGAAATACCGGAGAAAAAGATGTTATATCCTAGACTTGAAACGTTTTTTCGTGGTAGGTATATAGAATATGGAGATTGACAAATTGAGGTGATATTAAAATTATTGATTTATGTATACTATTTTCCCTGTATGGCTCAGTATTATACAGGGTCCGCCAAAGTAAGTGGCCTATTAGAATATCTCCAGAAATAAAGCGATTGATTCTGAAAATTTGTAGGGAGAGATTTTCGGAGATCCTCTTTTCAAATTAAATAATAGTGAGGTCAATAGTAAATTTTGGTGAGGTTGCGCGACTTCCGGTTATACCGGAAGTAGGTCTCAACTCGCTTTTTTCAAGTGAAACACCCTATACAGGGTTATCCACGTTATTCGACACAGAACATTATGGCTGAAGTATCTGATTTTTAAACAGTTTTGTTTTTTGGATAAATGGGGACCCTTGAAGGCTACATTTTAAAAATATTTTCACGTTATACAGGGTTCCCCAAAACACGAAACGCATCAAAGTTGTATTTTTCTAAATGGAAAAAGGTGCAAAAATATCATTTTTAAGACGCGATATCTCGATAACAGTTGAACTTAGGAACATTAGTTGTATCACAATTTTTGTTCCAAATTGAAGGAAGAATTGAAATATCAATTAATAGAGAGGTTACATTTAAAAAAATATAACTTTGATACGTTTCGTGTTTTGGGGCACCCTGTATAACATGAAAATATTTTTAAAATGCAGCCTTAAAGGGTCCCTATCCATACAGAAAAACTTCTTTAAAATCAGATACTTTAGCCATAATGTTTCGTGTCGATTGTCGAATAACGTGAATGTGGAAAAAACTTATTGTACATTCAGCAACCGGAAAAAAAAATATTTCTTTTTTTGAAAACATGATAGAGAATGACGAACCCGAGGACGAACCCGAGGACGAACCCAAGAAATCAGAGGAGCCCTTCACTACATCAAATAAATAATTGACGAATCACAATCGGATTCCATGACTAACACGAGAAACAATAATATAACCTGTAAGACCATCTGATTCTAGGAATGACAATTTCGATTTGCTCATCAACTATATTAATTTTAGGTCTCGAAGAACATAAGAACGAAGTGGAAGAACTGAAAACAGAATTCGATCATGTTGCGGAGTTAGCACAAAATGAACTGTAATACAAATTTTATTAAGAACTTTGTGGGAAATCTGCAGTTTATAAACACAGGGAGTCAATTGGATTCATTTCTAGCTAACAAACAATGGATCACGCGAAAAGGAAAATTCTCGGGAAAATGAATAAAACTTCAACCAACTGATGCACATAGTAGAAGAAAAATACGCCAAAGCAAGGGAGGAAAAAGATATAAAAATCAAACATCCATTAACTTTTGAATTTTTGGTTAGATGGAATTTAAAAGAGACAGGATTGTTCCAGTGAGACATTTTTTGTTTAGGAAAATTTGTACCTACTTGGATATAAGTAAGTATGCACCTTTATCGAAAATCACACAATTTAAACGCCTTTGATCATGTCTCAATTATTAATGAAGTTCTATCCATTTGTACTATGCCATATTTCTCAATAACTCACTGTGAGTTGTAATCAGTTAGACTTGAGAGCGGTGTGCGAGGCAGTGTGCTATTCGAGTATAGTTTAGAATCAAATATTTGGGGCGGGTCTTGTGCTGTAATCGGTTAAATTTAGTAAAAACGCGCCCGGGCCCTGGAAGATGTAAACAGAGATGTTCCAGTTGCCGCAGCAGCAAAAACCCATGCGAGGTTCCAAGAATGACATTAATCAATGAGAAGCAAGAAAAAAAATTACACTCTATTCACAAACAAAAGTCACCAACGCAAACAAACCACACGTGATCGAACAAAGGGAAACGATTCAAAGGTCACGTGTAGTTTTTTTACTTTTGGTTGTGAATGAACACTGTAGTTGTTAGTTATCCTGGTCCGTGTACTGTTCATGATCCAGAAGAGGAGAACATATTGGTCAAATGGATTTTAGCAATGTCCAGTAGACATTTTCCAGTCTCAAAAACCCAATTAACAGATTCTGTTCAAAAAAATCATGTCTATTTTGTCTATTTTAAAAAAATAAAACTTTGGAAAATAGTAATAGATCAAGTGATAAATGGTAAAGATTGTTCCTCAAGAGACATCCAGAACTCTCTGCTAGGATGTGCCAAACTCTCACTCCATGGAGAAAATGTATCGGAACAACAATTATTGAGAAGCTGGTTTACCGAAGTAAAACAATATTTTAATATCAAGGAATCTCTTTGATGTTACCACTAATCCCTCAAGAATTTTCAATATAGATGAGACTGCTTTCTATTTATCTCCAACCAAAGTCTGATAGAGTATTGGTCAAAAAAGTGTATATTCAGCAGCAGGTTGATAAAAAAGAAACAGTGCTGGTTACTGCAAACGTGGATGGAGTTCTGCATACAAATTCTGTTTTATTTCATATGAAGTTGTTTTTTGTATAGTTTAGTTTAAATGTTTTTAATAATTCTTTTGTTAAACTGAGAGTATAACTTGGATCAAGACCTGTCAATAAATGGGGTGTCGAAAGATGGGGTGTCAATAAATGGTTTTTGTCAAAAATTTGGTGTCGTTAATAGGACGTTTGCAATAATTTAACTCAAAAATCAATATTGGGAATTCATGATAGAATATTTAACAAATCATTTGCTCATGAAATAAAACACCCGAAACCCTAATTTTACTCCAAACCAAATTTAGAGTGAAATATGCACCTAAAAATGTCGATAATTGGTCGTTTACCTTAAGTACCAAACGCAGGACCAGTGTCAAATTTTTAGGGTACTCTCTTGGATTCTCTTGATATTTTGCCCACAACTGTAATACAAGCTGTAATACTTTCACAAACTAACATTTTCAACTCGTAAAATTTGATTAAGTAATGAGTTGGTAAGTAATAAGTTGTAAGTTGGTATCTCGGAAGGTATACTTAATTGGACATAATGAAGGGTGGTTTTCAAGAGTGAAATATGTTGTTTAAAAATGTTCCAAACAAAAAATAACCTTGATTCAACATTCGAACGGTAATTCAACCTAGTACAGTTCATTCTTTATTTAAAGTTTCAGTGACAGATCAAATTTGAAGGTTGAAGGTTGGCAGAAAAAAATTAAATGCCATAAAGTGTTCTTCAATTGAAACGAAAAGATAACCTATTTGATTATAAACTTCATTTTCTCGATGTAAGAAAGGTTTTGATCATCAATTCCAAAAATTATCATCACTGTCTATTCTCGAACGTTTTTTTCTACCAAATCAAATACCTACCGAGTCAAATACATGTTGAACACAGCATGAACATGTTTGCAAACCTTTAACCTACAATTTTGATCTGTCACTGTCACTTTAAATAAAAAATGAACTGTAAACTGTGTTTAATTTACGTTTTACAGAATGTTATTGATTTTTTGCAATAAGAGCTAAGTACCTAGGTAGTTTCCGCCCTTGTTTCCACCCATCATGATACTGTCAAACCGTGAACTAAATAAACTAGACAGTCAAATTCCAAGCTACGAATAATACAGTAATATTTAACAATAATAATTATGAATGGGTGATAAATGATTATTCAAATTCCGCCAAGAATGAACGAATGAGTAAAAGGAGAATTCGTTAATGGTTCACTACAAAAAGTGTGCACATTGCCCTGCATACACAACCACAAGAATGCCCTGAATATTGGACCTAAATACTGCAATAAAGCTAATTGGACCAATTTATAACTACACACACACAGCGGAATAACAGCGTTCAAATAATAATCCGACCATATCCCGCTTAGCGAAATGTAGACAAATTTTTGAGACACACCTATAATTAAATTTTGATTTGATCGGCATGTAAATGAGAAAAAACACATAATCTATTCATATTATATGAATTGATGAGACACGACTGAATAGATCATAAATTGTACATGAGAATTTATTGAGGGGAAAAAAGAGAAAAAGTTCAAAAACTGGGTGAAACTGACAGTTCATTACGAGGACGCCATGACAGTCGGTACACCTGCTGGAAATCGTTGATATTTTTCTGACTAATCCTGTATATTTTGCGGAAACTCCCAAATACTCAATAATCTGTACATTATCATACAATCATAACAAATTTTGAAACTCACCAATTTTCGGCCTTCTGCGTCCTTCAAATGGCTTTCGTTCGACTATCCTACGGTGCCCACTAAATCACGAATACATTTGGATATATGCATACAGTTTTTTGTTTTTCCGTTCACTATTCATTAATTGGTGGACACTAGATTGTTCTTGAATCGAACCGGCACAATTTCACACGAAATTTCTTGGATTTTTTCTCGATTATCCCTCGCGAATTCGAGTTTTGGGTGCGGCGATCCCGGTCCCTACTTTTCGTAACGATTATGGAGCCAAGAGTGACGTCACGGAAGCCATTTTTACGTAAGTGACATCTGGCGGAGACATGGACGCGAATGACGTCATGCATTGAGGATATCTTCCTTTTAAAATTGATTGCGTTCAGGTAGCCGAAGATAGGTGGTAGCACTATTGCTATTATAATTATGATACGGGGGCTGTTCATAAAGGTTATTGTGAATCAAGAGTGGATACGAAAGAATAATTTCTTTATTTTAATTTAATTATTTAGTAAAATACCATACCGTGTCCGGTTCTAAGAATAATATGGCATAATTTGGAGAGTGTATAGGGGAGGTCAAAATAACCCTAGTTTGTCATAGGTACAACATTTTGTTCTAGAGTGCACAGTGCACCGGAAATTCAGAGCTCTAAAGAGATACCAACCAATCGATTTAATTTTTTAGCTTCGACTTTTGAACCGGCTTTTATAATTTGATTAAATTTTATTATGTTGTGTAGGTCATGAAAACTGATAATTAGTATTGTTCCTCTAACACATAATTATTCCTTCCCTTTGACATAAGCCTAGTTTACATCGATAACTCATTTAGTTCGGTCCGATAGGACCAAGTGGGTGGGTATAGTACGGTAGGACCATATACCTATTAGGTATATGGGTAGGATCAATGCTTGCTTCTCGCCTGGTTACACCGTTTCGCAACTTGTGAACTAAATGAGTACGCGCGCAATTCGTCAAATGTCGAAAATAAGTCGAAATTATTTATTAACACAATTCGTAACCGCAAAAAACATAAGTAAGTACGCTCAGATTGCCTTAGAAAGTCAGAACCAACACAATTCACAATAATCACAACCAACATAACCTCATAATTTTGATCCAGATCGAACCAAATTTAGTTCGGTATACCTGCTGGCGAATACCGAACCAAGAGCGGACCAGCTTAGTCCGCAACTGTTCACACCATTCGAACCAAATATTTGTTCTGAAATAGTTTGAATCTAGTACTTGGTCCGCGGACCAAGTTCTCGGTGTAAACTAGGCTATAGTTTTGTTGGGACCGCTTCAAGCTGTCGAATGTTCATCCTGTCGACGAACGGTCGTTCGGGTTCGGAAGTTTCGACAATATGCTCTGGGGTTGTGAAGTATATTGTCGAATGGGGATTTTGTCGAATGAAGAATGGAGGGGACAAGTAGAATGCCCGGTAATGTGTAAATGGATGGATGGAGCAGATCACTCGAGTATTTTGTTTTGTGGCATTGGATTTGTGGATTATTTTCCATGTTGTGATTCTTTTTGGACGTGCAAATAAAGCGACGTGCAATAGTGGGTATATAATTTTGTATTGGTTCCATCACCTAGGATAAAAATATATACCTAATGATCCCAAGTTACAGAAAACTTTGTAGTTACACGTACTAGGCGATTTTGCTTTTTATCTAAAGGAAATTGCAAATTTGGGTATAATATCGTCCCCCTAAACACGAATGTGCGTATCTGGCAAAAAATTAAATAAAATATCTATACTCATTTCAGAGTCCATTAGTCTCGAGTGTTGCAGAGATAAAATAATTATTTTTTGAAAAACTGATTCAGTTTGTGTTTTCCATGATTGAAAACTCACGAAAAGTGAACAGGACTGAGCAATTACCGCAATCAATCTCAGAAGACCTTTCCAAATTCACGTGTTAATTTATCTAGGTATATACCATAAAACGTGATAAGATATTATAATGAGACATATCTTATAAAATGGTAAAAAGCAGTGTGTTTTCAATGTAGTTTGTAGATTAGGTTTTGATGTACTCATATCAATCAATTACATAAAAAAATACACTTCTGTTTGTTGCAAAATTTTAACTGGGATGTTTTGAAAGTGATTTGCTGTAATTTTCAAAAAATTGCTAATCTGACTACTCTGAGCTTCGAACATCGTCCACTACCACCGTCGTGTACCAAAACGCCACTAGATTGCATTGAAAGTTTTTAGGGTGGATTGCTCAATAACATTTCTTAGGCTTCACCATATTATAATTGCAACTGAGAGCACAAGATGAATGACTACTTTTGGGAAAAATAACTAGGGTTATGATGCCCAATGGGAATGAATGGGGGGTGACTGATGGATTATGACGGATGGATGTTTCTTGCCCTCAGTGTCAAGGAACATTCATTTTATGCGCGTCTATCTATTTTAAAAATATGTTAAGAGGTTTCTCGTCACATGATGAGAATCGCATAAAAATTGGTTCTTATTATGCAATACAAAAACTACGAATCTCAGGGCGAAGGAGCAAAAAATTCAAAAATTGAGTGATAATTTATTTGGATTTTGTCTTTCCAGGTACAAAACTGTTGATGTGGACATAGTTGAAATGAAACAAAAATTTACGAGATGAAAATTTTAATCATATTTCCAGAATGTACACTTGAAGCAACAAACACCAAAATTTGGGACCGTCCCCAGGCCAGAGAAAAGGATAGACTTATGCGAAAAATATACAGTAAAGCGAGATTTTCTATCTCATCCTGGCATCAAGCGTGTAGAATTTCTTCCCATATATATAGTTATTAATAGATATACAGGGTTAGGAGAAATTACCAGAACGGTCGATTTTTCCAAAAGATACACGAGTCAGCAAAAAATGTCTTTGATAAAAGTTGTGAGGCTTTCAAAAATATACATTGAATTGGAATCAACAGGGTCGGTCATAAAGTCATGACAGATCAAAGTTGCATTTTTTGAAATGGCTCCCCACTTATATTATTTGATATTTTGATTCCTCGTTCATATTTGAGCAATAATTGTAATACAAATAAACTTTCTAAATTCAACCGTTATTGAGATATCGCGTTTTGAAAATGACATTTTCGCACCTTTGACAAGCTATAAAACTCAAACGGTTCAAGATAGGGAAAAATGGTCTGTACTTTCTAATCCTAATTTTTCAAGAACTATTATTCTGTCATATGACTAGAAAGTGTTACCAACTGTCAACTTTTTTCGACCCATTTTGACATTTTTCGACAACAATTAAATTTATGTACCTAGATAGCTTGAAAAGTTACGACTAGATAGTGCAGTCCGTTTTCCTCTATCTTGAACCGTTTGAGTTTTATAGCATGTCAAACATACAAACATTTCATTTATAAAGCGCGAGAACTCGAAAACGGCTAAATTATGTACACAATAATTTTTGCTAAAAATTGAAGTAAGCATTGAAATATCCAATAATATAAAGGGGGCTCCATTAAAAAAATACAACTTTGATCTGCCATAACTTTACTTCCGATCCTGATGTATGTTTCAACTTTTATTTGAGACATTTCTCTCCAGCACGTGTATCTTCTGAAATAATCGGCCGTTCTGGTAATTTTTCCTAACCCTGTATGTATTCGTATGTCGATTCGTCTCCGAGTTATAGTTCTCCATAATTATAACTCAGTAGTCACCAATGTAGACAGACCTCACGTGATTAGACAAAGGAAAACGATTGAAAGGTCACGTGGGATAAAATGTCCACAGGGTGTTGAAAATTTAAGGGTAACACCAAGTGACCAAGCCTGCAGTATTTTTTCAAAACCAAAATCAAGGGTAATATCTCAAGACATAGGTCTACACACTTTGATAAAAATTTTGCGAAAATCGGACAAAAAATTAAAAAGTTACAGGGATATCAAATTGAATCAAATAATTCTTGTCCGGAATTTATTGTCGGGGAGTGTAGTTGCCACAATGACATACTAGAATATTCAGCCTTAACTGAATCATATTATGAAAAGTTCATTGGTCCCACGACTTATTGTTATATAGAGGTGATCCGCCACCCTGTAGGAGCTGATGGCCAATCAATCCGACAATTTTTCTGGATGATTGTAGGCTACCAAAGAACAAATAGTACAAATTTCAGCCTTAACTGAAAACTGTTCATTGGTCCCACGACATATATGTTGGGGGTGATTCGCCACCCTGTAGGAACTGCGATGGCCAATCGATCCGCAAATTGTCCTGGATGATCGTGGACTAGGGTAGAGGCACCGGTTGTGGCCACTTTAAGCAATTTACCAACTTTGGAAAACTGTGAAAATTACATGCATGCCAGTTATTGATTGAAACTATGTGGGCACCATTTTATGGTGATTTATCTGTACAAACAAATATTTTTTCGGTCAAAATAGGTTCACATCTAAAAAATATTCAAGATTTATTGATTTAAGTCGATTTTCACCATTTGTGGCCACATTTTGCTAGTTGTGGTCACCAACTGCACCATTTGTGGCCACTAGGTTTTGAAAAGGGAAATGTTCATTTAATAATAAAACAAATAATTTTATGAGCTTATTTTTTTATTAAATGAAACAAATTGAACGACAAAGTCTTTAAAAAAACCTTTGCCAGGAAAACGCTCATGTAAACTGGATATAATATAAAAATAAAAAATAAACACACAGCCAAATAAATACATGATACATTCTACATAAAAATAGATTAAATGTCTTTTGAAAGTAACATTAATAATTCAGGAACTTCATATACTCCTCTTGAGTTAACTTGCTTTGGCTCTTCAATTATCATTATTATATCTTCTAGTTTATACCAAAGTAAATCATTGTTTTCGGGCCACTTCCAGTTCCCATAGCTTTTGTTCATTGCACAACAATAATATTCGTTGTTTTCTATTTGAACAATTTTTGCGGGATAAAATTCTTTATCGTATTTCAATACAACAAATGTTCCTATGGTTAGAGCAGTTGAAGTTGCAGCAATAACTCTTCCTGTCTGCTGTTTTTTTTTTCTATTTCTCTTTGGTATTTTTTCGGGTGTTTAAATTTGTTTTCTTCTGATTCAGTTTTTTTTTCAGTCTTGTTTTTCTTCGTTTTTGATGATCTCTCCTTGGCCTCCATGACTTCAATCCATTTATCATGCGTCATGACTGAAGGAAGGCGTAATCTCTTTGTTTTTGGGGCTTGAACATCAAAGGTGCCTTCTGGATAGGTTGAAAGTTCTTTCAAGACCTCACTGACAGACCTCTTTTTAAAAAATCTGACAATTCGATCGGGATTCTCTTGGTTTATTTTGCTTTCGCCAACGTCCTTATTGAGTAAGTTTTCGTCTTCTTCCCTATTATCAATGGTACATATTTTTTCTTTTCTCTTTGACACTGTTTCCTCACCAAATTCTAATTCGGATTGCTCTTTTTTTTTCTTTTCCAATATTTCCTCAATGTTTGATTTTTCGGGACGTTTTTCTTCTTTCTCAGATACCGTATTCTCCTTTTCTTCTGTATTGGGACATTCTTCTTCTCTCTCGGCTATTGTTTCTTCTTTGTTATTTACAGAACGATCTTCCTTCTCCTTTACTACTGTTTTCTTATTATTTTCTTCTCGTTTCTCAGCTACAGCTTCTTCACCATTTTCACTTTCAGGTTGATCTTCCTTGTTCCGGGAATCATTCATTTCAAGTCCAAGATCCAAGATATCGCTCTCACTTATATTTTGTATTATTGAAGGTTCAACCGGTTAATCTTCTAATATATTTATTTATTTATGTTGTAACGTTATCTTTTTCAGATGTGGAAGTTATGTCATATACACCTTTGCCTTTTTGAAAATAGAATAAAAAATAACCAGAGATTACTGTATGGCCACAAATGGTTTTTAACTGTTCCAATTTTAGCCACTCGCTGGCCACAATTGGCAAATAAAAAAAAATATTGTTCCATTTGTGGCCACCTGGATAATTCAATAATGCTTATGCGATTTTGGCATTTACACTTCAAATTTAATTGTTTATTATATAACATTCAACAAAAATATGTGCAAAAAGACATACCAAATAATATTCCATGAGTAACAAAGTTTTACTTACATGGTAGTCCTTAAGGTGGGCGTTTCGCGGTCACGTGTCGGCAATGTAATTTAATGATTTGGCGGGAGCGTCAGGGGTAGATAATTCGATGAAAAATAAACCTGACGTGTCTGACACCACCTCGACGCCGACGGGGAAATTCCATGATTACATATATTTTTCCAGGTACATACACAAAATGTTATTTTGTGGGCAAATCGTACACCCCCCGCTATCACTTGGTTTATTCTGGGTGTGTATTCTTGTGAATATTATTTTCGGATGCGGATATTTTTTTGTGGTTGCCGTTGAGTTTGTGCTTTTTGTGAACTTTGCAATGTTTTTCTGGATCTTTGAATAAACATTATAGACAATTAATTTTTACGAACATTGGAGTATTTTCCGTTGAGGTAAGTTTTTGAAAGAGTAATCATTAGATAAGTAACATAATATCACTATTTATGAATATGTATTTCATATGTAATGTACGAGCACAATACATAAATATCGCAATTTATCAGTTTACGTGTCCTGGCGATTGTGTTTTGCTCTTTTTCTAAAAAAACTTTTTTCTGTGTAATTTTTGATAAAAATGGCCATCACCGTTCGAAATATACTATAAAATTATATACTTTCCGAAAATTGCACAATTATTGAACAAAAGATAGTCTAGCTATAAAATTTTGAACTAGGCAAAAATAACCAATAATTATTCATATTTTTTTCAAAAATGTGGGTTGCTAAGATATTGTAGAATCCAGTTCAACGCAATGTAATTTTCATGAGACTTTTGAACTTGAATAGGGTTCAAAAAAAATTACTCAATCAATTTTTTCAATGTTGCAAAGATTTTTTTTTCACCAACGATACTACACGTGAAAAAAACCTAAAACTTTTTTATTTAAAGTTTTTTTCTATCATTTATAATAAAGAGGTATGTAGTTGGGTGTCAAAATATAATGAATAACCCTGTACCTTCTATGTCCTCGATGGTCATCTTGTTCATTGTCTATTCGATTTACTTAGTTTTACTCAAAAAGAAATTCGTATGATTGTTTTTTGATCCGTCAATAATTATAGGTATTTTAGTGTTGGGCGTTGGGCCATTATTTGCATGATAAATCGGGGTGACGCGACATATAGCGCAGTCGAAAGTAACAATTTTTCTGTAAAAATAAGCAAACTCATATAACTTATAATGATTTGTAAAGACATTTGTGAGAGAAAAAAGTGCGACAACTGAATGTTTTTTTATGAAGTTATGGACACGGAGCGAATAGGGGTGGTGCTGGGTGGGGTAAATAAACAACTGTATGATGAAAAATACATAATGCATACAGTAGGACTGAGCAAATGAAGTAAAACAGCCTGAAATTTATTTGAACTTGAATCCTGCATCAGTTACTTTTTCATGATTTCCTCAAAAATGGGACATTTTTTGCAAAGTCCAAAATTTCAAAGCTTACTATCATAATTATAATGAAGTTTTCAGGAAGTGCATACATTTTGGCATAGTTTTGAATATTGCTATACATTTTTATCAAAAGTTACACAGGAAAAAGTTTTTCAACCCTTTTTTCAAATGTGACAAAAGGACACTAGACATTTTTTTTTCGAAACAATCGGATTGGTTGAAGTTCTTAATCAAAATTTTAGGCTTTTGCTCATCTTTTGATGTGCCGTTTAGGAAATGTTTTGATTCAAGAATATTCGACATTTCGATTTTTGAAAAGTTCCGTTGTAAATCTCCATAGATAAAGCCGCTAGCATATCAGAGAATATACAGGGTGACTTTCGAGTTGATATTTTTTTCAACACAGAATAGAATTCGATAAAATAAGCCGAAGTTTCAAATAAACTGAGGTCGAAAAATGTTTAGTTATCGATATACTACAATTTAAATTTGTAAAAAAAGAAGTTTCTTTGTTATAACTTTTCTGTCATCACCGCAGATACTTTCATGACATCTGGAAAACTCCTTCTTCAATAATTATTTTATGTAAAATCACTTTCACAAACAAAAAAATCAGGGAAAAACGAATTTTACATAATAAACATGATCTCAGATTTTATCGATTCTACCTCGGATTCGAGCTCGGATTTTAGCGTGCATCAAAATAGTTTATTTGATTTTCTCAAGCGAAAAAACATCAAATTACATATTAGCAAACGAACAAAGTAATATCTGACACTGTTTTGAACTGACAATAGCAGCTGAAATTATTTTGAAGAGGATCAAAAAAGATTAAATGTTTATATTCTCCACATATTGTGGCAGCACAAGTAAAATGTTCACGCAGAAACGTGAACATCAGAGCAGAGGTATGTATAACATAATTTCAATGCTTATTGTTATTTTTGGGGTTAGTTTTAATACCAAAACGGTATTCAATCCGAACTGAATTCTACATGAAAACGTAGTGAATATCCCTATTTCTTTTTTAGCAAAAAAAACAAGATAAGTTGTGACACTGGTTTACCTCAACTGCCTGTAGCACCGGAAATTATTTTGAATAAAGGATCAAAAAACATGAAATGTTTATGTAGATCCCCCATATATTCTGGCAGCACAAGAAAAATGTTCACAGAGACGAAAAAATCAGAGCAGAGGTATGTATATCATATAATTTCAATGCTATGTAAATATCCCTATTTCTTTTTCAGCAAAAAATCAAGATTTGTTGTGACAGTGTTGGAATATGTATTTATATTTAAAACAACTATATTTCTTATTATTTACAAAACCATGGAATAAAGTTAATTCAGATTCAATCGATTTTTTATTTAATTAACCCTTTTCGGATATTATGTACAGCTGATATTGGATCAGTATCAGTATTTCTACCCCTGTACAAAGTATCGGACAAAATTAGAGCAACTGCCTGAAAACTTATTTATTTAATTATTTTTATCAAAAGTAGTCACACGGAAAAAAGTTTTATTTTCAACCCTTTTTCAAATGGTCACTAAACAATTTTTTGAAAAAAATCGCCAGGACGCGTGAACTGCGGTTGCTCTAATTTTGTCCGATTTTGTATATAGGCAGATATTCATTCTACTTGACAAGGTTATCTTTGGAGATTCTCCAAGTAGACCCTAAGGATGTGACATTCATATAGGCCAACGAATAGAACCAAGGGGAGAAATGGACTAAAAAAAAATAACAGGGTTGCAAAAAATCGCAATTTTTTTTAAAAAATCAAAAGATCTGATTTTTCTGAATAAATCGAGAAAGCTGATTTTTTACTTATGGCAATAATGAACTTCAAAATAACATATTTTCTTTTTTTTTTCTTTATTCGCCTGAAAATATGTATTGTCTAGATTACTCTAGATTACAGATTAGAATCAATATCATGAAAAAAATAAATAATATTTTCAGCAGCGTGCCGCGGGTTTTCTGTTGGAACAGGAAACTTTCTTAGTCTTTATAATGTGTGGTTATGATTGTTGTGAATACCTATCTCACCTTATGTACAGGGTTTTTAACCGGTTTTTCCTCATGATTTGCCACCTCTTTAGAAACTCTATTTACAGATATACCAACAAAAAATTGTTCAATTGAAAGTTTCATGATTTTTCCTGAAGATCTTATGATAACCAAGCAGAAGAACAAATAACTATTGGAAATCAGGACAATTTCAAAAAGTTCATTTTTTTATAAATTGAATACACTACATATATTTTATTATAGTAAAGGGGATAGATGCGAGAGAGACGCCGCAGGTCACCTGAAGCAGAAACGATTTGCACTTCACAACGACCATCAGCAAAACCAAAGAGCTGTTTGAGCAGTTACTGGTCATTTGAAAAAAAAATAACTTTTTCAATTTTTCCTGATTTTCAATATTGATATTTTGTTCTTTCGCTTAGTTATCATACAATTTTCAAGAAAAATCATGAAACTTTCATTAGATTTTTTTTTTGTATCTCTTTGAATTGAGTTTCTAAAGGGGTGGCAAATTATAAGAAAAAACCCTGTACCTATGTGAACGCTCATTTTTATGAAAATAATCTATAACGAATCTTTCTTTTTTCAGTTTTCCTATCAATTATTATTTTATTCGGCGACTTGTTCTACAGCAATTTATAATTAGAACCAAATCACGATAAAAATTGAAAAAGAAAACAAAATATTTGAGGTGTTGATACTTGCATTTCATCGTTATCAAATCGTGGAAAATGTAAATAATGATATTCTTTTTTCATTCCTATAAATTGAATAGGTAGGTACTTTGGTAATTTGGAAAAAAGTCAATACCCGGAACCATCGATTTGTAGTCCTGAATATAAATAGGTAACTGTCAAATATAAAGCTAAAGTACTAAGTCATTTTTATGGAAAAGTAATTCATATTTTTTCATAGGCAGAGTGTTTATTTAAAAAGTTACCATCCACGTTGTGCGAAACTAGACAGACTTTTGAAATTCGACGAAACAATTCACAAATCTATTGGGGGGAAGTTTTATTATTAAAAATTTTATGGTGCTAGTTCAACCTCCCTAACACCCAGTGCTTGCTGCCATTGGACGCGGGTGGTGATTTTTTTTAAAGGAAACCCTGTATTAGTATTCAGATTAGGTACAGAGTGTTTCATTATCTTTGATAACATTTTAATCAGCTGTAACTTCTTTGTTTTTGAAGGTATCGAAACGAAACAAATATCAGATTGTATAGTTCTTTAGCAAGTTTTTTTTCTGTACAAAAAATAATACAAAAGACTAACGATTTTCTGAAATATTGACCTGACTTATGTTTTTTTTTAATGGAATGCCCTGTATAATATTGGATATTTCGATTCCACACAAAATTTTAAGTATATTTTAAAGAGCATCTTATATACCTATCTTCAACGGTTTGGGAGAAAATGACGTCGAAACATTTTGCAAAAATTGAATGGTTCACATACAGACAATAGTGATAATCATAAAAACGTGTAATCACATGACACCTCGTGTAATGAGCAAACTCTGTGATTTGTCAAAGTATTTCAAAGGCGATATTGTAAAATCTAATTAATTTTTATTGTTCATGGCACACTTTGCGATCAATACGAAGACTTCAAAATGTTTGTGTGACAGGTTTCGACGCCATTTCCTCACAAACCGTCGAAGATAAGTATATGTTAGGATTAAAATATACATAGAATATTGGGTTGAATAGAAATGTCCAATGATACAAATAGGTACAAGGGCATTTCATTTTAAAAAATATAAGTTAGGTTATTATCTCGGAAAAATAACAGTTTTTTGTTCTATTTTTCAAACAGAAAACAACTTACGAGATAACCATACAATATGGTATTTGTTCCGTTTCGATACATTCAAAAACAAACAAGTTATAGCTTATTGAATGTTATCAAATATAATGAAACACCCTATACCTACCTATATTATTTTTCTATGGCCGTCTCATAAAACGGCTCACTCAAATACATTTTCTACTATTATAGGTAATTTCATCACAGCCCACAAAAAAAATATCATTTCTCTTGGGCGCCCATTCATCTGTCTCGAGAATCAGGTCCCAAGCAAACCCATGTTTTGTACTGTAAATACAAAACGTACAATACAAACATAGGTAATATAGGAATCTATGAATACGAATTTCTGAAACCCCCAAATCGATAATGTTCAAATTACAGTTTTCTCTACATCATCACTCGCCGCATCTATGAGTGAAAAGCTGAACCACAGAAAAATGCCAAATCGTGGTTTCTACCTGACCGACCCACAGATGATTCCTTTCCATCTCTGTTATCCTATGCAATATGCCCCATCTTCTTTCTTTGTCTACTGTAAACCTTGGAAAAATCCCAAAATATTTCACAAAAAGTTTCCCCATCCAAGAACGGATTGTTTGTTGATTAAAATCGCAATGTTATATTGATACGCAAATCCATGTGCCTCGAATAAGTTATTTTGGTGATGAAAAATGAAGAAATAGCCGAGAAAACAGCGATTGATGTGACCGTTTCGATACATCCAAAAATAGGTCATTTTTGATTGCCCAGAAAACTCTTCAAATTGAATCTAGCTAATTCATGTTACTTCATTGGAATAGTACATCATTGTACATCATGTACATAACATGATCGCGTCTCAAAGTTGTGTTGTTCTCCCGAATTAAAACATTTAGTGGGTCCATGTCGGGTATAGGAGAATAACATTGCGATACGCCCACCTTAACAGAATTTTTAAGAATTGGACGGCAAGGAAACACGTGCTTCTTCGTTGAAGTTTAATTGCGAACTGAGTCGTTTTTATTGCATATAATTTAAAGTAGATGGCGTAGGGTGTATTAGATTGGAAATTGCCGGATTAACATTGGTGCCACGTCTATGAGAAGTCTTAATATTCACAATTTTTCTGTAAAATGGCCACAAAGAGGTCAGTGGCCACAAACGGTGCCTCTACCCAAAGAAATACTAGTGAAGGCTTTTAGACTATATAATTAACAAGCATAAAATTTGCAGATGATGCATGTTTTTTAGTTCAAATCTGGTTTGAAAGCTCTCTCTTATCCAGTGCTAAGACTCCTTTATGCTACAGCAATTGTGGGTAATCTCAAATCTGTGGCTACAGCTTTCTGCCTTTCATGTCGCAAGTCAGGCGTATGAGGTAGCTCATTGACGTGATAAGAAAGAGGACTTGAAACTCCTTATAAACGACATACGACGAATGTTTGGAGTCAGTTTGAACCCAAAAAAATGGCGTTCGTCAATTTGTGATAATTTGTATCATTGCGGATCATTGAATAGTCCATACTACCATTATAATAAGACTATATTATTATTATTAGGATATTATTTCTTATGGAAGCAATTCTCCTTACTTTAGTAACTCAACAAAAGCCTGCTAGGTGGCTGGCGCAGTGGCGCAGAGCTGCACTTTTATACAAAAATGAAAAAGCCCTCTGTTGACGATAATCGGCATTTCGTTTCTACAGAATACTACAGATTTCTTTTGGGGTAAGGGGTAACGCAAATTTTTCAGAATGCTTTTTATGCTATGATTATGATGCTATTCTCCGGAATATTTCTTGTAATGCAATATGGAAATAAAATAATTTCAGGTAGGTATAGGTACTAGCGCCAGTTTTGCATATAACGTTTTTTCTTTGATTTAGGTAGGTACCTGATTGGAATAATATTTGTATGTATCGGAAACTATTGAACTAAATTATTTTGACACAATTATTATTACTTACACTATTTACCAGATTTTGTTGGGTATTCCGCCACATCCCATCAAAAATTTCACACCAAATTACTTATCTGGAAATCTTATAAGATTTATTCAACAAGTAGTGATTGTTCACTTGAAAAAATTTATCAAACCAGTGCTTATACAGCTTAGAACATAGAAATATCATTGTTATACAGGGTCTTTCTTTTAAAATTAATAGTGATACGCTCATAAAAATTCTCACACAAAGGTTCTCGACCATGAACAACTTTTTTAAAATACTGGCAGTTTTCTATAACTTCCGGTTATACCGGAAGTAGCTACCAACTTCCTTACTTTAATTTGCAAATTTTTTATTTCACATTTAGATTCCTTTTTGAAAATCAAGGTCAGTTTACTGAATAATATATATGGCCTCCTTTGACCATTTTGGAAATAGTTGCATTTTAAGAAAAAAATTGAGAGTCAAAGTACCCCCCTTATCTGTCATTTTTTTTTCTTAAATAAAATATCTCCAAAATGGTCAAAGATGGCCATGGATATTATTGGATAAAAAAAGGAATCCGAATTTGAAATGAAAAATGAGGGTTCCCATTCAAAATAAGGAGGTTGGTATCTACTTCCGGTATATTCGGAAGTGATAGAAAACTGTCATTATTTAAAAAAAAGAGTGTGAATTTGTATAAGCGTATCACTAATTACTCTCCAATATAAGGCTAATTGTGCCTTTAGAAAAAAGACCCTGTATAGGTACTTTCTAATGTATAATATGGAAATCAATAAACGTGTTTCAAAGTGAAGTGTATAGGTACTTGATCTTTATTTGTTACCGAAAATTATGAAATGGTAATGGGTTCTATTGCAGGTAAAGAATGAAGATCAGGTATACAGTACCATTTTTACGTAACCGTAACCTGGAACCAATGGCATATGGTTCCAGGTTACGGAGACTTGGAAAACTTTTTTATTATTAGTCTAAAGAAAACAAGTTATTCTTCATAAGAAGTTCTACATGTTCATGTCTGAAACACAATCATGTGGTAACATTTTTTTTAGTCTTATGCGAGGTTTATTAGAAAATATGTATCTTGCTCAAGAGTAAAGAACCTTTTGTATTGACAATATGAAGGGTTGTTTCCAAAAAAAAAGTTGATCAAAACTAAAATACACGTTTAAATACGCAATGCAATGGACAATTTGTATACATATTTTCAAATTAAATACTTCATATTTTATATACAGCTTGTTCAATGCTTTTCCGCGGTCACGTCACAGTATTTGACGTTTGGCAGTATGTCGTAGATTGATCGCTCCACATGTGACATTTGTCAAATTGATCCGAAAGACCTCGTCCAGACGTACGTGATTTTTTTTCAATGTGTAAGATCGCTACCTCCATGTGTAAGAGAGAGACGTAGCCCAGGCAACGAAGGAGAAATAGGTGGAGACCTTCAGCAAATAAACATAGGAATACTTAATTAGTCTACAGCAGTCTACATGAAATTCTCATTAAGAAAGGCTGGAGTACTTATTATCGCTAAGATTGACATGTAAGGAGTTATGGATGAAGGAAAAACTATATGATAATACAGGGTCTTTGCTAGACTTTGGTAAAAAAGGCATGGGGTGATTAAATTTCACGGGGTTTCTTCATCAAGGATTTTCATGAAAAAAAGTTCCCATAAAGATTTGACGAAATTTTTGATCTACGGGAGCTACGCCCCCTTAAATAGGGCACCCCAAAGGATTTTTCTTCCTCAATATTTCCGAACCCGTTCATACAGAAATCATGAGATTTCATATATCGCATGAACTTTTAAAGCAGAATCAGAATTTGAGCTCAAAATTTCGAAATTTCAATCAGTGGCGTACCAAACTGGAAGGGTTGAGTGAAGGTTGAGTGTATAGCTTAGACCTTCGATAAATGGAGGTACCTATACGAAGACTCTTGGTGGACCACCTGACACAATGAGGAGTGGGGCCAATGACTGAGTGGAAGTGCAACGGTGGCACGTCAGCAGCAGTTAAAATTCAATTTATATTTTCATAATGTTAAAGAATCAGATTTTCATTCTGATTCTTTAACATTAATCCATTTTCTCCAGTTTATTTTCTCCTTCTAGCGAAAAAATACAGAACACCTTTTTTGTAGGAAATTTTACAAAGAATAATTTAGTACTCTGATATTTTTTCGCTGGTTGGTCTCGTTATCAAGTTATTCAAGACTTTTAGTATGTTGTTCAGGACACCTCAACCTACACTTACACCAAAATTGGCAAATACACCAATTTTTTCCTCTATCCGGAATCTTTTGATCTTCGTTGCCTGAACTAACATGAAAGTATGACGTAGCCGCAGGCAAGCCATGAACAGACAGTACGTATTCTGCCCAAAATTTGACGATTGTCAGCAAAAAAAGTATCAAAATACCCACCCTAAAATAAACTAAACAAATGAAAAAGACCACGCGAATTTCCCTACATGATCAAAAAAGGGGCGGTGCTGAAGCAATCCTCTCTCTCTCACTCTCTTCTTCTCATTGCAGTCCTATACGCCAGGTAAATACTTGATAGATCGTGTGGTATCGGCAAAGAGTATTTATCTAACGCATGATAGTTATAGGTGTCATCTCCTAAATCTTTTTCGCCTGACTTAATTTCAACATAATGCACTAGTACCATAGATAAGTATTTTATGATTACTCTTGGATATAAGCGTGACTATTGGAGCAAATTGGAGGTTGGCTGGAGGTCTTTAATCGGTGATTACTACATTAGTAGAGAGTGTGCCACCGTATATTGTTTTTTTAAACATTGATGGCATCAGCACTTGATAATCCTGATATTTTTGATATTTCCGTAAAAATTGCCAATTGTCCATTGGAGTCATTACACCCATTTATATCGAAAACATTATTTGTATGTAGGTATTTCCTCATTGGCAATATTAAACATGCACTCATCACGTGTATAAATTGCAAAATTGTTAGACAAAATAAAAAAATCACAAGAGCTTAATATTCATTCATAATAGAAAAATTGGTGACAATAGAAAAACCTATTTTTCATTGTGGATGGGTGTATCTAATTGCATATTTGAACGTGGTCTTTACTTCTGATCAACTGTTTTCAATAATAATTTCTGATTTTGTCTATATAAGAACAGGGTGTTTTATAAATGCGTAATTTAAATTTGAGGGCGTATTCCTGAGACATGGAGTTAAACTTACAAAAAAACGGTCTTTTACGAATGTTACAAATATCCTTGAACCGATTTTATTATTTGGCTGATCAATTTTTTGTAATGAAAGCCTAATGTAGCCTTAGCTTGATAGAAATTTTAAAGACCAGTGCCCGACGTCCATCTTACCGAATATTTTTGTTAAATAAAACGCCACTGAGCTCATCGACCGACTGAATTTTATTTTTTTCGGAAATAAAACATACAAAAATACATTTTTTTTTCCTCTTGCGAAGTTGTCCGACGGGTTGCATCGTCTGTGGGCCGTTTTACACTGATCGATTGGCCAGTTCCTGCCAATCAATCCGCCAATTTTTCTGGACGATTGTAGTCTACCAAAGAACAACTGGTCGAAAATTCAGTCCTAACTAACTGACTCATATTATTATGTTGCATGGGATTGTTGAGGGTGATCCGCCACCCTGTAGGAACCTACCAATCGCTCGGCCAATTTTTCTGGATGATTGTGGGCTATCAAAGAAAAACTGATAAAAATGTCAGCCTTAACTAAATCATAAAACGTTCATCGGTACCACGACTTGTTGAGGGTGATCCGCCAATCTTTCTGGATGACTACTTTGACGAAACATGCCCAGTTGAACGAATTTCCAAGGCGGTCGACAGCGGACACGACGTTACAACCATTGCATCTCGCCATCGAATAACTCACAAACCACGGAATCCGTGTACTGTGGAATAACTCGGATTTTGTCCCGTTTGTCAGTTGTCACAAGCACGTACGTCTTAAAAATATCTGTACTGCTAAAGCGCGGGTGATAAAAATGGTTGCACCGTGGGGGCCGCCATATGGACTCGACGTTGACCAAAAAGTGTGTCTTAGCTTGATTCAGCTGTTTTCACTTCGAAGTGGGAGTGACAGATTTCCGCTTGCCAAACGGGAATCATATGCAACCATCCACATTGTATTTGGCGTAAGCGTGACTTTGAACACAAATTACAAATTCAATGTAGATGGTAACATAAACATAGCCAAGCGTTCGTTCGTTTGTTGTGTCATTTGAACGTGAGAATTTATTGACTATTGGATAATTATTATTGATTTGCGAATTTTGTGAAAATTGGGATTGCCTTTTTTCGAGTCGAGTGTTTTTAATAAAATGTTTTATTAACCTTTTGGTGATTTTGTTGTATTGGTAAAGATCTGTACTAGGTACCATGTTACCATTTTTGCTAGATAGACTTAAACCATTTGAAAATAAATAGGAAGGTAGGTACCTAGGTCCTATTAGACATTTTGTCTTGAATAAAATAAGAATAAAAATTTCATGCCACATTGTTTTGTATAATTTTCAAGGTAATTTGAACTCTTTCATGAAGACTCTTTAACTTGACATGACAAAAATACATTAAGATCACATTCGTATTCGAGACTGAATGGTACGAGCTTTCGTTTGTACTTACAATGATTTTGGATACAAATATGTGAGTTTACATCAATAATGTTACAGTTTATTCTCTTTAGGGGTGTTTTTTGTCACTCAGCCACTCAACCCACCGTACCTACTTATTCCAAGCAACTTTCTAGTCTGCTTTATTACTACATTACATAGGTATTTCAGTTGATAATTATTTTGCATATACAAGCTTAAAATCACTTATTTTGAGTTACGATTAATATAATTTATAAATAAACGAAAAGCGAAAAGTTGGGTGTTGGGTTAAGTTGGGTAAGTATGTCAAACTGAAAGCCGAATCAAGCAAAGACATACTTTTTGGTCAACGTCGAGCCAACATGGCGGCCCCCATGCTGCAACCATAGCAGCCGAAATAATACACTTTAGCAGTACAGCAGATATATATATTTAAGACGTACGTGGTCACAAGCCCAAACCACTGTTAATTTCTAGAATAACAAGGTTTATTCGGTTGCCTACACCTAGAATATTGGAGAACTTTCGCCATCTATCGGGGCATTGAAGAGGATCTATATAATAAGCTCCGCCATTCGGACAAGATTTAGTTATCGATTAGTCGCGAATTATAATCGTTACAACATAAATATACGCTGCGATTGTGAGCATAGATATTTGTGGTTGTGTTAGTGACTTTAAATAAATTAATTAAAACTGGACAAGTGTTTTCTATAGCGAAACTCGTTACACTACCAAAGAAATACTTGTGAAAAATTCAGCCTCAACTAAATAATAAAAAGATGTAATTTTTGAACATGTTTGGGAGTTCCGACACTGTCTAGCAACGGCGCCCATCATATACACACAATGTCAAAAGTCTTGGACACTCCGGTTTTTTCCCCATTTCTACAGATATCAAATATCTGGTCACATAATTAAGTACACTCTTTTTCCCATTTTAGGTACTTATAGACTTTTATTGTATGTTTTTCCCCATTTCTTCAGATATCAAAAATCCGGTCACAAATAAAGTACTCTATTCTTTTTCCCAGTTTAGGCGCTCAGAGTGGTTTTAGAAAAAATTGGATAACTCCATCCGAAAAAGGGGCAGAAATTAAACCCATCCTGAAAATCAAAATACGACTGAACTTTTTATTGACAAGATATGCAATCTAAAAGTTGTCAAAAATTGGCAACTTTGGCTAAATGCTTGAGAAATGTAGGTATCGTCTTTGGAGACTTTATGCATATCTAGGTCATAAAATTGTCAATCGTGGTGTAATTTTTAAGATCGGCATAAGTTTTTCCACTCTCTTGTATGTTGTTATCCTTTTTTTTCTTAAACTACTTTGAAAAACCGTCAAATTATTGTAAAATCAAGAACTTGTGAAAATTTTGAAGGGGGAATCTTTGACTAATTTCAAGACAAAAAGTCTTTATGAACATGGGGCAACAACGGCTTAGTTTCTGATATACAGGGCTTCAAAAAAAAACTATTCTATTTGTTTTTTTGCGTATATTTTTGTTAAGTCAACGTGCCAATTGAACGAAATTAGGGATACTGATGACTAGAAACTCAAATATCAACTTAGTTTTTAATTTAATGTTAGAGGGCGCCACAAACAGTGTTGGTTCTGAATTCAATTAATCATAACTTTTTTGTGGCGCATTGTAAGTTATTTTCGTCTATGAAGACCTATCCTTCATTCAATTAAACATAGAAAAGGGGGAGTCCAAGACTTTTGACGTTGTGTGTATTATCAAGGGAGAGGGGCGCAAAAATAATATTTGGATATATTTATAACTAGCTGAATTGCCCGTTCTCCGAGCAGCCCAGGCTGTTTTGATTCAAATCCATTTCAAAATTGAAATCCAACTTTTAAGAAGAATAGAAAATAGAACTGACGTGCACCTGGTGGATAAAATGTAGATATCCTTGATCGAAAATAAATCCTTAACCAAAGTGAAACATCCTAATCTTCGAAACGAAACAAATACTTATTACGTCGCTGAAGTTAGCAACGGATTCAGAAATGAAAATCAGATTTTTACAGTCGCCCAGACAAGTTTTGGTCGCGGTCGCGATAAAATGTATCTGATATTATGAAATGGCGGTATCAATACAATCTAGGACAACAAAGAGGGTTGAGCTCGTAAAGTGAGGACAGCTACTATTTACCGGGGAAATGAGGTGTAATCCACCCTCAAATCATATAAAAAATCAAAAGTACCAATAAAAATTTTTGTTACACCATCATACTTTGTAGGTAGATGAAAGAATGCTAAACACATACCTTAAATATCTCAAAAGCATACTTTTTCTCAGGGGATGACGGGGTGTTATCTACCCTCAACTATTAAAAAAATTCAAAAGTACTTTTTAAAATTTTTGTTACACCATCATACTTTGTAGGTAGATGAAAGAATGCTAAATACATAATATATCTCAAAAGCACACTTTTTCTGAGTGGATGACGAGGTGTTATCCACCCTCAAATATTAAAAAAATTCAAAAGTACCTTTTAAATTTTTTGTTACACCATCATACTTTGTAGGTAGATGAAAGAATGCTAAATACATAATATATCTCAAAAGCACACTTTTTCTCAGTGGATGACGGGGTGTTATCCACCCTCAACTATAAAAAAAATTCAAAAGTACCATTTAAAATTTTTGTTACACCATCATTCCTTGTAGGTAGATGAAAGAATGCTAAATACATAATATATCTCGAAAGCACACTTTTTCTCAGAGGATGACGGGGTGTTATCCACCCTCAAATATTAAAAAAAATCAAAAGTACCTTTTTAAATTTTTGTTACACCATCATACTTTGCAAGGTACATGAAAGAATGCCAAATATATAATTTATTTCAAAGGCACACATACTTTTGATTTTTTATCTTATTTGGGGGTGGAGTACGCCCCGCCATCCCCTGAGACAAAGTGTGCTTTCGAAATGTATTATGTATTGGCATTCTTTCATGTACCTAC
Organism: Orchestes rusci; assembly: GCA_958502075.1. Classification (NCBI taxonomy): domain Eukaryota; kingdom Metazoa; phylum Arthropoda; class Insecta; order Coleoptera; family Curculionidae; genus Orchestes; species Orchestes rusci. The sequence continues at coordinate 54,698,363 of OY293304.1, forward strand.
TACAAGGTATGAAGGTGTAACAAACATTTTAAATGGTACTTTTGAATTTTTTTAATATTTGAGGGTGGATTATACCCCGTCATTCCCTGAGAAAAAGTGTGTTTTTGAGATATATTATGTATTTGGCATTCTTCCATCTACCCACGAGGTATGATGGTGAAACAAAAATTTTAAGTGGTACTTTTGAATTTTTTCAATATTTGAGGGTTGATTACACCCCGTCATCCACTGAGAAAAAGTGTGCTCTTGAGATATATTATGTATTTGGCATTCTTCCATCTACCCACGAGGTATGATGGTGAAACAAAAATTTTAAGTTATACTTTTGAATTTTTTCAATATTTGAGGGTGGATTACACCCCGTCATCCCCTGAGAAAAAGTGTGTAAGAATAATAAAATCAAGACGCTGCATCACCTTTTTTTCTTAAAAAAATCGTTGCATGAATTTTAAGCTCCTGATAGATCTATATGCTTGAAACACTGTTAATGTTAATGTGATCCTAGTTTCTAGTTAATTTATACATTTTAAACTTTATGAGTACACACATAATTTGTAATGTTCATGTATTCTCCATTTATTGATGAGTCCCTGCAATAATCAAATCTTAGTTAGGCATAGGTATCAATTTTTATTTTTCATTATTTCCAGCTTCTCGAGTACCTACAAACATACCAATATTTTTGTTCTTGAATCCTATCCAATATCCAATATCCATATTTGAATTACGTTTTGACCTCAGCTTATTAGGGCATTTTTTAATACACCTATTTGTTTTTCGACATTGCAACAGTCAAAGTATAGGTAGGTACCTACTGCTTGATATTTTATATATTTTAGATATTAGTAGAATATGAAAACTATAAACTTTCTCGACATGAGTCTAATGATACAGACAGAGGAATAACAAGATACCTGCGAAAACCCAAAAATTATTTATTTTGATCCCAGGGTTGGTAGTCTTGATCCGATGAATATGTAATAACTTCTATGCGCCAGATATCGATAGTAAAAAATTATAAACATAGACAAAAACTACCAAAACCTATACATAATCTTGATATGTTTGCTCCTGCTCCGATTCCCTTGATAACAAAGCGAAAAATACTGTATCATTGGAAATGCTCAAAACTGATCAGTTTTTTTTCAATGCATTTTGACGAAACATCTGTACAGCCATACAATCAGACAACGACTCGTGGCAAACCAGCGCAACTCACTTGAAGCTCTCGGTACTTGACCCAATGGGGCAGGAACAGCATTCACTGTGGATAAAACCATTTTATAATAAGACTAAAACCATTTTATAATAAGTCTTTATTATAAAATGATAAAACTGTAGACTTTTCGAGTATTCATGGCACCTTCACCTTTTGCTCGGGAATATACTTAACAAATCGATGAACGCCAGGATTGCACAGTTCTTCGATACTGAATAATACAGTGCAATTCTTAAATGTCCCCCCCTTCTACCTTTGAACCGGTTGTTGGTGTTCAACCGGTTGAACAAAATTCGGACACACCATATCGACCTAAGAGCGTAATAGTGCTATGTCCAATTTTTGTAATCATTAGGGATTCGACAAGATGTTATGTATTGGCTTTTATCCACCTGTGACAGCCAGTCAATGTTTGTCATTAGAAAAAGCCGGGCGTGTCAATCGTGCAGGTTTATAACATTTCACTATAAATGTAGAGTCTAGCGTTAAATAAAAAGTAAGTTACAATCCCGGTGTTTGTGCATACTAATACATCATCCAAGATACTAGGTGGGATATCGATGATCCAGTTCCAAAAAGACATAGACAGTTTGAGTGACATTTAGACAGTGAATGTTCCGAAAAACAACCACAAAACATTAATTTTTTGTGAAAACAACTGGTCTGTTTTGTGCGGTTTTGAACCCGGCGTGATCCCTGAAAGAAATAGATAAAATGTCGTCTAATTTGGGTAATATCGAACTTTTCAATGTAAATAATGGAAAATCATGGGAGGCGTATGCTGAACGGATTGGGTTTTACATGATTGCAAACGATATCAAAGACGATGACAAGAAGAAGGCAGTTTTTCTCAGTTTATGCGGCCCGGAGTTGTATGAGCTTTTACGAAGTTAGCTTTCTCCAGCAAAAGTATCTGGAAAAGGCTACGGAGACATAATACAAGAATTGACATCTCACTTTGCACCAAAAACATCTGAGATTGTTAATCGATTCCGTTTCTACAGGCGGGATCAAAAACCAGGCGAATCCTTCCCAGATTTTCTCAAAGAATTGCGTAGATTAGCGGAAAAATGCAATTTTTCCGAACTGGAAATTATGCTACGCGATCGAATCATCAGTGACGAGAGCTTACAACGTCGTATGTTAGCAGAGGACAAAATCACGTTTATGAAAGCCAAGGAAATGTGTATAGCTCATGAAGTAGCAACCACAAGCGTATCAGCTTTACGTGAGAGTGTGTCGGAAACCAGCAATAGCACAAATAAACTTTCCCTGGGTAATTTTCGCAGCGGCAGCAGATTGAGCTCGAAAATTAAACGAAAGCAGCCATCAGGTGGTAGCTCGTCACAGCTTGCAGAAATGGGAGACAAGGCCACTCTTTTTTGTTGGCGATGTGAGGGACAACATCCAGCAAAGACATGCGCTTTTTCAAAAGCTGTTTGCAGGTATTGTTCCAAGAGGGGCCACATTGAAGTGGCATGTTTTGCAAAGATAAAAGACATCAATGCAGGAAAACGAGTACATTGTGTTGATAACCAACAAAGTGTCTATGACAGTGCGAGTGAATCGGAAAATGACATTCATTCGGGTGACGGTCAAAATATTGTTGAGTGTGACTCTTTGACGGATCCGGTCTACGACGACGTTGTTTTAAATAACCTGAAAAGCGGTTCGGATGCAGGGGAAATTTTGGTGGACGTTTTCCTGAATGATAAAGAGACGAAAATGGAAGTAGACAGTGGCGTAGTCAGTACACGTTAAACTGTCCGCTCAAAGTGCAAAGTTACCTCTCATAGTGGTGGATGCTAACAGGGTCAGTCTTTTGGGCAGAAACTGGTTCGGAGCACTAGGTTTGTCAATTGCTGGTGTGAACCAGATCAATTTATTAGATCATGGCTCGTATATTAAAGATTACCCAGAGGTTTTCAGACCTGAGCAAGGCAGCTATCAGGGACCTCCCGTGAGTTTTGATTTAGACCCTACTATCAAACCAATCGCTCTCAGAGCCAGAAAGGTACCTTTTGCACTGAAAGAGAAAATTGACCGAGAACTTGACAGACTAATTGAGCAGAAAGTCCTAGAACCAATCGCATATCCAAAATGGTGTACCCCTATAGTTGTCGTGAGCAAAAACAATGATGAAGTCAGAATTTGTGGAGACTATCGCTCCACGATAAATAAAGCATTGCGACCGGAAGTTTATCCAGTGGTGGCTGTCCAAAATATCCTGGCCACCCTAGCAGAAGGAAGAATTTTCGCAAAACTTGACATTGCACAAGCTTATCTACAACTAAGTGTTGATAATGAAACCGCCGAGGCTCAAGCTATAATTACTCACAGAGGAGCATTCCGTTGCAACAGGCTTTAATTCGGGGTTTCAGTGGCGCCTCAAATTTTTCAAAGATTCATTGATATGCGCCTAGCCGGAATTCCGGGAGTTTTGCCGTACTATGATGACATTTTAATAGTGGGTAATTAAGTTATAGACCTTGACCAAAAACTCAGACAAGTACTGGTGCGATTTCAAAAAGACAATATACACCTAAAAGCAGAAAAGTGGGTGTTCCGGGCAGAAAAATTAGTTTTTCTCGGTTTCGAAATCAGCGCGAACGGCATTAGACCAACAAAAGACAAAATCAAGGCCATAGTCAACGCGAGGGCTCCGGCTAATAAAACTGAACTACAAGCTTTTTTAGGTTTGATTAACTTTTACCTCATCTTTTTAAAAGATAAGGCGACTATCGCGGAACCATTGCACAGACTATTGAAGAAGGAAGAACCGTTTCAGTGGCGTTCCGAACAAAATCGCGCTTTTAAACAGTTGAAAGACATTCTAGTGAGTGAACCAATTTTGGGACATTACGATAAACCCCTGACTTTGTCTTGCGATGCATCCCCTTATGGAGTAGGCTGTATTCTTAGTCAATCAAATGAGCAAGGATTGGAAATTCCAGTGGCGTATCATAGCCGCACATTATCGGCATCCGAAAGGAGTTTCGCACAGATTGACAGAGAAGCTTTATCTGTGGTTACAGGAATCAAGAAATTTCACGATTATGTTTATGGACGTCATGTAACTATCAAGACAGATCATAAGCCACTCCTTGGTATTTTTGGAAAAGATAAAATACCAGACGTGTTGTCACCGCGTCTGCTACGTTGGACTATATTACTCAGTGCTTATGACTATACACTACAATATGCACCAGAAAAATGCATTGGAAATGCTGACGCTCTGAGTAGACTTCCGCTAGAGATCAATATTCAAGAGGCGCCTCCATCTGTGGATATATTAATGTTGGAAAATATTCCAGAAAAAACCTACACGGCCAAGTAAATCATATCAGAAACAAGAAAAGATCCAATTTTGTCTCAAGTGTTGCAGTGGTCCTGGAAAGGCTGGCCATCGAAAGGCACACATGAGCAGTATGGAAAAGAGTATCAACCCTATCTTCAAAGACAAGCAGAAATAACCTGCTATCAAGATTGTCTTTTGTGGGGAACTAGAGTTATTATTCCACCAGGGGGAAGGAAAGGCATGTTGGAGATGCTCCATTCAGCACATCCAGGCATAGTCAAAATGAAAAGCTTGGCAAGGTCCTATGTTTGGTGGCCTAGTATGGATAGACAGATTGAGAAAGTGGTGAACGGTTGGCAGCCCTGCCAAGAATCAAAGAAAATGCCAGGTAGAGCTCCCATCCATCCTTGGGAATGGTCTAGACGGCCTTGGCAGCGAATACATATCGACCATGCTGGTCCTATGGATGGCAGATATTTTTTAATAGTTGTAGACTCATATTCAAAATGGTTAGAAGTCAGACAAGTCTCAAGTACATCCACAGCAGCAACTTTGAGAGTGATGCGAGAATTATTTGCTACACATGGGGTTCCAGAGGTCTGCATCTCAGATAATGGTTCGGCGTTCACGGCAGCTGAGTTCCAAGATTTTCTTCACAAAAATGGTATTAGACAAGCTTTGGTCGCTCCGTATCATCCCAGCAGTAATGGTCAGGCCGAGAGAATGGTACAAAATGTTCAAACGGTTTTGAGGAAAATGACTGTAGAGTGGCGAGGCAAGGATTTGACAACTCCACTTTGCAGATATTTGTTGTCCCAACACATAACTCCACATAGTATGACAGGCAGAGCTCCTTGTGAGATTCTAATGAACAGGATTAACAACTCTTATTGATAAAGTGTATCCAGATTTTGTAGGGGACATGACAGCTAAACAAGAATCTCAATGTAGTCCTCAGAAACCGATTGGACGGTTCGGAGAAAATGAGTCAATTTTCTACAAATCATACACACCTGGCCAGAGATGGGTTCCTTCCACTATTGTGGAATCAACCGGTCCACTTAGTTATAGAGTCGAAACTCCTGATGGTAAAATCGTACGTCGACATACAGATCAGATCCGTGCAAGACGAGATAGTGCACAAAACATACCAGAGATCTCAAGGGACAAATCAGGTGTTGAGATTTTTCATGATGAGCAAACAAAAGCACAAGAACCAGAACCAGTTCTAGAACATGACAGGAATGGACTAGAACTTGATGAAGTAGGTTTGGAACTGCCCATGAGACGTTCATCTCGAAATAGAGTTGCTCCAGCGTACCTAGAAGATTATACCACTTAGATGTACGATGATGTTTTATCCAGGGAAAAGGAGTGTTATGTATTGGCTTTTATCCACCTGTGACAGCCAGTCAATGTTTGTCATTAGAAAAAGCCGGGCGTGTCAATCGTGCAGCTTTATAACATTTCACTATAAATGTAGAGTCTAGCGTTAAATAAAAAGTTAGTTACAATCCCGGTGTTTGTGCATACTAATACATCATCCAAGATACTACACAAGACAAGTAGTTTTTTTTGTTTTTGCTTTTAGGTATTGATATGTGAGGACATTCTGCAGTTTTGACATAGTCATGACAGCTGTGAATGTTAAAATAACAGCAGGGCGCCATTTTGAAACCAAAAATCAAATTAGGGTCACTCGAACCCACGAGTGACACCTCATTTTGAAGGTCTTTCCATCCTCATTACACCGCGAAAGTTTGAATTCGCTATTCCAAAAAAAAAAATCAATATTAACCAAGTATTTGTATTCAAAATGGTGCCCAATTGGGTTTCAAAAATGGATCGTTGAGATTCAACAAAAAAGAAGTGATACTGCATGGGAAAGACGAGTAGATAGTTTGTGTGTGTTACTGGCTGGGGATGGTTTGATTCCAGAAAGAAAGTGAGATGATTCTGTGGGATCGCCAGGATGGAACCGTGAAGATGGAAGCACCGTTATGTTCGAGCTTAGACTACAGGACTCCGAAATAGGACAAGGGATTGCTTCTAGAAAGAGCCTGGTACAAGTACAATACTGTACCCGTCAGAGTGATGCACGTCAATTGTCACCTCTTCGAAGAACCTGAATAAGGGACAAAAACAGCAGTTGAGAGACCTGATAAGAAAGATCAGCGATATCTATGACCGCGGGACAGGGGAAAAGGGCCGGACAAACGTTGTGCAGTCGAAAATCAAGACCGGAGGAGCATGACCGATTCGTCAAACAACTAGAAGACTACTTTTGGCGAAGAAGGAGGAGGTGGACAAGATAATTCAGAACATCGAGAAAGGTGTTAACATCGAACCTTCTGGTAGTTCGTGGTCAGCTACCCGCTTACCACGGATAGACAACACTTATTTGGATACCCAGGCCCGATCAAACTGATCAAAGTTCTGCAAATGCTCGCTTCCTTCTCCTCAGCTCTATGAAAGTGCTAACGAAGCTCTGTGCAAAGTCTTGTGACCATCAAAAATCATGAAGGTGTTGATCCTGACATACCTGATATACCGATCCTTAGTTCACGATTCCACAGACCAAACTCCTGCGACGATAAATATAGATTGCGAACTCCGGCTGCCGTGCGATTTCAAGTTTGCCTGATCACCTGTTGAGGATATCATTGGAGAAGACTACGCAAGCGAGCTACGTAGAGAAATGGACGGAATCCGTTTGAACATCCAAAGTGCCAGCGATAGAATGGAGGAGGCATACGACGCGAGTGCATTGGAAGTCGGTTACCAGGTTGAGAATTTGGTTTCCCAAGCAACACACGATCATATATTATGGTTGAATATACGTGTATTCAACCATATTTTTGGAAATATTTGGTTTTGGTATATTTATTAAACGTATATGTTCAACGTATATGTTTTGAACCGTTCAATACACGTTTACAATACACTATTTTATTGGGAGTAGGATGAAAATCTGGTGTTTTTTGTAAGGAATATCAAGTATATGTATCTAGGTGTCGAACTGTATTTGTCAGACTTCAAAGATTTACCAAAATGACCCGCGCATGTGAGACTTGGTATACGATTTACCTCTCATACACGTTTCTTCCAAAGTGTAATGAATGGTATGTCTTTATTTATCACAAATAGATTGAGAAAAAGAGGTTCTGGGTGTACTCATCTTCATATTTATATTAATTTGACAAATACTCACATTTATCGGCTGATCATTTTTGCGAAGTGTGGGGTAGATGTTTCCAAAAGTATATTTTTATTCTAAAGCAACGTTTATTAATTGTATAAAAACCACATGGTACTCAACGTGTATGATATCCAATGTAATACAGGACGGCGAGAGTTAGTAACGTGGGGGTTTCGTTTCCGTTCCTTAGAGCCAATCAGGTCTTCGGAGATTTATCACGTGATGATGAACGCGATCGATTTTCCATTTTCAGCGTCACTTTCTTCTTCTTGGTCAGCCGGCTTGTATGTAATGTACTTGTATTGTGGTTATCTATACTGTTGATGTTTGCTGGATAACTGTTAATTTCGGCAATTTCGACGGTTTTGCCACTTGTTGAAAGCGTTACCAGTTGAAATATATCGTGCTTGATTGGGTGTTCTCTTCAGTGGAAATCGGATTGTTTCGAATTGAATAATTAATTATTGTGGCCATAGCTAGGTAAGTACCTTCATGCACCTACTCAGCTTTTTTCCCATTTATTTCTTTGAAAACTCCTCTTTTTAATATCCATCATGATATTCCATAGATCAGGAAAAATGGTTCATATTCGTAGATTTTTATTCATTTTATGTAAGTGTAGTGTACCCTAATTCTATTCTCCTTTCCAGAGGCCACCGAATAGATTTTAATGGAGAGGAGCAGAAAAGTTCAACCGTTGGAGAATCCCCAGACAAAACAATTGGGACAAGGGACAAGCATATGCCAATATAGGACTGCGATGGTTGAAACAGTCGCAACATAGTTATCAAAATGCCTTGAATATTTCATAACTTTGTTGAAAAATAAAAAATGTAGATAAGTATGCTGATTGTTTGATTGGAACGTTGCTATTTCAAATATATCTAATACTTCAACGTTTTCTTTATAGTAAGCATAAACTTGTTGTAGAATCGTTTATCAAACGTATATCGTACACGTATAATACTCTTGTCCCATAAACGTGTATAGTTTGGAGATCATATCCCATTCGTAAACGTTTATCGGGCGGACATTTTATCGTTTATTTAACGTTGATGCTCAACCGCAAATATACGCCTGGTATAAACCAAAAATAAACGTTTATTGAACTATTGTGTGTTATCTCTGTTTGCTGCACCACCCACAGAGGAACAAAGTTCTTTTGGATGGCCTCGGGCCAGTATGAGATTTAGGATCGAATCAATGACTTCTTCTATACAGAGCATCAGGAAGCCACCCACCAAGGGTTGCATTTCACCAGTTTTGTACAGTATGCTGGGAATCATGACGATTACGAGGCTGAAGTGAGGCAAATCGGGTCAACCGCCAGGAAGACATGTCACTGGAATTTTTCATGCCTCCATTCTTCAATTGCCAGAAAGTCCAGAATAACATTGCTCAAGAAAAACGTTTGCTCAAAGCACCGAGCAACTACTCGTTGGTTCACCTCAGCATGAAGAGTGAACTTGCGCTGCGTGCAGAAAGAAATTTGGACAACTGGACCATCTGAGAGGAAAAAAAAGCAAGGAAGGCGCTTCAAATCACAATACCTGTTCTACTTTGTGACGAAGAAGCTTCCACGAACTTCGAAGACTCACTCTCACAGTACCCGACGCATTTGACGATCTGGAGTAACCACGTGTTCACTGGGGTCTGGTGGGAAGCGTGCTGGAAGTGATCTTCAAAAGTAGCGGCATTGACAAACTCGTGTGCTACTATCCATTCCGAAAGACGAACCAGAATACAGTGGCATGCACTTATTATTAACAAACACCACGCTCCAGGTTTGGGGACAGTTTAATAATGAAAAAAAAACGATCAATCTTTTTTTTTCAATTAATTAGATTTTGCTCGAGAAAAAATCAAATTCTAGAATCTCAAAATTTTCAGAAACAATCAACAAACAAACCACATTGCTATATCAGGAAAATAAATTAAAGTCTATAGGTCTCAGTCAGACTGAACCTAGACTTTGATTCATTTTCATTATACAGTGCGGCTCTGGTCCCCCCCTCCCTTTTTTTTTTAATGTGCGCACCAAAAATTTTGAAACTTGGCATACTTCAATTGCTGTCGAAATACTACTCTTCGATGTTACTGACGTACTTTTAGTATTCAAGATGGCGGCTAGGCACCATATTGAAACATTTTTTTGAATGTCGTGTGACACATCATTCGGAAGGGCGAGTAGATTATTGTGTGAAAATTTCACAGGATTAAACGCATCCGTGCGTATATGACAGACTGTCAAACTAACAAGATAAAGAAATTCGTGAAATAAGAACAAAGAAAGCATACTTTGATTTTTATTGTAAGAAATGTTGAAAATGTCCTCCGTTGACCCCCAAGCAATGAAATAATCTGTCTGAGAACTCCTGACGGACTTTTTCGAAAGTATCGACATTAATATTTTGACAAAAAGCAGTAATTCTTTGCTGTAAATCTAAAAGAGAGTCTGGCTGTGTTGCATATACTTTCTGTTTTAAATATCCCCATAAAAAAAAGTCCAATGGTGTTTAATCGGGTGACCTGGCAGGAGTGGCAGGCCATTCGGTAGGACCCCGACGACCAATCCAACGATTGGGGTAAGTTATGTCCAAATACTGCCTTACATTTCTGCTGAAATGAGGAGGCGCACCATCCTGTTGAAAAATTTGTGTTATGCCAAATTCGTTGGGACTATTCTGACGTATTTGTACAATCAAAGGCTCTATTGTAGTTTCTAACAAGTTCAAATACAGGTTCCCTGACAAATTTTCATGAATGAAAACAGGACCAACAATATGGTTCCCCAATATGCCAGCCCATACGTTAACCTTCTCGGGATATTGCGTGTGGGTTTCCCTGAAAACATGCGGATTTACGTCACTCCAATAACGAAAATTTTGCCTGTGTACACGGTCATTTAAAAAGAAAGTGCTCTCGTCACTAAAACAAATATTTTGAACGTATCTCGGTTCTCGACCTATTGTATCGGTCATAATTTCGCAAAATTCCACACGTCTGTCAGGATCAACCTTCAGTCAACTGGTGCACCATTTGAGATTTATAAGGATAAAATTTCAGTTTTTTCAGCAATCGTTTTACAGAAGCAGACGAGGTATCACAGATGTCTGCAACCTGAGAAGTCGACTGTTCAGGATTTACCACCATCTCACCAATGATTGCAATTTGTTTATCTTCCGAAATAGATGGTCGCCCTTGATTCTTCAAGCTATGAACACTACCAGTCTCGATAAACTTCTGCACTAATTCGCGAAGATATTTCCTGCATATCGAACGGTCCGGAAAGCGCTCATTGAAGATTCTTTCCGTCTCATGGAAATTACGATCTCCGCCATAAATGCTTCATTTTTTTCTGCGAGGGGACGCGAATAAGGCATTTTTGTAACACTTCCTAATTAACACAATAATCAAACAACTGGCTCATATCGTTTCAAGACATGATACTACAACAAACAAGATAAGCTCTCGCGCATTTTTCCCGGTGACCCTCCATTTAAAATGCATAGGGTGTTCGGTGACAAATGCTGGGTTATGTTTTCAACACCTATTTTTCCATATCTTTTCTATGCATGGTGACCCAAATGGTCACCATGCGCGAATCGGTTTCAATTTCGTCCAGCTAGTGAGCTTATCATGATACTACGTGTCGTAGTATCATGGTTTCAAGATTTTCACATTTGGTTAAACTTTAGTGCTGTGGCGAGGTAGTGAGGAAACTGTATCTCCATCTTAATTTAGATTTTAGTATTATAATGCTAATAAATGCTTCCCAAATTTTCCGCTTTGTATCAGCATCATTCCTATTTGTTAACCTGTACTGTTTTGCTCAGGTTCACCATCATTTTTACGGAATCTGATGTGTCAGCTCGTTAAAAAATTGAAACTGTAATGTAAACGACATTTTTAAAAACTAAAAGTTTGGCAGGCTGTCATATCCGCACGGATGCGTTTAATCCTATGAAATTTCCACACAATAATCTACTCGACAAGACCTTTCGAATGATGTGTCACACGACCATCCATTTAAAAAAATGTTTCAAAATGGCGCCCAGCCGCCATTTTGAATACTAAAAGTACGTCAGTAACATCAAAAAGTATTATTTCGCCAGCAATTAAAATATGCCAAGTCACAAAATTTTTGGTGCACACATTAAAAAAAAAAAACCTTTTAGAGCCGCACTGTATATTGATGCACAAGGTCTCTTTTTGAAAATGAACGATCTTTATCTAAACCAACGTTGCTATGGAATTTCAAGAAACCCTGATCACAGTGGAGTGATATTTTTTTATGCGGACAAACACCATCATACAAAAAAAAACATAGTTTCTTAGGTTATGGCTATAAAATATTGACAAGCCTTGTTCGCCATCGATCGAGATATGAATATGAGTGAAGTGCTTATACAGGGTGTTCAAAAAACATTGGGCAAAAATGAACGGAGTGATTCCTGAGGTCATTCTAAAAAAAAACAAAGTTCCAATAAACATATGTCCGAAAACGTATCGTTTTTTTTTTAAAAATTGATGTTATTTTGCCCGCCCTCAACGTCACTGGACACAATATTTTTTATCAACAGGGTGTCCACTTTTTGTTTATTAACCGATTTTCATTTTTTTTGTTTGTTTGTTAGGTCTCGTGAAACATTTTTTGAACATTATACCAAATCAGTTCCAGGGACGTACTTTTGGGTGATTATGGGGGTTCAAAGTGGGTCAAATTTCAGAAAATCGTATTAGGGGATTTTTTAGAAAAAAACTGACAACGGAATCTCAATCAGAATGAACAAAACATCCAAAATTTAAGTGAATTATTGAAAAAAAAATTGATTAAAAAATAGTAGTTTACCTAACAAGTGCGGATAGGTCACTTAACGCGCGTGTTAGGTACAATATTTTTTCTACAAGAGTGCGGAAAAAACCACTTTTCCGCAGTCATTTTAGTTTTGTGTCAATTTGTGCGAAAAAGTGGTATTTTCCGCACGCTTGTAGGAAAAAAACTTTTTCTACGAGCGTGCGCAAAGTAACCACTTCGCACACTCATTTGCGTGTGCAAAGTAACCTTTTCCCGCACTCAAATGTCAACTCAAATAACTACCTACCAATTTGTTGTTTTAAACTTCGTTTCCATACCAACCAAACTGAATGCACTTTGTAATGCACAAAATAATGTCCTTGTTACTTTTCCCTTTTCAGTCAAAATCAAAATGAAACACACAATTCTTTTTTTGCGTTAAAAACGCATTCGCCAGTAACGTGAACAAACATTGATAATGACGACTTTCAATCGGCATTTGTGAGTTGTTCTTGCTTGATTTCGGTGCAAATTACTGTGTTTATCGGAAATCTTCCAAAGATTTGAGCTGAATACTGGCATCAAAAAAACCTGATCATGTATACAAACCATTGATTAATTGGTGTCATTAATCAATGATACAAACAAACGGACAATCAAATTTATAAAAGTATGACTGACGCAGCTGTCTAGAGTGTCATGTCAAATCAAAACAGTGTTGCCAATAGCAGGGAATAAGGCGACAAAAGAGGAAATTTTATGAACAGTGATCGGACTTGCCCTTGCATTTCAAATATAAAATAAATCAATTATGATTTTGATTATACCCATATTATACAATTTCCAGCTGCCGCCACAAACTGTTCTTTCAATATAAATATATTGTTAAGCATAAATAATCATTATTCTCAAGTTCTATGTTTTTAAGTGCGTTCAAATAATATATTATCTAAAGTTTTTCGTGTCTAATCTGTGAACGCTCGTAGAAAAAATATTGTTCCTAAAACGTTCGCAAAGTGTCTTTCCCGCCCTTAAAGCATATCCGAACTCCGCTTCGCGTCGTTCGTCTAACTGCTTTTGCGTGCGGCAAAGCATCACTTTGCGAACTTGTTAGGAAAATAACTATAGCCACCCTGCATCATAGAAACGATGCATTTTCGGACCTATGTTTATTGCAACTTTTTCGCTCAGAATGACCTCAGAAATCAATCTTTTTATATTCCCAATGTTTTTCAAACACCCTGTATAAAGGGTCCGCCAAAGCGTTGGTTTGTCGTGGATATAAATTGTGAATGAACCATACGTAAACATAAATTAGTGCTATAATGAGTGTACCTACATAAATAGTAACTGTAAATGAATTAGTTAAAATTGGACAAGTAATTTCGATAGCAAAAAATGGTACAGGGTATTTCCGTATATTTCGTCTGCAGACTAACTCGCTTATTATGCAAGATAGATAGATTTAAATACAAAGTTGGTAGGTGTCAACATGAACCGCCAGAAAAAAAATTTTTTTTTTCGTATATCGGGTGCACGAGAAAAGTGTGGCAGACACAACTTGCATTTTTTAAAATGGAACACCCTATATATTATTTCATAATCAGATGAACATTATTTTTCTGATCTCAAAAATATACAACATGTAGGCATTGCTTCCAGCCGTTTTCAAAATATTTAAGTTTTAAAGTTGGTTTTTTGGTATTGCCAAATTTAGTATCTATGACTACAATAATTGTTTGAACATTATTTATTAGTTTTTATCCTTCCAATATTCTAAAACAACGAATAAAATAAGTGAATACATGATATTATTAATAAATTGATATCATAAAATGCATTCAAGAAAATGTGTTGTGAATAATGGCGGGTATATTCAATAATTGCATTTTATGATATCAATTTATTAATAATAATAATGTATTCACTTGTTATATTCGTTGTTTTAGATTATTGGAAGGATAAAATTTAAAAAAAGTTGTCTCTGTCACACTTTTCTCGTGCACCCGGTATACAAAAAAATATTTTTTTCTGGCGGTTCATGTTGATACCTACCAACTTTGTATTTGAAGTCCCTATCTATCTTGCGTAATAAGCGAGTTAGTCTGCAGACGAAATATACGGAAACACCCTGTACAATATCAAGTGCACAGACTTGATATCTATACACTGTATGTGATCAATATGCCTACCGACAGGGTCTATCGACCGACACGGCAGTCAGAACTAGACCTTGTCCCTATTAGGTGGAAGAAGCGCGGAACAGAAAAAAATCAGCAAGGGAGCTTTTGTAGACATCGAAGGCGCATTTGGCAACACCTCCTCCGAAAAAATCTGTCGAGCATTAGAATCAAAAGGCTCAGAGAAGACATTGATCCAGTAAATAGATAGACAATATGCTTTCACAAAGGATGATATTTGCCAAATCAAACGGTCAAAATATCAGAGCCATGCATGGCTGCCAGCAGAGGCCATCCCCAGGGTGAAGTTTTGTCCCCTCTTCTTTGGGGTATTGTGGTGGAGAACATGCTAGAGCAGCTGAATGATTCAATATTGTATATGCTTCCACAATGCGAGCAGTGAAAAAGTATACTGGTTTTGTCGTATGGTTATCAGACTTCTGATCACTTACGGAGCTATAGTATGATGGGGGACCGCAACCAAGAAAGAGAGGATCCAAAGAATGGGTTGTATCGGTATAACGGGCGCAGTACAGACGACGAACCACACAAACTAGAGCCTTGGAAGTGATATAGGACTTACCCCAAAGCTGGAGGGTAGGGAGAACTTAGCCATCATGAGTAAAGTAAACCACAACTAAAAGATGGAGTGCTGCTCATGCACTCTGACTACATAACTCCAATGTTTCATTCTCAGACCAGATGATTGGATGGATCAGAATCGAACACATTTAAGAAGGGTCACCTCCACACAATCAGAATGGGGAAAGGTTCATCTGCACTCACTTACATCTATAACTATAGATAACTATACATATAACTAATAAATGATTTAATTAGGAAATTCGAAACTACTTTTAATCAACACTTTCTTTAATTACCTACCATTCAAAATTTACAAAGAATATAACTTACTTAATATACAAAATAGGTACGGTCGAATAATACTCGGATAAAGAAAACATCAATAGAGTTATTGCTAATCTATATCACACAATGGCCTTAATTTTATCATTATTGTTCATAATATGCTCATTTTGTTTTATCATTTTCTCATGAGATCCATCCGACAGTTTTTTCTCGGTATAACCAAGGTACACAAATCTTTCTTTAAAGTAGTCGGTGATATCAACAAGTTTCAAACCAAAGGTTTCTGGCAAAAAGATATATGAATACACGAAACCCCCCAAGCATACTATAGCGAAAAACCATTGTAAGTTAGATGCACCTCCAAAGAAATCACTCATGCTGTAATAACTTTGTAGTGCCGCAAACATCAGGGTGCAGCAAAGACCATACGTAATGGAGTAGCCAATTCCTCTTATCTCCAGTGGAAACAGTTCCGCTATGAGCATATTGGGAATTGGAAGCATTCCCAATGTTGAGGCCACCACGTAGAAGAGGAGTGCTGCCACTGGTATCCAGCGTTGTTCTGTGCTTCCTGGAATCATTTATTCACGTCAGAAAATAGATGTAGCGCATCATACGATTTTTTTTGTATGAATTGAAGTATTTTTTCACTTCCGCAGATGATCTCGTTTGTTGGACACAGTTCCTACACACGTGGGTATAGTGATTTTGTCAACTACTTTTTTTGCTTAGTTATTGAGAGTTAAAAGGGTTGATTTATAATAATCAAGTTGGTAATTTTGAACTTTTTGAAAATGTAACCTACCTAGCTACAGGGTGTCCCAGAAAGAATGGGGCATAAAGAACAGCTGACTCCTAACAACAAAATTGCAATGGACCCCAACTTGTTTATTTCGAGAGTTGATATCAAAAGAGATATAATGTGTCACAATTGAACTTTGATTTTTGATTTTTTTGAATATTTTTTTTAATAACTGAGTTATTCTAATGAAATTTGGTATATGTGGATTGAAGCTGGGAGTACCCAAGCATTTCAAGATATCTGCCCTATGTCTATGTCTATGGTTTAGACACTAATCTATTAACACACACAACTTGATCACAATAACACTGCTTTCCTAAATGTTTCTAATGTATGATTCTTCACACACTTATCTAGGATAACATATAGTTTAGTCAGGGTACAGTCGAGATGTGTGAGAACATTCGCGCTGTGGATTATCATCTAACTCACGGAAGTCCACAAAACTGATCTGATCTTATTGGCAAACTAAATTTTTTCAAACAAAGTGAGTTGATAATTTACCCAAATAATATGGTGACCATCAGTATTAGACGGGGCTAGTCAATAACTTGATCACTAGTTTATTTTGAAGTGTGAACATTACCTTCTTTGATCCACTTTGTATACAATCCGGCTACAAACATGCAGGATGCCATCAATGCACTGCTAGCAAATATAAGATATCTTCTTCTAAAGCGCTTCAGGATATAAATGCTGCATATCGACATTATCAGTCTCACTAAGCCAATCAAAATAGAAGCCAAGTAACCATCAATACTACTTCCAGCCTCCTACATTGCGAATGTTGAAAATACATCGAACTAAACATTCCAAATATACCGACCTTTATAAAACTTATACTATAAAACATAGTTATATAAATGCCAGAGAAGTGCTGGAAGAAGAAAAGTCCTGTTAAAATAACCAAAGGCTTCCATCCAGTAGGTTTCATGAATTCATGAATTGTGACGGCTATGCCTTTCCTCTGTTGATTTTTCATTTCTTCAATCTTCTTCGTCTGTTCTTCATGGAGTAATTTGTATTGTAGTTCGGCGAAACTTTCTTGCTGAAATTGAAAGAAATTCTTATTCACTATACGATTTGGAAAAAATTAGAGAATTTAGAAAACTCGACAGAAGTAAAAAGTTCAAAAAGCGATAAATATTAAATAAAATACAAGTATTTTTTATCTTATACAGGGTGGACCAGAAGAAATGGGACATACGGTGATAGTAGATTCCTCACACAAAAATATTACGATAGACTTGTCAAATTCGAAAGTTGATATAAACAGAAATACAGGTTGCCAAAATTGAATTTTAATTATTGATTTTTTCAAGTAAATTTGGAAAAAATCGTGTTATTTCGATGTAATTTTGTATATGGGGGTTGTTTGACATGCAAAATTCATATCTGGCCTTGGTATGGGTCTTACATGTAGGGGGCGCCACTTTCACATCTTTCCACTCATTCAAATAGTTATAGCTTTTTTGTGCGCATTCGAATTTTTTTTTTTAACAAAAAATTTATTTTGCCGTCATTTTTACGTAAAAAAGGTACACTTTGTAAAAGTCGATATAGGAGTGACAATTTTCACGATATTTGCCCTTGAAGGAATCTGTGGGATCCTCGAAGAACCTCCCGTTCAATGAAATCTCACCATAAACGACGTGAAAAATATCGATTCGTCCAACCAACACTTCCAGCAATTATAGTGCAAACGCGAGCCTTTTTTGTCGAATTTTTCTATTTGTCTAGATTGACTTTTTACAACCAAACACACAACTAAACAATACAGGTGCTAATGGTGCGATAGAAAAAACAATGTATTCACTAATCACCATAAAAATAAAATGATAATCAACATTTTCTGTGGGTTCCGACCTCCCACCTGAGAAACTGACATAATAACACTCGTCCCCCATGTCTGCAGATACCCCAGTCTCATCCAAGACATAAACTCTCTGCACAGGACGAAGTAACATTCCATTTGCAGTAGATACACGAACTAAACGTATCACTCCTTCTTTGCCTGGTAGAACTTCAGTGATTCGTCTAAGTGGCCAGTCAATCCTCTTCTTGTTATCATTGCCGACAAGCACAACTTCACCGACTTTGACTGGTCTGCACTCCTTAACACTAGCGATGTTTCGAAGCTGTCCTAGGTATTCATTGCGAAATCTCAACCTCAAATCATCTCGAATTTTCTGCATTCGCTTTTTTTTTTACACATTGAGGATCGATCAACCACATCACATCCAGGCAAAGTTTCTTCCGACAAGTCGCGTATGAACATAACAGGCGTAAGCGGTACCAATTCACTGGCGTCTTCGGATATGTATGTCAAGGGTCGAGAGTTTATGATTTGCTCACAGTCACATATCACCGTTAGCAAATCCTCATATGTAAGCATCGCACGTCCAAGAACTCTTCGCAACAGTCCCTTCAAAATGCCTACTAGCTGCTCCCAGAATCCGCCCCACCATGCTGCTGTTAAAACGCCACGTTATCCTTTCCACAGCTGCATATGTTTCAACTTCATTCCAATTCAGTTTTTTAAATACATTTTCAGTGCCAACAAAATTGGTTCCATTATCACTGTAAACTATTTTTGGTCTCCTTCTTCGGGCAACAAACCTTCTTAGGGCCTTCATACGTTTAAGATCACTCCTCTTTATTTTTGTAGTCCAAATCCTTCCGATGCCAAAATCTCTGCTCATTTCCACCTCATTCCTAAGAAATTTTAGCAGAGCCTTCAGCCGTTTTTCTAGAGTATTTACACCTGCTGATCTCCAGACACATACTTGTCCTCATCGTGATCATATTCATTGGAATTCGAGATTTCTGCACTGAGAACACCTGCAGTTCTCTTCCACACTCTTAACAATTCCTCAGGTGGACATGATTCAATCAAGGGATAAAGTATGGACGAATGTCTATCTGATGTTATGCCAAGCGTTTCGAGGGGTCGTAACTGGGTTTCGATACTATCATAAAGGGTGGATACGTCTGACTTGGATTTGGAAACCGCATTGTTCAAAACCAGTTTCAATAGCTTCCTGACATAAACCTCAATTTGCATATCTTCCCTACCAAACCGAGACTTCAGGCTATCTACAATGTTTTCATGATTTTTCTCGGTGGCAGGAAAGCTATTGACAAGAGTTCTGGATCGACTACCAGGCACTGTGGCCTGAATTAAATATTCAACCTTGTCTGCCGCATCAATATCTGGATCCTCATCAACCTCTCGAAATTGGGACCAAAAGGAGAGTCAATGCTTCACATTGCCATTAAATTGTTTAAATTGGATTGTCGGTAATTTAAATTTTCGCTTACCCAAGTTCCTCATATCAGACTCACATTCGCTTATATGATCTCTAACGGCATCTTCATCCATCGGTGGGGACAACATTTGAGCATTTTTCTCTCCAAGCTCCTTGAATTTTCTCATGTACACATCACAGCTGTCCATATCTGCCGCCAGAACCGCCTCACTTGCATTATCTCCTACCAGTAAACTGAAGTATTCCGAACTGATGGTCTTCAATTCAATAAATTTGTCATTGAGAATGTCACGGCACACATTTATAGCTGGCAAATCAGCTCCAGGTTGCGATAAAAGGCCTTCAAGTTCATTCGCATATTTTGTGAAAGGGCCACGGATCACCGGCACGTAAGTTTTTCTTGCTTTCAGTTCCAGACATTGTCTTCGCGCTTTTATAACAACACGTCAAACTTTGGTCAGAAATATAGCGACGAAAGACAATTCAGGGTTTTTTAGCGTTCACACGAACCACTTAGTACTGTCTGTGTCTGCCAAATACCTTAATCTTTTCACGTCCTGTCACGGTCGCCAATAAATGTGGGATCCTCGAAGAACTATCCGTTCAGAATCTCACGATAAACGACGTGAAAAATATCGATTCGTCCAACCAACACTTCCAGCAATTATAGTGCAAACGCGAGCCGTTTTTGTCAAATTTTTCAAATTTTTCATTCACCAACCACCATAAAAATAAAATGATAATCAACATTTTCTGTGGGTTCCGACAGAATCTATGCAATGTTGTTTCTAATGGAAAATTTTGAAAATTAACATAGGGGGCATCGAAAATGCCGTTGTCACGGTAATTTTGACAAGCGTCTCGGGGTTCAATGTTTATTCTAAAAAAAAATACAACTTTTTTCAAAAAAAAATCAAATTTTTTTTTGTTAAAAAAAATATAAAATTGGATTATTTTTTTTAAATCAAGAAACATTGAGCATTCAAGCTTATGTCAAAATTACCATGATAACGCCGTTTTCAAAGCCTCCTATGTTCATTTTCAAAATTTTCCATTTAAAACCACATTGCATGGATAACTTCAAGTTCAAATATCTTGAAAAAGGTTACTCCTACGCACTCCTAGAAAGTATACCTTTTTTATGAAAACATGAACAATTTCAAAAAAATTTACGAGTGAGTACAAAAAAGTTCTGACTATTTGAATGATGAGTGAAAAGGTGAGTAAGTGGCGCCCCCTACAAGTAAGATCTATTCCGTGCTCAGATTTGAATTTTGCATGTCAAACAACCCCCGTATATGAAATTTCATCTTGATTATTTCAAAAGTTAATTGAAAAAATCAAATATAAAAATTCATCTTTTAAACCCTCTGTATCTCGGTTAATATCAATATTCGGATTTGACAAGTCCATCGCAATATTTTTGTGTGAGAAAACTACTTCTACCGTATGTCCCATTACTTCTGGTCTACCCTGTATAATCATGAAGAATATCATAAAACGTTTTGAATAACCGTGTGTAGTATCTTTGGTCTGTTCAGGGTGTGCCATTATATTTTGGCCAGTAGATATATTTCTTATTATTCAACCTAGAAAAAAGCTTAAATGATCAAAGTTTAAGTAAATTTGATCAGGATTCAGATTCTGAAGTCGAAAAAATGAAAACGCATTGCAAATAGATCACAGATGTTTGAGTTTTTTTAGATGGGACATCTATACTTATAAAAGAGCTTGTCCTGACTGCGTCATCAACGCCGAGCCAAAACTATCATAGATAGAGCCATGAATTTTGAAGAGATGTTCTACCAAATATTTCTAGGTGTGCTAAGAACGAATTTTGCAAAATTCAGCATCTAAGGGGGTCCATTGATTTAAATAACTAAATCAATGAGGGGGCCAGATTCGGACTCAAAGGAGTGGGTGGAAAAAATCGGTAATTGATGATAGATTATGTACTATTGTTAACATCATGTTTAAACTTCATATTAACAATCTTGAATGAAATTGATTGAACAAATGTATCGTTGTTTTTTAAAATTCAACCCCTAGGGGGGACAAAGTCGGCCTCAAGGGAGATGGGGTGGGAAACAACATTTTTTGTTGACCTCGTATTTCAGAACAAATTCGAGGGCAAGGTAAAATAACGTTTTTTTGATCAGATCCTTATTGCGGTGGAAGTGGTGGGGGTGTGGAAAATCTTAAATCGATAAAAATTTTATTTTTGGTCACATCGACTTCAAACTTCATATTAATAATCTTGCATGAAATCAATGAAACACGTGTTTCGTCGTTTTTCAAAATTCAACCCTTAAGGGGTAAAACGGGGTGGGGGTGTGATTGGTCACATCGACTTGAAACTTCATTATGATGATCTTGGATAAAATTAATAGAAGATGTGTTTCGTCGTTTTCCAAGTTTATGAGTGTAGCTTTCAAAGTTATTCGATAACATTCAAACAATTGCGGGCGAAGCCATGACGGGTACTGCAAGTCACGTATATTTTTGTCTAAAACGAAAGATCTCTTTCTTGTGATTTCAGAAATACCATATAGCTTGGTGTTTGGTTAAGCCGATTCTGCGTTTTTCCACTTTGAAGTTTGATTTTCTACCATTTGGAGTAATTTAGATCATATGTTTCTATGGGAAACTTTATGTGAATCAATAGTTCCAATGGTAGACAATGGAACTTTAAACTGAATAGTGCGAAAACGGCTGAACCAAACCTCAACTTATATGGTATTTTTGAAATCATATGTGAAAGGGATCTGTTCGTTTTAGATAAAAATATTTCCAATTTTGAAAACTCAAGCATCTGTCAATATGTTCTATCTCCGATGCATTTTTATTTTTTTCGACTCAAGAATCCGATTCCTAATAAAATTTACTTCAGCTCTGACCTCATAAACTTTTTTGTCAACGACAAATAATAAGCAAGATATCGACTGGTACAACATCTTCGCAGTGAATCTGAGATTTCAGTGATTAATATTTTACTCAATAATATGATTTATACCAAAAACCAATGGTAGTTCCTGACAAGAAGAAAGAAAGACAAAATCTATTAAAACAACTTTCCACAATCCAACTATTTTTGTTAAATATTTGAAGTGGTAGTGGTGGGAAAAAATATAAGTAAACGCAAACCAATAGGCAACTCTACATTTTATTTGAAACTGAACCTGTTTTGTAGAACTAATTCACTAAAATTAATATTTATTTTCTTTTCAATACCTACTGCTCATAGTATAATAGGAAATAGGAATGTATATTGGCGTTTTAACGTCACCTAAATCTTTACCTCGCCTGGCCTTTTTTGGTATTTATGTATCCATTCCAAACTTTTCTTTGCTTGATCATATTTTCCTTTCAAGATTAGCCATGAGGGACTCTCATGTAGGATAATGCAGACTAAGCATGGCACAATAATAAATATGTTACAGATCCATGCCAAGGTTCGCCAATGTAGATACCATCCACCCAAGTATGTGAGGACCATTCCTGAAAATGAACAATTTTGTGTTTTCTATCATGATTCACATACGCTTATCCTTTTACCAAGTGATACATAGGCTGGCGCTATGGCCATTAGGGACATCCTTAGATTTGAGCTGGCAATTTCTGTGATGTAGACTATTCCTGGACTTGTTCCCCATGCTATAAGAAAAAAAAATATTACTTCATATTATAAGATTAACTTGAAAACATAATCATTTTCTATGTTCCGTTATAAGGTCAATAAAAATAAGGGAGTTGGATCGGGAAATTTAGGTCCATAAGATACTCCCATCAAAACATCAGATGATTTGAGAATTACCAGAAGAAATCCCAACTAAGAGCCTCCCAATAATTATGATTTTCACGTCATTAGCAAGTGCTATCATGGACCAGCCGATAACTCCAGGAATACCAGCTATTTTCACACAATTCAGTCTTCCAAAGTTGTCCATCATCATTCCAGCGATTAGAGAGGCTGGTGGCGCCACTACTATAAGAACGCTTGCTGAAAGAAAAAAATAAATGGACTTCTCAATAATTATTGATAATTCTACAGTGATGAATAATTGTTTGACTAATCACTGCAGATTAGTAAACGGTGAGTTTCTTACCTATCCATGAATTCTCACTTAGACTTGCTTTGATTGGACTACTAGGCTCTTCCAGTTGAGAGATCAATATTGCTGAATATGCTAATGAGATTCCATTACCTATATGAAAACTAGCTGCCAGAAGGGAAGCTAAAATCTAGAAAAATATCATGTTAATCATTTCCATTCGATTAACAGTTTCAGTTGGAGAAAATACCAACACATGTAATTTTAAGTATTCTAAAAACAAATTTTGATCGCAAAGCTCTATTGAATCTATACAGGGTGTATTTTGAGTTGTAGTTTTCCTTGTAACATGAGACAAGCCTATAGGTGAAAGAGGCAAATTTCTCGAAAATTTTTTTTCTTTTGGATTTACAATTAATTGAATGATTCTTCTTGACATTACCTACACTTTTTCTTAGAATTTCAGCTTCTTTTTCGTTTTAAATACAGTTGTCGCACAGGAAATTTATTTAGCCACATCTCCCTTATTTTTGAGTTTTCGAGAAAATGTTATGAGAGAAATTTGCTTCTTCTATTAATTCCTGAATTATGTTAAAAGGAAATTCCCAACCTCGAATACACCCCGTACAACTTGAACTTGCACCACAAAACAGGTTATTATTCTTCGCAACTTACTTGTGGTAATAGACTCTTGAATGATTTGCCCTCATATTTGCTAAGAGATTTGCAACTGGCTATCATGTCCCGTAATACTACATCTTTGGTATCTCTATGTTTCTCTTCCACTGCATCATTTGAATTGAATGGCTTACTGAGGAAAGGAAAAAAGTACTGAGCTGGGATAGGTAATGAAAATTTAATCAAGCAATTAAAAATCCTCAAATCCAGGATGAGCCATTACAGTATTTTCAAATTCAATTTGATCTTAATTCTTAAACTGTTATGTACGCATACCTACAAGTAATCTTTTAAGCTCCATAGACTATAATCTGTTCCATATGAAAACATTTCTTGAGCCGCCAAGATACTTATTAATCCCTGAATGAATATATTATCATCAAGGTGGATTTATTATTTCAGCTCGAGTGGATGGAGTGGAACTAACCCAAACCAGCCCAAACTAACCCAAACGAAAACTGTTTGGAAATCTCTTATCAGTTTATCACAATATTCACAATAATTATTGTTGACAAACAAACGTTGTAATCTCTACAACGATCTTCTTAATAGGATCCAACAATCGCATAAACACACATCAATGTACAATTTGCACATTTTTTGGAAATATGAAAAATATAAGGATAAGTGAGTACTGATGACATTGATGCTTAAAAAATCAACCTACGACCTCTAATAATGTAGTAATCACCGATTAAAGAGCACCAATCAACATCCAGGACGTCACAGAATACACTATCTATCTCCGTCTGACGTATTGACTGAGATAACTCTCTCTCTCTCGGAAGGGTAATATGGCCCCACCCCTATTGCGATCATGCAGTGAAATTCACGTCTTCTTTTTCATTTATTTAGTATATTTTTGGGTATTTCGGAAAAAATTTTTCGCTGGTGATTTAAATAATGTCGAGAATACGTATATAAAATTTCAAGTCATTTGAAAATGTATGCAAATTGTCCAATGTGGATTAAGTTCGCTGACTGCTCTGCTGTCGGCTCTATCCGTTATTGAAGGAGTGACCTCCCTTGGACAACGAATGCTGTTTTCTTCCCAACTAGCCCAAATTAGGCTTGGAAAATAATGAATTAACTAAGCAGGAGATCTCTCTAGTGATCTCTCGGTTATCAGAATCATCTCAAGGATACCAACGTCAGTAAACTACGATTCAACTTCACACCGACCGACGATGTCTTCGTCTCTCTCAGGCTTTACGAGGCCCCCAACCAGCCTGAGAGAGAGGGAGACATCGGCGGTGTATTGTTCTTAGTTGAATCGTACTTTACGTTAGAAGCAACGAATCCCGTAGCTCTTCAGACTCTTTGTCCAGAACCAGTACACCACTAGGACCTTGAGTCGTTTATCGAACCACACTGATCTAACTTCCTGGCAATCCTACCAGGATCATCCTCCTACTCCGAGGACATGTCAGTTGATACGGGATCCACTTCATCACCCAAGCGATGTTGATTTATACAAAGTTAATCACACCACTATCATCCTTTCGTTATGAGTAGACGACATATCATGTGTACCCGAAAACTGGTGAAACTGCACTTTTCCCAGTGGAGAATCCGATTCCCACGTTATATGGCTCCTTGTTTTGGCTTGCTTGGAAGTTCATATGAAAGGTCTATGGCAAAGCTGTCTATAGCCTGGACTCACTTTTCAACGGTTTTAACTCATACACTCACGACCATCGCCCATTCGATGATGACTCAGTTGAACAAGATTATGTTTGCTTGGTATCAGAAAACGCAGTACCATATCAACCCACTGCTAACTTCTGTGTTAAGACAGTGACAGTGTTATGAAAAACTTCACTTTTGAGTAATCATTGTGGACGTCAGTTATTAGTGAATATGTGCTTTACAGGGTGGCCCATAACTTTTAACCGCCATAATGCAGCAGTTGATGATGAAAATGAAAATAAGATATTTTTGTACAACCTACACGTGAAGTTCACTTTTTAATGCATGCAAAGCAGGCGGAAAGTCGCTAATTTTGGCAGCCGGGCCTAAAAGTACTTACAAAAAGAACTGTTTGCACCACGGACGAAAGATGATTTTGACTCGGCTAATATCAGCCCTCGCTTCGCTCGTGTTGCTTCTTATACCCTCGTCAAAATCATCTACTTTCCGCCCTTGATACAAAATGTACTATTTTGTTCTAAACGATTAAAGATGAACAGAATTAAATTGGGATTCTAGCGTTTTCGAAGGTGAGAAATCCGAATTCTTCAAAGGTGAGACTGTTTTGACTTCATACTTGGAAGGAGTCAATCGTTCTAGGTAGAAATTATTGTACTCTTGATAAATATCGATATCTCAGGTCGTTTGCAATATTTCGAACATAAATTAATGTAAAAATACCAGAAAAAAATCAGTCATCAAAACAAGAACCCAATTCATTCCAACTATCTATAAACAATTTTATATTCACCTTAATAGATGTTGGAAGTGTTCGTCAACTCAATACATCTTCACCCTATCAAAAATAATTGAAATTTTTCGAAAAAAAGTTTTACTTTCAACACCCTGTATTTTTCTAACGACTAGCATGTGCCACCACATTTATCAGACAAATTTTCTTATTTTCATTCATACTATCACCTGCTGCTCTATACCGGACATTACCGGATAAGTTATGGGACACCCTGTATAGGTAATGATAGATTATCAGTATTTTGTAAAGTTCAATTTTGTTTGTCAGATTACTTTACTTAAAAAAAGATATGATTGCGGATGATGATGCTGCTCAGGAACTGGAGATGAATAAATGGGTTACAAGGTTACTTCCTGACTTGCGCTAACATTTTTATATCTCCTCAGTCACTCTACAATATATTCTTCATCCATCCTTTCTTTGCAGTTGGTGGTGAAACGACTGAAATTAATAACTTTCGGCCAAAATGTGATCAGTGGATATTTTACCCAAACCAACATTCACATGGGTATACCTACTCACAATACAAACATGTTTTGCCTGCACTGGTTGCGTATCGCCTATGCACAAGAAAAGTGACACAACTCAAAAAACAAAATTTCACAGGAGAGGTAATTGAAGATTTTATACGACGATAATATGATATTACGTGAAAAGTTAAATAAGTAAATTACATCTTCAAATGGTACAAGCTAAACTATTGCTTTATTTGTAGATTCTGGTGGCGTGTGGGTTCTTAGCTTTGGCGTGAATTATATAAAAAGTTGTTTTCGAACCTTCTCTGAGTTATGTCGCTTTTCTAGAATTAGACATTTTATTAGAAGTATAGCCTACTGATTTTTTCATAGATAGAAACGTCACAAACGCAAATATGTCGTGTTTCTTTACCCACCCATCAAAAATATCAGGCATTGATAACGTTCAACTCATTTTTTGACAATGCTCGGAATGCAATTGAATTATTTCAAATTATGTCATTTTTCGCGATCGGGCAATCACGACCTGGTGACACATTTCATTCATTTTTGCTGCAAAAAAAAAAGAAAAATCCAAAATTTTGAGTTGTGTCACTTTTCTTGTGCATAGGCGATATGTCCAAGTTCTTTTGATATAAGAAAATAATTATACTACTCACAGTGGATAGGCAAGTTTCAGATGTGTTGAAGATTTTCTTGGGGTAAAAGTACCTATACTTTGTCATTTTTTGATTAAGGTTTGTTCTAGGTGTCTTAGAGTCAGGGGTGAAGAATATCAATTTTGAAGCGCCTACTAGAACCAAGCTGGCGATGGGGAGACACATGGGAATAAAAACATGCCGGGGGACCAGCTAGAATTGTAATGGAAACCCAACTTGGAAATTATATGAACAATTTGGGGAGCATGCTAGAGTTTTCAGAGCGGAAATACACGCAATAAACATCTGCGTGAATAAATATCACACGTCACACGAAAAACAGGCTATAATGAATGAAAAATCTTAGTTATCCTGAGTGGAAGCGATCAAAACTCGTCTGTCGTGCCAAGCCAATTTTGGATTGTCAGTGAAACCTTGCCATTCTGGGATCATCCAACAAAATAACGTTGTTGGATGGATAACAGAAGTCGAGGAGATAGCTAAAAATAAGCGTGTCAGGTGGTCGCACGGAAAGTTGGCCAATAGTTTTGGTCCAGAACATGACATTGGGATTTCCAAATCCCTCATTGGAATCATTGAAGCCTGAAGGACTAAAACACAATAAATCGATGATGAGCCACCATTCTCTAGAAGTCTGCTATAACTCAGTAGGAAAGAAAGAGCAATATCAACTGGACAAAGTGCGCCCGGAGAAAATAATACATAATTATAAGTACCTCACACTTCTTTTATTGATTCGAAGCTTAATTTTCAAATTAGATATTTATGATTGAATCCTATGGAATCAGATATGTAAGTGGGTGTTTTCTTTTCTGTGTCACTAAGAATATGTTGACTTATGTAAGAACCTGCATTGTAACCAATAATTAGAGCTAAAAAAACTTCAGAAGAAATCACGATAAAGAAGATTCAATAACATTTAATATTCCTCAGCTCATAACGGAGAGGAAAGATAACGATTTTCATTTTCGACTTCTTGTTCTATATAAAAGTATCTTCATTTCAAAATTAAACCTAAGCATTTGCAATCTCATATACCTATCAGTATATTAGCAATGGCAATGAGTTCATCAGGCGCTCGAGAACAATATACAGTTTGTTCAAAAGCTTGCTGTACTGTGTCACATTTTGGTCGAGACAGCAAGGTATCTCAGCTAGTAATAAAGATAGAGCAGTGCAGATTTCGCGAGCCCGTGCCACGCAAACAGAAGCAACCTATATCGTTTCGTTTCTTAGATACAGGATACAGGGTGAAAATCAAAGTCTGCACTCTTGAGGTGCTGTCATAGCTCGCACACTACTCAACATAGAAAAATATATATATATATAGCATGGTAGAAAGAAATATATATATAATAATGTTAGATGCTGTGATATGAACGTGGCTATCCCAATACTCAGGACCCGCTAAGTTTTGTTGAAGTTGTCAGTTTTGAAGTTGACAGAGTCGTAGACGTGTATTTCGTTGAATTGTGAATCTTGTCATGAACTGCTGCATATAAAAAGCATATTTTGTATTTTTTGTCGATTGAGAATACGCAATTCTATCAGCAGAAGTGAGATAGTATCCAGAAGACACTAAAGACAGTTGTGAATCAATGTAGATGGATGCGTCAAGCATGACAGTGACGTGCCTCTATGTATTTAAAAATAAGTCGCTGAAGATAATACCAAGTAGATGCAATCACCAAATATTCATGAGATGCGAAAGGCTATTTCGGTAAAAGTTGAGAATAGATAATATAGAGCAAGCAAACATAAAAGACATCCAGAGTACAAACGATAGTTTGAGCAGAATCTAGAAAATTTCAAACGAAAATGAATGAAAGAACAATCAGATCGATACAAAGTGCAAGCTAGAAGCATAGTATTATAACGTTGTTTGAGTAGAGGTTATACTCAAACAACGATTATAAGCAACCATATAGCGACAGCTCACGTCAACCCCTCTCTGTCTCATGACAGAGGTTCGCCTCATTTATAGTCTAAGATCCGGTATTAGAAATATCTACCCTCATCAGTTATTTGATTATGATAAAGATTAAATGTTAGATAATTTGTTCATCGATAAATCGCGCATGGGTTGCCTAGCAAAATCACGGGCCTTCACTCTTGAATAATATTTACTCGGATTGATTTTTTTTGATCAACTTCCCTCATTTGTTATTTATGAAAATCGATCATTGGTCAAAAGAAAATTGCACAAGGAATTGGAAAAATATAGGTTGCCTACTCTCCTTTGGGTACAACTATAAGGTTGCCAGGTACAAACAGGTGGACAGGCGTTGAAAATATACCCTCATCTGTTATTTGATTGATTTTTTTTTTGTAGAAAGCTCATTTAATTCCCTATCGAACAGTATAAGGTTGCCTGATCAAAAGTGTGTCCCATCCATGGTTGCCTGATGTTTAATTTTAATTTTTGATTTCTTCAAATAAATTTTGAAATAATGAAGTTATTTGGTTGAGATTTGGTATGTAAGGGTGGTTGGACACACAAAATTCAAATCTTGCCTTGGTATGGTTCTTACTAGTAGAGGGCGCCACTTATACACCTTTTCACTCTTTCAAATAGTCATAACTTTTTGGTACACACCCGTATATTCTTTTTAATTTGAAAAAGTTTTTTCTCCGTCGTTTTCACACAAAAAAAGGTACACTTTGTAGAAGTGGTTGGGAGTAACCTTTTTCAAGATATTTACACTTAAAGTAAAGCATGCAATGTGGTCTTCAATGGCAAATTTTAAAAATAAACATGAGGGGCTTTGAGAACGGCGCGGCGTTATCATAATAATTTTGACAGTTTGATTCAATGTTCAATGTTTCCTGATAAAAAAATATAATTTTATATTTGTTTTGACTTCTTTTATCATTTTTGTGTTATTTTTTTCATTTTTTCTTGTTTTTTTTTTTTTAAATAAGAAACATTGAATATTGAGTCACTTCTCAAAATTACCATGACAACGGCGTTTTCAAAGCCACCTATTAGTACGTATGGGGATCTCGAAAACCGTAATAGATACAATAAATTCATTCAAATGAGGACAAACGTATTTTGATGCTCAACAAAATGCCGTTTTTGAAAGCCAAGAAATTCCGACTATGTCTGAAATAATCCAAAAAAAAACAAAATTTTTCAAAATCCTTTTCATTTTTTTTTGACCATTCTCTTCTTCTCATGCAAATCATGGAGTAACTGGAAACCCACTATTCCCTTTAATTTTAATTAATTGCCTTTGAGGTGTCAAAAATCAAATCCAAAAAATTCAGGACCGTATTTAAAAAAACAATGTTGATGATAGCTGGTCATAGACGGAACGTTGGTTCAATTTGATAACGCTATCTTGTAAAGAGCAAAAATTGGCAATGAAAAAGTTAAATTTATTTGAAAAAATCTTTTCAAATGAGGTCACAAAAAAATGAGAACGATTTTGAAAAATTTCGGTTTTTTTGGATATTTCGGACGTAGTCGGAATTTCTTGACTTTCAAAACGGCATTTTGTTGAGCATCAAAATACGCAACTTTGTCCTCATTTGAATGAATTTGTATCTATTAGGGTTTTCAAGATCCCCATACTTAGCCTCGAATTTGTAGCACCCTGTATATTTCTTATACCGTATCTCGAACTGATAGGTGGCTCTGAAAACGCCGTTGTCATGGTAATTTTGAGAAGTGACTCAATATTCAATGTTTCTTATTACAAAAAAATCAAGACAAAATGGAAAAAATAAAAAAATTATAAATTGGAAAAAAAGTTAAAAAAAATATAAAATTAGATTGATTTTTCTTATCAAGAAACATTGAATAATAAATCAAACTGTCAAAATTACCATGATAACGCTGTTTTTAATGCCAATCATGTTTATTTTCAAAATTTGCCATTGAAAACCACACTGCATGCTTTACTTTAAGTGTAAATATCTTGGAAAAGGTTACTCCCAGCCACTTCTACAAAGTATACCTTTTTTGTGTAAAAAGGATGGAGAAAACACTTTTTCATTTTAAAAAGAATGTACGGGTGTGTACCAGAAAGTTATGACTATTTGAATGAATGAAAAGGTGTATAGGTGGCGCCCCCTACTAGTAAGAACTATATCAAGGCAAGATTTGAATTTTGCGTGTCCAACCACCCTTATATACCAAATCTCAACCAAAAAACTTCACTATTTCAAAAGTTATTTGAAGAAATCAAAAATTTAAATTCAACTTTGACATTAGGCAACCATGGATGGGACACACTTTTGATCAGGCAACCGTATACTGTTCGATAGGGAATTAAATAAGCTTTCTTCAAGAAAAAAATTATTCGAATAACAGATGAGGGTATATTTTCAACGCAAGTCCACCTGTTTGTACCTGGCAACCTTATAGTTGTACCCAAAGGAAAGTAGGCAACCTATATTTTTCCAATTCTTTGTGCAATTTTTTATCGACCAATGATCGATTTTTATCAATAACAAATGAGGGCAGTTGATTAATAAAAATCAATCCAAGTGAATATTATTCAACAGTGAATGCCCGTGATTTCGCTAGGCAACCCCCATGCGCGATTTATCGATGAACAAATTATCTAACATATAATCTCTATCATAATTAAATAACAGATGAGGGTAGATATTTCCAATACCGGATCTCGTACTATTATACTTTTCTAACGTTTTAAAATGTAAAATTGTTTTAAAATCAAGAATTTGAAACTTCGCATAAATCTTTCATACTGCAAAGCTAGTAATCGTGTTGTATAATTTGATAGGTAATTCATGTATGTATCAGTATCATTGAAATCATGGAATCTGCTAGAGTATAGTTTTATTTCACATTCCATAATGTTATCGGTGTATAAATAAGGCGAATCACTGTCATCGAGACAGAACGAGATTTGAACACCTATAGGTCGAGAAAAAAAAATATTTTTCTCGGTTATAGGTATACGAAGCCGTCGCTACTTGTTGTTTATTATACTATGCTAGAACACAGGAACAGCAAGCAACTATGCAGGTATTGGAATATTTTTCGCTATAGAAAACCCTTGTCCAGTTTTAATTTATTTATACAAAGTCACTACAGCACTACTGAAAATATTTATGATCACAATCGCAGCCTATTTATGTTTTATGATTTATATTTCACGGCCAATCAATAACTGAGCTGAACTTCTTCCCCAAATTGACGGACTTATATCCACTCGCCAGGATTGGAAGAATATTCTAGTAACACCCAAAACAGCGTAGAACGTTCGACGCCATCTGGTTTCGCTAGAATGTACCAGAACACAATGTGGCTTTCGTACGAATATCCGGCGCATCAACCAACTTTGGTCCGCTGAACACAATACATGTTTCGTCACATTGCCCCCTTCTTAAGGCATTTTGTCCCGAATTGCCTTCAGGTCGATATCGGCAACTGTCAACAAACCGTCCTCCGGTAAGGATAGCAGCACACCATGATGTCGATGCCACTCCCCTTGAAGATCACCTCAATCCACTCGGTCATTGGTCATTTTTGGGATTGCCAGATGAGTCAGGTCCCGTGACATCATCAAAATTCGAAGATGATTGAGGGCTCCCCACACATCACTGTAGGTGGTCAGATGCTGTGGAAGCTTATTCGTTACTAGGTAGAACAGGTGTCGTGACTGTCGTCTCCCTTCCCTGATTTGTAGCACTTTCCCCACCTCTGGCTTTTGTCGTCGCAGATGGTCCAGTTGTCCGAATTTCCGATTTTTCAGTGACCCAGTGAGCCAACGAATATTCGGCCGGTGCTTCGAGCAAATCCAGCTGCCTATCCTGGACAACGTCATTCTGGACTTTCTGGCCATTGGTGTATAAAGACATGAAAGTCTCCAGTGACATACATATATCTTTCTCGGATGACCTGATCTGCCTCACTTCGGCGTCCTGATCGTCATGGTTCCCAGCATACCTAGCCAAACGGTTGAAGTGAACAACCCTTGTTTTTTCTCGTGGTGGCTTTCGAATCCTGTAGACGACGTCATTGATTTGCTCCTGAATCTCATACGCGCACTCCCAAGAACTTTCCAGTTTTAGGGAATAGCCACGTCGCCTCTGTGGGTTGTGTAGCCAAACCAGATCCCTAACCTGGAACTCGCCTTCCACAGCATTCACGTCGTAGGCCTCCTTCATCCTGTCTCTGGCACTTTGGATGTTCAGACGGACTCGCTGGTGTATATCGTCAATTTTTCTACGAAGATCGCTTGCGACATCTTCACCAGGCGGACAGCCAAACTTCAGATCGCAAGACAGGCTGTCGTTCTTGTCTTCTTGATTCTGGAACAACACCGATTCGGAATTTCAGCCCTGGTCCGAATGCAGCTCCAATGGAACACCAAAACGGCAGATCCATTGTTTAACCAGCACATCAGCTACTGTTGCCGTTTTTGGTTTGGCAAGACATACGCCTCAGTCCACTTGCTGAAGTATAGTCCATCACGACCAGGATGTATTCATTTTCTCCGTTCGAAATGGTCCAGGAACATCTATGGCGGTCCTCTCAAACGGGCTTCCAACATTGAACTGGCGCATATGTGCTTTTGGCGTTCCTGTGATTCATTACTTGCAGCGCAAACGGCACATCTCCTGCATCACTCTCGGACGTCGATCTGGCAATTTATCCAGTAAAGCCGTTCTCGCAGCTTGCCCAGCATCTTGGTTACTCCCAGATGTCCACCCATGGACCTCCTCCATTACTTCTGCCTGTCTGTTTCCAGAAAAGACAATTTACCTTCGATCTTCTGTGCCATCCAGATTCTTCACCAGCCTTTTCAGGATGCCGTCGTCAAGAACCATCAAGTCCCATTAAACCCAGTAGGACTTCACGGTGATCGAGAATCGCGCGACTCCTTGACAAGTTGGTCGTTGGCCTGCCTGTTTCCATTCGATGATCGGGTCTAAACCAGATCTAAATCTGGATCCTCCTGGTCCCTTCGGAGTTCATCAGACTGCCAGAAGTCAACTATCACAGTTGTTTTGCAAATGCTTGCCTCCTTTCCCTCAGCTCTATGGCAGTGCTAACAGAGATCTGAGCAAGGTCTTTTGAACAAGGCATCAGCATGCTTGTGGCTTGATCCAGCTCGTTGTTCAGTGTCGAAATCGAACTCTTGGAGTCTCTCGATCCAACGAGCTACTTGACCTTCCGAGTTCTTGAACTGTAGAAGCCACTTGAGTGCCGCGTGGTCTCTTCGCAGCAGGATTTTTGTCCCTTTGACTACTGCCAGCAGCTCTCTTCTCGTAACGCAGTAGTTCCGTTCAGGTTTCGACAAGGTTTTGCTAAAGTAGCCGATGACCCTTCTCATGTCCCTGCTGGATCTGGGACAGCACTGCACCACGTTGCCAGCATGTTGCTGGCATCCGTGTCCAAGACAAAGTTCCCTTCAGGTAGTGGATAGCTTGGGATGGGCGCGCTGATAAGTGCCCTTTAACGTGGCGGAAGCTTCCTGGCATTCTTCATCCCAGTGAAAACTCTCTGTGCCTCCGTAAGCCTATGAAGAGGTCGAGCGATGTAAGCAAACCCTTGGATATAACGCCTGTATTACGGGCACAAATCCAGAAAACTTCGTAATTCGGGTTCGTTCTTTGGTACTGGCCATACCTCAACTGCCTTCACCTTTTGACAGCTACTCCCTTTGCCGACACGATATGACCCAGGTATTGAACTTCACTCGGAACAGTTGGCATAACTTTGGGCTCAGCTTCAATCCAGATCTTCTTAGCCTCTGGAATACCTCCTTTAAGTTTTTCGGATGGTATTCGAATGATTTGCCAACCACGATTATGTCGTCGAGGTACACCAGGCATATTTTCCACGATTAACCCTTGAGCACCGTCTCCATTAGCCTTCCAAACGTAGCAGGGGCGTAGCATAATCCAAATGGCATTAAAGTTAACTGCCACAGCGTAGAACGTTCGACGCCATCTATTTTCGCTGGAATGTACCAGAAGAAAGATGTTGGTGCAGACAAGTGCAAATGATTTGGACAATGGAGTGATGACAGTAACAACTGTAAGTAAACTTTTGATTGATTTCAAACTGAGTCGTTTTGACCCAGATGAATCTTTATATAGTATCAAAGAGTGGTTCGAAATTGATGGACGAGGACAAAGTTTATATAATATACAGTTGGCTCACTTCATGTCGGAACCTTACGTCCGGAACCTCACGTCCCTAAAGCGATATATCGAAATTTGTTCGATTATGTGTTGATTATTTCAAGAAAAACTGAAAATGGACTAGAGAAACCTGAGCTAGGGCTATGGATACTTTTGCATGTTGGATCCAGATCTTGAAAGATCAAACAGAGCAATAAAATCTAACCCAAGAAAAGTGATACTATCACAAAACTGAACACCGTCAAAAGATTTAGAAGGAATGCGATAACTACTGGGGCTAGCAGGTTATTCCGGAAATTCATTCTCTTGGACATCGGAATGTGAATGGCACTAAAAAAAAACTTCATTATTGCTGGAAAATTGTGGATTGAGCTGGGGATTTTGACTTGAAACATGGTAATAGGGATGTGCAGGACAAGAAAATAATAGTAGTTATCGAATGACAGAAGACGGATGGTCTGTGTGAAAAAAAATAGCTAACAAGGAATTCAAACAAGGCTATAGCTGTTAGGATGCTCTTCTATTTTTAAGGAGGAAACGGTTGAAGATCAAAGCGCCACTCTTCAGACTCTAGCTATGCTGATGACGCCTAGTGGGCAGAAACGTTCAGATTGGTCTGACTGAGGAAATAGTTCGAAACGATTTTTCTTCCTATTTTTAAATGTTTGTTATGTGCCACAAGAAGCTTGAATAATGGTACTCAAAATTCATCATGATCATTTATCGCATGCAGATTTTGAGAAAATGTTGCATTGGAAAATAACTCACATGGGTTGTGTCAGGGTGAAGAGAAGCCCAACTAGAAAATGGACAAGTCAAAAATTGATCACGAAGGAACACTTTTTGCGTCCAAAGGGAAGGAGTGACAGATACCTACGAAGTTGTTCGTAATAATTAAAGTCCTTTCCATTAAAAAAAAGACAATAAGTGAAGAATTCATAAAAGAACTAGAAGAGTTGTTTGAGGACTTGGGCAAGTCAAAAAGTATAATAGCAAAAAGAGGTCTAGCATTCCAAGCGACAACATCCAAACTTAGTGGCGATAGGCATTCCGAGGGAGGGAGAATGGGCAAGTCGAGCGAGTGATGAGGAACCTGTTCAACATAATGAGAAGATTACTTAATCAAAGAGACGAAAAACAAAGAGTGCAAGAGCCTAACATAGAGGAACACTATCACACTATGTTAATAAAAGGTTAACGGAATTTCAAAGTAAGCTAAGAGGAGTACCAGAGGAAACGATCAACACTAAACAGGAGAGGGTAGTGAATGAAAAACTAACAAACAAATGAGACAAGAAACTGTGAATCGTATGGATAAAACTAGAACAGGGGTAGGACCGTTTCGAGTGGCTGAATTGGAGGTGGTAAATCGAAGGCAAGTTGCAAAAGGCTATTTGGAGTAGTGAGGTGTCTGTCGAATGATAGTGATGTACCAGTACCTATACTGAAAAAAAACAAGGGACAGCAGAGAGCCACAGGGGCTGGTCAAGAGCAGGTGCGACTGAGACCAAGTGTTTGAAAAATGCCAGTTGAAAAAAATAATAACGAAATAATGATTAAAAAAAAGTTAAAATTAAAAAAACTAATAACATGATGGCTGCAGTCATGAGTGAAAAGGACTGCGGTTCAAAATATTTGAACTTGAAGTAGTTTATGCAATTGGGTCTAATGGAAAATCAAAAAAAAAATAATCATAGGAGGGTTTAAAACGGCGTTATCATGGAATTTTGACGCTTAATGTTTCTTGACAAAAAAAATATATTTTTTTGCAAAAAAAAAAAAAAATTTTAGATTTTTTTCCATAAAAACAACGGCGTTTATGATGCCCCCTATGTTTATTTTCCAAATTTTCCATTCGATACCACATTGCATGGATTACTATAAGTGCAAATATCTTGAAAAAGGTTACTCCTATCTACTTTTTCAAAGTATACCTTTTTTCACGTGAAAATTACGAATAAATCAGTTTTTCAATAATTAAAAAAAAGGTTAGATTTCGTACACCAAAGTTATAACTATTTGAATTGGTGAAAAGATGTGTAAGTGGCGCCCCCTACATGTAAGAGGCATACTAAGCCCAGAAATGAATTTTGCATGTCAAGCAACCCTCATATACCAATTTTCATCAATATAACTTGATTATTTCAAAAGTTATTTGAAAAAATCAAAAACTTTAATCCAACTTTGACACCCTGTATCTCTGTTAATATCAACCCCTAAGTGGGGGTGATAGCAACGGTAAGAATTTCAAATAGAAAGGGGGGTCGAGTGATACCTTATTTTGAAGGCCCTTGGACCTAACCCTTGCGGAAAATTATTGATTGAATAAAAAATAATTTGATTTTTTTTTGACAAGCTGTCATATCAACAGGAATGACAGCAGAGGCTTGAAACACAGTAGAAACGAGGGTCTAAGTGGCTTCAAAATAAGGTATCACTTGACCCTCCTTTCTATTTGAAACTATGAGGATATCTATCACCCCTGCTTAGGGGTTGACAGGTGAAGGGTGAAAATACAAAAAAAAATGTGTCCCCCAAAAAACAAAAATTGATGTCTCCAAGCGATTTTTGATTAATCACCTAACACCTGGAAAAATCTGGGTGGGAAGTTTTTCGTGCCCAACCATGTATAGGAAAATGTGCAAAATTCAGAAATAAAATCTTTAAAAATGTAAATAAGTCAGACGAAAACTCATTCTCAATTTAGTCTTGGTGCAGCAAAGTTCAGAGAATAAAATAGTGTTGGATCATGTCGGGGGAAAACTTGAGAAGGAGAAAAGGGAGAGTGTGCAAAATTTGAAAATGTGGGTGCAAAATAATTATGCAAAGCTCTGAGAAGAGATCTACATAAAAAGAAATTATTTTGGGTAATGTCGAGGGGGAAACTTAAGGGCATAGATCGGTAGAGGGAGCGTGTGCAAAATTCGAAAACATGTGTGCAAAATTCAGAGAAGAGATCTAAATAAAAAAAAATATTTTGGGTAATGTCGGGGGGAAACTTGACATTTTCATAAGGGCATAGATCGTTAAGTGATGCTGTGCAAAATTCGAAAACATGTGTGCAAAATTGTGCCAAATTTAGAGGAGAGATCTACATGAAAAAAAAATGGTTTTGGATGATGTCGGGGGAACCGCCAAGTTTCCCCCCATCAAACAAAGTGCTCTAGTCTCTTGGGAAAAGATGTGCAAAATTAAAAAATATGTGTGCAGAATTGTGCAAAATGCGAGCATAATGCCTGTATACTTGAAACCCGCATTCCTCGATATCGAAGGGGAAACTTGACGGAGCCTTTGCGCTATAAGTTGCCGAAGAAACAAGTTCGAGGAGAATTAGTTCTGACAGTTGGTAATTTTTCACATTTTTTTGTTTTTTTTTTTCTTCAGTATCTTTGTCATTGACCACCATTAGCCTAGCAAAAAATTTTCAAAGAATTAAAACTCATTCTTCCGAAACTTGATTCTACGGCAACTATAGCGCATGTTTCCTAAGCATGCTATGTTCAAGGTTGAAAATGAATTATAATGATTTCGAAATCAATACATGCAAGCGAAGTTATTCTAGGGTTTTCCGTTTTTTTCGAAAACGGTTAGATTTATCGCAACAAAAGAAGTATCCCGTTTTTATGTCAAAATGTTTAGAGAATGAGAATACTTGGTCAAAATCCACATACAGTGTAGCACATACAAGTTGGGACCATTCAAATCAAAGTATACAGGTTTGTATGTGGTGCCCTCTACAAAATGCGGAAAAACGTTGGGCAAATTTGGATTCCTTATCTCGATGTAGTCCCAAATACGCTATTTCGTCAAAATATTATGAGCGGGGCAAAAGATATTGCAAAAAAACTGCAAAAAAAATGCCACTTTAACACCCTGCAAGTCCGTCAATAATCAATTTTCGAAACACTATTATAAGAAGAGGTTGCATTTATTTTTTGTCTAGAATTCTCACCTGACTTTTTTTCTCATCATTTCCGGACTACCTGTATAGGTTATTTCTGTTTGTGGCATTGTAAGTTTCACGGAAGAGTGGCACGGGTTTGCGAAAACCGCAATGCTCTTATCTTTATCAATAGCTGAGATACCCTGCAGTCTGTATATACATATAGAAATTCCTCTCAATCCAGCAGTAGAAGTTGAAAAAGTAATTACTTCAAAAATTATTTCAATTATCAGCATTATGAATTTCCATTTCAGACAAAACGATTTGTTTCGTGAGACATTATTGCTTTCCGTCATATCTTTATGGGTTGGTATTGGTAAATATAAATACATAATAATTGATGATCTGAGATTAGTCATTCAAATTTTACTACCCATAAAATCATCTTTAACATTCATTATAAAATAAGCAAGTCATACTATAAAAAAGTGATTGGGTTTCAAAGAAAGTTTCTTCAATTTCCTTCTTTTTCTTGACAAAAATGAGAACACACAATAAGGAATTAGAAGTAAGAAAAGAAAAATAATATTATGTTGAATTTTCTAAGTGATTATTGGATTAGTAGGTAACGATATGCATTATAGCTAGGTGGATAAACTGGTTAATACTTATACAGCATATAGAGGAACCATAAATAAGAAGTTTGAGATGGGAAACCCATGGCCGGAAGTGACCCGTTTCCAAGATAAAATTTAAAAAAAAAATGGATTTTATTTTGAAAACCGTTTTACCGATTTTGATGAAATTTTCAGGATCTAAATTCTAGGTTGTAGTGCATGTTTCTAAGTATTTCAAAAGAAATACCTCTTGCATGGCCGGAGTTGGAGAACAAGTGTGCAGTATTTTTTTTCAATAAAAGGCATAGCATCGTTTTTCAAAAAAATTAAATATTTTTTCATAAAACCTCGCAAAATTTGAAACAAAAAAGTTTTTTTTTCTTTCCGACGCACGCGTTTTCCAGTAAAAAACTAAAAACCATACGAGTATCCTACAAAGCGTTGATAACCAAAATTTTTCAGTTTTGGGGCCAGTATAGGATATCCTAATTCGTTCTACACGTCGAAGAGAAAAAACTCAAAAGACCTTTTTCATTGGAAAGTCAATGAGTATTTCGAAAACAAAAAACAGTGGCGTGTAATTTTTTTCCTCGAAAAACAAAACACCCTGTATTATGTAAATGACGAATTTGAGAAGTCTAGATGTCTTGACCAGTTGATCACCCTGTACCTTATATATAAAGTATCAGTAGATGCTTATACTTAAATTTCATGAAATATACTTTTACACTTCATGCCTAACTGACAAAGATAGTATTAAAGTATACGCATCTACTTTGCTTTATCAATATACCACCCATCATGTCGTATGCCTCAGCAGTATACTTACTACAAGCTCAAACAGCTAGCTCTGAAACAAAGAAAAAACATTAGAATCAGTCTAGTAGAAATATAATGTATTTTATAAAATAACAAAGTATCTAACGTGAATAAAAAAAGTAGATGAGTAGTGTTACAATATTGTTGTCAACAGGGGTTGTAGAGGGCATCAAAATATTAATTTTGCCATTGTCCGAAAATTTCCCGTTAAAGGACAACATCAAATTCATTAAAAAAAAAACAAGAAATCCGCCGGTTTACATGAAAAATGGGTAATTTTTGCCAAGTTTAAGATTTTATACCAAGACCATCCTTTGTTCGATAATTGTGAAATTTTCAGGAAGTACATGATTTCTGCCTCTCTTTCTGGAGTGATACATTTTTTTTTCAAAAACCCCTTTGAAAAATTGGCACTAATGCTTTTGTATCTTTCAGAGGTCAGAAAGGCACAATGGTTTTGCCACACAAATAAAAGTCCAAGCACCGAAAGTGGACAAAAGAATAATGTACTTATTTATGTGACCAGATTTTTAATATCTGTAGAAATGGGGGGAAAGACTTTTGGAGGTACACAATATAAAAAATCCGTGACAGTGTTGCCGACGCTCCTGTATGGGTATAGATGGAGTACTCGATACCTGTTACAAGCAGTAGAAGCCAGCATGCCTTTTCGCCAAATATTCGGCGCTTCAGCCAAGAACAGGACCGAATATTCGGTATTCGGCGATTCGGCCAAATCGCTCTTCGTGGCAACACTGATAAAAACCTTTCATGTACCTACCTACCAAATCATAAAAGTTAATATCATTCTATTTTATTTCAAATAATCTTGAAGCGGATTTTTTAAACCCTTATTTGTGAATGATTTTTCATTTAAATAACATGCATCGTCTTATTATACCGTTTCTGTGTCAGCCAATGTACCTAGATAGTTCATGAAGAATGAAACGCTGATGCATTGATGTCAATTGACTCATTTCCTGTGAATGGAGCATTGCACTCAATTCACAGATGTATTACAATCAATAATTGATTCGACGGTTTAATTAGCAGTTCACTTATTGCTCCCAAAATATGCGGGTTGTCAATGAATTTTCCACAAAGTCGAGATAACGACAATCAAATTGTGTTTTTTTCTCGTTTTTTTTTATGCTGGAAAGTGCGAATAGTTTAAAATGATTTGATATATCAATACTGACAAATTTCTTCATATCACTTTTGATACTTATTCATTTTCAATTCATGTTTTTTTTTGCTTTTATCAGCCAGTGCTTCTAGCGTGATGAAAAATTGTCATTTTGTGGTTTAGTCATCAAAAGCATGTTCATCTCAGCTTGATTCACCTACTTTTATCTAATAACAAACTTAAGGGGCGTTGGTGCGTATTCACTTGCATCCAATTGCTCCGAACGAGTGAGAACGTTACACCGAACCGAAGACAACGCGCGAAACATGTCTTGATGCCACCGACGAACTAAATGCACAAAGAGAATATTTGTTGTTCTGTTGCGCGCAGTGGAAAGGGTCCAGGAAAACATGAACTTTTTCTATGTCAATAAAATTTTTAAAGAAATCGTCGTGGATAAAAATATCTTGGCAGTCTGTTCACTGTTTTTTCCCTTCTCACCTATTATAGCGTCAATAATCTCAGGAGCCGCTAGCTCCGTGTCGTCCACATCCACATCCAT
The DNA here is from genome assembly GCA_958502075.1 of Orchestes rusci. Lineage (NCBI taxonomy): Eukaryota > Metazoa > Arthropoda > Insecta > Coleoptera > Curculionidae > Orchestes > Orchestes rusci. Next base: position 54,741,440 of record OY293304.1, read on the forward strand.
CACGGCGAATAAAAAGGCTAATTGAGATTACTTATGCATATTCCTGAAAATTGCAGGAATGCATCAGGGAACAGAGCGAACACTACAAACTTCACGAACTTTTGGATCTGAATGGTTCTTTGTATTTGGCGCAAAGTTTTTGGCGCGTTTGATTCGTTCGTAGCGTTTATTGCAGCTGGAGACGCACTTTTAGACGTAGCGTCAACTTCGCAGGATGCATTTCGTATTAATTTGACTTGAGCCACTATTCAAAGCTTACTATGAGAAACCTAAAACTGACAGATTTTATGAAGAAGAGAGAATCTACAAAGGGTTACAATTTGGATAAATCAACCGAAAGAGAAATCTCAAATAGAGGGAAAATAATCGGACTCCTAGCGAACAGTATGCATCACCGATAACTCGTAAATGTCGAAAATCGCGTCGGTACTTTAAATTTCAGTCAAAATGATATGTGAGTACTTCACCACTTTAAGCAATTCCATGTTCCTTTAAAATTTTCATTTTGGTAAAATTATTAAACCTGTTTTATGAGAATAAGCACCTCAAGGTATATGCGGAATTTTTCGCATAGGAACTTTCTGTTGTATATAAGAAATATGGATTTTTCTTATAACCAACACGGTACAAAAACACTGGTTCTTCATTATTTTTGAAAAAAGAAACGTGATTTTTAGAAAAAATGTTGATTTTTTCAGATAAATTTTGAATTTGGGTTAGTGAGTACATATTTAAAAATAATCTTTACGTTTTGATGGTCGTGACAACCGACAATAATAATTGTATTATTATGCATTAACATTGTGATGAGGATTTTGTAACTTTTCTTTAGCTGAAATGGTCGTTTTTCTTTATCAGCACAGTATCACGATAAAAGGAAAAAGCGTGCATGGAGAATTGCTAAATATAGGTAGGTAAATTATTAAGCAACGAGTCGTTTGCGAACACAATGTTCCCATACAAAAAGTGATATCTGATATTATTAATTGTTCATGACAAAATGCGCATTTATTTCTGACTCACCCTGTACATGTACACATATATTTTCATACAATGAAATACCATTTTCGCATTGAAAATCTCATTAAAGCAATACATACTCAAATTGATGTGCGTTTAAGATATCGGTTATTTTCTATCGTATCATTCGTATCGAGTGTTTAATATCCAGATAGCATGAAAATGAAATTGTTCTGGAATACACGTAGAGGGAACCTTTTTTTGCAGAAAGTAAAATACGAAACTTTCTTGTTCCATCAAGTGAAAAATACAAGCAACAATCAGCTGAGTTAAGCAACATGACTAGTGAAACCGCAAGTTTCAAAATACTTGAAAACGGGAAATCAGTATTATTGGATCAACATCACTATCAATCGTACAATATGAATTTGAATTTCAAGAAAAATCAAGAAATCGGAAAATAACATATAAAATATTATATTTTGAAACTTACCCTATTGGATCCATCTTTCTAAAGTTCCTGTGAACAGCACAAATATAGTGAATTATTTTGCACGATTTTAACTAAGCACATTTATAGAATAACTTAAACTTTCTAGTATGAAACTGAAACTAATCATAGAAACTGTTGTAACAGATCAAATCTGGATTGGCAAACAGGAAAAAAAGTCTACTAATATACAGGAAGCGAAAAACACATTTTCTCCAAGTCTACGATAACGCAGATAAACTTTATCTACTGATACCTTGGATTATCTCTATTAAGTCATTTTGAATTAGTACTTGTTATTCGCAACTTGATTAATGATTTCAATGCTAAACGCAGTTCGCGTCAGTTGTGGAGCATTGTTGCTAAGGAATTTAAAGGTCGAGATTTCATATTATCTACTCACTGATCTCTATATTATCATGATTCAATTTTGATTATTAATAAAATTCACGATGATTTATCTCCCTTTTTACATAACAATGACAAATGTTAATTTAATGATTTACAACAAAATATGTTCATTAGGTATAACTAACGAAAACCAATCAAATTTAGAAACTAAGAGTAACAACATAATAATTATTGTACACAGTTAAAAAAACTTCAACTTGGGAATAACCCTGGAATAGCTTGGATACACATTTTTGAGGTTTTCAAAATAAGCCTGTCGTTCTTTGTAAAGGGTGATTCATTTGGACCGTTGTTTTTAAATTGTGAATATAACAAGTAAAATGGGATTGGTTGGTGAAATCTTTGTCATGGACTTGAAGAACAGTCTTTGAAATTTAATTTTTGTCAAGTAGATATGCTCTGTAGTTTTGTGGCGCATCCATGATTTACAGGATTTTTTTGGGTATTTCATCAATCAAACTAGTGTTTATACACCCGATCTTCTATATTACCTGAAAAAAGTCTATTGGTAAATAATAAAACGTATCAATATCAAACGTTTCGGAAACGAATCTGCTTCCGTCGTCAGTGAAAACCTAAAAATGGAACGATTAACTCAAATTCTAAAAATATATTTCGTTTTTTGTGAGATTTTGTAGTGAAATTGACTTTTTCGTGTTTTTGACACAAAATGTCACTTTTACTGACATTGAAGTGTGTGGTGTTCAAGGTTAATTGAATATCAATTAACCTTGTGTGGTGTTGATTGTTTAACTTTACATATGTTCAGTATTTATAATTTACTTTTTTGGGCTATGTTCAATTTCTTAATAAAGGTAACCATGTATTACTTAAATTTACAGAGCAAGTTGCTAAACATTCATTAGAATTTAACATAATATATGCACTTTCTTTAAGTTTACGTTTTTTAGAACATGGCTCCTTTGCTAAGATTTTTGAATTATCCCAATTCATTCTATGATTTTTATCAAATGCATGTTGACAAATTCCCGATTTATGAAATTCCCTTTTTTTTCATGTATGATTTATGTTCTTCAATTCTCTTTTTTAAAGGTCGTGAGGTCTCTCCAATATAGAATTTATTCCATTCACAAGGAATTTTATAAATTACATTTTTAGTGGACTCATTAATATTATTAGGTCTAGTATTTGTTAAATTAGAGCGAAGTGTGTTATTAGTTTTGAAAATGGTCCGTATATTATATGTCTGACCTAAACGTTTCAGTTTATGAGAAATTCCAGGTATGTATGGAATAATCAAATTAGTTATGGGTATATTCTGTTCTTGTTGTCTGGTTTGTTCAAAACTATCAAAACACTTTTCAATAAAATTCATGGGATAATTATTTTTTGACAAAACGTATCTTATGAAATCTTTTTCGGATTTAAAATTATCATTATCACAAATTATTTTTGCTCTATCATATAGACTTTTTACCACACCTTTTTGATGTTCAATGGATGATTGTAATTGAAATTAAGATATCTATTTGTGTGGGTTGGTTTTCTATAAATTTTTGTTTAGAAATTTTGAAAATCTTTCTTTATTAGTATATCCAAAAAGGGAATTTCATTATTTTGTTCTTTTTCAATTATAAATTTGATCGTGAACAGACAACGAGAACAGAATATACCTGGAATTTCTCATAAACTGAAACGTTTAGGTCAGACATATAATATACGGACCATTTTCAAAACTAATAACACACTTCGCTCTAATTTAACAAATACTAGGCCTAATAATATGAATGAGTCCACTAAAAATGTAATTTATAAAATTCCTTGTGAATGTAATAAATTCTATATTGGAGAGAATTGAAGAACATAAATCATACATGAAAAAAAGGGAATTTCATAAATCGGGAATTTGTCAACATGCATTTGATAAAAATCATAGAATAAATTGGGATACCTAATTCGAAAATCTTAGCAAAGGAGCCATGTTCTAAAAAACGTAAACTTGAAGAAAGTGCATATATTATGTTAAATTCTAATGAATGTTTAGCAACTTGCTCTGTAAATTTAATTAATACATGGTTACCTTTATTAAGAAATTGAACATAGCCCAAGGTTAATTGATATATCAATCAACCTTGAACATAGCCCAGAAAAGTAAATCATAAATACTGAACATATTATGTAAAGTTAAACAATCAACACCACACACTTCAATGTCAGTAAAAGTGACATTTTGTGCCAAAAACACGAAAAAGTCAATTTCACTAAAAAATCTCACAAAAAACAAACTATATTTTTAGAATTTGAGTTAATTGTTCCATTTTTAGGTTTTCACTGGCGACGGAAGCAGATTCGTTTCCGAAACGTTTGATATTGATAGGTTTTGTTATTTACTAATAGACTTTTTTCAGGTCATATAGAAGATCGGGTGTGTAAACACTAGTTTGATTGATATTTGATAGGGTGTGGCGAAATACCCAAAAAAATCTTGTAAATTTAATTTTTGATAATAATTTCACTAAATGATAGCGACTACGCCGCCGGAGGTCTAAAAAGGTTCAATTTTGAGTCACTCATTGCCACCGAAGCTACGAATATTTCATGTCAAAAGTCTTTATCTATAAGCCAGCTACAATCCAGAAATTGCAAGCCATCATATACCGTCCGTAATACTTGAAAGAAAGATCCAAAAATGGACCTTCCGAATGAACGTCCTGGGGCATAGCCACGACCAGCATTTAAATTAAATTATTTCCAGAAATTGAATGCCAAAAACTGTTCTTCCAGGTCATGATAAAGATTCCGCCATCCAATTCCATTATATTTGTTTTACTTACAATCTGAAAAAAAGGTCTTAATGAATCACACGTCTTAGAAGCAGTCCAAACTCACAACCCTCGGTTTCTATTACGTATAGGACGATAATAATATTGTCATGTGCACATTTCTGTTTTTGAAAAAATATTTTTTTTTTAATTGGACTGTATCTACGACCTGCGCATCTTAAAAAGTAGTTCAACATTTCTCTTGATGCATAAATGATGACGAAAATTCTTTAATTTAAAAAAAAATGAATCTGTTTCTAAAATCTTATTTGCGCTATTCAAAATGTAGTTTGCATTCAATGTAGACTGATTTATTGGTAGGTTTATTATCTGGAAGTTTTATTGGCAGAACTGGTAATGATACGAACATACAATCAATTTACCTGCATTTATTATGGACCAAATTCAAAAAATTCAGAATCGCGCACTAAGAGTCATTCTTAAATGTAACCGATATACTCCAATTCGTTTAATGTTGAATGTTTTGCACATAATGTCCATAAAACAAAAAATTGTATCCAGCGTGAACATATTTATATTTTAAATCAAAATGAAAATGTTACCTGATTATATTTGTGATAAAATAAAAGTTTTTAAAGATGTACACAATTATAACACCAGACATTGTAATGATTTTGTGCTTACTGACAGATGCAACACCAGTCAATTATATAATTCAATTCTTATCAAAAGGCTATACGAATTCAATGAATTACCAAATGAATTAAAAGTCTGTAACAACTTAAGCCACTTCAAAACCCTTTTAAAGTCACATGTTATGTTATATACTTCATGAAGTGTTGGTTTGTTCAAAGTTTTATTTTGTTTTTGTGCATATACAACTTTATTTGTAATTTTTAATTTATAGGTTGATATTTCATCGATGTTTCACTAACCATCAACGTATTATTAATTTTTATTATTCATTATCAGGTAGTGATAAGCATATTGTATACTTTGTAGCTTTGGCTAAATAAACTTCATTATTATTATTATTATTATTATTCACATTTGTATTTTATTCTGCATTATAAACTATTAGTCAGCTAGTCCGAACTCATAAATGCTAGATTTCACTTAGCTGCAATTTATCATTACCACCAATCGACTAATAATAAATCGCAGTATTGTTTTTACTATAATTGCTAATCGACTATCAAAGTCCTACTCTTTTCAATTTAATAATTGAAGAAATTATTCAAAGTATTCGGGGGCTAAAGTTATACAAAATGGGGGATGCAGAAATCAAAATAGTATGTTATGCTGAGGATGCCGCTCTCATTGCAGTAAGTGAAGATGGCTTACAGAGGTTATTACACTTATTCAACCTAACAGCAAATTCTCTGAACATGGAAATATCACCGACCAAAACAAAGTGCTTAACAACATCAAAAAACCCTCTAAGATGCTAACTTGAACTTGAAGATGAAGTAACCGAACAGAAAATGAAATTCAACTACCTTGGCATAGAACTTTCCGGCTTTGGTGATATCGAAGCAGAGGTGAGAGATCAAAATACAAAAGCAAACAGAATAGCTGGTTGGTGCAATAGGAGTTTGGGAACGGACACTAAATCGAGGATCTACAAAACCGTCGTGAGGCCGGTGATGACATATACCGCAGAAACCAGGCCAGAAACAGCTAAAACCAAAAGAGTCCTAGAGACAGCTGAGATGAAAATACTCCGTAGAATCACTGGAAAGACACTGCTGGATAGAGAAAGAAGCGAGAATATCGGAACAGAATGTGATGTCAAGAACATCAATGACTGGGTAGAAAACAGGAAGAAGGAATGGAATGAACACATAGAAAAGATGGACAGCCGCAGACTTGTGAGAATTGCTCGCGACAAGTCCCCAATGTGACGAAGAGACGTTGGGCGCCTCAGGAAATGATGGAGCGACAGCCTCACGCAAGTCGACGATAACTGAACAGGCAAGTCGCTCAAGGTCAAGAATGAAGAAGAAGACTAATCGACTAGTTCGAGACTATTCGAGAGTGAGATCTTTCAATCATAGAAAATCCATAATCCCAATTTAAAAAAAAAAACAGGTAATTAGAAAAAAAATAATGCAATTTTCAATTTTCTATGCCTGATACTAGATCAAGAAGGTTTACAACCCTCTACTATATTTTGTTCAGTTGATAGGATGTATTGCGATAGTTTCAAATAGACTGTTGCTTCAACCGATAAAGAACTCAGTTGATTCTAATATTTCCCCACATAAACCGAGTCTTAATTGGCAACATTTCCACTATTCAATCAGCATTTTCTCATTTGAGCAACCAAGCAGAATAATAAAAGAAATGATTAATATTGTCCAAAACATATGATATCTACTTTAATTACAGGCTCATTCATTTTTAATGAAGCAAGTAACATAATAACAAAACATGAACATCTGGTCTGGATGATTCTCGAAATGGGTGCTACCGATTGAATTCGTCAGTTGTGTTGGAGTTTTCTGGAACTAATTAAAATCAACCGACAATATTCCAGTGAATCTAAAATTCGTGTTTTGAATATCTAATGCAGTTTGTATAATTCATGGAAATACAAAATATATATGTGGAGAATCTGGTCTCTCTGAACTATTTTATAGAATTTAAAAGAGATAAAAGATGAATCGAAAAATTAATCTCCTTTGTCACTTTTCTGATAAACTGTGCATCAACTAATTAAAAATCAAACTCATAGTGTTTTAGGGGAATATTAGGTATGGCGATGCTGAATAAGGGTCCTACATTTAGGACGAAGAATGAAAATAAGGTTTATTTCATACTGTAATGTAAGGTATCATTTACCGGACAAAATTACGTCACTACTCCGCTAAATAACAATTCGCATCAACAACGACTGTGAAATTGCATTGGTAGCATGGTTTGACTGGCGCCATCTCATGGTTTTAATTAATAACTTGACATGAAATGTTGGTTACATAAGTAACCTATCTACAGTATATCCGCGGACATTTTAACAAGAGTTGAAATGGACCAAAAATTGAAAGATACGACAAAAAGTAATTCTTGATAAAAAAAAATGATTTTTAATATACAGGGCGTCTCAAAATTGTAAAAACAGACATTTTCTGGCCTTTTAACGTAAACTGATAAATAAATAACTTGCTCCAAATCCAGTCATTACCCTAATTCCGAGCTTACTAGAGAAAATTTGAATCTATAACTTTTAGAAAAATTTAACAATTTTGCAAGTCCACATTTTACCACTTGCATATAATGACTTTTATACCTGTTCATGATTACCTGTTTTTGTTGTAGGTATAAAAGTCATAATGTGAAAGTAGTAGTAGTTGTAGTGCAACATTTTTATTTATTTTCTTAATTCTCTTAAATTCGAAGTTTCTCCGGAAAGTTCGGATTCAGCGCTAGGTCTAAGTTAGGTTAGTTAGGAGCATTTCATTTATCATTCAACGTTAGAAGACCAAAAAATGATTGTTTGTTTTTGTTTAATTTTATGTTTTAGAATTTTGAGACACCCTGTATAGTAGAAATCAATTTTCTCATCGTAGCTCTTATTTTTCAGCATGCAAGAAGACTTTTTTTTCAAGAACGACTTTTTGTCGTATCTTTCAATTTTTGGTTCATTTGACCTCTTCTTAACCGCATCCGCGGACAAACTGTATATTACCTAAGTGGTGACATGGTTTGGCTGGCGCCATTTCATGGTAAGAATGTAAGATGGACCGCCCTCTCAATGTGTGCTTTGACAATAAGAAAATAATTTTTCTCTTTTATGGATAGAGAAAATTGTTACAGTATGAAATAAAACATTGCACGATTCACTGCCGTTAAAAGTCATTTAACTACTCGTCTAGAAATTCCGGACTTCGCCGCCTCGTCCATAAACATCTTGCACATAAGCACATTATTATGAGTTCATTGAATTTCCAAAATTTCGTTGCCACCATAATTCGTCAAGTTTTGAAAAGTTGTAATTGAAATTAGTTCTTGATATTCCCACTTGCAACGTAAATAGCTCCATGCTCTATAACAAAGTCCAATATTAATACTTATAACCAATGATTTTTTGAAACATTCCTCCCCAAACTATGTCTTTGAACTCCTGCGAAATTCCAACAGAACCCAGATGCGAAGTGACGAACATGGATCTATGTTTGAGACCAATAATAATGGAAATAAACAGGCTAGATCCATATGTCGTCAGATGTAACGTGAAGGTCCCAACTAGTTTCAATCAGCTATAAAAATAGAATTTGTGATGGAACGGAACTGCATTTTGACTTTAGGATAAGAACGTTTCAGTAAATTTTGTATAATAAAAACTGAAATGGTTTTTTAATGTTAAAATCGGATTTGGTCTTAGACTATAAATTTATAGTCTAAGGATTTGGTGACCGATCAAAACAGGGCGTCCCATAACTTGCCGTAGAGCAGCAGGTGATAATATCAATGAAAATAAGAAGATTTGTCTGATAAATGTGGTGGCAAATGCTGGCCGTTAAAAAGATACAGGGTGTTGAAGTTTCAATATTAATTTTGTTCTTTTCAAATAGTATTTGAACTAATGTCGATTTTTTGATAAAAATTGATGTTTGAGGGTTTTTGTCATCCGAAATTCAAATTTGATCTTAGTTTGGCTATAACTGGTGGAGGGCGCTACCTATACCCTAATTTTTATTATTATCAAAATCGGTAATTTTTTTGAACGTACCTGTCTAATATTTTTAACTAGAAAAACAGATTTCCTCGTATACTTGTTGAAAGTCGCTACGTGCAACCATTCTCGAGATATTCGAGGCGAAGGCCATAACCTGCTAGAAATTATAAAATATTCCGTATGATTGATACATATTTCCAGTGAGAAGATTAAATTCAACTAATGTGTGATGTAAACAACAACTTTAATTAAAATATTATTAGAAAAAAAAATGAAAAAAAAATGAGAAAGTACAAACTTCAATAGGTACCATGTAGCTCTGTGACGAAGCATTTCCGGACACATGTTTATAGGAACTTTTCTTCTTATTTTGAAGCAGGAAAACTCACCCAATTTTTTCTTGATAAAAATGCAAAACCTTGCTTGACCATAATCTCAAGATGTCATGTTTTCTTTATTTCAAATCCAAATATCTCGAGAATGGTTGCACGTAGCGACTTTCGACAAGTATACTTTTTCTGTGTGGAAATGTTAAAGAAATGTGTTTTTCTGATTAAAAATATAATACAGGTACGTCCAAAAAACTTACGGCTGTTATAATAAAAATAAGTGTAGGTAGCGCCCTCTACCAGTTAGAGCCATACTAAGATCAAATTCGAATTTCGCATGACAAAAAACCCCCCAATACTAATTTTCATCAAAAGATCGACATTAGTTTAAATACTATTTAGAAAAAACAAAAATAAAATTAAAACTTCAACACCCTGTATCTTGTTAACGACTAGCATTTGTCACAGGTCACAGCATTCATTAAAGAAATCTTCTTATTTTCATTTATTATCATCTGCTGCTCTATGACGGAGTAGTTATGGGACACTCTGTATAATATGTAAGTTTCTTCCCTGTGTGGCTTATTATGCTGCCCGCTTCTCGCCAGTCTGAACCATTTTTGACCATTTGATCAGGTCCAGTGACCTGCCAGCAAATTTTTCATGGGAGAGTGATCCTTCGCCGGCTTGGATTGCACCGAAAATGTCGTATCTTCTGCGAGTCGGAGCTTCACAGTAGAAAATTTGTGAAGCAGCCTCAACCTCTCCACCATGCACTTAGACTGGAGGTGGTGGGACCGTTATAGATACCCAGCCTATGCCTGCATATTATGTTCGATTAGGTGGCAGTGCCCGTCAGCAGCATCACTGTGACTTGTCTGGTTTCTGGGTACTATAGACTCTGTAAATTAATATCTCCGAAGAGTTGGCTCGTTGGAAAAACAGAGTGGCGCTTATCTGGGTTCCCGGTCATTCAGAAATAGGAGGGAACATAACAGCTGGCGAGCCGGCACAACTATACCGATCAGAGAAACTGAACGATCAATAAGAGTATCCCTCCACAAAAGTGGTTGGATACTCCCTGTCGGTCATGATAAAAGCTGCTCATATGACCCTCTGAACTGTCGATCCAACCACTTTTGTGAATGGATACTGATCGTTCAGTTTCTCTGATCGGTATAGTTGTGCCGGCTCGCCAGCTCATCAGCTGTGATGTTCCCTTCTATTCCTGAATGGCCGGGAACCCAGATTAGCGCCACTCTTTTTTTCTAGTGTCAACCCTTCTAGTTCGTAAAGGTAATCTATCGTGTGTTTTTCGATGTGAAGCGATAGGAGTTGGGCTTTCAATGCAGCCTGACCATCCGAGAGAATGTAGATGTTGCAGGGTGTCCCATAATTAGTAGGCGAAACTTAAGTCCTGTTTTTATCGGTCAAAAATAAACTAACTTTATCATATAACATGATTTTAGATCGGCAAACACCTCCTAAGGAGGCTACGCCTTCTTAAATGGGGACACCTGAGGATGGAGTTTTCTGATTATTTCCGAAACTGTTCTCGATAAAATTTTGAGAACCTGCTAATTTGAATATACCGAATCCAAATATGAATTGGAAGATTTGATTACTTAGTCAGAGGCGTATCATTTGGCATTTGATGCAAACCAGATTTGAGGTTTTTTACGTAAAAAAAGATCATATCGCCAGGTCTCACTATTTTCGAGAAGAAGGCATTTAAAAATCACGCTGTATATTATTTACAATATATTATTTAATAAGTCCATGTAAGTTTTGTTCTAAATCACATCATCAAGCTTTGATCAAAATATGTTGTATACTATGCAGCGTAATTTTTAAATGCCTTTTTCTCGAAAATTTGAGAGAAAAAAGGCAAAAAGTTGATTTGCAGAAAAGTTTCAGTTAATTTTTCATACCGCCCATATGATACGCCTCACACAATAATCAAATTTTTGACTTCAGCATAATGCCAGAGTTGCATTCAATTTCACTTCGTAGTGGAGGTGTCAGATTTTCGCTTGCCGAACGAGCATCATATGCCACCATAAACATTGAGATTGGCATGAGCGTGACTTTGAACACAAATTCAATCTAGATGGTAGAATATGATTCCTGTTTGGCAAGCGGAAATCTGTCACCTCTAAACGGGCATCATATGCTACCATCCACATTGAATTTGGCGTAAGCGTGACTGAACCAAAATTCAATGTAGATGGTAGTCTTGTATATGATTTCTGTTTGGCAAGCCTAGATCTCTGACACTTCCACTTCGAAGTGAAATAAATGAAATTTAATGTAAACCTTGCATAATCAAACTAGTACTCAGGATCCCAACGCTTCAAAACTTCATTTGAAACCGTTTCTGTAATCTGACTACCTATACGTTATCTTGTCTATCACTCACAGTTTTTAAGATACCATGATCCGATAGGACCATTTTTACATCATACAGTAAACTACCTCATATAAAAAAAACAACACAGACAAACTCGCAGACAATCACAATATGAATTATTATTCGGCTCTGAGACAAAGAGATATTATACTTATCTAAGTCTTAGGGCCTTTGATAAGTCTAGACCAAAAAATGAGGTAAGAATTTAAAACTGACACTTTTGGAAAAAAAAGATTCATTTAGGAGACAATTATTATTATACATTACATTATGTTAATATCGAGGTTAATATGATACGTGAATGGTAAACGCATAAAACAGAGTGTCTCAGATCTATTGAGAGATATTTGAGGGACGATTAGTTGGGACAAAATTAAGTCCAAAATGTTTTATAAAATATTTTCGTGGGTACGACCCATTCTCTCGGAATTATTCGTACTTTTAAGTTACATCTTGACGAAGGTTATTCAGTGATAGCTCCAAAACGGTGAAATCAATTCTAATCAAACTTGGACAGTATACGTACTTGGGGACTGGATAATTTTATATCATAGCAGTATTTCAATGTACTCCTGGAAGCCTGGGGCGGACAACCCCTAGCATAAAATGCCCGAAAATTGGTGTTTTTTTTTTGAAAATGATTCATTTTTTCGATGTGAATGAAGAGGGCCCATTTTATTCTAAATTAATTGAAGGACCCAAATCCAAAATTGCAACTAAGAAAAAAGAATCAACGCGTATCAAAGTTTAGGGGATTTTTATGGAAGGTGGTGGCGCCCAAGGCTTTCAAGAGTAGATGGATTGAAATATTGCTATAGTCTCAATTTATTAGTTTTATTAAATGGGGATAGAAATATGAAATAGTTTTCTAGAACCTCATTTCAATTTATATGATTATTTTTGCAAATACATAACATGTTTTTTTCACTAAAAAAAAATTATACAAATGTTTGGTTATTTTTTAGCTAAAAGTTAGGCGTAATTTGTTCTCAAAGGCTTCACTTTTTGATTTCATGTTTGGCAAAAGTAATATGATTTTTTGATAATAACGGTAATAGCACTTATTCGGTGGTAATAGCTTATTTCCAAGGATTTTCAGGAATAGGATCGATAATAGGATATGCGCATGTTATAGAAAATGTAAATTTTCAAGAGAATACGAAAATCAAATGAAAAATAAGGTTGTAATTTAAAATAAGAAACGTTCTGAAACACCCTGTATTTGTGAAAACATACTTTTCACGAAATTTATTTCAAATGTAACTTTGATTTGTGACATTTTTTTCCAAACATCAAATTAAAAAGTTAATTGGGGGGTCCATGACCTGTAAACATCCTGTACAACACTCATATATAATATAAAAATTTTAATGAAGATTTATTATTTGCTGCGGCAAATACTATAAAAAAGTGAAAAATTATCTCAAGCAAGCTTGAAAATAAGCGAAAAATGTTTCTCCCTCAAAATAAAAAACGACTGATTCGAGCGTTTTTTGTTTTATTTTCTTTAGGGTTCGGTCAGGCTGGGAATTTTTAAAATTATTGACACCCTGTACGCATCGTCGCTTATCATTATCTTCCCTCAATAAACTGTCTTTTACAAAGGATGTGCCGTGCCTTTATTTGTATGTGAATATCGACTGTGTTATCATCTCATCTGAAAAATGTCAAATTTTCTACCAAAAAAGTTAAAAGTCGCTCAAGTTAATTACACTTGAAATGTACGCTAAATTTGATGTATTTCATGACTACGCAATACCGCCTTTTTTTAACAACAAAGGAATTTGACATCACGCTATCCGAAATCTCAGCTAGAACCCTAAAGACAAAACATGCGGTTTTATGTTTAAAATGAATGCCAACGATCAAATTTACAAAGCCAACTTCAATTCAAAATAAGCACGTGAGTTTCTATAAATAAATAGTATTTGTTGTCGAAATGCATCGATTCACAATATCATATTAAACCTATTTTTACAATAGATCATTTTTTCCTGTTTGATCATTCTAGTGAAATTTATTTTAAATTTAAAAAATTGGACATAAACAAAGCTTTTGAAACTCAGGCTTTGTTATTTTAACAGGTTCGTGAATAAATATAAAAAATTTCCAGTTAATTCTGTAAATGATTTGTAGCTTACTAGAATAAAATCGTACACTTTGCACTAAACACACGATTGAACTTTGAATTTATCAGTATTTACTGATTGAAATTTCGCGAACTTGCACTTGACCGGTCAACAGATCAGAACTTTCCCGATGTTCATCAAACAATGTTACTAATGTTAGCAAATTGTGGTAGTAGCGCTAATGAAAACTCCTGCTGATGTGCGTGCTGCGTCGCGTCGCGTCGGTTAGCGTCACTGAAATATCTCGTATCGTTTACAAAATTTGCATGGTTTGTCTTTGTGTGGCCGTGATTATTATTTGGCATTCATTTGAATAACTGATAATATGTTAATAATGACTCAGATTTATGCTTGCCAAGTTTATATTGTCTAGAAGACAAAAGCTGTACAAATTTAATAATATTATAACTAGAAATATTGATCTTCTTTTATCACACCTAGGGAGTTTCCTAAACATTGGTAAAAGATTTAAGGGGTGCACCCTGAGGCATTTTCGTGAAAAAAGTTCCCATAAACATTAAATTTGTCGAAAGATGCTTCATAAGGGCACCCTGAAGACGGTTTTTCCTCAATATTTCCGAAGCCGTTCATACAAAAATGGAAAATTGCAATTTTTTCGAAAACTACTAGAGTCTTATCGATATGAACAAGGAGTGTATTTTTTAAATTAAAAGCCTTGATGTATCATATTATTTTAAAATCAGAATGTGAAAAAAAAAGCCAAAACGTACTGATTAAAAAAAATATATTGAAATGTTGAACTCAAATTTTGATTTAGCAGTTTATGGGATATGATGAATTTCAAAATTTTTGTATGACGGATTCGGAAATATTGAGGAAAAACCGTCTTCAAGGTGTCCTATTTAAAAAGGCTCAGCGTGTAGCCTTTTGAAAATATGTAAACTTCCCTCACATATAAATTGAAAATTGGTGTACTAGAATTTGTTATTGGTTTGAACCTAATTCCTAGAGGGCGCTTTCTACGTCCTTGATGCTGGATTATGTTTGTTTGTTTGTTTTGTTAATTTTTTAATCTGTTAAGGTGAGACGGTTTTGACTTCATATAGGTATTTGGTGTTGTAATGTGACTTCAATATAACAAATATGATGAACAATTTATATTTATGAAAGCTGCTTTAGCACAATTATTACAGTTATTGAAGATCATGTGACAAAAACATGACATTTTCTCAAGTAATTTGGGAAGTTCCAAATTCTCAACATTTCTCCCTTTTCTTTATCAAATTCTTGTGTTGGAGCTTGTTTCATTAACTCGAATTCATCCAGTAGAATGTTCAACGGATCTGGATCATCACTGAGCTCGTTTTCAGTATACCTTCTTTTGATCTGGTTTCTCCATGTATCCATTGAAATTTATTATTCTTGAAAAATTTTGCATATATCTTATCGCCCTTTTTATACATTTCTGAGAAAGTGTTATTGATAGCATTTACATTTTTTGGAAGAAGTAAGTCGAGCGGAATCTTCATTCTCCTTCCCAGTAAATGCTCAGCTGGTGATTTTCTTTGCGGTGAATTTGGATTAGGTGTTGACCTTTACACTCTCAAAAATGTATTTATTTGGTTCTCCACATAGGAATCTACATGTTTCCCAAGTTTTAAAACGGCTCGTTTGAAAGTATCTACAAATCTTTTGGCCTTGCCATTTGCCTGGGGCCAATAACTTTGTGTCCGGATATGTTCAATGCCATTCTTCAAACAAAACTCAAATTAAACTAAAATGAAATAATAATAGTAACCACCAGTGAGTCCAGCAAAGTCTACATGAATGTGTTTCCACGAATCTTCTGGTACAGGCCAAGCTACAGGAGGAACTTTCGAAGGATTTCTTGAAGCCTCTGCACACTGTTCACATATTCTGACAAAATCTGTTATATCTCTTTCTATGTTGGGCCTTGGGCCAGTAAACATATTATATCCTCTAGCAATTGATTTCATTCTTTCTTGTCCAGGATGTGCTGTATGAAGTAGTTTCAATAGCTGATTTTGAAATCTTGATGGTATCACTATTCTATTGCCAAACATCAAATAATCCTTGACTATGGAAAGTGAGTCTTTTCTAAACTGCTGGACACTCGAACTTATACATGCACATTTTTTGGTAAAATTCAAAGTCCAATATCTTTATCGAGAAAAGAGATTTTTTAATGCGGTTTGCGGATTTTTAAAGCTAGTTTCGTCCGGATTGAGATACATGGAATGGATCTTTCGTAGGAACTGAGAAACATGTTATACAGGGTTAAACATGAAGTCATGCAAAAAATCGAGATTTTTGTGAGTATGCCATTTCAGTAAGCATTGAATTCAGGAAATACAATATGGTTTGTTACTATTATGGTAATGTTATTATCTCCAGCCATTGAACTCCATACTACGTACCTGGAAAGGACCCGGTCGTTGTTGACAACGAATCGAAAAGTGTGTCATTCCTGTTATGAGTTAGAAAGAGATAGGTATCCGTAACTATCGCTATCTCTCTCTACTTCATGGATATAGGTCAATGAGTTAGAAAGAATAGGTATCCGTAACTAACGCTATCTCTACCCGCTTCACTCTCAATAATAAGCGGGTCCGTTCCAGGTAGTATGGAGTTCAATGTCTCCAGCATATATCTATTAATTACTATATGGGAAGCAATTCCACACGCTTGAAGCCAGGATGAGATAAAAGATCTCGCTGTACTGTATATTTTTCGCATGAGTCTATCCCTTTCTATCCCTAGGGGACGGTCCCCACGCGATAGAAAAGGATAGACTTATGCGAAAAATATACAGTACAGCGGGATCTTCTATCTCATCCTGGCTTCAAGCGTCGCTCGTTGTTCAAATGGGACGGTTCTTATATAGAGTTAATAGATACATGATCTCCAGACATTTTTGTCAGTTTTTGGATGCAAGCTCGTTGTGATTAGATACGCCAACAAACATCAGGGAAGGGGACCAAATGTTTCAAATGCTGTAACTCTGCAATGAATCGATGGGTTTCTACGGTTTTTGCAGAGCTGGAGACCTTTATAAAAGAGAAATTGAAATGAAAATGACCACTTTTTTTAACGATAATGCACCTACACTAATATGGTCAGATAAATAGCACAGGCGTAGAATTTGATAAAACCTTGATACTGGATCAGTTATCAAAGAAGTATTGGTGCATTTCAAAACTTCAATCCATTTGTCCATCCAATACGGAAACTGTTGATTATAAAAATTGGGCCCTTTCACCACGTTCAAAAGATGTCAATAAAAAACTGTTTTCTGTGTTACTTCTGAAAAAAATGGCTAGCACCATTTGAAAGTGGAGCAAAATTTATGAAATTTCACATTTACTGAACCCACCAGCATTGAAATTTTAAACATGGCAAAAATTACAAATCTTTCATGATCTCTTCAAAATATTGCCATGTTTAAAATTTCATATAGCTACACTATCATTTGATTAATTATTGTGGAATGTCTGATTGGTGCTAGCCGTTTTTATCAAAAGTTACAGAGAAAAAAGGTTCATTTTCAACAAATCTGTTTGTAATAATAAATGTGATAAAAAGGCCTTGAACAATTTTTTCAAAAAATCGCATCGACCCGTGTGAACTGACAAATGGATTCAAGTTGTTAAATACAGCAATACTTTTGTGATAACTGTTGATGTATAATATTTTCAACAAATTCTAGGTTTGCGCTATTAATCTGACCATGAGAGTTGATACCTTATCGATTCAAAAAAAAATGGTTTATTTTAATTTTCCTTTTAATCAGTAAAACTCCCAACACTGCAAAAATCGTAGAAATCT
The DNA here is from genome assembly GCA_958502075.1 of Orchestes rusci. Taxonomy (NCBI): domain Eukaryota; kingdom Metazoa; phylum Arthropoda; class Insecta; order Coleoptera; family Curculionidae; genus Orchestes; species Orchestes rusci. The sequence continues at coordinate 54,759,398 of OY293304.1, forward strand.
GTCCATGCATTGCAAAGTTGAATTGAATTCAAAAACCACGGACCTATATAAACTAAGTCCGTGTCAAAAACTAACAAAAATGTCTGGAGATTTCAACATCACCATAGTAACAAACCCTATTGTATCGCCTGAATTCGATGCTCACTAATATGGCATACTCGCAAAAATTTTGATCTTCCGCATGACTTCATGAATCACCCTATATATCATGATTTTTTGTTTCTACAAAAGATCCATTCCATGCATCTGAATCCGGACGAAACTAGCTTCAAAAATCAACAAACCGCATTGAAAAATCTCTATTCTCGTTGAAGATACTGGACTTTGAATTTAACCCAAAAATGTGCATGTATAAGTTCAAGTGTGCAGCAGTTTATAAAAGAAATTCAGTGCATTTCTATCAATATTTTTCTTACCGACTTGGGGCGATCTGACAATAGGTACCTCTGCTATGTCCGTATATACTAATTTTACAGGAGGAGCAAAAAACAGTTTGTGGAAATAGCTGCTATCAGACAACGCATTTGTAAGATGCATTTTGCCGGCGCAATGCAATAGCTGCTATCTACAACCTCTCAAAATAGCTGCTCTTTTAACTAATGAGTGATGCATGCGCAGACCAAAAAACTCACGTCATAAGTTCCGTAATTTGTTACAATACACATAAAAACAGTTTTTTGGCTTGAATAATAATTGTGGATAACACAGAACCAGAGCTACCCCTTTTCATAAACCTAACCTTAAATTCATGATGAACTGGCAGATAGCAGGTATTGACTCTTGTCGCTTGTCGGTAAGCACATTCTAGATAACAGATATTGTTCTACCTCTGTATTAGAAACACTGAATTTTTTTCATCGTAAGCAAGCTCTGCTATGATGTGAACAACTGAATTATAAAGCTCTATCTGCAGTATGAAATCTCATTTTTCGAAAAAATGTCAGTTAGCAGGTATTGTCAGATCACCGTCGATATGGTTTTAGGTAGGTGGGAGGAAGTGTACACTGTTTCCCATTTTGGTCGAGACTGCATGGGGTTAATGGGGTATCTCAGCTATCAATAAAGATGGAGCATTGCGGTTTTCGCGAACCCGTGCCACTTTTCGGTGAAATTACAATGCTGCAAACAGAAATAACCTATATATCGTTTCGTTTCTTAGAAACAGGGCGAAAACGAAAGATTTCACTTTTTGGGGTGCTGTCACTGCTGTCATATCTCAAATACTATTTGACAAGAAAAAAAGTGAAAATTGATCCTGATAGATGTTTTCGCGTAGAATGCAGAGGCGTATTGGAAAAGAAAATGGTAATCGTTGATGTTTTACAACAGGAAGTTGGCATTTTCCAAATGTGACTTTGACTTAACGTCAAATTTTCCAACATTTCTTTTCTGATATTATACTGATGTGTCACACTTCATGAGTTTTTTAGGTTCTAGATATAAAAATTGGACAATATAGGTTATTATTTTTCTATCCAACACATAATAGTCATAGGGGTCATTATTGATGTCATTTTGGACAAGCGAAGTGTCAAATAAGACACTAGTGTATTTTGACCAAAATATAAACATGTCACCGTCTAGTCCATAGAGAAAATAATTTTATTTTATCTATGGTCTAGTCATTTGGACACTGCAATTTATAATCAATAATTATCTTATTAAAAAACGATTTTCTCCATTTGTTGAATAAAACATTGTGTGCCACTCGTACATTATATGTTTCCCAAGTCACTTAAGAATGTATAAATCTTTCTCGCGTGACCTTATCTCAATATAATGCACTAGTACAAGTACCATAATTAACTATGGTCTCCGTTCTATACATGTCTTATTAAATATTTAAAACATATTTATAGGGAGCATTCGGAGATTGAAATAGACAAAACATTATTTATAATTTAAATTTGAATTGAAATTTTGAAAAAATTGTAAAGGATTGTGAGTTGTGGATGGCAGTTTGAAGAATTGATATAGGTAGAGTTACTAGTCATTAGTTGGTTGGGTTGATACCTCATCGACATTATATGAATTAAGAACCTGATGTGAAAAAGCTATTTTCCAGTGTCGACATCTGAGACTCAAAAATGTGAAACAACAGTGTATTCTGGAAAAAATATGAAAGAATTTGACGTTAAAAGATACAGGGTGTCCCATCCAAAGAATACCAACTTTGTACTCATTGGTGTAACTCATAAACGGTGACTCCATTTTTTCCAGTGCGCCACTGGATTCTACGCAAAAATATCTATCAGGACCTATTTTTAATTTTTTTTTCTATGTCAAGTAGTGAGCGAGATATGACAGAACCTCAAAAAGTGCAAACCTTCGTTTTCACCCTGTATCTAATCAACGAAACCATATAAAATATTTCTGTTCACGGCATTGTAAGTTTCACGGAAAAGTGGCACGGGTTCGCGAAAACCGCAAATTATATCATTATTACTATTGCCGAGATATCCTGCAGTCTCGACCAAAATGGGACACAGTGTAAACGGCGTTCGATGCTTGGGCCTCTTCTGTTCATCATTTACACCATTGACATGGATTATCACGTCAGTTTTTTGAAATGCAGAGATATGCTGATGACGCAATTTCGCATCAGTTATTCTAAATCTAATTCCATTGAGGCTACCGCTCAACTTACCAAAAGATTGGATGTGGTTCTCTATGATACCTATACTGGGTGCGAGAGGAAGTGATGCGATTTTTAAAATATGTAAGAACCTGCGATTTTGCAAAAAAAATCTCAACTGAAGTTATACCTGAAGGGTTTAGCTAAGACACCTCTGGTCGTTTCGGATATTTTTCTGATAACACTTCTGGAACAAGAGATAATCGATGTTGATCCCAAATTCACTGTACAATTATTCTTATAGAAATGATGGTTTAAAGCTAAATTCTAACAAGTCATCAGCAATTATCTTCATTGGACCTGATAGCCAATGGGCGATGGAAAATGTATGTGTGTTGGGTGCGAGTCTGTTATACCTGTTGTGAAATATTATAAGAATCTTGCAGTCATATTTGACTGTGTACTTAGGATCAGAGGTCAGGTCGCTTGAATAGTGAATAGTACAGAGGTCATATTTTTCTCTCCAAAATCTTTACAAAAGCAAACATATTCTGACATATCTTGAGTCCCCAATTTGAAAAAAAGTTTCTGCGACACCCTTCTTCCTTCCCATATATCAACTATACCTATCGCAATTTTGTTTACGGACCCTGTCTTGACCAACATTCATGGAAGAGATTGCAACGATTCTAAATTTCGTGTACAAGACTTATCTATTATTATGGACTGAGAGAAAGAGAGAGCCATGTCAGCTATAAACTGCATGAGCTTAAATGGCTAAACATTCAGGACAGGGGGAAATTGTATTTTGCATGTTTTCTTCATCATTTGCTTGCTGATGGAATTCCTTCTCATCTGCGTGAGAAGCTCATAATATACACGCCATAATAGCTATTTGAATTTACCCAAACACAGGGCTACTGCTTTGTTTCAGCGGAGTTTCTCATATTATTATGTTGCTCTCAAGGCTAGATATCAGACGTCTTATATTTGAGTTTTTCTATCATTCATTTTGCTTTCTATAGATATTGTACTTTCAGTATTATTATTTTTATATATTCTTGCTAAGCATGTATACTGGGTTTAGTAAACTGCTGCCCTTCGTCGAGTTTAAAGAAAGGACGTTTATATCTATAATATCTATCTATTTGAAGAAAAAAATTGTGGCGTAAGTTTTTTTTTTCATCATATGCCTGTGCAAATGAAACTGGTAAAAGTGGAATAGGTAGTGATTTTTATAAAAAAAGTGTTATCATAAATCTTCGAATATTAAACCACTAGAAGCATAAACAAACAATATTGTGTGATTCGAACATATCAATGTAAACATGGGGGAAAGGGGAAAAGCAATCTCCTTGTTTGCCATATTTACTTCCTTTCACCAGATTTTCTGTCACCAATCCAATAACAATGACTTGTAGTTCACTTTCATCAAATAAATGTATTTATCTCAAATATTCAAGGAGTGTGTAGCCTTTTTTTCATCGCTATTACAACTTGTCGTTGACTAATCAAACGATTTTGCTTGATCTTTCACACTAAAAAGTGGATAAGAGGAATTTTCCTCAGAAACGGCAACGTTGGGCATCAATCGAGCTATTTGTAACACGTTGCCATGACGGTAATAGATGCTTCAAAGTGACGGTTGTTGTCATTTTCCAGTTGAAAATGATTTATTTGTGCTCTAGAAGAGGATTTAGTGTTGTTGTGGATCGCTCCACCAGGTGATGGATGGTGTATCAATCAATGTAAAATAAAAATATATATCTCTTATTGGTGAAACTAGTTTTCTTCGAATGAAAACAAAGTGGAAACTGGACTCGAAATTGAACTGTGTTTGTGGACGGGTTATTTTTTGCTGAAATAAATAGGTATAATTCAGTGACGTTGTTTTTATCTTTGTGGATAGTGGAGTGTCATAAAGGTAACTAATGCAAACACGCTGTTGGTTATTTTATGAATGAAATCGGCCATTTCTTCATTCTCCTTACCGTTGCCTCGATGGTATAGAAAAGTTTGCCACACTGTAGTTATATTTATAACATTTTTAGTTTTATTATGAGGTCGTTTTATTATCGGAACTATGTAGTTTCAATATTCAAGAAACATCACATAAAGGAAAACTAGTGGTCCAAATCTAACAAATAGCAATTTCTCAAGATCTTACAGATCATCGTATAAGCTATTATTTGAGATCTCTTTTCTTCAAAACATTGTTTTTTTTCATTATCTACCTATATTTTCTTCCGGGATGCGGGATGACAATATAAGTATGCGATATTTACAGTTTGGATAGTTACACAAATGTTTGAGTAAAGGATACCACCTACCCACCTAAAAAAAAACATTAAGTAGGCCACCCAATTATCAAAATGTGATGAACAATTATTACAATTACTTAGCACTTATGCTTATGACCGTAATTGAAGATACACGATATACCTATGTATATCGATTATCCATGTGCTTGAATAAAAGTTATTACAAGAATTAAATCATGTCACTGTATTACAAATGACGCACACTTATGAATGCATCTCATATTATATGATCCTTTTGGTACACACAATATAGGATAGGGTTGAAAAAGTTAAAACAGTCGATTTATTGTAGGGTTCTTGATATTAAATTTAACATGTCGTGTGTATGTATATGTTATCCTTTCATCGTGTTATTTTCTTTATTGTTTGTTACATACTAGCAATCATAGGTACCTCTTCATCATGCGTTTAATTCATCTATAAATATTTTATAAAAATTCACAATTTTTGCATGTATAGGTCTTTTGAACGGTGATTATTTTCTTTACCATGTAATGCTTAGTATTTATACTTTGATTTATATATGCCCACGAGATTTAATACTTGCACTAAAGAATTTTTTTGGAGTTAATCGTGTATTTTCACTGTTTATTGCCTCACGTGAATTGGGCAACACTGTGTTTGACAACGGATCATATAACTCCCTTTTCCCTAAACGTAGATAAATCGGAGGTTCGGACAGTCTCGCTTTGACAAAACGAAACATTTCGGCGGCCATTTTTGGCCTTATTTATCATGTCATGGTCGCCACTGTCTTGTATATAGACACTGTAATCAAAAGGAAGCATCGAACGGGCTATACGTGCCAGTTTTTCAAAAATTGCTAATGAACTTGAGCAAACAGTGGGAGTGTTGGGGCCAAACATTCCAGAGGTACGAATTAATTGGGATTTAGTTCAGCCGAAGTTCGAGCGACTTCGCTTGGCAGATGAGAACCTATATGAAGATCTCCTTAACGAAGACGTAAGTGATCAAGATCTGGAGAGCGAGCTGGATTCCTGTGATGCCCACCGTCACAAGTTCACCCTGTTGAAGTTCAAAGTAGAAGAGCTGCTGCAGGTACCTTTGGAGGAGGGTGAGTCAGTGAGGCCAGGAAGTGCTAGGTGCTCAGTTGTCGTCGTCGATACTTCAAGTAAGAGGAAATTCAAATTACCTAAGATCGATTTTAAATAGTATGATGGTAACGTCCGAGACTGGATGCCGTTATGGAGTCAATTTAAAAAAATCCACGAAGATCCAGACATCGACGACAATGACAAAATTCAGTACCTCATTCAATCGACGGTAGGAGGTAGTCGAGCGCAGCAAGTTGTAGAGAGTTTTCCGGCGATAAGTGACAAATACGGACACATCATTGAGGCACTAAACTCGCGTTTTGGACAAGAAGACTTTCAAATAGAAATGCGAATTCGAGAGTTGCTCGGTCTCGTTATGAATAATGCCATCAACAAAAGTAAATTTGATTTGTCTATTTTATATGATAAAATGACTACGCGAATGCGCTCGTTGCACACATTGGGTGTCACTTCTGATAAATTCTCGGCAATGTTATTTTCTCTCATAGAGTACTGTTTACCTCAGGATGTGCTAAGGGTCTGGCAAAGGTCGCGAAAAGCTGAAGAAAGTGGTTCTTCATTGGAAAACCGTCTAAATGGGTTGATGGAATCTTTGCGCAGTGAGGTTGAGGACGGAGAGAAAATTTCCCTGGCAGCCAATAATTTTGGGATTCGTTCGACAAACGCTGGGAGTCAGAACAGGGGTGGAAAGGGGGGATCGCCCGACAGGAAGGTGCCGACAGCCATGGGTTTGGTGAATTGTGATGCGACGAATAAATGTCTATTTTGTGGAGGCAGTCATCCTTCAAATAATTGTTTCAAAGCCAGAGAGATGCCTTTGGATCTAGAACGTGCAGCTTTGGTAGAGAAAAAGGCGTGTTTCAAAGGTTTCAAGATCGGACATCAATCTCAAAAATGCAGAAAGCGCTTTCAGTGTGTTGTATGTGGACGATCGCATGGAACATTGATTTGCCCGGAGTTAGGACCGGAACGATCTGAGAAGACAGCCGAAAAAGATAAAGACGTTGGGAAAAATAGCCAGGAAGAGAGTTTGATTGCACAGTCTCTCGCCAATTTTCACGAACCCCATGTTTTCTTTCAAACCTTGCGAATGAAAATGAGATCAGAACAAGGAAACAAGTGGGTTAGAGCTTTAATAGATACGGGATCAGAGCGCTCGTATGTACTGAAGTCTACTGCCCAAGCAACACACGATCATATAATATTATGGTTGAATATACGTGTATGCAACCATATTTTTGGAAATATTTGGTTTTGGTGTATTTATTAAACATATATTATGTTCAACGTATATGTTTTGAATCGTTCAATACAGGATTACAATACACTATTTTTTTGGGAGCAGGATGAAAATCTGGTATTTTTTGTGAGGAATATCAAGTATATGTATGTAAGTGTTGAACTGTATTTGTCTGACTTCAAAGATTAACCAAAATGACCCGCGCATGTGAGACTTGGTATACGATATACCTCTCATACACGTTTCTTCCAAAGTTTAATAAATGGTATGTCTTTTTATCACAAATAGATCGAGAAAAAAAGTTTCTGGGTGAACTCATCTTCATCTTTATATTCATTTGACAAATCTTACTTACATTTATCGCATATTTATCATTTTTGCAAAGTGTGGGGTAGATGTTTCCAACAGTATATTTTTATTCTAAAGCAACGTTTATTCATTGTATAAAAACCACATGGTACTAAACGTGTAAGATATATATATATATATATATATATATTATAATACAGGTCGCCAAGAGTTGGTATCGTGAGGGTTTCCGTTCCTTAGAGCCAATCAGGTTTTCGGAAATTTATCACGTGATGTTGAACGCGATCGATTTTCCATTTTTAGCGTCACTTTCTTGGCCAGCCGGCTTGTATGTAATGTACTTGTATAGTGGTTATCTATACTGTTGATGTTTGCTGGATACGACGATTTTGCCACTTCTTGAAAGCATTACCAGTTGAAATATATCGTGCTTGATTGGGTGTTCTCTTCAGTGGAAATCGGATTGTTTCGAATTGAATGATTTATTATTGTGGCCATAGCTATAGGTAAGTACCTTCGTGCACCTATCCAGCTATTTTTCCATTAATTTCTTTGAAAACTCCTTTTTTTAATATCCATTATGATGTTCAATAGATCAGGAAAAATAGTTCATACTCGTAAATTTTGATTCATTTTATGTTAGTGTAGTGTACCCTAATAGTTTATTCTCCTTTCCAGAGGCCTCCGAATAGATTTTAATGGAGAGGAGCAGAAAAGTTCAACCGTTGGAGAGTCCCCAGACAAAACAATTGGGACAAAGGACAAGGCATATGCCAGTATAGGACTGCGATGCTTGAAACAGTCACAACATAGTTATCAAAATGCCTTGAATATTTAATAACTTTGTGGAAAAATAAAGAATGTAGATAAGTATGCTGATTGTTTGATTGGGACGTTGCTATTATATGTATATCGTAGCTAATACTTCAACGTCTCCTTTATAGTAAGCATAAACGTGTTGTAGAATCGTTTATCAAACGTATATCGTACACGTATAATACTCTTGTCTCATAAACGTGTATAGTTTGGAGATCATATCCCATTCGTGAACGTTTATCGGGCGGACATTTTATCGTTTATTTAACGTTGATTCTCAACCACAAATATACGTCTGGTATAAACCAAAAATAAACGTTTATTCAACTATTGTGTGTTACTTGCGCTGTGAGTCTGGGCTACATACCTAAGAAATCAGAGACCATAATTATTAATGGCTTATTTGGAGGTGAAAAATGGAACAGCGTCACCACGTTTATGATAAGACTACTGAGTGATAAATATTCATGCAAATTTGAGGCGTTGGACCAACAGACTATATGCGCTAATGTCTCGCCGGTGTTTTGTGGAGCATGGATGCGGGAGTTGAAAGATCTGGATATAAACGTGAGTGACACGGTGGATGCATCTCCTATTGAGTTATTGATTGGCGCGGATGTAGTAGGCAGACTTTATACAGGTCGGCGACAAATTTTGAAATGTGGATTGGCGGCTATTGAAACATCGCTGGGATGGACGCTGATGGGCAAAGTAACCAGGGAGAGAAAAAATGAAGAGAGCTGCGCTATTTCAGCCCTATCGCTCTTGACGATGGATGCTTCTATCAGTAGTTTATGGAAGTTGGATGTGTTGGGCATCACTGATCCTACTGAAACAAAATCGCGAGCTGAGCAGAAAGCAGAGGTCAAGATTTTTTTCTCACAAACTGATGTTCGTGTTGACGACGAGGGAAGATACGAAGTCAGATTACCTTGGATTGATAGACATCCACCTTTGATAGATGATTTTGCCATCGCAAAAAAGCGATTGGAGTGTACGATGGCGAAGTTAAAGAAGGAAGATATTTTCAATGATTACAACGCTATTTTCCAGGAATGGATAGAAGAGGGGATAATTGATATAATGTCATGCCATTATATGCCTCATAGACCAGTGATAAAGTTGAATAGTTCGACAACGAAGATTCGCTCAGTTTTTGATGCCTCCGCGCGAGAAAAGGATCATCCATCGATCAACCAATGTTTGGAAAAAGGGGTCAATTTAATCGAATTAATTCCGACCATACTATTGCGGTTCCGACAAAACAGATTTGGTGTTGTTGCGGATATCAGAAAAGCGTTCCTACAGATCAGTATTCACCCATCAGATAGAGACTTTCTCCGTTTTTTGTGGTGTGATTCTGATGGCAACCAGATAACATATCGACATCGAAGAGTAGTGTTTGCTATTACAAGGAGTCCATTCCTGTTGGGAGCCACGGTGGAGCATCATTTGAAACAATGTTTGGATCAATGCTCCCCATCAAACGAGCTATATTCGAGGGATATGATTTTGAAACTTCTGCACAGTTTCTATGTGGACAATTGTGTCACCAGCGTGCCCGATGCTACTTCTTTGACGTTTTGTCAGGGAATCTACGAATGTGATGACGTGTGCGAAATTTGATCTTAGAGGGTGGGAATCACCCTATTTTCCGAATACCACGAGACTCCCCCACCGGTTCTTGTTTTGAGTTGGGATTTGAATGAAGATGTGTTACAACTAAATGGGGACTGTTTGCAGAACTTGTCAGATATCGAGACCAAGTTGTTAACCAAGCGACTGATTTTGTCTATAGCTCAAAGAATATTTGATCCCATTGGATTCTGTTGCCCTGCCATGTTGAGACCAAAATTATTGCTGCAAAAAATGTGGGAGAAGAAAGTTGGTTGGGATGCTCCGATAAGTGAGAAGACGGAAAAAATATTTTTGAAGTGGGCTGAGGAACTGCCAAATTTACTGGAAACTCGCATTCCAAGATGGATGGACAGTGAACCAGGTTGTAATCTTAGTGTTCATACCTTTTGCGATGCCAGCAGCCGTGCCTATGCTGCAGTTATTTTTCTGAGAGTACAGATGGGTTCAGAAGTTGAAGTGCATCTACTAGCTGCAAAATCCAGAGTAGTTGGGAAAAACGACTATTCCCAGACTTGAATTGCTTGCCGCTCTTGTGGGATCCAGATTATGTCGAGATGTGCAAAATAACTGGGAAGGTGACGTGACGTACATTTGGTGGTCAGATTCATCGACAGTTCTTTCATGGATTAGGCGACAAGAAGAATGGAGCATTTTTGTACGAAGCAGAGTTTTTGAAATTCGGGAACTCACTGTCCTAGGCGAGTGGCGCTATGTTCCTGGAACATTGAATCCAGCGCACCTTTTCTCGAGAGGTTGTTCACCCCAAGCCCTTGTTTGCAGTAAATGGTGGGAGGGACCCGAATGGTTATATAAATCGGAAGCTCAGTGGTGGGCAGCTCAGGAACAAATGGAAATCCAGGAAGACGAGATCATCAGAGAACAGAAGAAACGTGTTCATTCCTTATTTTCTGGGGTAGGGTGAATGGCATCTTCGATATTTCTCGAAGTACTCGAAAATCTTACGAAAGATGGCTTGGATTTTACTGCTATAATATACGCAACCCCAATAATCGAAAACAGGATGGGTTGTGTGCCGAGGAAATAGAATCATCGGAGAAGTTCATCCTCAAGACCATGCAATCAGAATCATTCAAGGATAAAGACGACGACCGCTTGCGTACGCTAGATTCTTTTTTGGACGACTTTGGTGTGATACGTTTACGCACACGCATATCTCGTCGGGAGGACTCTGAAAGTTTTCGATATCCCGTAATTTTGCTCGCCGGTCATGATGTTGTGGATCGGTTGATTCAATACACCCATGAGCGGACATGTCATGTTGGAACGGGTGGATTATTGAGTGAACTTCGTGAACGCTATTGGATTCTGGGAGGTCGAAGAAACATTCGCCGGGAATTTCAAAGTGTGCGATATGCAAAAGACAAAACTCTAAACCTTGTGTCGTACCTACTGCGCCGTTGCCAAAGGATCAAGTTCGAGATGATGTTGCCTTCGAAGCTACCGGAATAGAATTTGCCGGACCTTTATATCTAAAGACGAAAACTAAGGTATGGATTTGTCTATTCGTCTGTGCCGTGAATCGCTGCGTTCACATGGAACTGGCTTCATCCCTGTCAACTGATGGTTTTTTTCAGGTTCTTTGTCGTTTTGTAGCTCGTCGTGGACGTCTTCGAGTAATCTACAGCGATAACGGGACCAATTTCGTGGGCGCAGAAAATGCCTTCGATCAACTGGATTGGGGTCGTGTGAAGGACGAAACCGCTATTCAACGCATCAAGTGGTTTTTCAATCCTCCTGCAGCTCCTTGGTGGGGAGGATTTTGGGAACGCCTGGTGGGAGTTGTGAAACAGCTTCTGAGAAAGGTATTGGGTAGAGGGTCTTTGGATTAAGAGGAACTAGCAACGTTGCTCTGCGACTGTGAAGCAGTGGTCAATGGTAGACCATTAACATATTTGTCGGATGATCCAGAAGAACTGGTGGCATTGACTCCTGCTATGTTTCTTCGAGACCCGGTAGAAGATGGTGTTCCCGACATTGATGAAGTGCATGCATGCTCAGCTAGAAAGAGGTTGGCTTACAGATATAAACTTCGAGAAAACCTAAGAAAAAGATTTCGCAATGAGTATTTGGGTCAATTGAGACTGCTCCATCAGCGAGGTTCATGGAGATCAATATCAGTTGGTGATGTTGTTCTCATCGGAAATGACCACAGCAAACGATTGGATTGGCCAATGGGACGTGTTCGAGAAGTGATTCCTGGGGTCGATGGTCAGATACGATTGGCTCGTCTTGTCACTTCCAGGGGACAGTTGCTTCGCCCACTTCAAATATTGTATCTGTTGGAGTCTGTGCAAAGTAGTGCGGGGGTATCTGAAGCCAAGAATGACCTCGAAAGCAGAGACTTTAGATGATATGTACTTATATTGACATTTTTGTTACATATTAGTAGTTGATTTGAGATGTATTAGTTACTTATATCTTTTGTGATGAACTTTTTTTTATGATAAATAGTTCCTTAGGTGGGAGGATGAAAATATATATCGGTTAGACGTTGTGCTAAGCAGTTTTTGAAAAAATAGAAAAGTAGCTTCCGAAAAATTGTATAAATCGTGTTACGAAGACGGGTAGTCTTTGCTGCATACGACAAGTGTCGCAATTATACCAAAGAAGTGCTGTGTTTGTGGAGCTTCTTCATGGACGGTTGGATTGTAGAGATCTAATCACAAATGTGTCAAGATAACATTACATAAATTTAAACAAAAACAGAATGTTATCGACTCAAACAAATCGTGTACGTTCGGGGTGCTATGCTTATTCTAGTGGTTCAATGTTCTAAGTTATAAATACCTATATATATTAGAAAAGTGTCATTATAAATGTCTACCAAATCCTCTTTTATTTTTTAACATCTGTATGACATTAGAGATAAGAGATAGATATGAACTTCTCTTCTTTAGATCATGATACTACGACAAACAAGATATGCTCACTAGCCGAACGAGTTTCGAACTGATCTGCGCATCAAGCTATCCGGTGACCCAATTGGATAAAATAGCATTGGAAAGCATGGCTTATATTGCGATTTTGTTGAATTCTGATGATTATAGTTGGTTATTTACCCCCAAAATGAATAATATGTTTCTAGTTGGTTATCTATCTATCCAAAACTGATAATATAATCTACGCAAATCCCACCAGATTGGTTAAATAGCATTTTAAAAAAGATCATATTTTCAATTTTGCCGTTACATTGAAAAAACATTTTTCTCAGTTGGTTTTCGACGTTAGAAAGGATGTTTGAGGTGAAACTTTTTTATGTGCGGTGGGAGTGGAATTTCGAGGTTGCGATATACTTGGTTCTTTGTGGTTTTGTGTGGTTTTTTGTGATTCTATGTTTTTTTCTTTCTTCTTTTGTGGTTTTATGTGTTTGTTTGAGATTCTATGTGGTTCTTTGTGATTTTATGTGGCTCCATGTATGTGGTTATTTTTTGTTTCAATGTGGTTTTTGTTGTACTATGTGGCTTCTTGTGGTTCTATGTGGTTCCATGTGGTTTTGTGGTTCTAAGAGGCTTTTTGCTATTCTATGTGGTTCTAAGAGGTTTTGACATGTGGTTTCTATGGTTTTTTGTGTTTCTACATGGTTCCATGTGGTTTTTGTGGTTCCATGTGGTTCTATGTTTTTTTTGTGTTTCTATGTGTTTCTTGTGGTTCTATGTGTTTTTTAGTAGTTCCATGTGGTTTCTATGGTTTTTTGTGTTTCTACATGGTTCCATGTGGTTTATGTGGTTCTATGTGTTTTTTGTGGTTCCATGGTGTTTTTCGTTTCATTGAGTTTTTTGTGTGTTTCTGTGTGGTTCTATGTGTTTTTTTGTGGTTCCATGTGGTTTTTCAGGTTCGTTGTGTTTTAATGTAGTTCTTGTGGTTCTATGTGTTTTTTGTGGTTCATGTGGATCTATGTGTTTTTTTTGTGGTTTTCAGTGGTTCTATATGTTATTTTTTGTGTTTCTATATGTGGTTTTTGTGGTTCCATGCGGTTTTTCTGGTTCTTTGTGGCTTTGAGAGATTTTTTGTTATTCTATGTGGTTCCATGTAGATTTTCTGGTTCTTTGTGTTTCTATGTGGTTCTGTATGTTTGTTTTGTGGTTCCATGCGGTTTTTCTGGTTCTATGTGGTTCCTTGTGGTTTTTTGTTTTTCTACATGATTCGATGTGGTTTTTTGGTTTTGGGCAATTGCAAATGTCTCTCTTTGTCACAAAAGTCGTCTTCAGAAAAATGGTTTGAACAAATTCTAGCATATTCAACATTAAAACTGTCCTTTTGATAACACTTCTGTATCCATATCTTGCGAATATACTCTCGGATTGTGGAAACCGAAATAAACGGTATTTACACGGACGGTTTTCTTTATTTTTCTTATTGCTGCTTCTGCAGAACATCACGGCACAGTACACCATCATCAAATTATGCGAAATTCACAAAATAATAAGATATTAAATCACACAAATATCAGAACAACAATATTTACATTGCAAACTGACAGAAGCTTGACAACATAACCTCACAAAGGTCACCCGACAAGATGCGCGTGAGCTTATCTGTTTGTCGTAGTATCATGTCTTTAGATCATTCGATGAGTCAAACCCTGGACGATTAGCATCGTATTCTGAAACAACCTGTATATTCTTTAAAAATACAGTGACCGGCTAAAATAAGGAACAAATTTTTGTTAAATGCGGGGTTTTGTTTTTTTTATAAATGCTCGAACACATCGATTTTTGTTTTTGAATGTGTTTTTTTTATGGCAAATTGATGTAAACAGCGTGCTCCAAAAATTAGTCGCGACCATCAACACCTATTTTTTTATAACATTTTTGAATTCTGCGTGGAGTTCGAAGTATATCTCATATAGCACACCCCATACCTATATCCAACCGTTTTCGAGAAAATGGCCTTATAAATCCATAATATTCTTATTTCAAAAACAGGTTAATGTTCTATTTGGTTCAGTAATTGAACTGACTGTCCAATCAGTAACGTTAACAAGTGGAAACAAAGCTACTCAAGCTAACAGACTCGCGTATTTGCCTTTTTTTTAAATCACCGCCAAGGAGGCAGCAATAAAAATACCAAGTAACTACGCGATTATACAGGGTGTCCCTGAAAAAACTGTACAACGCTTAACCACAAACTCCTTGACCAAAAATAGCGCGATCTAGGCAAACTTACCAAAACTTTTTCGAAACTTTGACGCCCTCTGTAGACTCAACGAAGCAATTTTGGATATAGGTAAGTTCGCGTAGATCGCCCTATTTTTGGTCAAGGAATTTGTGGTTGAGCGTTGTACAGTCTTTTCAGGGACACCCTGTATACAGGGTGTCCCAGCAAGGGTGGCCACCGGTCATATCTCAGAAACTACTGGACCTAAAAGTTCAGGAAAAAAAAAATTATCACTAAAGTGGCCACGAGAAAATGCTGGGAGATATTTATAACTTCGAAATTTTTCCGCTAGGGGGCGCAATCAAAGCTTAAATATTAAAATTCGAAATTTCTCCGGAAATTCTCAGATTGAGGTATATCTTTATCAACATGGTTAGAGAACCTAGACAATTTCACGTCTTTTTGGTACAGGGCTCATTGGCGTACCGATCTTCGTGTGAGTAGGGGAAGGTAGTGAAAGTGTAATTGTTCAAGTAGCTGTAACCTATTAACGACTTGTCCGATTTTGTTGCGTATAGGCTTGTTTAGAAGATAAATGTGAGTACTTTCGAACATCGTATCCAGTAGTGCGTGATTGTCTCCAGCAAAATTGCTAGAAGGGGTAACTTGAATTAAAAACAGTGTTTTTCATTTTACCGCAAAAATTCAAATGGTATGGTATAATTCTGATAAGAGCATCGAAAGGTACATTAAATTTACAAGAAAAAACCTTTGAAACGCAGGTGGATATCTTTTTTCGTTTTCGAGTTATTGCCGAGAAAAGAGTTTTTGACACTCGAAAAGTTGTCTGTTGTGTAGTTCTATTGCAGCCTGCTTTTTTTTTGGCTTCAATAATAATAACTAGTCCAAATTATGTAAAATTTAATGTTTTCATTTGTTATTTCAATAGAACAAAACTCATAATAAATGAAAAATATTTTGATGAGCATAAATCCCAATCTAATTATGTATTAAATATTGCAATGATGGGTTGAAAAAAAATCTAGGTAGCTGTGGAAAAACATTGGCGGGTTTTCATGGAGATAATTGAAACAGACATTGCAATCATAACAATCTCTTACACCAAGTGCGGAGTGTTAGGAAACAAAATTATTGGGCCGTATATTATTGATGGCCATTTAAATGGTGAATCATATTTAAACTTTTTAGAAAATGACTTGCAAATACTTTTAGAAGATGTTCCCATTGGTCTTAGGATGTCCATGTGGTACCAACATGACGGTTGCCCAGCTCATTATGCACGGAGAGTTCGTGATTTTTTAAACAACCGTTATCCAGATCGCTGGATTGGAAGGGGCAGTTTGTTCCCATGGCCACCGAGATCCCCCGATTTAACTGTGTTGGACTATTACTTGTGGAAACGAATCAAGGACATCGTTTACAAAACTCGTCCCACCACAAGAAAAAATATGATTGAGCGGATTGAGAATGCTATACATTCCATTGCACCAATTGAAATAGAAACAGCTGTTTCTTTTTGTAGGCACAGAATTGAGAAATGTATTTTACAAGATGGAGGACAATTCGAACATTTATAAAGTTAAATAAAACTACACAACAAACAACTTTTCGAGTGTCAAAAATTATTTTCT
The DNA here is from genome assembly GCA_958502075.1 of Orchestes rusci. Classification (NCBI taxonomy): domain Eukaryota; kingdom Metazoa; phylum Arthropoda; class Insecta; order Coleoptera; family Curculionidae; genus Orchestes; species Orchestes rusci. The sequence goes on from OY293304.1 coordinate 54,776,143, forward strand.
CGGCCATAACTCGAAAACGAGAAAAGATATCAACCTGCGGTTTGGAGGTTTTTTCTTGTAAATTCAATCTTTATTTCGATTCTGTTATCAGAATTATACCGTACCATTTAAATTTTTGAGGTGAAACGAAAATAACAGTTTTTAATTCAAATTACGCCTTCTAGCAACTTTTCTGGAGACAATCACGCATCACTGGATACGATATACGAAAGTACTCAAATTTATCTTCCAAACAAGCCTATACGCAACAAAATCGGACAAGTCGTTTATAAGTTACAGCCACTTGAACAATTACACTTTCACTACCTTCCCCTACCCACACGAAGATCGGTACGCCAATGAGCCCTGTACCAAAAAGACGTGAAATTGTCTAGGTTTTCTAACCATGTTGATAAAGATATACCTCAATCTGAGAATTTACGGAGAAATTTCGAATTTTAATATTTAAGCTTTGATTGCGCCCCCTAGCGGAAAAATTTCGAAGTTATAAATATTTCCCAGCATTTTCTCGTGGGCACTTTAGTGATAATTTTTTTTTTCCTGAACTTTTAGGTCCAGTAGTTTCTGAGATATGGCCGGTGGCCACCCTTGCTGGGACACCCTGTATATATATTTTTTTTGTTTACTACTTATTATTTACGATGCTAAACGAACATTTAATTCAGTTTTTCGACCAATAAAAACAATTATCAGTTTTTAAATAGTTAATATCATGAATTTGAAATGCCATTTTCTGGATATAGGTTTAGGGTATGTTGCATGAAATAAACACAGAATTTCACGCAGAATTAAAAAATGGAATAAAAAATACATGTTTCCATTTGAAACAAAGAAGTTGATAGTCGTAACTTATTTTTGGTTTACCCAGTAGGTATACAGGAATTTATCATTAAAAAAAAACCGCATCCAAAAATAAAAATCGACGTGTCCGAGAGTTTTCCAAAAAATCAAAACCCTGAATTAAAAATGAATGTGTTCCATACTTTAGCCGGAAACTGTAGTTGCGACGACTCGTCACTATACCAATTTTAGGATTGTATCTATGAAAGATAATTGGGTAATTATTTTGCCAAACGTAGGTATAATAGTGGTTACAAAGCTTTTGGAGATAGGTCAACTAGCTGTTAGTTTGATGTTTGAAATAATATAAACTATGACACTAATTAATCATAAACACTACATGTTACATTTGCTTAACTGTTCGGCAAATATTAAAAGAACAGCCATTTTTTGCCCATTCTAAATAAGCTGTAGCGTTGTTTGAGTGAAGGTCATACTCAAGCAACGGCTATAGCTTGGAAACGAATCAGCAGATTTTTTCGAGTGCTTTATCGTTTTGAAGGTTGAGTTTCGTACATTTGATTGACTTTTGTAAATTTTGTGTGAGATGTGGTTTTCTATGATACCTATACTGGGTGCGAGATGAAGTGATGCAATTTTTAAAATATGTGAGAACCTGCGATTTTGCAAAAAAAAAACTTAACTGAAAGTTTTACCTGAAGGGTATGGCTAAGACACATCGGGTCGTATTTGGTATTTTTCTGATAAGTCTTCTGAAATAAAAGATAATCCATTTTTATCCCAATTCGTATATTTGCGATGTTTTTTTCTTGACATTTTAGGTCTCAACTTCAAAATTTCAGGGTATACGTACTATCCTTTTGAGATTCAGAAGAAAAAAGATTATTTAACTGAAGCGGTAATTTTCAATACATGTTTCCATTTCCAAGGAAATCTGTATTGAAAATTACCGCTTCAGTTAAATCATCTTTTTTCTTCTGTTAAAATTCCGATCAAACATTCTTCATATTTCTCAGGCAATTCACTGCTCGTAAACGCTTCCACTTATTGTCAATACAATAAACTTACAAAAAACCCTGTCTTGAAAGCACAATACAATTTCATGAAGGAATACATCGACCTTGGTCACATGTCTTTGGTCGAGGATCAAGACATCGAGAATGGTTTTTTCCTTCCACATCATTGCGTTTTGAAAGAATTATCTTCAACTATCAAATTGGGAGTGGTTTTTGATGGTTCCTCCAAAACTGACTCGAGATATTCGTTGAACGATATGATCAGTGGCGGATCCAGGGGGGGCCGAGGGGGGCCGGGCCCCCCCCATAGACCATTCCGCTAAGCAAAATTCAGTGAGCAAAAGTCAGGAGCTAACGAAACCACACTCATAAAATGTGTTACGGGGTCCATTAAAATACTGGCCAGTTGCATCGACACTGACTTATATTTTTCACAAAACAGTCATACTCATATACTCATGACTTCAAGAAGATGGCCGCCGCTGTAACAAAGCACAATTTTAGCGGAGTCACTTCAAGTGACGCCCTCTCAGTACCATCACTATTCACTGTTTTGATTTTGTATAATTTTGAATTTAAAATAACGTTTAGGGGTTCAGGCAATTTTGTGCTGATGTAAGATATGTTTAAATTAGATTTAGGTCCAACATAATGTTCAAACTACTTTAAACGAACCTTATTTATTTGTGAGAGTTAGCATGTTAGGACTTACTAGTCAGTGGTTAGTTTATTCTTATATTCCATATCCATAGCAATATTGAAAATACCTATCATGTTTCTATATTTTATGTTTCTGTGTCATGTATGAGTATGAGTAAGATAGGGCCCTCAAATAACGTCTATTCCTTTCCATTGTTCCACTGGCTAACTAATTGAGTTATGAAGGTAATTGTGAACAATTTGTTGGGCGTGGCACGTGAATTAAAAAAAAAAAAATTCCGTCAACGGGCCCCCCCCCCAAAATTTATTTCTGGATCTGCCACTGGATATGATGATGGTGAGACCAAACATTCAAAACAATTTATTCCTTATTCTTCTTCGATTTCGACTCCATACTTATGATTTGAGTGCGGATGTTGCAAAAATGTATCGCCAGGTTTGGATACTGTGAATGCATGATTCCTACAGTTCATATCACACTGAACTTCCTGACACCCAGGATTGGCGATCACTGTACCGCACCCAATTCAACTACTGAGGTAACAGTGTATTGTAGATCAATGAAGACCTATAGTACGGACCACATACAAGAGTATTTTTTGAATACGACATGGAATAATGACAGTGGAGATGTGGATCTATTGGCCAATACATTTGTGAGTAGTATTGAATATATTTTGAATATTATGTGTCCAAGACATAAAAAGGTAGTTAGGTAAATAAACCTTGGATCACAGATAGTATAAGAGACAATATGCATCTTCGGGATAATCTTTATGTTAGGGCTGTTCACGAGAATAACGATGAAGTTTGGAGGGATTATAAGAGAATACGAAACCACATTGTTTCTCAAATAAGATTCCAACAGGAGCAACACATTAGGAATGTTATTGACGGCAACAAGAGTAATCCCCGGGAAATGTAGAAGCATTTCAAATCTCTATTGCCTGAAAAAACTGCAATCATTCCCAACGAGATTCAATTTGAGACAGAAGTCATTGATGATGATTTATCTATTGCTCAGGAGTTTAACAAATATTTTATTGAGAGTGTAAATGAAATTGTGCGCGGCATTCCAAGATTCTCTTCTCCAGGTGGAAATGACTTTCTATACATGAGCCCGGATGGTGTAAGCAAATTCTCCCTTTTCGATCTTTTAAGTATGTGTGATATGAAAGCAATTTTAAGACAATTGAAAAATGTAGGAGGTGGTTTAAATGGCATTTCCAAAAACATTTTATGTGATGTGTGTGATATAGTTGGGAATCGTTTGTTGGACATTGTCAATACGTCTCTGTCAAGTGGTCGATTTCCTGAAAACTGGAAAGTGTCGACTGTGCTTCCAGTCCCGAAAGTACCAAACACGAACCTGTATAATGAACATAGACCTATTAATACAGTGGAAATTTACGAGAAAGTTTTGGAAGTGGCAGTGGAAATGCAACTTCAAGGACATTGTGATAGACATAACATTTTAGTGCCAAACCAATCAGGCTTCCGTTCAAAGCACTCCTGTGAAACTGTTGTGATAAAAGTCTGTGATATTATCAAGAAAGAGTTAGATAAGGGTAACTTGGTTCTAGCTTTATTTCTAGATTTAAGAAGAGCGTTCGAAACCATAAATAGAAAGAAATTATTGGGAAAACTACGCAGTGTCGGCATTGAGGATGTGGTTTCAAAATGGTTTGAAAGCTATTTGAGCAATAGATACCAAAAAGTTCAATTTAACAACTCTGTGTCTGATCCTTTAATTGTAAAACATGGCGTGCCCCAAGGGACAGTGTTAGGCCCTCTATTGTTTTTAATTTATATGAATGACATTACCAAAGTTATCTCGGAATGCAGTTTGGAACTATTCGCAGATGACACAATGATATATATAGCGGGTAAAAATTTGGTAGAAATGGAGAACAGTATGAACTCTGACTTGAATAAGTGGTATCGATGACTTTGTAATAACCAATTATGTGTAAATACGGCTAAAACTAAATTGTGTTTGTTTGGAAAGAGATCGTGTTTGAGAGATGTTGATCTGAATAGTGTTAACATTTTTATAAACAATGATAAAATAATGTTCGAAAGGCAAATAAAGTACCTGGGTGTAATTTTTGATTCCAATTTGAACTTTTACGAACATTGTGATTATGTTACTCGGAAATTTTCCAAAAAAATTGGTTTTATATCAAGAATAGGTAAAGCTTTGTCCTTAGATACTAAATTGTTATTATATAAGAGTATAGCGATGCCTCACCTCCATTTTTGTTCAACGCTATTGTATGGTTTGCCTGCGTATAAAATCCACAAAATACAGATTATACAAAACAGAGGGATGAGGGCGATACTGAAATGTAACCGTTACACATCCATTGATACCATGCTTTGTAATTTGAATTTGATGTCTGTGAAGCAAAAAATTATGTTTAGTGTTTATGTATTTGTGTACAAACTTAAAAACCGCATGTTACCAGACTATTTGAGTGTAAGAGTAAACTGTTTTAAAGACCTACATTCTTACAACACCAGGACAGGAACTGTGTTGATTTTGCATTGATTGACAAAAAATGTAACACAGATCAAATGCTAAATTCCCTACTACCTATATGAAGGACTACTGGAATTTAACTCCCTACCAAATGTGATCAAGAATTGTGATAATTTTAAGGAACTAGTAAGAGCGCATGTATTCACCTGATTTTATTTTTTACACATATTTGTATACATTTTTGTCTGTATGATTTATTTATGTTCACTGTTTACTGTATAGCTTCTATGCTAAATAAAGGATATTGTTATTATTATTATTATTATTAAGTCACTTTCATGTCCGCCACATTTTTTTATCATTTGGTGATTCTTGCACCTGTTACAATTACAGCCAAAATCATGATTCAAGAACTGTGGATCTGTGTTATCTTCAGTGAATTCAAATCTGAAAAACGTGACACATTGGTCTGATTCAAACATTAGTCGTTTCTGGATACGCACATCCCCACATCTACATAAAACTTTTCCAGCAAATCGAGTGTCACAAATTCAAAACTTGACGAACATTGACTTTTGGCGAAACATTAGAACGTTTGACAACCTCTGCGGATCTTCTCACAAGAGGCATAACTATTGAATTTAGTGATTCAAAACTCTGGTTTCTGGATGAAATTGATTTTGTAAGGATCGTCCTCTAAAGCTAACTACTGAACTTCCTGAACTTCGTGCGAAAACAGAAGCTTTCACTACACTTGTGGATACTGTTGATATAAAAAAATATACTCTTCATAAACTACGACAAACGATTTTTTGTGGTATTGCGAAACAATCAACCAACTTCACTTATACAGGGTGATTCCTGCAAGTGTGTCATGCTTTCGTGGAATGACGTCGAAATATTAATTTTGCTATGGGTCGAACATGCCTCTTACGCGAGATACAGGGTATTGAAGTTTTTGAAAAATTAAAGATATTCTTTAATAGTTTTTTAACAGTTGAAGGTATCGTTACGGAAATTTATTAATGGCGTCTACCTAACAGGGACACTTCAAATGTGAAAAGAAGAGGATTAAGTTTCAACCAGTGGCGTAGATGTGATACGCATCGAGTAATTTGTATTTTTTTTTAATTGCGACCTATGAGTGCTAAATCAAAATTAATATTTTGACGTCCCCAAGCATGACCCACTTACAGGAATCACCCTGAATACTCACAAGGACTTACCATAAGGCATCATTTTAGTGAAAAAATGTTCTTCATCAAGTTTGTTATCGCAATTCAAAAAAAAAAAAAAATTGTTGGAATCTGTATTGGAATACAATCTAGTACGACTTTTTCAAGTAACTTTTCTCGATATCTCTGACGCGAAGCAAAATATCGAGCGAGCTGTTAAGTTCAAATTTCACTTAGATATCATACAAAGTGTGGCTGTCATCATTCTGTACCTTCTTACAGAAGAAGTGACACCACTTTGAAAATATTATAGCTGAGTTGCCATTGACTTTGATGACCAACCAAAATTTAAATATTTTTGTTCAAGTAGTTTTCTATATTATTATATGGTGGTGGGACAAAACGAAGTGGCCACTCTGTCACTTCGTTTTGTCCCACCACCATATATAGAAAACTACTTGAACAAAAATATTTAAATTTTGGTTGGTCATCAAAGTCAATGGCAACTCAGCTATAATATTTTCAAAGTGGTGTCACTTCCGAAAGTAGGCGTCAATTTTCTTGTTCTTGATAGAACAGTCTGTATATACGGATTCTTCTAGACATATTTTGTGCCTAAGTAGGTAATAATTTCGAAAACGGTTATTTCGAAATTATTACCTACCTTGAATTTTATGTCCAAAATTACGTTTACAAGCCCCACAATAATTGACAATTTTTTCTATATGAGAGCCATCATAAATTTATTTGGTATGGATCCCTTGTCGAAAGGACCTAGTAAAGTACTATACCGAGTGGATATTTTGTAAATTGCTACAGCGTGAGCAAAAATTGAGTACAATGATTATTAAATTCTACAAAGCCAAAAAAGTCAATTTCTTCAAATATGCATGCAATCCCTCTATGTTTATAATTTTATTCTATTTATCATTAAAAGTAAGGGAAACTTTGTTATACAGAGTGACTCATTTGAATGCGGGCCACCCTCTTAACTTAATTTATTGATCGAATTTGACGATTTTTTTTTTAAATCTAGAGAGGGAAAAAGTGTATTTTGCCATTCGTCGCCCAGTTTTTTTCAATAAACCAAGGCCTACTAGAGCATATTTAGAGGCTGAAAAATCCAAAAAACATATCAGTTATTTTTTTAGAGAAAATCTGCGTACGTCTTTCAACAAGAATACTTTTTCTCTATAAAAATGGTGAGGAAATGTGTTTTTCTATCTAAAAATATGATACAGGTACGTCCAAAAAAAATCAAGACCGTTGATATTGATAAAATTAAGTGTACATAGCGCCCTCTGCCAGATAGAGCCATACTATGATTAAATTCTAATTTCACATGACAAAAAGACCCCAATCACCAAATTTCATCAAAAGATCGGCATTAGTTCAAATACTATTTAGAAAAAACAAAAATATGCAAAGAAATGTCCTTCAAAAACGTATATAATGTGTTTTAATTCTGTATCTGAACGGTATACAATATACGTATACGAAACCTATACTCGACACAACAAAACCTTGTCACATGACCAAACTGACCAATCATGCACGCCGCATGTTCTTGTTTGCAGCAACTTCTAATAGTTGCAAAGTCTAGTTCTTACAAAAATAGAATTAAAAGAATCTTACTGACAGAACAGCTTTAGTAATTGATCATTTAAACAAATTACGTAACAACGTTACCCATGACAACCAGTTGCTTCACTGACTAATAGTTATTTACGTTACTAAGACGGTAAATGACTTTTTAAATTACGAGTCAAGATGTTTATGGACGAGGCGACGAAGGAGCCGAGTCTGGAATTTCTAGACGAGTAGTTTAATGACATTTAACGGCTGTGTAACGTTAATTTTTTTATTTCATACTGTGATACATTTTTTCAGCCGGTTTTGCTTTCTTGTCAAACCATACACCAACAGTGGCAGTCCGCCTCACGAACGTTTTTTCACATCGATCGTTTTCATTGGTCTTGTCACTGAACCTCTTGGTGACCCAAAAATGATTTGAATGCTCTGAATTTTTAAGTCAAGTCATTACAGTAACAAGGAAGGAAAACATCAAGCTACCAAGTTGCAAGTCATATAGTCAAGGACCTTTAAATATAACGAAAAAAGAATTTTAAAGCTCAACATACTATAACATCTTGTATTTCCTAATCCATCAGCATTCGGATGAAATTTATTTAGGTCATGGATTCCGTATCTCTAGTTGATGGATTTCTCATTGTTCAAAAAACACGTTGTAGACTTGTTGATATTAGGTTTAGTGAGTAGGTAAGCAGGTAAGACAAAACAGGCTAGATAATTTGTTAGAGTATTGAGAATTATAGAACAACAATCATTCGATTGGTGAAATACTTCTTATTTGAAAATCCCCTATGTCTGTCTATAAATCATGTATAGAAGTTAAAAATGAAATAAAACCCAAGAAAGTTATGTTATTGTCCATGGTTTTGGCTTTCTTGTAAAGATAATGCTATGCCATTTGGGTTTAAATGTGACTTGGGCCGCGGCTGGCCCAGATTCTGGATAATGGAAGGCCAATTTTCTACCACTGTTTTCAGCATTTTTCTCCACGGTGGTGGGATATCTCACTCATCATGTATTACTTTCTGTGGGGATAAATGAGGACGCTGTCTATTCTGATAAATAAACGACGTTGGATATGCAGGATGATTTTAAAGTTCTATACCTCTAAAAAGAACACCCATATCACCTACTCACACACCATGTTTAAGAGAAAAGACTAGCACGTAACAATTCACGTGAGGGGGAAGAGCCAATCAAGTTGAAAAATGTCTGATGATAACAATAGAGTGGAGTCAATTAATAGATACGATCAGAACCATTGAAAAAAATCCATTAAAAAAAAATTAACAATACGGAATCGGTAGTTTATCTGAGACCAGACTTCGTGTTCTTGTATTTATCATTCAAAATACAGAAGGTAAAAGAAAAATCACGGTGAAATGAATAGAGACATTTTTATAATCATAAAAATTGAAGAAGACCAACTTTGAAATATCTATATCGTTTTCAAGATAATCTGAAAAAGAGGGGTTTGAATCCCAATATGATGTACCTACATTCGTATATGTCAATAGTCAGATCAATCATCACTTCTTAGCCTCCTCTGGATGTGGAAACCACTCGATTAAAAAAAAATAGCGCTCATAAGAGCAATGCGTACAGCGTCTTCTGCATTGTTGGAAGTCACCTCTCAACACCTTCACAAAAGGCCAGTTGTACATACTATCAGAACTAGAAGTCCTAAGGAGCCGTAGCCAGGATCTTAGTATCTTATAAATATTACTACATTCGAAAGAGATACATAATTCTGGACGATATGCACAAAAAAATTTATTTATTTAATTATTAGATCATCCAACTTACCTGAGATAACGATAGTTCAATACAAGTTTAAATCTCAAACAAACCCGGCGCGATCTTGAATTTCCAAATTTCATTGGCCTTGCTACTTGACCGCGAATATATTGTCGTCGTATAAATTGATGTGAATTAACTAATCATTTATAAAAACAAAAAACATGCTGCCCATGCCTATCAAGGCATCTCGTTCAGAAGAGTGAAATGCCTTCACCCTGACACGAATGCATCTTATTAGTCAAATATTTGAAGTGATGAAATTACCTTACCCTTTGCCAATTTTATAATTGACCTCTGGATTTTCTACTTCCCTCAAAATACTAATTAATGGAATATTTTTAAACTATTGCCAATGTCCTTCATATTCAATATTCAAGAAGGTAATAGATCTTCAGTTGGTCTGTTATTTAACTTAGATTTGTTTCTTATGTCAAGTGCAAGCTTTTATACAGATTGTCCCATAAGTTATGGTCCAAACTCAGAGAGGTGATAGGAGAAACTACTAGATTTTTAGAAAAATATACAAAATCGGAATGTTTTGTGAGGAGTTCCAAAGCAAAAAATCATGTTTCACACAAAATCATGATTCAAGATTCTAGCTCCAAATCTACCAAGTCATTTAAATAGCCATACTATTTAGGTAGTCGTTTGTAACCAAAACCGCAAATACCTTCAAAGCCGTCTGGGATACCAGATCTAAAAAAATTAACAGCTGATGAAGGGGTCATTTACAAATCCATGCATCTTCTGAGGGCCACCCTTGTACATTAACAAGTTTAGTGATCGGTTATAAGATAAGATAAAAGAAAAATGTCCTCTACTCGGTGGAACCAAGTTGTAAAAAGTATTAACCTGTTAAATTTGGCACTAACAATTTTTCTATGGGTTATTAAGAAAAGCTAACAATAAATGTGTTAAGCTACTATCTCCTGTGTTGAATATTTGATGTTTCAATGTCAATCTATGCTGAATCATTATTGCACTTATTTTCGTTGTTACAAGAATGGAAAGAACGTTTGTTCGTCAAAACACAGTTCGTCGCAAACTAGAATAATTTCTTATGTGCTCTGTATTGTCTGTGGCCTTCGAGAAAATAATTTACCTTATAGCAATTTGTGTTGACTATGATTGATATACTCAGGAATTCCAACCAACATCTTGCAAGAATTCGAAATCGGAAAAAAATATTCATGATAAAATGGTGAAGTGAATAATGTCATTTTATAAGAAACAAATTTCTTGGTTTGTCTCCAATGATATTTATTGATAATTTCACATTGTTACAACCCAAACAACTGAAGAATCTGCAGAAGACTAAATTTTAAAATTGAAGTTGTGTTACAGTTTTTCTAGAAGAAAAGTATATAACAGGTAGTGAGTTTAGGTGTCGTGAATCCACAAGTTCTCGAAGCTATAGGATTGATGTTATCTGATGTGTAGAAAGATGACGGATATTACATTTTTTTATACAAACGCAAGAATGAATTTTATCAGCATCAAAGCATAACAGAAAAACATCCACATCAAAGGTGAGAAAAGTGGATGCGCATCTTTTGACATGTAGGTATTTGGCCGTTTTGAATACTCACTTCTTGTTTGACTGAATCGATTTAAGTGTTTGTGTGAAAATGGAAAGAACAAACGATGGCAGTCCATCAAATGGTGTTGAACGTCCATCAAATCAAATATACAGAGTGTATTTTGAGTAAGGGTTTTCCTTGCAACAGGAGACAGGAAAGAAAGTGGAGCAAATTTCTCATTTCTTTTTTCTTTTTTATGTTTCATATTTGAATGATGATATTGCATTTCCATCATTATTTGAGACTTACTACACTTATTCTTAGAATTACAGCTTCTTTTTATTTAACCACATCTCCTGTATTTTTGAGTTTTCGAGAAAATGTTTTTTGAGAAATTTGCCTTCTTTCAAGTCCTGTCACATGTTAAAATAAGGAAAACCCCAACTCTCTGTATAAGATATGAATACGAACGCTTTTGTTTTTGTCACATATTGAATAAAGATATTATTATGTTATTTTGTATTGTTTATAGACGTTCTGAGAATATCATGGTCTTCAAAATCAAATCAAACAACATCAACATATACCACAGAAGTTTCACTGACTTTTGCGGTATCATCTTTCCTTTTTGTTCTCTGTATCAAACACTTTACTAATGGTTTTTGAGTGATAGATATTCCTTTTGAATAGATCAATCCAAAGCGCTCCAGAACTATGAATGATGAAGAAGGAAATAGTTTTTACCAAGTATATCATGATTAAATACTGGAGAGTAGAATCAACCAGTGTGCAATGTTTTATTAGCTATCTAACAATAATTTCTTAGAGCAATAAATAATTCATGTAAACCTCTTGAAGATATTATCTCGATTTCTAGGACATTGATATATCATCAATGGAATGAGACATATAGTTTAAAAAACAAGGAAATGAAGTAAATTGATGCATTCTGAAGTATTGCTATAGAATTGATTATCGTTAACAATTCAAAGGAATACTCGACAGAATGGAGAAACAGGTATACAGGGTGTCCCATAGATATGGGTGTCTCTTCTCAATTGGAAAAAACTTCTAGGGCATATTGAGGAACCACAGACAAACAATTTGAGGTATGAGACTGATGTCCGGAAGTGTATGGTTTCCAAAATACAGGGTGTCAAAGTTTTTTTAAAAAAACTTTTTTACCAATATCTCAAAGACACGTTGACCGATTTTCTTGAAATTTGCTGGTGATGTGAGCTTTGATGAGACGTACGCTCAGTTTGCACTAATTAAATGATAATTATGACTTCCAGTGCAGTACATCACCAGAAAATTAAATAAAAAAACGGTCAACGTGTCTTTGAGATATTGGTAAAAAAAAAGTTGTTTCAAAAAAACTTTGACACCCTGTATTTTGAAAACCATGCACTTCCGGACATCAGTCTCATATCTCAAACTGTTTGTCTATGGTTCCCCAATATGCCCTAGAAGTTTTTTCCAATTGAGAAGGGACACCCTGTATATATCCCTATGTCTTGTTATATCATCCAATATGTTTTCATATAACAGTCAAACAAACAGCTACCTAATCATTAATAAGAATATTTTGAATATATGGTTATGCAAGATGTTGTTGGATGGTGCTGCAACAAGGTAGGTGTTCTGGTACCTACCCCTTAGACTATAATCCAAGACCTACCCCTGATTACCAAAATCATTATAATTATGTAAAAAAAAATACAAGGTGTAACCCAATGATATGCCGTGGTCCTAAGGAATCCCTGAACCAAATTTAAGTAGAGAATGTCCCATAAACATGCGTCCTAAACAGTTTGGTTTTCGAGATAGGGTGTTGAAGGCTTAAAAAAAATATAAGTATCAAAGATCCTTTAGCCGATTTTGTCGAATTTTGGCAGACCTTTTCAGAGAGATAAACAGATTGTAGTTTTAATATCAAATTATCCACAAATATATGATCGCTGAGACAAATCCTATAAAATGCAGAAGGAGAAGTTTGGATTCCATCTTTTTTCGTTTGAATGTCGGTGAGATTTGTTCATCTTGATAATTAAGAAAATTTTACAGAGCAGATTCGGTGTGTCAGCATTCGGAGGAAAACAGAAAGTTCATGGCGAATCGGTCGCGTGGAGGAAAACCATGCAGGATTTGGGTGTATTCTAGTTTCGAAATAGCATCTTTAGGCGCTTTCTCAAGCATCCCTTATGATCTTCTTATGGTCACAAATCCATTCGCATAATCTTATTGTCAATTGTACGTTCGAAACTGATTGTGTGAATCATGTTGGAGCTCTTTGATTCTGCCCGTATCAGGTCCTGTTATCTAAACTTACAATCAGCAAATACCGTTTTCTTCTATAGGGCCAGTAGAAAAGTATCGTTTTTGAGACTCATTCCTTGGTGCATGCTGCATACCATTTCAGCAGCTTTCATCGCGGGTAATTATCCTTGGTGCACAGAAAGCGATGATATCGAATGAATTTGCTGGACCATCGTGTAGGCAGTAACCAGTAGGCAACTGTCTCTGCATATACGATTAGGAGTCTTAGGTGACAGTAACGCGTAAGCCTTTTCACCACAAGTCTCAAGTTATATCCTTATTTGAGTATACGCATTAGCCTCTACGTCTTCAAGGCACCACCTGCAGTCTGAATCTTCCTCGATTCCGATCCTGTGGAGTTGACCCTTCAGGTTCATCTGGCCAGTTAATAGACCGCCCATTGTGCGGAGGACTTTTCTGCTCATATTCAAGAGCTCTTTGATTCTGCCCATATCAGGTCCGGTTATCATTGCCTTGGCATGTAGCATGCCATTGGAATTATTCCAGCATAGAGTGGCTTTTTCGAGTAGAAGTTTCTTCGCCTCGCCCACTCCTTCTGCTTCGGGGATGCCAATCATTGTTTCGGGTCCTATCGGCTTGTGCGATGATCCAATTTTGGCAAGTCTGTCAGCTTCAATCCCTTTATACCGCTATGGCCCGCGGCCCAAATTAGCCTTACTCTGTTGTTATTTTGAATTATATTATGCAGAACCACTCTGCATTCTAGGACTGCTTTGGAGTCTACTGCCTCTCTGACAACAGCCTTCAATGCTGAAGTGCTATCGGAACAAATGTTGAAAGTTCTGTGATCTGTGCAAGAATGTTATATGCAAATTGTGTTCTGGCAAAGATTTTGGGCCTGTAGGATCAAAGCGTGAATCCCGAGCGAGAAGGTCATTTTGTTGTCCCTTCCGCCCTTCCAGAAATCTGCTCCTGCGTGCCCCTCTGAAGCTTTAAGCCATCAGTAAACCACCACGACCCTTCCCGTATTTGAGCTGGCCTGTTCTGATCCGTCCAATCCTCCGGTCAGGCGAGCTACCAGCAATTTGGAGTCATGTAGTCACAGTGCATTAGCAGCACTCCATCCTTTAGCTGGAGTGCACATGCTTATATCTCCCAAATTTTTGCTTGGTAAACAGTTGTGGTACTACTAGAGAGATACTGGAGGCTTGTGCAGGGTTTAGTGGTATATGCCGACATTTCCGACTTCCGACCCCTACATCCTCATCCGTCTTCGAGGCATCCGACCTCTTTTCAAAAAAAGGTGCTTCTTCTTGCCAAATTGCAGGGTCACATATTACCTTATAATAGGTATGTTCGTAGAACTATCACAAATCGGTCAGCGCTTAATCGATTGGTCAAAATAATCAGAAATAGTTTGCAAACTGCAAATGCTGATTGTCTCTGACTGGTTTGTGATTGTTCTATGAACAGACCTCATATGACTCACGGAACTTTCATATTGCTATCATGCACCATGTGCTCCGATTGGTAGCGCAAAAACAAGCCAGCCTTTGCTTGACCGTCGCGGTCGCGGCGTTGCCTGTATTGTCTTTGACCACCATATTGCAGCCCCATATTTGACTTTTGGTCTGATTACCGCGGTGTATAGACACACCATCATTTGTGGTCCAAGACCCCATGTCTTCCTCATTAGGTATGAGGCTCTCATCACATTTTCGCTTTCTGGAGGGAGTGGAGGGTCCTTGTCAGATGTGAATGGATTGCTCGCATCAGAGTCAAGACAATTTTGTAACCGCCACCTGATGTTATTTTTTGTTGCAGACACCGAAGTAAAATTTTCCGAACTCAAAACACTACTTGGAGAGGGTGTCCCAATAGGAACGCACATGTTAAATTGCGTGACATTTTTGCTTTATTCGCAGTAGGCAAAAAAAAACATGATAAGAATAATGGAAACAGTTTGCGATTGTACAGTGCGTTTTTAAAGACGGAACGTAGAGATTCCCATCTCAAATTTTCAATCCCATGTTAGCAGTAGTTCTATTCAAAGTACACAGCTGAAACTTGCCGTGGATAAAATTTGGTGCTTAGAGATTATGTTATTTCATCAATTAGCACAGAATAACTTGAAAAAATATTTAAAAAATGGTTTTATTGATTGGAAAGGATAGCATAATACAATAATAAAAAACAAACTGTTCTTCCTTGATGAACTGTTCAAAGTGTCTCCCTCGGTGTCCCCTATTCACGGTCAAGCAGTAATGAAGTTAGACACGTCGGAAAATTGGTTGTCACCATTTTATACAAGGCATGTAAAAAGTATCACTTTCTAATAAATCAAAGTATTTTTTGAGTATTTTTCCAAGTTATTCTGGCGTAATGGATGGACTAACATAATCTCTAAGCACCAAAGTTTATCCACGGCAAGTTTTAGCTGTGTACTTTGAATAGAACTACTGCTAACATGGGATTGAAAATATAACATGGGAACCCTTATGTTTCGCCTTAAAAAAAACCGCACTGTATTATGCTCGTACAACGAATTATTATTGTTAAAACACACTACAAATATGAAGAATATATGCGGAAACACTTCGTCATAATCGCGTGGCATTTTTAATTAGATTATTATTTACTAATTACAGAGATTTCGCTGATAAACAATTTCATTTGAACATTTTTCCACCAGATATTATTCTTCACTTTCAGTTGCAGTGTATATTACCTTTTAATAAAAATAAAAATAACACCTAGTTTCAAATAAATGATGACTTCTATTCCACAACTAATACAACTATTAAAATGTGCCTTCTTATTGGGACACCCTTTATAATACCAGCTGAAGTTGGTTTACCGCTTTCTTTTCCGAATCTTTCTACGCCGCTACGGCTATATTGAATATGAATAAGTGATAATAACTTGTGATAAAAACATTATGTAGTTCTCAACCTCTAAAACGACTAATCACAAACAATTATTGACAGAACTTCTTATAGTAAATGCTCAAACTGCTGACCATTCTCGGTTTGACAGAATTCGTACCTTCTTAGTACCTAGCTCATTAGTGAAGGCATACTGCTTATATTACTTCTTCCGGTATCACTCTCAAGTAATTTTGTTTTTCAAAATTTCTTCTGAATTTCTTTAGCTTTATAAATAAAGTTGGGACATCCTGTTCTGTTCCAGTTTGAAAAAGCCTCCCAATTAATATTATTATACTGTAATTTTGAAGAATCTTAATACCTATTTTATGAAATATCTGATTTTTCGACTCAGACTAGGACTTTGAATAATGAATGCACCTATTATCATTGATTGAAAGAACGGTCTTCCAATCAACGATATTATCAACACCATCGATAATAGTTTCATGAATTGCTCGACAATATTGATAGATTGTTGATATACATCCCTCAATTTTAAAGGGTCTTATCCACCTCACTCTTCGATAACTTCTTTACCTTTAGAAAATTGAAAATATTCTTTATTGGCACCACATCAGGTTCTCTTTGGGTAAATAGTTCTAGACCTCAATAATATTCTTAAAATAATATTCTCACAGCTCCCTCGTAGTCATTGTTATCAATAACGAGATTATCCATTCACTGTCTTCAAACGTTGATAAAATAGGTAAGCGGATCTAGCATTCTGTTCTGTTTTGTGCGTATTATTTACATTCTGTGTAGACATTCAAAATGATAATTTTTGAGAAATTGGCATCTACAACGTGAAAATATTGAATAATAATTGATTGTTAGTTTAGTGATAGTGGTAGTGTTGGCAATTGCTCCGTTATATGATAAATATTTAGTGAGTACATATATGTTAAAATTTTTACCTTTTCTCATTCAGTAGATAATATAATTCTATTAGAAAGGCGAAATACTTCTGTGTATGTTTATTCTGGTTTTTTGTTAGATAACTACATTTTATCATTTTTATTGTAATTCCACCATTTTCACTGCCATTTAATCCTTCTAATGAGAGAGATTCAAAGCTACTCGAAGAGATCTCTATCGTTAAATACTATAGGTATTAAAGGTAACTACTACAACTTACGGATGAATTATTGTTTATGAGAACAGAAAAAAAATCAGGATAAAAAGTTCGCCTCTTTTCTTTGTTCGATTCAAGTAATTGATGATCTTTATTTTGTTGAATGAAATTTTGAAGTACATTTTGAGGTTACTGCTTTTGCCAAGAGGATCGAGAGTGTATTTTTTGAATTCTTGCCTTTTTTTAACATATACGACGGAAAATAGCTGAATATTAATTTTTTAATAAAATGTATTATTTAACAAGAAAGTGAGGAGATTCTCAGAGTAATATCAACCCTACTATAACTATAGCAGATCAAAACATTTTCTGAATTTCTCAATGATCAAGGTCCAACATACAGTGTGTTCCAGATTCGCTTCTCTTTTCACTTGGATTATGTAGGTATATACGCAACTCTTTTCAGATACCTTCCTTTTCCAATTGCACAATCTATCACCCCTATCCAGCCTATCCTGTGATAACTAATTCGTTGGTTTCACTGGTTACACCGATACCCTACCAAATAGGGGGAATATTTTAGGATGGTTCTATCAAAATCCAAATCAATCTATAGTTTCTGTTGAATGAACAAAACGTTTTTCCACTGCAACCTGAAATATGTATGTTTCTACTGATAAAATTGGCATATTTATGGATTTTGGTGAATATCTTTTGAACGGATCAAAATTTTCTTGTACTTGTGAATATGTATGAACACTGCCTAGCTTCTGATTGGGGAAATGATATTGTGACAAAACATGTGTCTGTATTCAGCGTGCCGACCCTTCAAGGCGGTCGGAACAATCGACATAGAGGCCATCGGGTACAACATCGCCGGTATTTTTCCTCCAACGTGAGATTTGCCACGACTGTAAAATATCGTTTTTCTGTAGTAGTTGCCGGAGAAGCCAAAAGGCGTTAGGGCTTTTCAGACAGTTTGTCAGTATTCTACAGGTTTTGGCGAGGCGAATATAAAGATGCGAACGTTAAGCAATCGTAATTGAGTCGTGAAATAAATGGTGAACGAGCGGTAGCATTAATAAGAAATAAGTGCAAATATTGATTTAGTGTAATAGTGAGTGTACAGGGTGATCAGTTAAGGATAGCGAGCTACCATATCCCCGAAACTATCCATCGTAGAGGCAGAGTTTACTAATATACAATAAGTTAGGTCACTTGAAGTTGGCTCATTTGAAAAACCCGTAACACAAGCGGCCGCCGCGTCAAAGCATGCCGTTCAAAGACGCCCGCCCAACGAAAATTGTTCAAAGTGACCAACAAACGTTCCGAACTAATGGGCACTCCAAGAAAAACGAAGTGGAAGGGTGAAGCCGGTTTCGCGCGTTTTCGAAAGTGGTCCAACTTATTGTATATTAGTAAACTTTGGTAGAGGCTTGCGACAAAAAAAAATTATGATCAAAACGTCCAAGAGAAAACCCTGTAAAATATTTTCAAGTTTCTGAAATGGTCACTCGGGGGCTTAACATCCAACACCAAGCAGAAAAATAGGATTTTTATAGAATTCTGCACAATGAAAATATCGATGATATTATTTTCATATTAACTGACTATATACCTACACTTTTTGTCTTAAACGTTTTTTTCTATCTATCAAAATAAAGCGGTGGGAGAAGTTCAATTGTTTTTTTTAACAATCGGATATTTTTTCCGTTTCGCTTGACCGATTTTAACGAACTTAAGTTCATATGAAACAGTATATTAATCTGCACTAAAAAACGCTTATTTGGTTTTGAATTCCTTAACTTTGCCGTCGACGTTATATGGCGTTAACTGATTTGGTAGCATAATTTGAGCAAAAAAAATCAGATGAAACGATTAATTCATTTTTATATACAGGGTGTCCCATAACTTATCCGTCATAGAGCAGCAGGTGATATTATAAATGAAAATAAGTTTTGTCTTATACATATGTGGTGACAAATGCTTGTCGTTAAAAAGATACGCAGGGTGTTGAAAGTACAACGTAGAAAGCACCCTCTTAGTAAATGGCGGACACTTTCAAAATCTGTTGAAGTAAATATAAAAATGTTTTTAGATGTAAAACCCCACAACATTGAACACTTTTTGGCTTTCATCGTTTGCAGATTCTAAACAGTATACAATAGAGAAATTATATTGTGTGCATATTGGGGGGACCAATAATACCTTTGAATGTTTGGAATCAAAGTTTTACATCTGGGCAAGTGAGACCTTTTTTTTTAAAAAAAATAGGGTGTTCAATGTTATGGGTACAGAGACATAACTTTGAACGGGACATTAAAATCACCTTTATGTTCAATTTAATGAGTTGTAGTTGTTACATTGAACAGAAAAAAGCATGTATGATAATATTTTTTGTAAAAAAACTTGCCCAGAAATAAAATACTCATAAAATTAATAATATTTATTGAAATAAACTGTTTCTTTGTTAACAAAAAGCAGGCAGGTGCTTAGTATCTAGGTAAATAATTGAGGAACCAAGCTTTCTCGTTCTTTGGCAGGTAGTGACAAAAAGTGAAATACGTAAATATAGGTCCTGTAAAAAATAAATTAGTACGAAAAAGGGAAAAATATAGTAAAACCTATTAAATATTTCCCAAATCTTCATTGAATGTAAAACGACCTCTAGACTCTATAGGGTTTTTCAATTAGCATTTTATTTGGCTACAATCAATAGACGATATGTCTTCCACTTGGAGGAAAATAAAAGTTGAGGGCTTTTGCCCATAACGTCGAAGACAACTGACTTTAAATCCACTTTCGACCTTACACAGGATTTTTGAAACGAAAACTTTTTTTGTCTCTGATTCGTCCCTTCGTTATACATAAATTCGGCCAATACAAATTTGTAGACAGGGGCATTAGAATCTGTTTGAAGAAAAGTACTGTTGGTTGTACTATCTAATGGATGGCAAACATTCGATTTCCGACCAGGTGATTTCGGTGAAACAGAAGCTGAAGAAGCTATCTTCTGAGGAGCCTCTTCCGTTTTTCAATGCTTTCTTCTAGTTTTCCAAAGTTTTAAGGGCAATTCCTTTGCTGGTGGATGGGTTGTCTTTATGTGGGGTCAGATCCTCGAAGGCGATACTTTTTCCAGGAGCTACGTTTATTTTAGACCTTTTTCTGGGAGGGGCGTTGATATCTCACCTACTTCCGTGTTTTCAAAATAGATCCATAACTTTGAACAGACGTTCAAAGTTATGGGAAGTACGTGAAATTTTGAGGTTAAATTATAAAATATACTATAAAAATATTATACGCCAAAATTAAACATTGCCCATATACTTACTGAATAATAAGGTCCAAAGGCACCCAACAAACATAAAAAAAAGTCTATAAAACAATTGTGTAGCCAGATACGAGCTAAAGTTTTCGCACTACAAATTTACCGGGCTTTTTAGACAAACCGTTCAATGTTTTTATGATCGATAATATATATCGGAATGTCAACTGCACTAAAGGGATGTATTCGTAGAGGATTGGCGAAACGTATCCCAACTAGCAAAAAAAGTTCTCTAAAATTTGTATAAACAACTATAAGATATACTTTATAGGATACTGAAATTCTTATAACTCATTAGAAAACAATTAAATCAGCCTTATACAACCAAAAAGGGCCCATTTTTATACAACTGTTTGGTTCCCTAACGGTTCTCTAAAAAGTGTATAAAACTACTATAAGACTGTTTCATATGGCTTTATAGAGTTACTATGAAATGGTTTTATAGTGTGTCTCATAGTCACATCTACGGAACGAAATGAAAACGGTTCTATAGAAGCCTTACAAAATGGTTGTATAATGCACTATATCTTTTTTATATTAATGCTGCTATTGGGCGCACAATGGGAGCATTTTATCATTTAGCACGTTAGCGAAATATTTTGTTATTTAGTGTAGAACATAAGAACCAATTGATGTTTTAAGCAAGTCACCAAATAAATCAAGCCTTTGTAAAAATGGAGTCTTACTATTCGATCGTGAAAATGGTATCAGTAGACAAGGAGTATTTTATAGTCATAGAAGGTTTTGGTGGTAGAAATGTTGGTGCGCTGCAAATTTTACTGATAGATCGTAGGTATGTGTTTGACAAAAAAATGAAGCGCTTCAATTTTGATCAAGTTTTACTTGAAAATTGGAAAAAAAAAATTTTTTTTTTAATCTAAAAATCTTTTTTTTTAATTCATAATAATGCTCCAAATAATAATTTAAGTCACATTTTACAATTCAACACTATGTTTTCAACTCAGTGCAAAAAATGGCGGCGATAGGTGGCATAAGAATTATTTATTTAAATATGGCGTTTCTTAATATAACCATTTTATTCCAAACGAATGCGTTAAATAACGTTTTATTGTTAAATGAAACGGTATACGAAAATTTTTTCTATTTCATAAGAAAGTATAGCTAGGCACTATACAGCCATATTTGACAAGAAAGAAGATGTCGAACCTTTTCGAAAGGTAGATGTTGCCAGATCTTATATTGTTAGTATTTTTGAACCTTTAAAACAGATAATGAAAATCATAGACTCAAAATCACAAGTAACAGAACAAAAATCACTAAGTATAGCCCAAATATCTCTCATGTACAGTGCTTTAAATTTAATTTGTCACACTTTCAAAAGGCTGTAAAATACCTATTTAGTTTTTGAGCTAAAAGGTCGACCAAAAAAAGGAAATGTAGGGTTTTTTATAAGTTTTGTGCTATTGAGTCAGATATTTTCTTAACTGTCTAATGTCAAAATTATTGACATAACTTACTTTTTTTTAAATGACACACCCTATATATCATTACATATTTAGAAAGGCGTCTTTTTTCTGATCACGAAAATATAGCACACATGCCCTTTCTATTCACGAGTTTAGCGCAAATGGGTATATAAATATGATTGAAATTGTAATTTTTTAGCATGAAGATACATGAGATTATTCATTTGTTTCCAATAATTGTCATGGGTGCACTCGAATCGGTAAATGTTATACGTGAATACTGTTCCTTTACAGAAAGTTGGTAAAAATAAATAAATGTGTTCATTCCTAATTTGAGTAATTCATTAAAATGCTGTATTTATAAACCAGAAAATCTTCTATATCTTAGTAAATATTCTAATATTCAGGATAAGAATTATAACAATTATTGGAAACAAAAAAAACACTCCTGTAAAGTACAATTTTAGCTCTTTTAATATTTCCACTACGTTTATTCACTTTTTTCCACTGAGAATTCATATTTAATTCACTCGAACAAACAAACAATAAACTGAAATATTTTACTACAAAAGTAAGGTTACCTTCACAGTCTTATAACGCAGATCTTAGAACCAATTTATGTTGCCATACACAAGTTTATCCTGTAAGGCCTTTATAAGAGAAAATTAAAAGTCTCATAGTAGTCCACGTATAAAATTGTTTTATAAAGCAGCTCAATTCAACGCATTGTTTCAACGAAAAGACAATTTTGATTTTCTATACAGGGTTCGCAAAAACTTCAAACACCGGAATTTTGTAAACTTGTAAATTACCTTAATTTTTTATTTTTGAGCAGAATGTTATTTAAAAGTTAATAAGAATACCGTTTGTAAGTGAAATCCGAGATTTGAAATAAATCTTGGATTTTTTAGTTCTTCTAATTTTTCTTTCTTTTCAATTTTTACCTACACTTTGACTGTAGATTCCTATTTTGAGCTTCAACATGCATTAATACCACATTTTGAGTAAACACTAAATGTTTTATTTTTCAAAACAAATGTTTTTGATAACACAAAAAATAATTCTTTGAAACTTTTTGATATACAGGGTGTTTCCTAAAGATTGTTAAAAAATTCGTTGTGTGATTCCTGGGGTATTTTCATGAAAAAAAGTTCCTATAAACATTTGCCGAAAAATGCTTCCTAAGGGAGCTACGCCCCTTTAAATAGGGCACCCCGAAGACGGTTTTTCCTCAATATTTCCGAAACCTTACATACAAAAATCATGAAATTTGGTACATCATACAAACTTTTAATGCTGAATGAGAATTTGAGCTCAGAATTTCAAAATTTTAATCAGGGGCGTACCATACTGGCAGGGTTAAAGGTTAAAAGAATCCAATTTTTTAAATGGTATTTTTTTTTCACATTCTGATTTTATAATATGATATCTGAAGGTTTTTAACGTAAAAAAGGTACTCTTAGTTCATGTCGATAGGGCTAGTAGTTTTAGAGAAAATCGCAATTTTCTACATCGATGCATCGTTTATTTACCCCCTTAAGCACTTAGTGAAGTATCTGATTAATTATTTGAATTTGAAGAATACACAGAGAGTATGTATTTTGTCATTTGATGATTTTTTTGGAAAGCCGTTACTGGCGAAAATCTTTTTCGAAAAACAAAAATAATACAAACTATTTCATTATCTGATACTCATTAATTTATTTATTATCTACAAAAATTGCTGAAAATGATTACCCCCTACTAGAATACACGAATCTAATCTTCTTCTCATAGACTGACGAACCCTTTCACATAAGCCAGGGGTATTTCTTATCGTATTGCACCCTGCAATTATACGATTTCTTAAATCGTCCACATTTTCCACTGGTGTAACGTAAACTAATGCCTTTAAATGGCCTCATAGAAAATAATCCAGAGGGTTTAAGTCTGGAGATCGAGCAGGCCATAAGTGAGGTCCACCCCGACCAATCCAGCGATCTCCATATGTTGCTGTTAACCACTGACGAGCAGCCACACTAAAATGCGGTGGTGCACCGTCGTGCATAAACCACATCGCATGTCGCGTTGCCAATGGTACATCCTCAAGAAAATTGGGTAGGGTTTCTTCCAAGAAATGTCGATAAACCTCGCCGGTGAGTCTTCCTGGTAGGAATACTGGTCCAATCAGCCAGTCACCAATAATTCCAACCCATACGTTTAAAGAAAACTGGTGCTGAAAACGATCTTCACGTATCTCATGCGGATTTTCGTCAGCCCATACATGGTTATTATGAAAATTCATAATTGCATTTATTGAGAAATGCGCTTCATCCGTAAAAAGAATCAACGACAGCAGTTGAGGAATTTGAACCAATAGATGCAAGAGCCATTGACAAAATTCAATGCGTGGACGAAAATCAGTAGGGAGAAGTGCCTGAACCCGTTGTATGTGGTAGGGATACAACAAATTGTCTTTGAGAATTGTCCACACAGTCTTACTACTAATATGCAACGCCTGTGCAATTTTCCTAGTGGAAGTACCTGGATCTTGCTCTACCATGCGTTGAACATTTTCTTCGATTTCGACCGTTCTTGCTGTCACTGGTCTTCCTGCTCCTCCTCTTTGTTTCAATGTACCTGTCTCATGAAGTCGTTGATGGATTCTCTAGAAGATTCTGCTGTCAGGAACATTACGGTTAGGATATCGTTCAATGTACAACCGCCTAGCCTCTAAAGCATTGCCATTAGCAAGTCCATACATGAAATGCATATCAGTCATTTCGGCGTTTGTATAGCGATTCATAATGAAGAATTTTACTAGTAAAAAGAATGCACGTTGAAACTGACTTTGTTAGTTACGTTCTGCAAACGTCATATTAGGTAACGTTAACAACGTAAATAAACGATGCATCGATGTAGAAAATTGCGATTTTCTCTAAAACTACTAGCCCTATCGACATGAACTAGGAGTACCTTTTTTACGTTAAAAACCTTCAGATATCATATTATAAAATCAGAATGTGAAAAAAAATACCATTTAAAAAATTGGATTCTTTTAACCTTTAACCCCGCCAGTATGGTACGCCCCTGATTAAAATTTTGAAATTCTGAGCTCAAATTCTCATTCAGCATTAAAAGTTTGTATGATGTACCAAATTTCATGATTTTTGTATGTAAGGTTTCGGAAATATTGAGGAAAAACCGTCTTCGGGGTGCCCTATTTAAAGGGGCGTAGCTCCCTTAGGAAGCATTTTTCGGCAAATGTTTATAGGAACTTTTTTTCATGAAAATACCCCAGGAATCACACAACGAATTTTTTACCAATCTTTAGGAAACACCCTGTATGTACCCTGTATTAAAGATAAAATCATCAATGCTGTATGTATTTCAGCTTTTGATGCTGTCGAAAAAATAATTAGAATTAGAATTTTGCTTAAAAATAAATATAAAGGTAGTTTTTACTCTTGGAAAAAAATCGGGTTTTTGAAGTTTTTGAGAACCCTGTATAAAAAATCTAAATTTTTTCTTCGTGAATCGTATTCATTTAACAAGCAATTTTTTTTATCAGGAATGAGTTTTTCCCGAAAAATGAAATTTTTTATACATTTGTGCTATTGTAAACCCTATCCGTGGACAGTCTTTTTATTTGACATATACATGTCTCAGTTTTCCCTGGGCTGAACCCAACTTTTCAAAATCAAACACCCTGTATATTATTTCAGAAATGAATCCTAAATTAAAATAAAGGTAACTTTCTATACTCCATCTCCAATAATTTGGGATATAATGGCGATTTTATATTTTTTTTGCAAAAAACGCATTCATTTCAAGTAGTCAGAAAAATGTTGGTCCAGCCAAATGTCAAATATACAGTGAGGCTCAAAAAGTTCCCCCTCCCCTTCCAGCTTTTGAACCGTTTGATATATGCGAACGACATTTTGACACACTATATGTGAGGACGTTCTGCGTTTTTTGACATAGTAGTGACAATATCTGAAAATATCAAAATGACAGCTGGGCGCAATTTTGAATGGGATAATCAAATGAAATTAAACAGGGATCATGTCACACCTTATTCTGTTCATATGACAGCCTGTAATTTTTTTTTCATTTTTGTTACATAATTAATACTCCCCCGCAAAAGTTGACTTCTCTAAACTAAGAGGATATGATGAAGTACAGAAAATATTCAAAATGAGCTATCACTCAATCTTTTTGACGAGGATGAATTTCACAAAAAAAAATTGGGGTGAAAAAAATCCTCGGCAAAAATATCGAGTAATAACTCATTCTGAAGATCTTCTGTGACTAATCATATCCTCTCAGTTTGGAGAAGTAAACTCTTGCGGGAAGTATCAATTGAGTGAGTGGATCAAATCTTGGACATCCTGTAAAATAAAAAAATAAACTAATAAAACTCAGAGTATCTTTATACTTCTTCTATTGAAATCATCACTAGGTAGTTAGCAGAAAAAAGCTATAAGACCGTTATTAAAATAATTTCTTTCAATAAGCTTGCAAAACGATTTATGTTTGGTTTTTATTTTTTTTTCTCGAAAACTACCGAAGCAAATCAAATGACATTTCCAGAAATAACATAGAACACTAAAATCTCACCTGAACATTTAACAATACATGGTTAGTTTGGGTTAGTTTGGGTTAGTTTGGGTTAGTTATACGAGCTATTTATGCCTGACAAACTATTTATGCTATTTATGCCTGACACACTATTGCAGAACAAATTCTTAATAAAAAACAAAACCATTAACAGAAGAACTCCTAAACCGACGCTAATATTTAAAAAAAAATGTTTAATCATATATAGATGAGATAGCGTGGCATTTTTAGTTGCTTCAGGGCCGATCGTAATTCAAGCCAAGCTATTTATTAATCCGGCTTAATTTTTTTAAGGGTGGCTTGTACAGGGTGTCCCAATGATAGAGTAAAGTAGGTTTTATCATATAGGATATGAAAAATATCAATATCAATATACGTCACAGGTTAGGGGTGTAACTAGCACACATTCTGAAAATATTTGAAAACATACAGGGTGCGTCACAAAAGTATGGCACGAAAAAGTATGATTTTTTTAAATAGAACCCCCTGTATATTAATTGATATTTCAATTCTTTTTTTAATTTGGAACAAAAATTGTGATACAACTAATGTTCCTAAATTCAACCGTTATCGAGATATCGCGTTTTAAAAATGGCATTTTTGAAACTTTGACATGTTATAAAACTCAAACTATTCAAGTTAGAGGAAAATGGTTTGCACTTTCCCATCTCAACTTTTCAAGAGCTCTTCTGTCATTTGGATAGAAGGTAACGTCAACTGTCAACTTTTTTCGGCACATTTTGACATTTTTTCACAATAATGGATTTAATCTCCTTGAATAGCTCTTGAAAAGTTAAGATAGGAATGTGCAATCCATTTTTCTCTAACTTGAATAGTTTGAGTTTTATAGCATGTCAAAGTTGCAAAAATGCCATTTTTAAAACGCGATATCTCGATAACGGTTGAATTTAGGAACATTAGTTGTATCACAATTTTTGTTCCAAATTGAAAAAAGAATTGAAATATCAATTAATATACAGGGGATTCCATTTAAAAAAATCATACTTTTTCGTGCCATACTTTTGTGACGCACCCTGTATGTTTCCGAATATTTTCAGAATGTGCGCTATTTACACCCCTAACCTGTGACGCATATTGATATTGATATTTTTCATATCCTATATGATAAAATCTACTTTACTCTATCGTTGGGACACCCTGTATTTAGTTTGTTGCACCGCCCTGATTTTTTGACAGCTTTACTAAGCGGGATAAATGAACTATTTTGTTCAATTTGACATCTTCAACTAATTCACACGAGAAATTTCAATTCGACATTGTATCTTTCAAATGGTGAAGTTTTGTTAGAAAGTAAGCTTTGCTTTGGCTGCTTTAAGCTAAGCTTTCTAAGCGGCGCAAGATATTTTTTTCACAAAGCTTGGCTTAATTGAAAGCCGGGCTTGAATTACGATCGGTGCAATCGGCCCTTAAACATGTAACAAAGAGCAGTCGAATCACAGAAAGCAGAGGATCAGACACATTTGATCAAGCGTGAACTGAATCTTTAGGATTGATGAACATTCATTCCAAATCTCACCAATATAAGTGCTCCACCACAAGGGCGTACCCAGGATCTGAATCAGGGGGGCGAATGTGCGCTATTTACACCCCTAACCTGTGACGCATATTGATATTGATATTTTTCATATCCTATATGATAAAATCTACTTTACTCTATCGTTGGGACACCCTGTATTTAGTTTGTTGCACCGCCCTGATTTTTTGACAGCTTTACTAAGCGGGATAAATGAACTATTTTGTTCAATTTGACATCTTCAACTAATTCACACGAGAAATTTCAATTCGACATTGTATCTTTCAAATGGTGAAGTTTTGTTAGAAAGTAAGCTTTGCTTTGGCTGCTTTAAGCTAAGCTTTATTAGCGGCGCAAGATATTTTTTTCACAAAGCTTGGCTTAATTGAAAGCCGGGCTTGAATTACGATCGGTGCAATCGGCCCTTAAACATGTAACAAAGAGAATCTGTTGAAAAAAACTCTTAAAAATAAGAGAACTAAAAAAATTACGTAAGCGCTGAAGTAGCCCCGATTTACCGGAAACTTGTAACTTCTCATCATATCAATGACAAGATTCATTCAAATAAAGATATTTGCATTTCATAGTATATTATATGATAAGAGTGGGTAAACATGTACAGGAATTCCTCAACTCAATTTAGTAATCTTTTTCACCTCAGCAAATAATCTTGTGTGGTTCTATTCAACGCAATCTATTGTTTAACAAAATTTTAATATGACTGACTAGGAAAATAAATAGTTAAGTTAATTTCGATCCCGCTTGAGCGATGCCGGCCATTTAGATATTGTGTGTAAGTATTGAGTGCTGTACACAGAGTTTTCAGAATCTGGTGTACCGTTAGTAAGTGTTATCTGTGGTATGGTATAGAATTGAATGAATAAAAATCTATTTTTTTTCACGAAATATCTTCGCCCCTGTATGTGATAAAATTAAAATGACTATAAGACAAAAAGCTTTCCTGTGGAAACACTATAAGGTCCTGTCTCATTCAAAATTTCACTTGAAACGAAAACTTTCTTAGTCACGTTGAATATTTTCAAATACTGAGACTCCATGTAAGTATATACTCCATAGGCCAGACCAGTCTCAGGTGATGTTGTTGAATGTCTACGATCACTGAGATAACTACCCATTCTTGTCAATACCATACGTCTCCAACTTCTTATGTGAGACACAGACCAAGGCTATTGAGAGATCACAGCATGTGATATCCACATACTGCCCATCCTCACATGCCATCCTGCAAAGACCTTTGAGATGATAGGGACTAATGAAATAGGTCGGTAATTTTCAATGTCATTTTTTTCGAATGAAAACAACTCTCGATTTTAAGACAGAAAAGAAAAACACTCTTATTCAATGTACAATGACTTTTGGTTAATGGCTCACTTCAGAAAACCCAAAAGTTGCAGATAGGTGATGATACATGGATTTTCTGATGAAGTGTGGTCCATGTAATCATGTATCTTTACCAAAATCTTTACTATTTTTTTGAGCTACCAGAGGCTATACTAACAAAAGAATGTTTAAAATCCTAAGCAGTAAAATTTGTGTTTTCAGCATTTTGATATTGGCTTTTGCCCCCAAGACCATTTATCAGGGTTATTATTAAAATCCCAGTCTTGTTATTCTAAATAAAATATCCGAATTTATTTTGTCATGCACTTATGTATGTATGACACTCTGGTCTGGCCTCGATTTGCCCTATTCTAATCGACAGTCGAACACAAAGAATCAAGGGGGATTCTTTGTGCAGTCGAATCACAGAAAGCAGAGGATCAGACACATTTGATCAAGCGTGAACTGAATCTTTAGGATTGATGAACATTCATTCCAAATCTCACCAATATAAGTGCTCCACCACAAGGGCGTACCCAGGATCTGAATCAGGGGGGCGGTGCTACGGGGGGCGGCTCAAAAAAAGGCACTATGGATTCTACATTTTTCTTTTTATAAGTTTAAACATTCTCCATAAGTATCTCACTTTTTATTGCAGCATCCTAGAAAGTTTTGTTTCATTTATCACCACTTTCGATGGCTTTTTATTTATATTTTCTAAAGTTCTAGGGGGTGCATGCATGGGGATCTCAGTTATCATATGAGAGATACAGGGTCGGTTAAATGGATGCAGAGTTGGGAATTTTATGCTCAACAAAATGCCATTTTGAAATTTGAAAAATTCCGACTACTTCCGAAGATATTCGAAAAAAAAAACCAAATTTCGCAAAAACGTTTTTATCATTTCCTGCGTCTGTTTAAAAAGACATTTTGAAATAGATTTCACTTAGTCATTGCCACTTTTTCTCCTCCACAAGATGGTGGTGTCAAATTCAAATTATAATGGATAGGTGCCCGCAATTATTTTTCTTAGTCATGGTAAGTTTTTTTTCTGACAAGTCAAGATTTTGTACGAATTTCTAGATAACTTTTGAAGTTAGGTATAGCACATGGAACATGAAACGTACTTGGAATTCGATGAAGAGTGAAAAATTAAATTTATGGTCGTTACCTTATTTTTGGTCAACCCTGAATACTTTCATAAATTCAGCATTAAATCAACCGGTGCACGTTTAACTTTTTGCAGGTAGTTGTACCCAAAAATCATTATAGACTGGTGATGCCTGAATGAGGTATTTACCTAGGTAACATGCGATATGTTTCATTTTGATGGCAACGTGAGGAAAAGAACAAGAAAAAATGGCTCTCTCTTTATAAAAAAAAAGTTCCCCAGGTTTGTCGGTAGGAAACATAATATAATCACTATTGTATAAACGGTGTCAACCCGCTCAACCTATCGCACATATCTAAAAATAACCACAACAGCGACATTTTGATTGTAAACTTAGCTGGAGAGAATATTCCATTGACTTTTGTTCAGGTAAAACTATTCCATAATTCCCACTTTTTATATTGTCCAAACTAAAATCAAGATATTTTCAATACTTCTATAGTTAACTCATTTATGTAACTTCGCGATTTAGCTATAAGGTTAGTATACCAGTCGCTCTCCATACTTCATGTTTATATATTCCAAACCATTATAAAGATTAAAGTGAACAGCCTATTTTTCATGTATCTGTTTCAACTTGCATCAAATATTTTTATAGCTGAATTCGAAAGTCCATGAAAAATAGAGAACCCGTATTTTTTCTTTTTGTTGTTAGTCGAAAATTGACGGAGACAAAACGGTTTGAAGTGTGCTAAAATTGTGATGTTATGACGTCATAACATTGTACTACCATGCTCATCATATCTATATATACCGAATTTCAAACTTGAATAACTAATGGCAAAATCATTTTTTGAACGAAACAAAATAATGCGTATCGATTTTTTTGCGATTTTCTCCAGTTTGCAATAAAAAAAAATCGATTTAATTCTTCATGCAAGTTCCCCATTACATACATTTTCAAATGACAATTTTATAAACGTATTCTAACCCCATGTTTGAAAGTCATCAGCAACATTTTTTTCTCAAAATAACCAAAAGTTTACCAAATAAATAAAATAGAAAACGCAAATTCACGAAAATCAAATCACCGGAAACTGGGCGGAGCTAGAACAATCCTCTCTCACTCTCTCTTTCTCATTATAGTCATATACGCCAGACGGAGATAAATAATGTATTCTGTGACGTCAGGGCGGGTCATCGTGGATGTTGATTTGCGCTCTCTAATCAGTGATTACCACATCAATAGAGGTCGAAGTTTGACTTTTTAATAGTTATTTATGGTACTAGTGCGTTTAGTTGAGAATAAGTCACGCGAGAAAGATTTGTACCACGACTGGTATGAATTCTCAAGTGACGTGTGGAACATAACGCACGAGTGCCATACAATGTAGATGTAGATGTTTCAGTGGGTGACTCACGCCAAAACCTGCTTAGGCCTCCTGGGCCCGTTGCAACCCACTATAGATAGAAGTGAGATTATTGAAGGCACGACGCTTTCGCGAAACTCAGCAGATTCATGTGACCAGTTAATAGACCGATCATTGCGCGGAGATCTTTTCTGCTCATATTCAAGAGTTCTTTGGTTGTGCCCGTATCAGGTCCTGTTATCATTGCCTTGGCATGTAGCATGTCAGGGGCATTGTTCCAGCATAGAGTGGCCTTTTCGAGTAGGAGTTTCTTCGCCTCGCCCATTCCGGTTGCTTTAAGGATGCTAATCATTGGTCCGTGTCCTATCGGCCTGTGCGATGAACCAATTTTGGCAAGTCTGTGAGCTTCAATGTTCCCCTGTATACCGCTAAGGCCCGGGACCCAAATTAGCCTCACTCTGTTATTATTTTGAATTATCTTATGCAGAACCTCTTTGCATTCTAGGACTGCTTTGGAGTACTGCCTTTCTCACAACAGCCTTTAATGCTGAAGTGCTATCTGAACAAATGTTGAAAGTTTTGTGATTTGTGCCGCTCTCAAGAATGTTATATGCACATTGTGTTATGGCAAAGATTTCGTCCTGTAGGATCGAAGCGTGAATTCCGAGCGAGGTCATTTTGTTGTCCCTCCCGCTCTTGCAGAATCCTGCTCCTGTGCCTCTCTGATGTTTGGAGCCATCGGTAAACCACCACGACCCTTCCCGTATTTGAACTGGTCTGTTCTGATCCGTGCAATCCTCTCTGGTCTAGGAATAATCAGCTCAGGCGAGCTGCCAGCATAGAACATTGGAGTCATGTAGTCGGAGTGCACAGGGTTACTCCTAGGTATTTGACCGTTTTTCTGTAATCCAGGACTCTTCCTGAGAGGGATATCTCCGGATTGAGTCCTGATTTGTATTTCCTGGTGAAAAACAGGATTTCGATCTTTTCGGGGTTGATCCTAAGTCCTTCAAGGGAGCACCACTGTTCTATAATTCTCAAGGCTCGCATTGTGGGGGCTCTGAGCTCCTGAATGTGGTCACCCGTCGTTAGGATCACCAGATCATCAGCATAGGCCTGTGTATACAATCCCGAAACGTTCAGCTGCTTCAACAGGTTGTCTACCACAAGACTCCAAAGTAGAGGGGATAACACTCCACCCTGGGGACAGCCTCTGGCAGCCATAGTTCTGACATTTTGTCCGTTTAGTATGGCAAATATCATTCTTTGTGATAGCATATTTGATATCCACTGGCACAGTGTTCTTTCTGAGCCCCTTGTCTCTAATGCTCGACAGATTGATTCAAAGGAGGTATTGTAAAATGCGCCTTCAATGTCTACAAAAGCACCCAATGCTAATCTATTTACGTCGAGCGCTCCTTCCACCTTGGTGATAAGGTGATGTGGCGCCGTGTCCGTCGATAGACCTTGACGATAGACATATTGATTGTTATGCATTGGCATGGATAACAGATGCGTTTTCTTGATGTATTTATCAACAATTCTTTCTAGCGTCTTGAGTAAAAAGCTTGATAGACTGATCGGTCCGAAGGATTTGGGGTTGGTGTAGTCTGATTTCCCTGGTTTCGGGATAAATATCACCTTCACTTCCCTCCAGCTAGAGGGAATATAGCCCATGGCTAGGCATGAACGAAAGAGCTTCACCAGGAATGCGGTTATGCGATTTCCAGCCTTTTGCAGCAAGGCCGGAAAAACCCCATCTATCCCTGGAGCTTTGTACGGACAGAAGGACTCGAGAGCCCATTCTACCTCTTCATAGTCGATTATCCTCTTTGCAGTTTCAAAGTCGGGAGCTGAGCGGGCTCTTATCTGATGTGGGGAGTGCAGCGACTTGCCCCGATCCAGAAAAGTGCACTTCCAGTAGCCTGTTAAGCGTCTCCTCCTTGGACAAGGTTAATTTCCCATCCGCTTTAACTAGGCAACCTATTTTGGCTCCAGGGTCCTTTGCTAAGATCTTGCATAGGCGGAGCGTAGACGGAAGGTCGTTCAGCTCTTCGCAAAAGCTTTGCCAGCTATCCCCTATATGCACCGTACAAATCTAATCCGGATGAAGACTTCATCGCGATTATTTTCCATTAGGTGATATGGGAGATAATCGCGATAAAGACTTCATCCGGATTAGATTTCTACGGTGCATATGGAGGTATGTCTCTGCGCTGATCTTATGACCTTCTTGTAGTTTCTCTGGGCTGTCTTGTAGCCATCCTAGCTCCACTGAGGAGCCTGCGAACTTTGCGACGCCGACGGTGAGTCTCCATACAATGTTTTGTCCAACAAATGGAGGAATTAATTTTTTATGAGATAATTATTGAATATAAGTTTGAGTGTCAGAATGACTGGACAGTGACATGTTTACATTTTGGTCAAAATAGGTTATTGTTTGTTTGGTTGCCACGGGCACGTGAAAGGTTGTTTGTTTGTTTGCCATGGAAACGTGAGTTATAATCCATTCCATAACTCACCAGTGACCACTATAGTCCATTCGTTTGAAAGACGAAGTAATAAATCTGTCTTGTACCATTTTGTTGGGTCAATTTTACTGTGCGGCATCGTGACTCGTACTATTGGGTGAGAGTAATTGGCCCGAGTTTAGATGATTTACTACTTCGCCTTTCAAACGAATGGACCAAAGTGTGTTATTCGACACTTTACTGGTCCAAAATGACATCAATAATGACACCTATAACTATTGTTAGATAAATAATAATAATAATATTGATATCACTAACAACTCTGTGTATATGGACTAAATTTCGGTCCTGAGGACAGAAAACCTTTTATTTGTTCACGAATCTTAATATCTGAGACATTTTTAGACGTAATGAATTAAATAATAAATGCATCAGTACTCACTATGATCCTCATATTTTTCATAATTTCCGAAAAATGTGCAAATTGTCCTTTAGGTACTTACTAACAAAGACAATTCCAAGCTCCATATTATCACTATTGAATTCAGAAAAATCCGTAAAATATATTCTGATTAGAATAAATAAAATCTTGAATTCTCAATAATAAAATATGTACATATGCACTACAATGATAAGAAAAGCTAATTTTTCTGGGATCCTTGACTTAAAACAGAAATCTGATCAATTTCAGCCGATTCGTATTTTCAAAGCAATCTACGAGTATTATAAAAGCCGACGACATCCGTATTTGTGAAGATTGATTTTCATAAAAATAAACAGAACAACGATGATCAAAAAGGATGAAGTTCAAAAGGATATGAAAATTGATATAAACGAAAATAAAAAGGACCTTCTCGTATTACCATGGAAGGACGCTATGAAACAGGTAGATCATGACGAGCTACATACTGGTAATAAGTTTTAATGCTACAATATTTTTTTTTTTAGATATTAGCGTGCTGTATAGCGCACACATTAGTAATACAACCAGGAATCAACATGTCATTCAGTGCAGTGCTATTACCTCAACTCAAAGAATCAAATGATATTATTATAGATAAATCACAGGCTTCTTGGATAGGTGAGTGAACAGTCATTGGAGTAATTGGAGAAAGCTATTGTTACATCAAATTCAATATAAATTAATCAGTTCCTTTTCATTTCAGCAAGTATAGTTACCATTTCATTGCCATTGGGAGCACTATGTATAGGGCCACTAATGGATAAATTTGGTAGAAAAAAGCTTTGCATACTTTCTACAATACCATTCCTGATATCATGGGTTCTACATGCGTTTGCTGTCAATGTTTGGTACATCTATGCAGCTAGAATCATTGCTGGATTTGGTGGAGGTAAGTGAATTTGGCCCGATTTGAAAAGGTAGTGTAAGTTCACTACAACAATAATGAATTACTTTTCATATCTGACTGATTTCCAACAACAATGAAGAAATAATGTACCAAGTTATTATTTCTTCCAAACTTTGAATTAAAAATATTATTTCTACATAACAAGAATATTTCTATTCAAAGACGATACTGTTCTTTGATTTTGATAAAATGAACGTTTCTCGAGAAAACTGCGGATCTATTCCAAAAACTACACGTTTTTGAGTCTCATCAACATCATCAAAAAAAAAATATTCATCAAAAAAGGAAAATTGAATTTAAGACGGAATCCAGAAGAATAACTAAAATGTATGTAATTTCGAGTTTGTTTCATACTACTTTTCTCTCATATTTTTGAAAACCGTTTATTTCATCAAAGTTTTCTGGAAATAAGATTTCTGGTTGGATGATGTGTCATTGCCAAACAATTTGTTTCTGGATTCCTGATGATAAAGTTTAGAACGTGTTCCAGCATAATTTTGTGAAGCATCAATTCCTATAATACATAAAGCCAAATTTCTAACATCTATTCTCCTCTTTTGGTCCGAAACCTTTGTAGTACCTATGCATTTTAAAGCAAAAGTTTATATCATGCTACATGGTGATGATGTTTTGATCCTACCTGTACCTATCCGAGAATTGATAATCAACCTGTAACATGTTATTTTTTAAGGATTGACGACAGTGGCTATAGTTTATGTTAGTGAAATAGCTCATCCCAAGTACAGACCAATGCTTTTGTCTTTGAATAGTGTATTTGTCACATTAGGTATTCTTCTAACATGTGTCTTAGGTGAGTAGGTATATTTGTAAGTTGTCAGTAACAACAATAAAACATTTTACAGGATTCTGCTTTGACTGGCGAATGTTATCAAAAATCTTCTTCATTCTGGTTCTTTGCACAACAGTTTTATTATTTTGGATACCTGAGAGTCCTTACTGGCTTGCTGTTTTCAGGGATGATACCCTTGGCAGTGCGAGGTCTCTTAAATGGATATACAGTGATCATTTGGTAGGTTATCATTATATTCTCCTTCATTTCTCACTTTCTGATGATCTCCTATAAGCTCATTACTCGTATACCTAACCAAGTTAAATCACGCCACGCCTCTCTTGGCTATTCTGTCTTTATTGATGACTAAATGGTACACTTCCTCTATCACATCCGACCATGGTTGTGATGCCTGGTATTAACTTAGTAAAATACTCAATTCATCATTGTTCTAGGACGAAACAGTTGTTCATTGCATGTTCCAATCTGCTTCAGACATATTAGGTCAACCCTTCGTATTTTTCTCTATCTCCATGCAGTTTGCAATCATCGACCTGAGTCTAAGTATAGTTGTTTTAGATAGCAGAACAAAAATACCTCAGAGTTCTAGATAGCCGTCGTCAAGTGTCACAGAACAACGAAAGACAATCCGAAAAATCTAGACTTTTGCAGATAAGAAGAAATTTGGATATTTTATACAAAGACCCAATAGTGTGGAAACCTCTTGCCATTCTATTACTTCTATTTTTTTTTCAACAAATATCTGGGGCATACGTCATTATATTCTACGCAGTTGATATATTCAGGGAAATTACTGGATCGAATACATCCATGGATGGGTTTGGGGCTTTGGTGGTTCTTGGTAGTATAAGATTCATAGTTGCCATTGTATCCGCTTTCATTTCCAAAAAAGTTGGAAGAAGAATGTTGATGTTTATATCAGCGATAGGTATGGTTATTACCAGTATTTCTTGTGGACTTTATATGTATCTATATGTAGAAGCAGTACCACCAATTTCATTATTGAGAACTCAGAATGTTGACGATATAGACTCTCATTTATCGGATTACAATAACACAACTCCTTGTTTAGAAGATAACGCAGTGGTTTCGGAAAATGTCACATTTCTTGCAAACACCACGTTATCAATAATGTCAGGTGTATCTAATACCAATTCTTCTATTATTCGGATTGTACTTGAGAACAATAACATAGCAATATATTTAGTTTTAGGCTATGTAGGTTTCAGCTCACTTGGGTATTTGATTATTCCCTGGACGTTAATAGGGGAACTCCTCCCAATCAAAGTAAGAGGAAAACTAGGGGGACTATTAGTATCAGTAGCTTACATCATGATGTTTGTGGTTGTGAAAATATATCCTTTTTTGTTGGACTCGATTTCGATAGGTACTTTATTCATTATGGTGGGTTTGTTAAATATTATAGGACTGATATTTTTGTACATGTGTTTGCCAGAGACCAAAGGTAAGACTTTTGAAGAAATTGCTAAGACTTTTGATCATAAATGATTATAATAGATTATAAATGATGTATGGGTATCTCGGTATCTAGCCTCATCAAAACACATCATATTATTGCATTTTATTGATTGTACAGAAATGATAATTGTCACAATAAATATTACTGTTGACACGACTTGAATTGAATTTTTTTTAATTGTATATATTATTTTCAAGATCTGATCTAAAAAGGATTTCGTAAAAACAGCGGAGATATCCCTCAACAAAAGAAAACTGGCCATCATTAAGAACAATGTAAAAATGGCTTGAGCAAGAATTCAAGAATCGGAGATGAAGCAGCGGCTAACCAAGTTGCGTGCTATTAAACAGCAGGGCCGCTATAAGGTTGTACATTTCATGTTGCTAAAAATGTGAAATCAACTGGTTGATGGTTAATTAATGTTTAAATCAGTTCGCATTATCTTGACGATTGAGCTTGAAAACATCTCAATTGTTAGATTTAAAGCCGCAAAATCTTATACAGGGTTTACCGATAAGACCGGGTCTATTTTGAATTGGAATAAAACAAGCTGTATGGAACGTTTTTACGAAATTCTATTGATATTTGAAAGGCTCATTTATGCCATTTTGTATGTGCATCAAATGTCCGTCGCGCAGAATGTCTGACTTTCAATGACTGCCGCATATACGGATGTTTCTCAAAAAAATGCGGCTCGTCACTAGAGGTAGTTTTTTGGCAAAAATTGGTATTCTCTTCCGATCGCTTTAAAACCGGATGGTCAGTAGACCCATATATCTATGAACTCTATATGGGAACCGTCCCATTTGAACAACGAGCGACGCTTGATGTTAGGATGAAATAGAAGATCCCGCTGTACTGTATAGTTTTGGCTTGGAGGGGACCGTCCCCTCGCGATAGAAAAGGATAGACTTATGCGAAAAATATACAGTACAGCGAGATCTTCTATCTCATCCTGGCATCAAGCGTGTAGAATTGCTTCCCATATAGTTATTTAGATATATGAGTAGACCAACGGCCTTTGGTAATGAACTTTGAAATCCTGAGTCAATTGGATCGTGTACGTATGTAGTCCCGAAGCAAAATTCGCCAAGGGCCTTGGGCCGAATAATTCTTTTGCTCAAAGACGATTAGACTCACTCGGATTTTCCTGCACACCTTCATGGAGAGCAGCGATGTCCCCGGCCGATAGAGCGTTTTTTCAACGTTTTGGTATTGACTATGATTGTTTATACCTACCCACTATCGACCATTACCTACATGAGCAAAGTCGGACAATCCGTCAACCATCGAGAGCTTCTCGAAAAAGAAGTATGAGTTGTTCAACCCAGTATTGAAAATCATTATAAAGATGTGAAGCCCTAAACATCTGAAGACCTTCTGGAATAATAATAGCTGTCGAATGTTTTAAAAAAGTACCACAATAGTCTCCACATGTACTAACCCAAACTGCAGTTTGTCTGTCCGTTGCCTATTGCCATTCTAACCTTCATTCGATCGGTAGATAGACTGCATGGAGTTTTTGATTGAACATTTTCTAAAACAATAGAAGACAGTCTTCGCCTTCTCCCACTTGGGCGCAAATCAAATCTAACACAAGAATCTATTCATTCATCAGACCAAATCTTGGCACAAAATTGTTAGTATAGGGAACCTTTTCACTTTAGACACCGAACGTACCGAATAACAAATTACCGTACAACACGCCCTTCGTTCCTATTGATTAGTTTTAGAACACGATGGCGGTGGAATATGGATCACCCGAATCCTTTGGGCTAGCGATAAAGAGAATAAGGACAACAACTTCAACAGCTGACGGTTACGGTGCACATATTCTCATACCTTGGAGATCATGCGTTAAGGGTATAGACCATTGAGTTTTATAAGGCTTTAAAGTCAATGGTATAGACACACAAAAGACTTGCTAGTACCGTCTGATGACAACATAAAACTGATAGATTCCGGGAGCGAAACCAGATATTTATCTTTCATCGTTCACTCTTTCCACTATATTTCTTATTTTCTATCTTCTTTACCAGTCAATTTCTCTCTCGTTCCGTCATTTCTCCATTCTACTTTATGATTTTAAACATACGTACCTAATGGTTGTTCGTACGGTTGATACCAATATGATCACCACAAGAGTTTTTTTACAATAAAGTATTCTCACAAGCATTTATGAGAAATCTTATAAATGAACAACTCCAACATTCGTAACATCTACAAAGAGTGCAGCGATGACGATGCAGCAAAAATTTCATCAGAGGAGCGTTTACTTGCCGATGAAGTGTTTTTCACAAACGAAGCAGGATTCACGGTTTTCCTCGGGATGCCTCTGGTACTGGACTGCACAATTTCAATCTGATAAGTGTTGCCAGCATTGCCTAAGAACATTCAACTGACGAGACGCGACAAAACCTGTCGGTTCCTTTGATGATTAGAGGACCATTTTTAATGACCTTGGCGGGCCTTATCTGACAAAAATAGGGAGGATTTCTGTCAGGATAAATAAAAATCGATAGTGCGCGATGTTGATGAACTAAAATGAGCTTACCGCTTTTGGACGCTTACAATGAGCAACTCCAAAAAACAATTTACAAGAGAATGTTCAAAGACTTTCAACGAAGCTAATTTCAACAAACAAAAACAGGAAAAAAACTAGAAGATATAGTGATCAGTTTTGCCGCGTTTTAATTTTACATTTATCCTATTCAAGCTCGCACATGTGTAACCGAAAACGGTTCATGGTGCGAAAGGATTCAAGATTAGTATCGCTGCTTAAAATGTGAACTCTCATTATTATTTGGACAAAAAATTTTAGAAATAGACAAGGTAAATTTTTGCATCCTCAAACCCTGCACCCCTGAAGCATTCCCAGATCCTTACGTTTAAAAGATACTTTTATGGCCGATTGCACCAACCAATTTTGAGGATACTTAACGCTAAGGAACCCTTTACTTGACAGTTTTGCATTCAAAATTGTCAAGTTAAGGGTACCTTAGCGTTAAGTTTCCTCAAAATAGGTTGGTGCAATCGGCCATTATTCTATTCTTATTCTCAAGCAAAAAAACTCATCCTGAATTTTTTCCAATTATTGATACAACACCCTGATCATAATACAGGGTAAATTTGAAATAAGTGGGTGTTAAAGCATAGGACGATTTCGATTTTTTGTCTGTAGATGCGAAACACCTCAAGCGATTCTTTTCAAACTTT
Organism: Orchestes rusci; assembly: GCA_958502075.1. Classification (NCBI taxonomy): domain Eukaryota; kingdom Metazoa; phylum Arthropoda; class Insecta; order Coleoptera; family Curculionidae; genus Orchestes; species Orchestes rusci. The sequence goes on from OY293304.1 coordinate 54,817,524, forward strand.
TAGGAAGTGTATCCGGGGTTCTTGGGCATCTTTTATGGAAATTCGTTCGACTTCAACTTTTCCAGGAGAGCCTCTAATTTTATTTTTTGAAGAAAAAAGTTGTACGCCTCGAGTTTTCAACAAATGCGCAAAGTGCTGCATTTTCTTGCTCAAAACAGAACAAAACTCTGAAAATTTTATCAAAATCACTTTGGACGTTTCAAATCTACGGACAAAAAATCAAAATAATTACTAAATTACTATAATTATTTTCTTAACGAAACATTTACGTTCACAATACAATATGCGTTATTTCACAAACATCCTTCTATACATATACCCCCATTCACTTTGTGAAAATGCGCACTTATTCCACACTCCCCCTGTATAATATCAGTTTTAAAAAAACATCGATGCTTGGTATTTTGAAAATTCATAAGATCCAAATGTCATATGCCGTGAAGTTTATAAATGTTTTGAACTGTTAGGTACTGTAAATGGGCAGTTTTCGCGAGACACTCCGAGTGCATGCGGGAGTGAAAATGGAAGCGCTCGCCCAGCCTCGCTCTGAAGTCTCGCCCTCGCACTGTCTCCGTTCCGTGTCGGGATGTATTTAAGCCCGAGTCAAAGGACCTCGCGGTTTTTGCGGGCGGCTACCCCTTTACATTTTCGGTATCTCGACTCGCCTCGTCCAGCTCGTTTTGTGTACACTTCACTGTTTCAGGTGTTTGGTTTTTCAGTGTTCTTTTGAAGTTCGACTTGAATAGTTATTTATTTTGTAGAACTGTGTTGTGAATCGTGTTTCAAGTTTATTGAATTATGTCGTGGAATAACGAAAAAAAAAATGTCTTGGTTATTTGACCCCAGTCATAAATTACAGAGGCAATTTTCATGCAACGCTCCATTACACGTGAAAAAATTCTTGACTCACAAATATTTGATCAAATTACTTACCTCTGCCAGTCTCGGCTCAACCTCTCGGCGAGGCCGAGTCACCGATAGTGTAAATGGCCAGATTCGGATTCGTTGTCGCAGAAGTCCTTGGCGACTTGGCGAGAGCTCGGATACAATTCTAAAAATTCTAAAATCACAAGGCACGGCATGCTGTGTTGCCAAGTCATCAACTCGTTTTGTCGTTTTTCTGAAAGACTGTCGATACAAAAATGGCAACGTTGCAAATAAATTGTATTTCGCCAAGGATACGAGGCATTATATCCATACCCGAACGCCTAGTGGTATTAGGTACGGGGCGGAAAACCAAGAGCAGCGTGTTAAATGGAAACAAAAATATATATTTTTACAAGATCCCAATCACCTTCAATGATTCGTTATCGGTTGAAAATTCTCTTATGGCGAATAATATGAAACCAAATAGCATGAAGCTGCTACTGCGACTATCGATAGGATTTATGGTCCTGAATATCTCAAAGACTCAACAATAAAAAAATAAATTGAAAAAATACCTTTATTCGCCCTAAATCACTGGAGTGAACTCGTATTTCATATCTGAAAAAAAAAGTTTTACTTCTGGGCAGTTTGAACCATATACAGGGAGGCCACACTAAAGTGTCCCCACCCCTGTAAATTTTTTGTTTATCAACCGATTTTCATTTTTTGTTTGTTTGATGGGTCTCGACAAACAATTTTTGAGCATATTATGCCGAAATGGTTCCAAGGGCGTACTTATGAGTAATTGTGAGGGTTCAATAAAAGGGGTTAAATATCAGAAAATGATATTAGGGCATTTTTTAAAAAGAAAATGACAATGGAATCTTAATCTGCATCACCAAAGACCCCTTTGTACAAATTTTCGACCGTCTGATCTACGAGGTACCCGAATAAAATTGACCTAAGTTAAATTGTCGCCCACCCTGTATCGTATCAGGTATCGATGATTTCTTGTTTAAAACACTCATTCAGAAATCTTATCAACATTTTTATTGTGAATTGAAACGTACAGGAAGATACCCGAATAAAATCGATCCAAGTTTAATTGTCGCCTACCCTGTATTAGGTATCGATGATTTTTTGTTTAAAACACTCATTCAGGGATCCTATCAACATCTTTATTGTAAATTAAAACGTACAGGAAGACTCAATAAGCACTATAAGCTGTGTAAGTATTGAATTAACAAATTAACAAAAAAAAACCCCGAAAAAAACCAACACAGTAACAATTTTTTTTTAAATGTGTTCAGGGGAGTTTTTGGCCATGTTGATTGAGATTCCTTTGTCAATTTTTTTAAAAAAGCCCTTAGTATCATTTACTGAAATTTAACCCCCTTTGAACCTTCACCATTACCCATAAGTGCGCCCCTGGAACAAATTTAGCATATTATGCACAAAAAGTGTTTGTCGAGACCTACCCAAACAAAAAAAAATTAAAATGGGTTAATGAACAAAAATTTCACAGGGGCGGGGACACGGGACACTTTAGGGTGGACACCCTTTAGGTACCTATTTATTTTAAGCAACAAAAAGTATATATAGTGACCGGCTAAAATATGGAACAAATTCATTTTATACTCAAGGATTTGATTTTTTGATGGACTCATCGACTTTTATTTTTAGATGGGGTTATTTTCATTTCATATATTCATGTTTACAGGGTGCATCAAAGATAAGTTGAGACTATCAAATTCATTTTTTCAATTGAAAACACCAATTTTTTTATATCATTCTTGAATTCTCTGGAATATTTCATATAATACATCTGGGCCCATACTTATATCCAACCGTTTGCGAGAAAATGGCCTTAAAAATCACATTGTTCTTATTATTTAAAAAACAGATTGATATAATTATTTATTGGACATTGGTCCAATCAGCAACGCAAATAAGTGTTGCCTATTTTTCATTGACTTTTATAGAACTCAATGCTATTTTTATATCCACCGTCAAGAGGCAGCAATATTGTAACGAATTTCGCTATAGAAATCTCTTGTCATGTTTTAATTAATTTATTTAAAGTCACTAACACAACCACAAATATTTATGTTCACAATCGCAGCGTATATTTATGTTGTGACGATTATAATTCGCGGCTAATCGATAACTAACTCTACTTCAAATGGCGGACCTCATTATATACCCTTTTCGCTGAAACTTCCCGAATAACGCCGCATTGTATAGAACTCTGTAGAATATAGTAGAGGTCTGCTCCGCCCTCTGGTTTCGCTAGAATATACCAGAAGGTACAAATCGATTCTACACAATGTGGTCCTGGCGGATTCACCAACACCGCTGAACGCATGTTTCGTCACATTGCCCCCATCTCAAGGCATTTCGTCCCGAATTGCCTTCATGTCGGTATCGGCAACTGTCCCCAAACCGGCAGCCTGATGTCCTATGGAAGTAGCAGTCCACTGTCCTCTGGTTCTCCGGGAAGGATAGCAGCACACCTGGATGTCAATACCGCGTTCTTTGAAGATCACCTCCAGCATGCCCCTTATTACTACTCTCCAGTCCTGTTGGTCGTTCGTCATCTTCGGAATTGCCAGATGGGTCAAGTCCTGTGACAGCATTGAGCTTCTCAGCTGATGAAGTGCCCTCCAAACATCACTATAGCTGGTACGATGTGGTGGTAGCTTCTTTGTCACCAGGTAAAACAGGTATCGTGTCCCTGTCGTGGCTTGAAGCGTCTTCCCAACCTCTGGCCTTTGTCGTCGCAGATGGTCCATTTGCCCGAATTTTCCCTTGAATGCAGCAGCAAGCGTACTTCGCCGGTGCGTTGAACAAATCCAGCTGCTGTTCTCGAACGACGCAATTCAGGACTTTCTGGCCGTTGGAATATGTGGACATTAAGGTTTTCAGGGACATGTCCACCTCGGGTGACTTGATTTGCCTCACGTTAGCTTCCTGATGGTCTCCAGCATACGGGGCCAAACGGTTGAAATGAACAACCCTCGGCCTCCCTCGTGGCGGTTTCTTTGGCCAAAAGACGACGTTGTTGATTTGGTCAAGAATCTCATACGGGCCCTCCCAAGAACTTTGCAGTTTTGGGGAGAAGCCCCGTCGCCTCTGTGGGTTGTGAAGCCAAACCAAATCCCCAACCTGGAACCCTCCTTCTTCGGCTTTCACGTCGTATGCCTTCTTCATCTTGTCGCTAGCACTTTGGATGTTTAGTCGGACTCGGATATCGTCCATCTTTTGACGAAGATCAGTTACGTAGTCTTCCCCAGCGACATCTTCACCAGGTGGACAGCCAAACTTCAAGTCGCAGGGCAGCCGGAGTTCACGACCCATGATGATCTTGGCAGGTGTTTCGCCCGTCGATTCATGAACTGCTGACCTGTACGCTATGAGAAACAGGTGGAGATGTTGATCTCAATCTCGTTCATGGCCAGAGACAACTTTGGCCAAGTGTCCATTGATGGTTCGGTTCATTCGCTACACCATGCCATCCGATTGTGGGTGCAACGCCGTTGTCCTTGTCTTCTTGATCTTCAGGACATCGCAGACGTTCTGGAATAGCGTCGATTCGAAGTTCCTGCCCTGGTCCGAATGCAGCTCCAACGGGACACCGAAACGGTAAAACCATTTCCTGATCAAGACATCGGCAACGGTATCCGCCTCCTGGTTTGGCAAGGCATACGCTTCAGCCCACTTGCTGAAGTAATCCATGGCGACCAAAATGTATTTATTTCCTTTGTCCGATTCAGGGAACGGTCCAGCCACGTCGATTGCGATCCTTTCAAAGGGGCTTCCCACGTTGTATTGACGCATAGGAGCTTTTGGCCGTTTCTGGGGTCCGTTACTTGCCGCACATACGGCACATTTTCTGCACCATTCCTTCACATCGGCTTGACAATTGAACCGGTAGAACCGCTCTCGCAGTTTTCCCTGCGTTTTCGTGACTCCTAGATGCCCACCCGTGACGCCATCGTGGATTTCCCTCATCACTTCTGTCGGTCGGCTTCGGGGAACCACTATCTGCTTCCGATCTTCTGTGCCATTCAGATTCTTCACCACTCTCTTCAGGACGCAATCGTTGAGAACCATAGAGTTTCACTGAGTCCAGTAGGACTTCACGTTGGAGGAGAATCGCGCGACATCTTGCCAAGTTGGTCGTTGGCCTGCCTGTTTCCATCTGATGATCATCTTCAGATCTGAATCCTTTTCCTGGTCCTCACGAAGTGACCTGGTCTGCCACCACAGTTGGGGCTGGATCCAGCTTGATGTTCCGTGTCAAAGTTGAACTCTTGAAGTCTCTCAATCCAACGAGCAACTTGACCCTCCGGATTCTTGAACTGTAGGAGCCATTTGAGCGCGGCGTGGTCGGTTCTCAGCAGAAACTTTCTCCCGTAGAGGTACTTGTAGAAGTGCTCTACCCCTTTGACTACTGCCAGTAGTTCCCTTCTCGTGACGCAGTAGTTCCGTTCCGGCTTCGACAAGGTTTTGCTGAAATAGCCGATCACCCTTTCATGTCCCTGCTGGATCTGGGACAGCACTGCACCAAGTCCTACATTGCTGGCATCTGTATCCAGGATGAAGTTACCCTCAGGTAGTGGGTAGCCTTGGATGGGCGCGCTGGCAAGTGACCTTATATAGGCGTGTCAAAGGCCTCCTGACAATCTTCGTCCCAGTGGAAGCGTCTCTGTGCCTCTCTGAGCCTGTGAAGAGGCCGGGCGATGTTCGCAAATCCCTGGACATAACGCCGGTAGTACGTGCACAGACCCAGGAAACTTCTTAGCTCGTGGAGGTTCTTTGGTACTGGCCACTCCTTAACTGCGTCCACCTTTTGCTGGTCAACGGCTACTCCCTCAGCCGACACGATATGACCCAGGTATTGTACTTCCCTCCGGAACAGTTGGCATTTCTTTGGAATACCTTCTCCAAGTTCTTCAGATGGTCTTCAAATGATTTGCCAACCACAATTATGTCAACCAGGTACCCGAGACATGTTGACCAGGATGGTCCTTTGAGCACAGTCTCCATCAGCCGCTCAAACGTAGCAGGTGCGTTGCATAACCCAAATGGCATAACAGTGAACTGCCACAGCCCAGCTCCAACGCTGAAAGCAGTCTTCTCTCGATCTTCGGGGGCCATTTCTACCTGCCAATATCCGCTTTTCAGGTCCAGGGTTGAGAAGATCTTCGATCCGGCCAAGGTGTCCAGAGTGTCGTCGATCCGTGGTAGCGGGTAGCTGACTTTCTTCGTTACGTTGTTCAGCTGACGATAGTCCACACAGAATCGAGTTGAACCGTCCTTCTTTTCAACTAGAACAACTGGCGATGACCACGGACTACTAGAAGGCTCGATGACACCGCCCTTCTCCATGTCCCGAATTATATGGCCGCCTCCTCCTTCTTGGCCAAAGGTAGTCTTCTAACTGTTTGTCGGATCGGTCGTGCTCCCTCTGTGTTGATGGTGTGCCGCACCACGTTCGTTCAGCTTTTTTCCCCAGTCCCGTTGTCGAAGATGTCGCCGTACTTTCTTATCAGGTCTCTCAATCATTGTTTTTGTCTCTTATCCAGGTGTTTTGAAGAGGTGACAACTAACTTCTCCATCTCTCCGATGCACTCAGTGATAGTCTTCTCAGTCTCACATAGCTGTCGCACCACGGAGGAAATTGACGAGCAGAGTCCCAACGGCGTTCCTTTCGCCAAGCTCACTGAGTGATAGTTGACGTTCATCACTCTGACAGGCACAGTCCTCTTCACTTGTACCAAGCTCTTTCCACAAGCAATTCCTCGGCCTATTTCGGAGTCGTGTAGTCTTGGCTCAAACATAACGGTGCTTCCTTCTTTGACTTGTCCATCCAGACGACCCCACAGGATCATCTCACTCCTCTCTGGAATCGAAGCATCCCCAGCTAGCAGTACACGAACCATCTCCTCCTCCTTCCTATGTAGAATCACCTCTTCGTTGTTGACTCTCAAGGTGCCATGCCTGAAATCCAATTGGAAGCCTTGGGAGTTCATGATGTCCATCCCGATGATGATTTCTTCTTCAATGTCAGCAACCAGCATTTGATGTTCGAAGCTGGTGCTTCACAGAGTCACTGTCGCTTCCACTACACCATGCATTCTTGCCATGTCTCCTGTTGCAGTTCGTAGTCGCCACTTAGATGGTCTTATCATTGTCGGTGTTGTGACAATATCGGGCTTGATGATCGTCTTCGTCGCACCTGTATCCAGCAGAATGGTGCGATGTTCTCCATCGATCAAGCCATCTACAAACACGCTGTTCTGTCTGGGTCCTAAAGAGGCGACTATGGCGGTTTTCCTTGGGGCATACTGGTTACAGGTCGACGATTGCCCCTTCGCATCGACCCTCGCTAGTTTTCCGACGTCGAAGAAGGTGCCCGTATCTCCTTCTTGCATCGGCTACGAATGCCAAGCTCCCCACAATTCCAGCATCGTAGCTCCCTTCACTTGGACGCCTCCATTTTCTTGACGACTCTCCTCACATTTGCGTCGAAAGAGTCTTCCTCTGCGAGATCTTGTTCCTCCATCCTTCGCACGCACGCGCTCAGAAGCTTGACGGATTGCGTTCACAATCGCAGCGTATATTTATGTTGTAACGATTATAATTCGCGGCTAATCGATAACTAACTCTACTTCAAATGGCGGACCTCATTATATACCCTTTTCGCTGAAACTTCCCGAATAACGCCGCATTACATAGAACTCTGTAGAATATAGTAGAAGTCTGCTCCGCCCTCTGGTTTCGCTAGAATGTACCAGAAGGTACAAATCGATTCTACACAATGTGGCCCTGGCGCATTCACCAACACCGATGAACGCATGTTTCGTCACAATATTATAAACAACAGCCATTATGTTCTTTATAGTTGGTGTTGGTAACCACTTATTTACATTGCTGAATGAACATTTAATTAAATTTTTAACCAGTAAAAATATTAATCAGTTTGATATTATGGATTTAAAATGCCATTTTCTCAAAACGGTTGGATGTATGGGGTATGTTGCATGAAATATATTCAGAATTTCACGCAGAATTCAAAGATGAAATAAAAAATACATATTTCCATTTGAAACAAAGAAGTTGATGGTCGTATCCTCAGTTGTTTATTATTAATCTGATGTCGTAACTTTTTCTTGTGTACACATGATACTAAAACAAACAAGATAAGCTCACGCGCAGGTTACGCTGACGTCAATAGGAGACCCAGGTAGGTGAAGTTAGGCGATGCGATGTTACAACGTGAACATGATCAACGTGAAGTTGTTTTTTGTTTTCATCGTGACGTCTCAAATTCAAATAATCAAGTCATGATACTAAAACAAAACATAGTGTCATGTAATCAAGTTGAATATTTTCAGAAGTGTTGTGTCTTTAAAAATATTGATTGATTTTTTGTACTTTTAATGGTTCTCTGTGCAGTGTTATTTTGTGATCACAATACTAAAATCACTAGAAGTCATGTGAGGGAGGGCTACCGATTCTTTCGGTTTCCAACGGCCGAAGATATTCGCAATTCATGGGTGCGAAAGTGTTATAGAAAGAATTAAGAAAGAGTTAAGTGAGGTGGCAAAAAAACTTTTCTTGAGGTGTAAGATGTTTTTCAAAATTAGAGTTCTCAATAGCACTTCCAGAGTAACCTTCAATATGAGAAAGCGTAAGATTTCAAAAATTGTGAAATAGGTATACGATTTCTGTTTCTAGTTTATAGATAGTTTGGGTCTATTGTATTATTATATGTATATGACTTTCTGAATTATTATTGTAAATGTTTTGTCCTGAGTAAAATTATTATTTTCAAAATTTAAAAGTTGTTTTTATTATTTCAGGCAAATGCTTTTTTTTATTGTCCATACACATTACCCCATACTTTAAATAAAAACACACACGCTCAAAATATTGGTGTTTTATGCACAAAGCACAAACGGCTCACTGGTTCACTCACTTTGAAAGAACGGATACCAAAATGTATTAGATAAAAGTGTATTCACTATCAAAACCGCAAACGCTTAGTTCATAATAGGTATACATTCAGGTACATCATTTTCTCGGATTAGAATCAAACATGTTCAAAAGGCAGAAAAGGCTATGCCAGAACGATAAACAATAAGTTATAACATCAAATCCTCAAAATCACGAAAACAAACGCTAATTCTTCTTTTTCTTTCCATGAGCTGGCGACGGCTACTATGGGTTCTGACGGCTGCTCAACGTCAAAAATGCTGCACGCTGATTGGTTACGGATTGACAGAAATTACCGTATGTGCATGCTATTTTATCAGGTCTGTTTGTTATGCTCCACTAGTGCACACTTTTTTACACTGCAACACTCAGTGTGGCTTTGTTTGTGAAATGTTTGTCTGTTTTTTAGGATAGAATATCTTTGTACGTTTAGTAATGATATTATATCCTAAAAAACAGACAAATATTTCACAAACAAAGCCACACTGAGTGTTGCAGTGTAAAAAAGTGTGTACTAGTGGAGCATAACAAACACACCTATCAATGCAACGTATGTCCTACATTAGTTCAGCTATGTTGGTCTCCCCATGACGTAATGCGCGCATGTGTTCGAAATTCGTCCGGCAATTGATCATACCTTTTTTGTTTTAGTATCATATGCTTGTGTACCTACATCAATCATTTGTCAGTAAAAAAACCGCATCCACAAATAAAAATCGACGTGTCCCAGCGTCTTCCAAAAAATCAAAACCTTGAATTGAAAAGGAATGAATCTGTTCCATATTTTAGTCGGTCACTATATACTTTTACTACCTACCTATAGCTGCAAAAAATATTATTGCACCTAATGCCAGAATAACAAAAAACCATTTTGTAAATAATAATTGACGATACTGTTTCGAGTATATTCCTTGTAGGTATATACTACATTTTGGAAAAATAAACTGGGTGGGAATGAAATTTGTCAATGGTTTTATCAAACTTTTGATTATTTATTGGTTCCACTTGAAATGGACAATTTGCACATTTTTTGGAAATATGAAAAATATAAGTAGTAAGTACTGATGCCATTAATGTTTAAAAAATCAACCTACGACCTCAATTAATGTAGTAATTACCGATTAAGGAGCGCCAATCAACATCCAACTACGTCACAGAATACATATATCTTTCTCCGTCTGGCGTATTGGCTGTAATAGCTCTTTCTCTCGAGAGAGCTAGGGTAGTTTTCAGCTCTACACCGTTTTCGATCATGCAGTGAAATTTGCGTTTTCTTTTTTTATTTATTTAGTATATTTTTGGGTATTTCGAAAAAAAAAAATTCGCTGATGATTTCAATTCATATTGTCTATAAAAATCAAGTCATTTGAAAATGTATGCAAATTGTCCATCATGATACCCAACAATATCATGATTTCTGTGAATTCTCTTCTCATTCTGTGCAACATTTTTTTACAAGAACAAAGTTTTCTACACTTTTTATTTGCTAATTATTATTGTAGCATATTAGGTATTAAGCCAACCAAACAATGAATATATTCAATTTTTAAGCTAAGTTGGCCGGACTAGTATCATCAACATAACTTCTCATTTTGACTGACAACCATGATACTACGACGTAGTAGTATCATGACTGACAACTGAGTATGCAATGCAACGTATTGTTAGTTGCCTAGTAGCAAAGTAAAATTTTTATGAGTTGTTGCTTTCTGCTTTGCTTGCCATTTATCTGAATAGCCTCAAAATTGTATGATTCTAGAAGGAGTTCTCTATTTTATTCATAAAAAAAAAAATGGAATCGATTTAGGGTAAACCAGTTAGTCAATTTTAACTTTAACCTCAACTTTTCGGCAAACTCACCAAATCCGAATCGATCTGTCAAAAAATGTGTTTTTAGTTGCGTGTCAGCTGAAAAATTGTGCAATTTTTGATCATATTATTATTCATATTATAAATACCTACCGCTTCATTCAATTATTTGCATTTTACTGTAAATACTCATCAGAACGGTGAGTAACACGTATTTTTAAGAGTATTCCTACATGTTTAAGATTCGGGAAGTTTCTCTTATACATTTTATACCAGTTTATCCCTAATATCCGACAATAATCAACAATGTTGAACTCTACTTTGTTATTGTTAATAAGCCTACCTACAGTTCCTAGTTATCGCAGGAATGATATTTTTTGTGCCTACTACTATGTCAACAGCTACTAGAATACGTAATATAATCAGTCATTACCCAGTTACCTATCTAGTTCATTTTACAAACCTAGGTAGGTACATTAAAAAAATCAATTTTATTATTTTGAAGTAGGCACTAGGTAAGTACTAGGTATACAAAAGGCACGTTCGAGTTAACGCTCAGCACGAAGATTGTGTATTTGAACGTGTGCAATTTTTCATGCTCGGGGTGTTTAGAGCGTAAACCATAGAGAAAATAATAAATTTATTTTATCTATGGCGTAAACTCGAACCCACCCAAAGTAGTAGGTATACGATAACGAAATTGGGTCGAGATGACTTTACCGAGGACTTTACGGACAGTGGATTTTTAGAAAAACAAAAGCGTCACCCTCAAATATACGTCTAAATAAGTACATTAAAGAAAAAAAATTGCGGTAAACACACAATTTGAGTCAAAAAATAAAATTTAATTCCCATGAAAATCAAGATTTTAATTGCAACGTTGCCGGATATTCATCTACCATATAGAGAGTGATGTCGCTAACGTGACATCAAATTTTTTTACCAAACACAAACTAACCCAAACTAACCAAAACTAACCCATAATTGAATATCATCATCATCTTCTCTGGATGCGAAAATTTTATTCTTAACCAACTACACGAGTCCCACCGCTCAAGGAGTCCTGGAGAGTTACGCTTGCGCACTGTGAATTTGTGATTCGTTTTTATTCCTAAACTCGAGTTTGCACTGTTTGAACTTTTGATGTTTTGAGCTTTCTGTCTGCTGTCGAGTTATACCTTCTATAAATGCAAAACAGTGTGTTAATTTGAGGCTGGTGTTTATATAGCCGCAGCCTCTCAAATATTTTAATAATAATTAAGTGTGTGGTGTTCGTGTTAGCTATTTCAGTTACTAATCATTTGTTGAATTAATAATAAAAGATACCGCATTCTTATATTAAGGTTCAGACGTTGCCCCTATAGCGACACGTTTCATACCATTTACCACAATTGTAAGATGACAGTGCTTTTTGCTTACCCTATGCTTACCTAATATGATTTTCGAATTCAAAGTTGAAGTGTGAAACGGAAAATGATAACATTTCATAAAACGGTGTTTCCCTGTGATACTTCCATACATAATAATATCGTGTACAGGGTGAGCAACTAAAAATGCGCGAGGTACTCTGTATCTGGACAACTATTCATCGTAGATCGTAGAGGCTTGCGGCAAAGAATTTTATTACTAAAACGGCCAAGAAAAAACCTGAAAAATATTTTCAAGTTTCTGAAATGGCCGCTAGGGGGCGTAACAACCAACACCAATTAGAAAAATATGATTTGTATAGAATGTTTGTTTTGTTATTACTCCAAAGTGGGGAAACATCTCGATTTTTTTTCGCAATATTAATGAAACAGGGTGTTTCATTAATATAATATAATATAATAGGTATAACAGAACCAATATATGAAGAAGCAACATATTTTTAAATTTGACAAAAATTTATTCTCGTTACAAAATCACCAATTAATGCATGGTCGGAAAACGGAAAGATTATTTTTGAAGATTTGTCAGGCGACCCATTTTTGCCAAACAAAAAATATCCAAAATCGACCCAAACTCAAAATCAACCGGGAAAAATAGGTAGGTACGTTCCATTCCATATTCCGTGAAATCGTTTTTTTATGTTTTAAAAATATAATGAGAAACGGACTTTTGTCTATGGGAAGGTTAGTTCATGTTTCTTATAAGCATCGGAACGTGAAAAACTACATAAAATAATAAATATGAAACTAGAATCAAAATGATAATAATAATATAACCGTTTTGTGGATAATCAACCGACTAACTTTGAAAGCTGGTTGAAAGATGAATTAAGAGTTTCAAAATATTACCAAAACAAATTAGCACATTCCATGCAATATTTTATTATGAATATATTGTGAGAGTTGGCATATACTGTCATGTATATATAATTAAAAAACTCAAGAATTAGAATTATTGATTACAACAATTTTTTTTCAAACACATGACAATAATTCTATGATTCCGTTACGCATCATGGCTGGAAAAGATTGATTAGATAAAGATTATAAATCAGTGAAATGAATAAGAGTTCATTGCGAAGACAATAGACACTTTAAGCAAACCCAACATTTTTTTACGTATCCGTATCAGGATCCGTAAACGAATCGACATACGTTAATCATATAAAAACCCGCTTAAGCAGCGATCGGTTCTACGTATACGAAAAGGATTGGTGAAACGTCAAAGTTGTCAAACTACGCGTTTTGTAACCTATATATTGATTTTTGTTTATATTTTTGGTTTGGATGTTTGTGTATTTTTCGTTTATCCGTTTTGAAGAGCTTTTGTTATAAATCTTCGATTAGTTGAGATGCGTTCTCAGATACGGATACGATAAAAGGCCCGCAACGATACGTGCAACGGAACGAATCGGAACCTCCACATCTATTCTGAGCATGCGCAGATTGATGCGGATACGGATCCGTTTGAAATTTGGGACGTGCTTAAAGTGTCTAAATCGACATAAACTTACGACCGTTGCTCGATGAAATGCGAAAACGTAAATGGCGAGGACTCGTTGAGCGGTGGGACTCGTGTAGTTGGTTAAGAATAAAATTTCTGCTCTCTGGATAATCCGAAGAACCACTGGCAACGCTGTATCACCTTGACGAGCTACATCTAACAAACTGTCAAAAGAAACATGTCGTCGAACATAAATCCTGTAAATAGTAAATACATAAGCCTAGTTTATACCGACAACTAGGTCCGCGGACCAAGTACCAAATTCGGACTATATCCGAACCAAATATTTGGTTCGAATGGTGTAAACAGTTGCGGACTAAGCTGGTCCGCTCTTGGTTCGGTACTCGCCAGCAAGTGTACCGAACTAAATTTGGTTCGATCTGGATCAAAATTATGAGGTTATGTTGATTGTTATTATTGTGAATTGTGTTGGTTCTGAGTTTCTAAGGCAATCTGAGCGTACTTACTCATGTTTTTTTTGGTTACGAATTGTGTTGATGAATAATTTCGACTTGTTTTTGACATTTGACGAATTGCGGGCGTACAGATTTAGTTCACGCGTTGCAAGACAGTAGCCTAGTTTACACCGATAACTCGTTTAGTTCGGTCCGATAGGACCAAGTGGGTGGGGATAGTGCGGAAGGACCAATGCTTGCTTCTCGCCCGTCTACACCGTCTTGCAACGCGTGAACTAAATGATTACGCGTCAAATGTCACAAACAAGTCGAAATTATTTATAAAAACAGTTCGTGACCAATCAACACATATGTAAGTACGCTCAGATTGCCTTGAGAAACTGAGAACCAACACAATTCACAAAAATAACAATCAACATAACCTCATAATTTTGATTCAGATCGAACCAGGTTTAGTTCAGTATACCAGCTGGCGAGTACCGAACCAAGAGCGGACCAGCTTAGTCCGCAACTGTTTACACCATTCGAACCAAATATTTGGTTCTGATATAGTTCGAATTTGGTACTTGGTCCGCGGACCAAGTTGTCGGTGTAAACTAGGCTAGTGTAAACGGGCGAGAAGCAATCATTGGTCCTACCGTACTATCTCCACCCACTTGGTCCTATCGGACCGAACTAAACGAGTTATCGATGTAAACTAGGCTATAGATTGAAGCGATATTTTAGCTTACAAATGTGTTCTAACAAATATTGGTGCTTTATTTCGATTGATCCTCACGTCTGGAAGGTAAAATATTGTTAATAAGTTGAGTTCTTAGTGAATCTTTATAGAAAAATTGAAGAAAATACTGTCTCTAAAGTCATCTGTAGCCACGAAATTTTCTACAATAGGTCTGTTCGTTTGTGATTGTTCGATTGTTCTCACAAACACACAAACCAGTGCCAGTAGTCAGCGTTTCACTGATTGGTCATTGTCAGTCAGAAATAGTTGCAAACTGTAAAAGCTGATTGGCCCTGACTGGTATGTGTTTCTTCTACGAACAAACCTTATATCAGCTGATGCTGATACGAGCATTTATGTGCCTGCCTATACCCATATACCTAAATAGGTATATGCCTATACCACAGATTACAGATACCTTATTAGAAAAAGATAGATGATACATGTAACAGTTGACAGAACGGTTTTTTCCTATTGTACTATTATAAGCAATTTTGCCTTTATAGACACTTTTTAGTGTATATTTAGAGTACAAAATCACTTGCGCAGATGAAGAGAACGGTTGTTAAAAATTGAAAAATGTTTGGTTCACATGTCAGTTTTGGCCTCGGTTTTGGCGCATTCACCAAAAAGATTGTTTTTTTTTTTTTTTTTGGATATTTGATTTTGGATGTCGCGAAAGCGTCAACATTGACATGAAATGTTGGTAACATAAGTAATAATATATACATATTACCCAAGCCCAAGTGGTGACAGCCTATAACGATTCTTTACCCTCCCACGGGCCCATACCAAGATCGGTCTTTCCGCTCTCCTATTGGTTGATTCGGGGCGGCACATGATTCAGTTTCAAATTCAAAGCGATTATTGACAGATGTTGCAGTTGTTCATGGCTGTTTCGCGTTTGAGTTTGAAGTTGCTTCTTCAAGAAGGTCTGTGCAAGTGATCAGTGAAAACTTTCAGTCGACGGAGTTTAGTAATGTATTATGTATTGAAGAAAGCCTTCAGAATAAATAAGTGTCAGTGCGTAGCCTTATTTCATAATAATATAATGTGTATCATTCGATTATTTCTAATACAAATGATTATTTAGAGTGAAGAATGCTAGAAATCCATAGACATTTGATCATTTCGTTCTCGATTTGGTTACTTTCTGACCCATATAAAATAATTGGATACCTGCTATAGTATACGTAATTCTGTTCACTTAATCACAATAATAACATACATCTGAACAAAAGTATTGTGAACATGATTCATTGCTAGTACCCGTATTGCTCACTTGATTTAATTCATTTGTCATTGTGAATCAAACTCGGATTTAAATAGGAACATTATACCTATTATTTATTCAATTTAAAATAATTAATATAAGCCAAATTTCTTCCAAAGTAGAAAAAGTGTTGAGAAAAGTACGAACGAAAAAACTTCCAAATCCAAGCTTCATCCCGATATATTGAAGAGCACAGAAGCTGCTACCTGCACCCAAATCAAGTCGATAAAATTTAGTTGATTGTTAATAACAGCAATGTTTTTTCTTATATTCCACCCCCGATTACACATTACACCTAATGTGAAATTAATTGCACTTCAATGTTGAATAAGTAGGATTCAGACAGATATAGCGAAATATTCGCTTAATAGATTTATGCAATCTACGCCTCTATCTGTGAAATAGTAGGAAATCTACTTCCATATTGTGGTATACCTACTTAACCCACCTCAAATAAAATGAGTACAGATCAGTTACATCAAGATACAGCAAACTATGAACCTAGGTAGTCGAAAAAAAGAAAAACCTTTCCGAAAGACAATAATGCAGAATTAATAATCTTGTAATTTTATCAAAAACAAAATAGAAAGTGAGTTTGCTCGAGAATAAATGCATTCTTTTGTGATTATTATTATATTGGCAATCGGCAGTGAGCCAGCTGATCAGCAGTGAAGTATAAATTGATGATTTGACTGATTTGCTGGTTGCCTATAGCACGTGAATGTTTGTAGACGATTCAACCAATAGGAATACCGATTTTGGTATGGGCTCGTGGTAGGGTAAAGAATCGTTATATGCGTTGTGACATGGTTTGAGACGGACTGCCACCATCACCCTTTCAATGTGTGCTTTGACAATATGAAAGCACTTTTCACTCGAATCGATTGAAAAAAAACACAGAATGAATTGAAACATTGTACGTTACACAGACTATTCGTCTGTCGCCTCGTCTATAAAAATCATTCACCGTTTTAGTAACGTAAACCACTATTTACGGCTATGATAAATAGATAGATAGATGATAATCCTTTATTACTTTATTCGTTCTAATAACAAAATAAATAAGTAAAGTCAAAACCATGGACGTTAACATTGGGTTTTATTCAAGGTTTTATTTCATTTTAAAGTTCTATACTTACCTCTAAAAAAAACACCCTTTACATCGCTACTATCTACACAGCCATTTCAGGGGTTAATTAAAGTTACAAAAAAAAATTAAAAATCAAGAACCATCGCAAGATGTGCGCCACTCCACTATTCTATGCTTTTTTCGTCGATCTTTAGACCAAACTTTTCCAGGACAATGGATATTAGAAGAAAAGGAGCTATTGAGTGGTCGTCACGTTCTCCAAATTTGAAACCATTTTTTTATGGAGTCATTGAAAAACTAAAATGTATGCGATCCAGCTAATACCTGTGGAAGACCTGCAACAACGAATAGTTGATGAATTTCGCCAAATCATCCCACAAATGCATATTTTTTGGTAACTCTAGCAAGCCCCTGTAATGACTAGGTAGATATTAGCAGTGTAAAACTTGAGGGTTGTGATCTACATAAAAATACCTTCAAAATAAGGTATCACTCGACTCCTTATGCCATTTCATATTTTGCCCCCCCCGCCTTTCATGGGATGAAAATGCCAAGAAATGGTTCTCCCTTAGAGGGGGTTTTTTTCTTAAATGACTCTGTGCGCCCAAAATTAGCTCAGTTTCCTTTCAAATGGCCACCCTGTATATTACAAAGATTGAAAATCCTTAAAATCAATATCTTATATGAATCATTGGACCGGACTTTAACGCTTTGCGATAGTTTTTTGTGGGGTTCTCATGGAGGTAATTCTATCTCTATGGGGGTTCTATTTAAAATAACAGACATCCGGATTTTTATTTTTGATGGTCCTCTTGGTTTTGCACCACACAAGTATCGAATTCTCTTTTTTGGATTCTGAATAAGCTCAGCATTAGTTGCTTTACAACATCTTCAAAAACTCACACCATATCTCGAGTTGTATTCGATAAGAGAAAAATATGCGTTCTTAGTAATGTTTTTACTCAGTTCCTTAACATGAGCCTGATTCCAAAACAGTTTCTTGCGATCTTAGAGTGGAGCTGTTGATTATGATGATCAAATTTCGATCAAGAATCAATAAGAACACCCAAAAACTTGTTTACTGATGAGTACAGCACCTGAAGTCTTGAAATTGGTTTTGGAAACATTTATAGCCAGTTTATTTGAATCACACCACTGCTTGATAAGTTTCAAGTCATGATTTATAGTTTCTTCCAGCCTTGTGGGATTTTTATCGTTCCAGAGGATGGTTGCATCATCAGCAATAATCGTGAACATGCCGGATATTTCCAGGTCTGCTATGTCGTTGAAAGACAGCAAGAAGAGTACTGGTCCCAGAACAGATGCTGAATACCGAGATTGAATCAGAATCTGCATGTTTGACACTTTGCTGTCTACCGGTCAAATATGATCTGAACCATTGTTTGCTGACACCTCTCACTCCATACCTCTCTAATTTGTCCAGCAGTATTTGATGGCTCATACAGTCAAAAGCCTTTGACAAGTCGCAGAATACTGCTGAAGCCACTTCTCCATCATTCAGCGTGCTATGAAGGTTTTCCAAAAAGTCAAAAATTGCATCCATTGTGTCTTTACCTGTTTGAAATCCGAATTGTACATTTTTTATCACGTTGAAATCTGTAAAAAATATCTTCTATCTTTTCTTGATAAGTTTTTCAATTATCTTTGTTATCGTTGGCAGTAAGGCAATTGGTCTAGTTTCCTGGATCTTCTGTATTACCTCCCTTGAATATTGGCTGTACATTTGCTATTTTAAGACAATCAGGAAATGTACCCTTTGAGAATGAGTCATTTATAGCCTCAACTAAAACCCACAAAGAGGTAACTGGCAGTCTTGATAACAGCCTGAGAGTTATTCCATCCCAGCCTGCAGACCTTTTGTTCCTCACCTCCCCAAAAACCTCAAGCAGCTCAGCAACCTATGTAGGAAGAATAAAGAATCAGCTTGAATTTGATATGTGCCTTATGTACATTGTAGTCTAAGTCCTGAGTCAGCTTATCGGCTAAATTCTTTTCAAGTGAACAGAAGAAATCATTTAGTTTGTCTGCTGTTACTCTGATGTTGCTGGTACCTGTATTGATTTTTCCTTTTTCCCTCGTATTTCATTGACAATATCTCATGAATCTTTCAGCCTATTTTTTGCATTTGCAATCCTGTTGCTGTGGTATGAGCATTTGGCTGATCGTAATATTTTTCTATAAATTGCTCGATACTTTTTGGAATAGTTAATAAAAAATGTGCTATGTAAATAAAACTTCCTAATATAATGGAGTGCTCTCATATGTCTTGAGCACCTTGGAAGACCTGGTGTCATCCATGGTTTTTTTATTTTTTGTTTATTATTTCGAATTGGGCAAGACAAATTGAAAGCGACGCACAGTCTATTATGAAAGTCTTCCAGTAGGTTTTCAGACAACAACACTTTTTCCCAATCCTCAGACTTGCAACGTTCGGTAAAGTTCTCATTTTTTTTTGGAGAAGATCCTACCCTCCATCCTACCCTTTCGTTCCGTTCTAAAGTTTTTTGGTTTCATGAGGTTCACCTTATAAGTAACCGCATGATGGTCAGACAAGCCTGCGTTGATCACGTCACAATTTACACAATTAGCCTCAAGATTTGAGCAAACCTGGTCAATCGTACTTTGACTGTTTGACGTTACCCTAGTAGGCTCTCTGACATGCATCTGTAACTCAACAACCATTTCAGTACTAAAGTGTTTGTATTGGATTCGTCGATATAGTTTATGTTAAAATCACCAGTCAGGACAATTTTAGAGTGTAATGGAATTTTTCAGAGAGCCAGCTCTAATCTGTTGAAAAACTCATACATGTTACCAGAGCGTGGTAAAATTTTCGCACGGGCATACCTCTCCACTTCCGGTTTTGACACGCGCCATTCTCACGCCCACGTACCTTTGACCTTTTTCAGTTTAGCACTAGTACTAAACGAGCATCAGATCACAAAAATAAGCTGGCAAGAAGTGGTTTTAATTTTTTTTTTTTCAAATTACCTTGATGAATGTTTCAGAGAATCAAAGGCTGAACAACTTTTCTTGATCCCAAAAAAAATGTTTTTGAAACCACCCTCGTTGCCGGCGGAATTATGTCCTTTGATGCGCTGTTGCTCATTAAGTGTTAGAGCTGTGAAAAAATGTTATAAGGCTTGTTGGCTAAGTTGTTCAGTTCTTGGTCTTCTATAACTTTAATTCAGGTCATTTTGCTCAAAAAAAATGTCCGGGAAACAATCTCTTCAGCGCAAAATGTACCAGGACTTCAAGTCAGATTTTTTGGTTGGATGACTGCACTCCTGAAAATATCATTCTGTTTGGAATTTTTTTTGCCGACCCCTATAAACCGACGACAACTTTACTGGGCTATAGTTGATGAATCATGATATTCGTTTACTAATAGACTTATAATTAAAACATCAAGCGCTAGTATACATCGTGGAATAATGACAAAGCTATTCTAGAAATAGTAGAAGGGATATAGGCGAGGATATAGGTAGTGTGTAAGTTGCTCAGTTTGAAAGTCCTTCATAGAGTCACTATTAGAATTCTGAAAATAACGAAGTCTCGATTTTCCTTGTGTGCGAGTTTATGACTCTTCTTCTTTTTTTTGGTAATCAATTAGAAACGCTGTAGTCCTAAAGCTTTTTTTCAAAAATGGATATTTTCTTTTTCACCCTTCTTTTTTATAACGGTATCGATTCAAAATAAGATAAAGGTAGAATATTTTTGAGCCTACAAATACGCGACATTTAATAATAATAATAATAATAATCTTTATTAGCATAAATAGCTATACAAAAAACTGTCAGTAAAATAGATAGAATAAAATAAAATAAATAAACATACAGGATACAAAAATATTAATATTAACAAAAGCATAAAATACATCAAGTAACAAAAGAAGACGTAAGGACTGAATAAAATATCGCAAAATACAAGTACATCAAAAAGTGTCTAGTAGATGTGCACGAATCAGTCTTTTGAACACTTTTAGATTATCACAGTTTTTCAACTCCAAAGGCAAACCATTAAATTCTGACAAACCTTTACACAAAATAGAACTATATAAGTTATGATTAGACGTTGTTTTTATTTCTAATTTAAAATCAGTCTTATTTCTAGTATCATATTTGTGCAAGTTTTCAAATCTCGTAGTTTTATCACAAATATAGGATGGAAGCAGCTTTCGTTTAATTTTAAAAACGAACACAAATACATTAAACATAACTTTTTGTCTTATTGACAACATATCAAGCACATGTAACATACTTGTGATTGGCGCATAACGATTACGTCCAATAATGACACGCATTGCTCTATTATGTATAATCTGAAAATCGTCCATGATGTACTGTGGCATAGTGTATAAAAGAGAACTACAAAACTCCAAATGAGGAGCCGCAATACTCTTATATAACAATAGTTTAGTATAAACCGACAGATACTTTCCTGCCCTCGAGATGAACCCAACTTTTTTTGCATATTTCCCCATGATATAGTTGGAATGCGATTTAAAGTCCAGACTTGAATCCAAAATAACACCTAAATATTTAATTTCTGTAACATGCTGCAGTCTATTATTATTCACATACACTTTCATATTGTCCAAGTCTCCATCTGACAGTTTTCTCCCATTCGAGCGATGTCGAATCTTTCATCGTTTCCGAAATCCCCATGTACTTAGTTACCTTAATCCGGAACACCCTTTATATGAAAGGATAAAAATGTACAACCATGTCCCAAGTGCTGTTAGAGAGTAAAGCGTATTATGACTTAACGAGTTTTTTGCTGACAAATTTCCATAATGAGTACGTATGAATCACATTATCCTAAGAAAAATGTCACTAAAATCTGTATCTTTAATGTATAGGTTATATTGTCGTTGATATTGTACTACAGTTTGTTTTGATATTATTTGTTGTTTGAAATTATTTTTTATATTTTTAACAATATTCTTCTTTTATCTATCCACTATTTAAAAAAAAATAAAAAAATTAAAATCGGCACGCATATATGTATAGCTTGTTATAAAAAAATTGGGGTTGCCATTTCAAGAAATGTTGTATGACGTCAAATCTGAAATTTGGGATACACCCTGTATAAAATTTTTGTGCATCAAAAAGACTGCATTTTACTAGTATTTTAAATCGACGTGTCCGAGCATATTCCCGAGAAAAAACGTCTTTGATTAAATGAATTGATTTCAAGTTAGAGACCCACCGTGTATTTAAAAAAGTGCTTTTGCTATGCGATGCGCTCGGTGATGCGTATTAGGACTCACGCGTTGCTCTCTTTTTTGAGTACATTTTATCGATAATTATTATCAGACGAGATTTTATAGAAATCCTTGCAATTCCGTGGGATTATCTAGGATTCCGTTGGATTATTTGAATTTCATGGGATTAATTGGAATTACACGGGATTATTCAGAATTCCTTGGGATTTTGTAGCATCACTATAACGGTAAAAAATAATAAAATCTCTGTTGGGAGGTTGGGGCAGACATGTCATTATAGCATGACAACTATTCAATTCAGTGCAAAAAGGTTGGAACGTCTTTCGATTTGATGGTTTAACTTTCCAAACCAAAATGCTTTCGGAAAACATATTTACTGATGTTCGTAGAAGGAATTTTTCCGTTTCTGGCGATGCCTGTCTTTGGATGTTGTATACCATGCTTCATTATAATGGGTCTCCTGAACAGATTTCTCGACGGGTTTGGGTTTGGAAGTGGAAAATGACTATCTACTTCCACCCTGTAGTAGAATGTGTTCAAGCGATGGTTTGATGGTTACTTATTTGTGCTTTTCGTAAAATTATTTGATTTAGCGTTACCATTTTTTCCTCTGTATATTTTGAAATGTACAGATTGATTATAAATGCCCCCCCATCTAACTTTTTAATTTGACGTTTTTCAAAAAAGTGTTCCAAATAAAAGTTTCATGGTTGAAAATGAAATAAAAAAAAAACAGTTTTGTCATATACAGGGTGTTCCAAAAAGTCTGGGCGAGGTGTAACTTTCTTATTTCAAATTGATACCCTATTTTTTATTTGATATTTGGATTCTCCTTCAAATTCTAATCATTTTCTATGTAGCATATCCTATACCTAAGTTTGATGTATAAAAAGATATTTGATATTTTATAAATTCAATAATACTGATTCATTGTTATAAAAAAGTGAATATATCTATGGCTTCGGAGTATTATTGACGTCATTGAATGTGTAGGATATACCAAAACTTTTCTTATTTTAAATTGATACCCAAAAAATGAACTAAAAATAAAATAACGTCTTACACAGTGTGTCCCAGATTCGGTTCTCTATACAGGGATCTTGGCTTCTATTATACCTACAGCAAAGGTTAAATGGAGAAAGTTTTAGAGAAAACTTAGTGCATTCGATATTTGGTTCCAGATTTGCGATCGGTCAATTGGTTTTGGAAATATCGGCGAAAAACCGAAAATGGCGGATTTTGTTTTTTGCCAGTAAATCCGAAACAACTAATTGGACAGCTATGAAAATGTGACATTATCTGGACACTTTTTTAAGACGAATAAAATGGTGTGTATGACAAGTCTCAATCGTCTTTTGTTTTCCCGCAACCCGCCTCAACTTTCATTTTTCTTATGGCCGCCATATTGGATTTTTCGATTTTTGGAAAGAGTGTAAAATTTCCAGTCTAGTGATGTCTCACAAGTGCATAAAAGATTCAAGTATTTTCGGAATATCACATTTCGTATTTAGGACTCAATCTTTTCTAAGGAGGCCATGATTTATATGACAGAAAACTGGTTTATAGGCAAAATCCTAGGAGGCTCTGATATGTCGTTCAATAATTCTGCCGAAAGATAGCGTTGTGGTCTATAACACCCCGCAAATAATAATTCAGTATGAAAGTTGTGTTTACGTAAATAGTAGTACGCTTCTCTGTCATTTAAATAATGAAAGTTGATCAAATTAACAACCATTTTTCTGAATTGGGTTTTATGAGGCTGCCGTCGTTCGGGGTACATCTCCAAATACCTTCCTGAGGTAATGTCGGCATTTCTCTGTGACTGCAAGTACAGCGCTAACATAATCCAACTTTTCATCATTCGAATAGGGAATACCGGGCATTTTTAATAGGTTTCGACAATTTGTTTATCAGATTTATTATTTTGATGACAGAGAAGCCTACTACTATTTACGTAAACACAACTTTTATACTGAATTATTATTTGCGGGGTGTTATAGACCACAACGCCATCTTTCGGCAGAATTATTGAACGAAATATCAGAGCCTCCTAGGATTTTGCTTATAAACCAGTTTTCTGTCAAATAAATCATAGCCTCCTTAGAAAAGATTGAGTCCTAACTACGAAATGTGATATTCCGAGGATACTTAAATGTTTTATGCACATAATCACTAGACTGGAAATTTTACACTCATTCCAAAAATCGAAAAATCCAATATGGCGGCCATAAGAAAAATGAAAGTTGAGGCGGGTTGCGGGAAAACAAAAGACGATTGGAACATGTCATACACACCATTTTATTCGTCTTAAAAAAGTGTCCAGATAATGTCACATTTTCATAGCTGTCCAATTAAATGTTTCGTATTTACTGGCAAAAAACAAAATCCGCCATTTTCGGTTTTTCGCCGATATTTCCAAAACCAATTGACCGATCGCAAATCTGGAACCGAATATCGAATGCACTGAGTTTCCTCTAAAACTTTCTCCATTCAACCTTTGCTGTAGGTATAATGGGAGCCAAGATCGCTGTATAGAGAACCGAATCTGGGACACACTGTACAAAAAAAAAATCTATTGAATTTAATGCAGAATTATTTATACTTACTTTTACACTTTGAAAGTATTTGATGACGTGACATTTTCGTCAATCCGAGCGTCAATAATTCGAAATCATAGATATATTTCACATTTTTATAACAATAAATTAGTATTATTCAATAAATAAATGCTTCAAAGAAGATGTTTAGAATTAAAAGGAGAATCCAAATATAAAATAAAAAAATAGGGTATCAATTTGAAATGAGAAAGTTGGACCTCGCCCAGACTCTTTGGAGCACCCTGTATATGTGAAAACATGTTATTTAAAAATTTCATTTTCAACCATGAAACTTTTATTTGGAACACCTTCTTCTAAACCGTCAAATTATAAAGTTAGAGGGGGGGGGGCATTTATAATCAATAACCCTATTCAGGGTCATTCCTTAACTCATTTTCCTGATATAAAAAAATATACTTTGATACCTTTCTGATAAGTCATTCAGGAGATATTCAAGTTTAAATATGTTCAAAAATCAAAATTCTCATACCTGTTGCTATGGAAAAAAATATAGAATTGTGATTATATTGATTGAATGAATAGAAATGGAGGTCAAATAACTTTATATCCTGGAATGTTATTCCAAATATTGACGAATTAATAGATTTGTGCCACTTCATCCATTGCAACCGGGATCTAAAGGTGGTTATTTTTACGCATATTTTAAATTAAATATCTTCTGAAAGGTATCAAACTATATACTTTTGAATTCAGAAAAATAAGCTATTTCATGATATATGACAATATACAGGGGGTTCCATAGAAAAAAATGCTACTTGTGGAAAAATATTGTCATAATCTTTTGTTTTTTTTTTGATAAAAGTTCAGATGAATATCTAAAACTTTCATATTAACAAAATGTACATATCTAGATAGATAACGCCACTAGCATATGGGTCAATATACAGTATGTCCACGGATGGGGTTTACAAGAGGACAAATGGACTAAAAATTGAAAGATACGACAAAAAGTAGTTCTTGATAAAAGTTTTTGCTTGGTCTAAAAATAGGAGCTACGATGAGAAAATTGATTTTTATGTTTAAAAATGTAAAAACATAAAATTAAACAAGAGCAAACAGTCATTTTTTGGCCTTTAACGTGAAATGATAAATAAAAAACTTGTTCTAAATTTAGTCCCAACCCTGAATCCGAACTTACTGAAAAAAATTGAATCTATGAAAAAAATACGCATTTTACCACTCGCATATTATTGATTTCATACCTGTACATGATTACCTGTTGTTGTTGTAGGTATAAAAGTCATAATGGAAGTAGTGAAATGCTGACTTGCAAAATTATTGTTCAATTTTTTTGAATTTTCATAGATTCAAATTTCCTTCAGTAAGTTCGGATTCAGGGTAAGGACTAAATTTAAAGCAAGTTAATTATTTATTTATAATTTCACGTTAACAGGTAAAAAAATGACTGTTTGCTCTTGTTTAATTTTATGTTTAACATTTTTGAGACGCCCTGTGTAATAAAAATCAATTTTCTCATCGTAGCTCTTATTTTTAGACCAAGCAAAAACTTATCAAGAATAACTTTTTGTCGTATCTATCAATTTTTGGTCCATTTCACCTCTTGTAAACCCCATCCGTGGACATACTGTCGTTGATTGAATAATTCAATCAACGATACTGTATACGGAATGACACTTTACCTACTTACATATTAATAAAAAATCACACCCATAATCTCATAGTACCTAAAATATCGACACCATGAAAAACTATTTTTTTTTCCTTCAAATATCCTGATAAACTGAAATGTTTAAAGGCATGAAACGACCATCATTTCAAGGTCATCCGTTGGCGACAAGGATGTCAGCTTTTCACACTTTTTAATTAATGATAAAAATGTGAACAAAAAACCATGTATGGTCTGTTCATGGCTTTCCTGCGGTTACGTCATACTTTTCCGTCTCTCTCTTACACATTGAAAAAAAAAATTCTCGTACGTCTGGACGAGGGTCTTTCGGATCAATTTGACAAATTTCACATGTGGAGCGATCAATCTACGACATACTGCCAAACGTCAAATACTGTGACGTGACCGCAGAAAAGCATTGAACAAGCTGTACAGTCCGTTTCACGACGGTTCATACTCACGTCATCGATGATGTCATTACTTGGAAAAAAACGTATGTCGTAGCTAATTCATATAATTTCAAGAGCGTTCAAATTTTGTAGTGAAGCCGAACAAATATTTTATCCATATCTCGGTTCAATTTGGTCACGCTTTTCAAGTATTTTTTCTTATTTCAAATCATGTGCTGAATCTGATTTAGGTACACAAATAGATTGCATAATCTAAATTGTGTAGATTTTTCGATTTTTGATGAACTGGTCAACTAGCATAATAGCTGCTTTCTTTCGCAACTGATTTCCGAATCAAAACGAGTTTGGATCAAATAATCACGTGACAACGTAACATGCTTAGAAGAACGAATCATGTGACAATGAATCATGATCAGAAAAATCGATTCAAAAGAAAGCGGCTAATATGAACCATTTCAAAAACTGTAATGTTCGTGATTTATACTTCTAAAATGCAATTTCCCAAGAAAATAACTAAGGAATCTTTTGACGCAAACGAAAAATATCCTTGACTTTTGTGCAAGTTCAAATGAGCCGTGAATTTATTTACATACGGTTGTAGGTCAGATGAGTAAGTCTTTTTCGAACATTATTCCAATCAGTTGTACCGGAAAATATTTTTGAAAGTCATTTGATTTACCTATTTGAATATTGTATCTCAAAAACTAGATAACGTAATAATATGTTTATGTCTACTTCACCAGAAAAAATAAAAGTTAAATAGTATACCAAACTTGTAAGTTTAGTACATTACTAGGTACTTTTTTCAATCAAAAACAAACATGCCATGTCGAAACTGTTTTTGAAGTTGTTTGCTATTCAAATTTCTCTGATGGAATGACTCTTGATTATTGCTCATAAAGGTGATCTTTATGAGCAACTATCACACACCGGATCAAAAGATAAATGGGTAGTTCTCTCAAAAAACTCCTATCTTTTGGCTAACGTTAATTGGAAAATTTAAATTTAATCAGAAAAAGATTAAATCTACGTGATAATTGTGATCATCCAATGAAACACAAGTTCAAAGCAAAGAACACATTTATTTATATTCTCTCACCGAAATACAACTATAACTACCCAGAGGAATGACGCCAGAAAAATGACGATTTGATATATTCATGGTTTATTTATCACGTGTGTACATTCCATGACCTCACTTTAGATTTTGGTGAATTCTACTAGTTATTGTTTCTTTAAGATTTTTAAACAAATACCGTGGAAAACTTCATAATATGATTCAACACTTACCAGAGGAATGATTGCTGTTGACAATTGTTTATTGCACAGCAGGTTTGTATTTTTTTTGAAATAATGCATAAACGTCGCAAAACGAGAGTTGAGACGAAACTGTTGACTTGAAACCGCAACTTACACCACAGAATGATCAAGTAACACTATCTTTAAGAATTCTAAAAAACCAACAGCTTTGGACCGAGGAATGATGCGATCATTTGTAACAATACCAAAATATCGGTAATTTGTAAAATATATAAAATTTGGTCAACTATGCTAGATCGACATCTAAATTCTGATCTGTATTTTTTTGAAAATCAATAGTTATTCGAATTAACATTTCAGAAAGTTTTGTTTTTTAACATCAAGAGTTGCCAGCCTTAATAGTAACTGCCAGAGGATATGACATTTTTGCATAAAAAAAAAATACCTAGAAAGCGATTTTTAGCATACATATGTCATGATTCAATTTTTTTGAATTTTCTCCCACCCCTGAAAACATATATGTAAATAATCTAATTTCTGTTACTCAAGTATTTAGAGCACGAATACTTCAAATTGGAGAAATTTGTGAGAACAACCCAAATATGTTTTTCTAGGAGAAATTGTCATTTGATTTCGGGTCTGCAAATGTCATTTTAAACACTAAACTTGAATAGGTAAGTCAAAAACGCTTGAACTTGGGTATGGCAAATTGTTCACAAAAGTTGTCTAGAATTTTGCGTAGAATTCAAAAATGTGATAATATACAGGGTGTTTATTAATTGAATGCCGATACTTAAGGGTGATAATCATTGGATGATTTGAAGACAAAAAGTTCATATGAACATAGATTCGCAAGAGCTTAATTTTCAAGATACAGGGTGTTGAAATATTAAAAAATAAATGATTTTTTTATAATTACATACTTTGATACTATTCCAGATATCTTTATGAAATTTGGTACACGTCTTCTAGGCTTCAATATGCATTTGTGATGTACAAACAATTTCACTATTTTTACCAGTGGCGTCCGTACGGGCTTTGCACTCAATATTTTTGGAGAAAAAACTTGTGCGCCTCTGCTTCCTTCCAAAATAAAAATTATTTTTAAAATCTCTATTTATTTCTGAGCTAATTTGTTCTCTTGATTTTTTTCCGTCCGGCGCATGGTTTTCGCTTAAAAAAATAAAATCCACTTCATTGCATTGACACCCTGCTGTGTCATCCAATATTTTTAAATCAGTGGCGCCCTCTCTAACAATCCCATGCATTTTGATGCATGCAAATTTCAAAAAGATATCTGGAATAGTATCAAAGTGATGATAAAAAAAATATTTTTTTTTTTAAATTTCAACACCCTGTATCTTAAAATCTATGCTCTTGCGGACCTATGTCCATATGAACTTTTTGTCTTGAATTCATCCAAGGATTATCACCCTTGAGTATCGGCATTCAATTGATAAACACCCTGTATAGGGCGTTCCATTTAAAATAAGCGAGTTGACATCTACTTCCGGTATAACCGGAAGTGTCACAATCTTGAAAATATTTTAGACGAGCTCCTCTCATTGTCTCTAGAGAACACCCAAATTTTCAATTTTATCGTAAAAGCGGTTCTCCATTTAAGGAGGTAGGACACAACGAAGCGGCCACCCTGTACATTCATACATTCCTACATACATACGACAAACATTATTGAATATTTGAGAAAACATTCTGTTTGCCCATAAATTCAAAAATTATATCTTAATTTAGACAAACAATAACATCTGATAAATGTTCATCATTGCAATGAACCGTTTGACATTGAATGTGATTTTGAATATAATACATAATATTTTCTTTGACGATATTCTCTGATTGCGAAAAGGAGTGCAGCAACGGATACATAAGCCAGATTTCGACTTTCAAATAACCTCATTATATGATATCAACTTGTGTTAGGTTATTGGATTCATGTCAGATATAATATTTCTCATACTTATACTTTGTTGTTGAATAGATAATTTTTAGAATCGGTTTCAAGAGCAGTGGCATGTAGAGGAAGTAATTTTTTCTAAAGTTCTCCGATATTGTTTTTTATAAACCACTTCATATTCTTATCGCTAGACAATTGAGATTTATTGTTATTGTTATATTGACACACCTTTCCAAAACAGAGTATTATTTCAATAACTGTTCAATCGGAATTAAGACGGATTGCCTAAAACAATCGCTTTATGTTTTTATTCAAAAACACCTCGCATTGTTTGGTGATGATCCTTTTTCACTAAGGATAATAATTGTCACATACCCACCATCAGTCATCTGTGACTCCCCAATTAACTTACAGGTTCCGATAAAGCTTATTTTGAAGGCCCTTCGACCCTTATTACAACTGCCCAGGGAATCATGGAACTTCGAAATACATACCGCATCTGTACCACCTTATGAATAGTAGATTAAACTTATCCGAAAGATTTTTTCATTTTAGTCAAAGTCCGTCTGTTGTTACTACTTCATTTTTCATAGAACCATCTTGATGTTTCGGAGTTCTGAAGAATAACGTTAAAGTATGCGTGACAAGTATCGTTCCGATTATAGGAACTGTTATAATTGAATTATTGCGAATGCTCTAGATTTCCATAATTTTGACCACAATCCCAAATCTCACCTATATGGAATGGATTAAGCGATGGACTTATGTACCGATTTTTAAATCTTCTTCATCACACATCATGATGGAATATTTTCATCCAAAAATAGAAACAAACGAAAACTGAACAAATTAACTGAACTTAAAACAAATAAACTCAACGTTAATATTATGGAGTATGATAGCGATCCAAAACATACATAAATAAACTAAAATGGCGGTGCTAGCTAAAGTGCGCATGTCATCCCAAGCGATTCCAACATTTAGTCAGATATCGAAAGAATCGTCCAGGAACCGATTCCCGAACGCCTCTAGGTTAGGTTGGATACTCAAATGGACGGTGCAAGGAATCATTCATATTCGGTAGAAACGGAATTTCTCTAGTGCGTTTGACGATCATCGTTCCAAGTACGGTTCTCGGTCGGATTGGAACAAACTTTTTGGATCTTGCACCGGCATTTTTGAGTACTTATCAGAATGCGCAATTTTCCCATGATTTAAAATTCGTCGTATCTGCTACCGTTTTCAAGTGACCTATGGTGAACATCGAATCTGTAACCTCTGTATAGTTTCAGAGAGCAAAGGATACAAAGAACATGTCTGACATTGGAAACCAAGCCACAATGAAATTTTCGATATCTCAATGAACAAGCAGATAGATAATAAGTTGCTATGAAGTCTAGTTCCGTTTAAAAATAAAATCTGTTTCATTCATAATAATAATATTAAAAAAATCATCTCGATGTAATCAATGACCGAATAACTGATTTGTGCACTTAGATTTCTAGCTCTATAAATAAATTTCCTATTTAAATTGATAAGCGATCAGCAATTATGAAGAGAAACTCCAGTCATAATGGACTCACTTGGTCATTAGAAATCTATTAAAAAAAATGAAGAGTTCACCTGAATTGTCAATTTGTAAATGTTGTTTGAAATGTTATCACAGCAATTTTTGGTTTAGAATATTGATTTCTAGAAAATAATAGTATAATATAAAATTAGCTTGGTTATCTTAATATCTGATTTTTTAGTTGAAAAGATATTTTCATAGTCGGTTATGTTCATTGGTCTTGAAATGCGCATCAAATAATATGCAGCTGATTATTCAACATATTCTGAAGCTGGGGCATCAACAGACTGCTTCCAATGAATATGATTCTTTAACGAGAACAAAATTCTCAATATCAATACATACTTTCTCTTTGGAGGGAGATGAAATCCAGTGAACCAAATTTTTAGAACTAATCCACGAATCCGGTGTTGTCCCGAATGTTGTTTAAACATTAGTGAAAGTTCTGGTTTCCAAAGGGTTGAAATTTTCATTCGTTCGCGAGATTCAAACAATAGAATGTATGAAAACATTTTCAAATAAGTATAACTTGAATTTTGAATGTGATGTGATGAGAGACGTGATTATGATAATTCCTGACGAGTACTATATTCTACAGGGTCAAAGAGTCAAAGCTATTTGTGTATAGTATACATTGGACAGGGTGTGTAAAAAGTCCGGGTCAGTATTTAAAAAAATCAAGTTGAAGAATATGTTATTTAACGGAAAAATTTATAAAACTTTCAAATGTGAACTTTGTCTCGAAAATCAATACTTTGTGAAATATTCAACGGAATGAATTTGAGCAAGTTTTGCAAATTACCCTAAATTTCACAAACTGACACAAATTTAGCAGCACGGAAATGAATCTTGGATGAGCAACAAAAACGGCAACTTTTCTCCAATATATCCGACCTTGTTGGAGATAGCAACAGTGGTACACGTTATTTAGCACTATTAGGACACCCTGTATATCATTGCGCAAGGTTTATCCCGAGAATATCGATATAAATCTCGGGTTCACATTCTTGGGTTTAACCGTGATGTATGAGAAGGAAAGAATATCTAAATATAAGTTCTGAATAAACCATCTCGTAGAAGGTAAAACGTGCGGCAATTCTTATTAAAAAACTTGAAACAAAGTTATTAAATTTGTCTAAAATATGGTAATATTCAAGGCACAACTGTTTGTTCTATAAGTAAGAACTGTTTATATTTCACTTCAAATTATCAGTGAATTATCATCGGTGCTTTGGTTTATGAAATCCTGATGCACATTGAAGTGATATTGTTTTAAAACATGAATGACATTTTAATCTAGATGTAATACAATGGGCTGGAGGAGGAAGAAAAATCGCTTAGAAAGCCGGTAGTTTAAATAGATCGATTCCATGTGACGTGGAAAACATCTGATTCCTGAAAAAGCATGTTCACAGTATTTTTTTTTAAGTACAGTGACAGTTCCAAATTTTAGGTTGAAGTCGTCAAGTTTGTCAGAGTCACGCTTACGCCAAATTCAATGTGGATGGTATCATATGATTTCCGTTTGCCAAGCGGAAATTTGACAGTTCCACTTCGAATTTGAATTGAATGTAACTCAGGCATAACTTCAACCTTGAATTCTCAAATATGTCACAATGATTTTAATGTGTCACTTTCAGGGATCAGCTGAGAATTGTGACGTACTTGGAAACGATCTATAGCTTCATCAACATTAACAAAGAAGATGTATTCACACCTTGTTCGAAACGTAGTGAAGGAGGACTATCAGGAAAGTTTTTGATATTGATAGTAGCATCCTGAGTAGCATATTATGTAGGTAGTCGTTTCAGAAATCGGATTTTTTTCCTCGTTTTTTTCTCGTTTGGAAATTCTCTAATGGTCGACACTCGGGTCGACAAGCACGAACAAATCTCTCCTTTATTTTTTGACCAAACTCTATCGCCATTTGAAATACCTATCAATGAAAATACCCATACTGAACTTGACCTCGCGTGACCGGCACAAAGCGTAAAACGTTTGGTAGACTTGTCTGAAAGTTTAGTTATTTTCCAAAATTTCAACTTGGCTGTTTCATCCTTATTTTTTGAATGAGTACTTATTTGTCAACAGGTTGAGAATAAATAATATTTTCTTACTATTTCAAGTTAGACGATATTTAAATAAAATTACTCCAGGGTAGCTGCATTTGTATCTCGGGACACCACATTTATATACTGGTTTTGTTTCGTACCCTCGAAAGTAAAAACTAACTTATTTCGTGCTAAAGCAGCTTTTAGAACGGCCTTATAAGGTCGGGTCCTCAATTAAATGGGCCACGATAACTTTCAAATTGACTACATAATTGTTCTGGCTGTTCACGTTCGCGTCATCATCGGAACACGTATGGTGCGGAGTCTTATCACCAATGATATGCATTGAATAGAAGGTACCACTACCGTAGTGTGGCCAGTCGAGTGAAAGCAGCTCAGCGTACTGGTTGAGTTTGTCCAATTTCTGATATTTATTTCGTGCTCTTATTTATTTTTCGGTGAAATTCTACGGCTGCCAAGTGAAAGTGAACGAGTGCTGTGAGAACAGAAATTAGGATTTTAATATTTATTTTGTAAGTATATGTATTCATGAGCAAACTTATTTTGAACGTACTGTACCTACATTACGTATATACTTTACTTGATATTCAGGAATTCATGAATGAATGACCTCTATCAAATATGCATGGAGATATTTGTGACGGTGGCTTATCGAACTCAATTTCTAATGATGAAAAAGTAGGATGTAAAAAATAGGTACTTACATAGTTGAAAATAATTTGGTTGTATTTTTCCTAAAAAGCATTGTTACTTCATGAGAAGATTCGTTTAGACAAAGCTGACAACTTTTTTATCTTCTAAAAATCTGATTACTGTGGCGTTTTCAAATATAAGTGTACAAACATTTCAAAATTTCCAAAAGTTTCTTCCCAGTTTCATGTCACATTTGATCAAGATGACAAATTCAGCTCGGCCGGCATTATGAAATCTTGATAACTTGACAATTTTGAAATTTCACCTAGAGCTTGTTACTTGATCAAAACGGTGTCCCGAAAATTTTCAGACTGGCTCTACTGATAAAAAAAATAAACGGGATGTTCTGATCTTCTTTCTCTTACAGTAGAACATCAATATTTCTTAAAATCATCCGTTCCAATTCAGACCAATTCAAGACCCAAATTTCGAAACTTGTATCGATTCTCCAAATCTTCTCTCGTGTTTTTATTCATTAGTCGAGCCGTGGATAAGCTACTAAACCAGTAGTTAAAATTGGGATGAAGACCTTTGGAGGTCTTAATCAGGGTGATGATCCCAGAAAAGGGACAGGAGAATGAAACAAAATATTGCATATAGGAGACTTTTTCGGGGGAGTATAATTGAATCCCTTTATTGAAATCTTCATTGCAAATAAATGTTATCATACATACAACAACTGGATCACTGAGGACAATAAGATATCCAGACGACAAAAACGTAATCTCTTTGAAAAAAATCAAATCAATCAAATTTGAAACAACCATTTTAATCACTACCCTAAAACATGAGAGAAATAATTGTCAAAAAAAATTTTTGGATAATGCTGAAATTAAGTCAAAGTGACACCGCAGCTAGTTGAAAAGATAAAGAATAAAGATTCCAAAAAATAACAATCCAACAACTCTTCTTTCTTTCTGGATTGATTTTTCAGAGAAGCAATACGCAGAAAGCATCTAGAAGGGGTGAGTCTACCATGAGAGCGATATATCACGTTATTTCCAAAATTTTGATCCCTCCAAATAATAAGCACTCAACAGAGTATGGATCTTTCAAAGGCATTTGATAGTTTCAATCATCACGATCTTTCTAAAGAATTAGACTGCTATGGTGTGAGAGATAATGCGTTAGATTCACTAGAATATTATCTGAGGAATATGCGCAACAAACGACTGAAATTTATTCATGCGGTCGGACTATAATTTTTCACAAAGTTAGTCTTGCAAGTTGCGAGGGGCATCCCTTGATTGTCAAATGTCAATAGTGGGACCTTCGATGTATATTCTTCACACCAATCTGATCACAGATTTTCTTATATTTAGATAAAACACTGATTTTTGGCAAGGAGAGTCCCAATGCACATCCTGCATTTTTTTGTGCATTATTTTGAGCTGATATTACCAAAGACCCAATGTATAGTTTGTGGCAATGCTACAGATACTTGATACTTTTTAATTCGTGTACAAAAACAATGCTATGAAATCTTCAGAATTGCACTGGAGTGTCCCAGTTCCATTTCAAAATGCTGCTGTGCACTTGAAATGTTTTGAGTTGTAGTGCTGTATCTCAATGGTCAACGTAATTATGCATTAAGTGATATTTGTGAAAAAAAATCTATATCCTCATTACCATTTAATTCATCTATCAAAAATATACGTATTTATTCACGGTTCATGATGATTCAAACGACAATGTTCTAATATTTGAATAAATTTGTGTATTATTATGTTGTCCATGTTTTGAGAAATTAAAATTCAACAAAGTAAAGCTTATTTTTTCGATTTTAAATTAAAATATTAATTTCTATTGTAATCCAGTTCTCTGCTCTCCGTTGATGTCTTCAGTATCCCAAGGAACCGAAATAAGCTATTCAGTATGATTGACGTTGTTTTAATCAAAATTTAATTGAAAACGAAATAATATACTTACTCAATTTTATATCCGCACTTTATGACGTTTCATATTATATAGTTTGTGTTGAATTCTGTACTAGTTCAAGAGTCTATCCAAAGTAGAAAATATGGTGTGCGTAACTTGAGTGTAGTAATATTGAAGAAACTGTTGGTCTACATTTTGTGATTCCTGGAAATGCTTTTTATCTGTTGGCTGGCAATTTTATCATCAATACTTCTTATTCAAGAATTTAGCTGAGATACAAAGTCTCAGGCGAGTTTCTGACATCCATCCCAATAGTTAATAACTTTTCATCTGATGAAGTTTGGTATCATACTGTATTGAAGGTTGATAAAGACGTAAACCGAACGTCAATCAATGACAACGAAAATCGTCAAAAATTGCTTGACATTTTTTCTACTATATTTATTTTGAGGATTGTACCAATCCATATCATACAAAAGTGTTTTTGTGCGATTATGATAATACAATGATCATTCTTTTCACAATTAAGTTGAGGATCTCAACATTCATGAGTCATCAATTATTGAGGTTTTTTCTCAATGTCACTTAATCATTTTATCACCATCGAAGTAGAAAAAACAAATTAACAGTGTTGAACTTGAGCTGAAGTTTGCTCTACTGTTATCCGGAAAGCCGTTGCTAAACTTTCTAATTTGGTACCTTCAGGGATTATTGAAATGATGTTCCACAAAACGGTTTCAAATACCCAAGAACCCAAGTGAGAAAGTGGTTTTACTCAGTACTTTTCTTGACCTTGCGTTAACTTGTCGTCGTGTAACGTAATTTTGCAACGTGTTGTGAATGGTATTAACTTGCATGTGGCTGCGGTTTCTGTCGCCGAATTTTGGATAATTAATTAAGCATTTAGTTGATAGTTTTGAAACGCATTGACTGACACTTTACAGTTTGCGTCATTAAACTGGGCATGTATTTCACTGCGAATAAATTAGGAAAAAGTTCTTAGCTACGTTCGAAAAGGTTTTTTTTTGGAGATGTTGAAAATAAATGTTCAATCTCTTGAATATTTTTCAGAAAAAAACAATCTATCAGAAATAGCAGCTTCATGATTAGTTCAACAAGACCAATGTCGATTTATTCAGAATAGACTATTATTGTTGGCAGGATATTTTTAAAAGTGTATTACGCAAGAACTAAATTGTCCTTAAACTTGTTTTTCACCAGGACATTACAGTAGAACAGTTAACGATCAAAATTGAAATATTCTGAATAAATAAATACACACCAAGACCCTGAATGGTGTATGTTTGTATTTAATGATATAGAGACTCTTTTTCTATAACTACTCTATGTTCTATAGGATCCCATAACTGTCATCTTTGAGACAGAAGCCAATAAATAAACCGTGTATTGTGTCCAGGGGCGGGATTCCGTGTACTGTGGAATTCCATAGCAACACGTCGCTCTCTGTGTAAAATGATGGAAAAGCGACGTGTTGCTAGAATTCCACAGGTACACGAAATACGGGTCCAGGAGCCCAGTAAACATGTCGACTTGTCAAAAAAAAATCCAAACAGAATGATACTTTCAGGGTTCCTTGGGGACTGCCTCCTGACTATCCAACCAAAAGATCTGACTTGAACTCCAGGTACGTTTTGCGCTGACAGCAAAATGACCTCAACAAAAGCTATAGAGCCTTATAACATTTCCGGATAGCTCTAATACTAAACGAGTTATAGCGCCCCGAATGACAAAACTAAGCTGACAAAAGGAGTGTTTTAGAAAAAAAAATTACCATGGATAATGTTTCAGAGAATCAAAGGCAGAACAAATTTCTCATAACATTTTCAATGATCTTTAAAAAAAAACTTTCGAAGCCACCCCGGTTCCTAGCAGAATTTTTTCATTTGTGGCGCTGTTACTCATCAAGTTCTGTAGTGTACCAGTATTAATAAATAAATAAAGTGTTGAAGGCAATGTTGTTCAGTTCTTGGTCCTCTATAACTTTTATTGAAGTCATTTTGCTTTAATTTTTTTCTAAGTACCACGAGTCTGATCTTTCGTTTGGATGCTCAGGACGCAGTCCTCAAGCATCCCTGAAAATATCATTCTGTTTGGATTTTTTTTGCCGACCCCTATAAGGAGACCACAACTTTACTGGCTTAAAATGCATTACGTATTTTTTTGTCCAAAATACAAAAATTAAATGCCTCGGTACAAGTAAACATGTTGGTGATAATTTGAAGAGCAAGGAATATGTCAAATATTCACTACTTTGGTGGAAAATCTTCTAGATGTAATATTGTCTGATTGATATTATAAATTTCTTTAGATGTCATTTTATTTACTTATTATTTAGGTAGATGTTATTTTTGTCATTCACAATCGTCTCCACCGACCAATTAACAGTTCCAGTGATTGAAAAAAGATCAACCATATTCCGATGAGTTGTCTTGACCTCTCTTAACAACTTTTTTGTGTATGATGGGATAATTTGTCAGCAAATATTTGGCTTGAGATTGAGAAATTACTTATCACCTGAGGGGCTATCATGTTTGAATATAAGTGACTTTTTAAAAACTTTGGATGGCTTGGCGCCGAAAACTATTTCATAATAAGAAGATGGAACGAAAATGATGAAATATGGGGTTGTCATTCAAGACTATTTCATTGAGATGGCCGACATAAACGGACCAACTAGCTACATTGATCAAATGCCTCAAAATTCTGATGTGGATTTCATTCCACTGTTTTTACGTAGGAAGTCAAAATCCTTAGTTTCACAGATTTTCATTGGTCTAATTTCATTTTTTTGGATCCATCACTGAGACTTGAAAAAGAAAACTTTTCGAAATGTCTCCCCAATTCAGCAAACTGGTTTCATCACCACTGATTCTTAAATCCCTCATATTTCTTCACCACTTAAAGTGCCTAATTTGGAATAGATGGTAGATATCAAACAATGTTCTGAACAAAATTGTAATATAGATGTAAGAACGTAATTTATGTTTTTTTTTTCATTCTTTCTTATTTCGTGATTTAAAATTCGGGGTCGCAATCAATAGCCTTGTGCTGAACAGTTTTCTGTCTTACCCGACGAAGTTTAACGGATAATAATAATTGATGATAGAACTATTATTCTATCAAAAAGCAACCACTCTCATCAATGAATAGACTTGTGTTTTTTTAATTGTAGCAATCATGTCGGAAAGTTAATAAAAATCACCAATAATTAAAGGCAATTGGATTCTATTACCATACAAATACTTTGACACAATTTCAATGTTATTTTCGAAGGAAGTTTTCTTCATTTTTGACGTTATACAGTTTGATTTGAAGGTTCATAATTGTTTCGTTTTTAATCGAAGTCTATCATTCAACTCCATTCAATTTCTGATTTTTTTTTCAGATCATATAAGACTAAAGGAGAATCAAAATGTCGGCGAAGGCCATTCGTGAAGCTACTGGAAAAAATTTGATAAACAAGCAATTGGGCGGAAACACAGCCGCTGTGCAATGTAGATTTGCTAGCGTCGATGAGGGCACCAAGTTCTCCGAATTGGTGGCCAAAAACCCATGGTTGAAGTCTGAAAAATTGGTTGTCAAGCCTGATCAACTGATAAAAAGGAGAGGAAAACTGGGTATGACTATTTCATTTTACCACTGTACCATGACGTGACAAAAAGTTAAATAGTTGTTGCCAAACAAATTTCTATAAAATAAAATTCTACATACTTTTCAATGTAAGTAGACGCACTCAAAATGTCATTTCTTGTCTTGTTGTAGGACATGTCAGGCCTGGAATTTTTCTTATCTAGTTGATCAATCAATTGTTCAATTTATAATGTGTGTTAGTTATGATTCTCATTCCATTTATTACTATTTTGATTTAGTAATCTCAACATAAGAAAATCTTGACAGCAATTATCGGCTCAATGTATCAAAATCAGTACCTTTTATTGTTATCAAGCCTGTCAAAATACTGACAGTAGCTTGAAGGTTGAAGTTCGATGATTTAATACAGATAGGAATCGGGTTCGGGTAGATCTTATCAAATGAGGTGCTGCGTGCAAAAATGTATCTATTTTCATCCATTATTTTTAAAAAAGATCCGAGTGGTTTTTGATAACCGCACGAGATACGGGATATTAATATTGAAGATATTGAAGTGGGTGCACTAAAGTGTCACCTAACGGAAAGACATTATCAAAATGGATAATCCACCGTATTCAAATATTTATTTTCATGGCGATCGGATGAATGAATTAAAGAATGTTGAAGTTCATGCACTACAGCGACACCTAGTCCAGATATGAAGCCACATGTATAACGCTAGAACATTCGCCATATTCAAATCACGTATCCTGTACCACAGTTTCATATAGCATATATGTAGTTTGAGCAATTGATCGCGCGAAATATTTCAAAAATGTTGTTCAATCTAATCTGCTACTTGAAAGCTGAAAAAAATCCGCTAATCGTATGTGTTGCCATAAGTCGAAAAATTAGATGGATAGATAACACATTATGAAAACGTAATCCCATTTTTTGCTAAAAAAAGATAATGGTGGAAAGATACTGAGAAAATTTTGCAAAAAGTGTTGGTTTTGCGGCAAACGGCAAATATATAATGTACAGGGGGGTCAGGTTAATATTTTTAGGTTTCCAAAATGGTCGTCAGGGGGCGTAACCACCATCTTAAACTTTTACAGTGATTTATTACTGAAATCCACCAAGTACTTGAATGTCCAAAAAAAATATATGCTTTATAAAGATAAACTTTTTCCCGGTAGTTTTTGTTCAACACTTTTTGACGTATCTATTAAAATCAAGTGGTGGGCAGTTATTCAATGTGATTTTAAATACACAGCTGTAACTCCCAAACGACTGAACAGATTCCAACAAACTTGGTATTGTTGGAGAAAGCATTTATTTCTCCATTGAACCCATCTTCTCTGTGATATGTCTAATTCTAAGTGCTGCCGGTAGAGCGCGTTTTGTGACATAATAACAGAAAATTGCTAAATTTTCAAAAAAAAATAAATGCAATAATATCATTTTTTTTTTTCATAAAATGTAGTTAATCTTGATATAGAGGGTGTCCCTGAAAGAATGGGACATACGGTGACAGCAGATTCCTCACACAAAAATATTGCGATCGCTCCGAACTTTTGAAATAATCAAATAATCAAGAAATAATCAAAAATGTTATGAGTGAAAAGGTGTGTTAGTTGCGCCCCCTACAAGCAAGAGCCAAATGAAGGTCCGATTTGAATTTCGCCTGTTAAACAACCCTCATGTACCGAATTTCATCAAAATAACTTTATTTAAAAAAATCAAAAATTAAACTCTTACTTTGATACCCTGTATCTCTGTCAATATCAACTTTTGGAGTAGGCAAGCTGTGTCCTATCGTAATATTTTTGTGTAAGGTATAACCCCTTGAAGTTTGGCAACATGTTTTCAAAACACTCTGTATAGAACTCAATGGCAGCAAGCTAATCTAGTGTTGGTGACGTTAGTGTATAAAAAGGACATGGACAAATGCCAACATATGTATTTGAATCAGTTTTTATTAAAGAGGGAAACATTTCAATTTATAATACAATATAATGACTGAACAATAATATTCAATTTGTAATAAAGAAGTATAGTACAAAAGTAGTACAAAAAAAAACACTATTTTATGGAGATATGCGTTTATTTGATTCCTTGCTTCAGGAAAGTAAAAAATCATCTTGTCCAAGAGTTTTTTCATAGAAGAACATTTGAATATTTACAGAAGCGTACTGGCTTCATATTATGAATTGTAAATGGTATTTGTTGTATCAAGTAGCCAAGTGCTAAATAGAAATGATTTAGTTATTGATTTGATCCCAAAAAAACCTTATAATAAGTCTAGGAATAATTTGTACTACCAAAATTATCGCTTTCAGTCTTTTGTTTTAAAAACTTCGTCTAATTAGTGATTTTATCTCACCATTTATCGGCATTCAAAATAAGCTTTCATGAGCAAAGCGTAAAATATGGTCTGTAATTATTAGTTTTCCGAATTAGCTTACTAATTATGTCGATTTATTTGCCGCACGTTCACAGAATCCTAAAAATCGTTCTTGTTATTGATGACTTCTTTAGGGTTTCTTTTTATACACAATTTTTATCGATCATTTGAAGTTAAAATATGTAGTATTAGTAATTACTGGAAGATTACTCTTTTAGGCGTTTTCTCATAGGTTTTTTTTGTTTTTTCCAATTTATAAATAGGTATTATAGAAGAATCTCAAGACTACGTAAATTCCTAAAGATTTTTCAAATTTTCATTTTAATCAATAGGTATTGAGGGGAGGTAAACTCACTAATATCTGATATAAGTTCATGATTCCGACCCATTGCATTCTGTTATAAAAATGAAAACAAAATATCTATAACTTCCCTTATTAATTTCGAGTAGAGCTAGGTAGTAATGATTACATAAGTAATCAATTGCTAATCAAATTTGGAAATGAATCACCTCAATAGAAAATGTAATTTTAAACTGTGAAAAGAAGTAGATTTTTCGGAAAAAAGATATAATGGCCTATTTT
Source organism: Orchestes rusci (assembly GCA_958502075.1). Classification (NCBI taxonomy): domain Eukaryota; kingdom Metazoa; phylum Arthropoda; class Insecta; order Coleoptera; family Curculionidae; genus Orchestes; species Orchestes rusci. The sequence goes on from OY293304.1 coordinate 54,860,504, forward strand.
GGATAATTTCTTTCATCAGATTTAGAACCAGTAAAAACTCCACAAAAATCTCCTTGAACCATGTTTCCAGGATAATTGAGTGATAATTAATAATAATTGATATAATGATTCCTGAATTAAATAACCTAATCAATTCATATCTCAAAAAGGTGAATAAAAATTTTCATCATGCCAAGAAACTCATTTTTCCAACATAAAATCACCACCCAAAATTTGAAGGATCGCTTTATTAATAACTGTGATATGGTATACTCAATAATCATCGATTGATTATTTTGGAAATAGTAATTGAGGTTTTTTTTTGGTGAAGTTTATTCTAAATTTGATGTAAATAATAATTATCTACGATAGACCCTGATATCTTTTTTTGAAAGAATCCATTTTTTACCCCAACACCGCAGATGTTGAATAAAATCTAGTCACCCGGTCAAAACTCATCTTTCTATGATATAATCACTACGAAAATTTTTAGAAAATCACATTTTCAATAACTGAGATATCAGATCAGTAATTACATGGACAAAAGTAATTCAAATTACAAACGTTCAATAACATGTTCAGGTTATGTGTTTTTTTTTGTTTTTAAACCTAGCTTATTGTTTATTGACATTGCATAAACACCTGATTTTGTTACTTCCATTTCCTTAAAGGTAAATATTCAGAAAATATTTAGTAGAAAGGAATATTTAGCTTACTCTACTGCGATGAGAAATGTGCGCCTAGAAAAAATAAACTGAATCAATAAAATAAAATGTTCAAAATTTTCATTGAATACTCCTAATGAAAATTTTGAACATTTGCGCCTAGAAAAACTAAACTATTACGTTTTTAATTGCAGTAGAGTTAGCTAAATACTCGTTCCTACTAAATCTTTTCTGAATACTTACCTTTAAGGAAAAGGAAGTAACAAAATCAGGTATTTATGCAATGTGAATAAACAATAAGCTAGGTTCAAGAACAAAAAAACACATATTCTGAAACATGTCATTGAATGTTCAATTACAAATTCTTTGTGATTGAATTACTTTTTTCCCATGTAACTACTGTAATTGCTTTACAAGTACCAAATTTGTGTTGTAATGTTTACTTTCGCAGGTAATCGTGTCCAGCTAATTTTTGAAACCAAAAAAAATTGAAATGTAATCGATGTTTTTCTTTTAATTTATTTATGATTGTTGTTTTAGTTAAATTTTTATCGACTTTTTGGTGACATTTCATGGAATCAATGTTTTGTAGCATTTTCAAGAATACTGTTTTTTAAACATAATTTCCTAGAGTAAATCATTCAATATCCGCTTGTTAACACAACACAGCAGCTTACCTACAACAACTAATAATACATTTCCGACTCACCCCACAGCACTATCCATAAAAATTCCACAGTTTGCAGAAATTTTCTATAAAAAGTCAACCGAACAAAAACATCAGCTGTTTACACTGAAAAAGCGAAAATCGTGGCGTCATTTTTGGAAAAAATCCAATTGGGAGCGTTTCAAAAGGAAACGCGTGTTTGTTTGTGTATTATCAGCCTTCAGATCATTTACCGCTTGTATTGTTATCATATCATTGGCAAAAGTCAAAGATTATGCCGTTTTTTTTTCAAAAAAGATCCTTCATTTCCTTATTTATTGCTAGAGTAGAGTGGAAATGAAAGTGTGTGCTAATCTTGCATTGTGGCATTTCGAGAACATTTTTTTCTCAAAGATTTTCTAAAGAAGCAGATCTGTCCCTGTCTCATTGAAAACAGCTTTTTCAACCGTCTCCTAGTCAAGCTCCTAAAAAGCGCCAGGATATTTTTTTTCACAAAAGAAAGGTTTCTTCCACTGCATTTATTTGTTTGACATAGAGCGTAGGGATCTAAAATGAACCTGGACAAGAAAGTCTCGTTCCTACCTATCAAACAGATAAAAGACAAGATACTACAGAGACTTTATACAAATTTTAGAAAATTCTAATTTTCATTTTTATATTATCCAAAGATTAAATCAATCAGCTAATGAAAATTATGTCTTCCCACAACTACAAAAATTGTTTTTAAGACGCCATGACAGCATTAAATTGGAAAGGAGTCATTTGAGTTGTTATGAGAATTATATTGTGTCAAACGGAAAAATAAATTCGTAAATGAACATAAATTTAAAAAAAAAATTGAATTTTCTCATGAAACTTGAAATCCGGGGTAAGAGTACAATCTAGAACAACTTTTTCCAGTAACTTTTTCCGATATCTCTAACGCGAAGCAAAATATCGAGAACTGGACCTCTTTGCGAAGACGTAGTAGGCTGACTTTAAAGTTCAAATTTCCGTTAAATTTCATAAATAGTCTGGCTCATCGGTCTGTATGACTGTAGAAAATTTTGTACTCCGACTTCTCCAAATAAGGAAAATACAGGAGTGTATTCATCTCATCTGCGACACACTGTATAAGCAACAAATATTTCTCTGAAGATATTACTTTTTTTTTGCAAGTCAATTTCTTTTTTGAAAACAATTTTTCAAATTAATTTTACTAATGCTTCCGTACTTTCCTACAAAGGAGTGAAAGTGGCGACCGGTGTCATTTTCAGATTTTTCGGAATTGATCCACTTCTGGTTATTGATTTGATGGACCAAAAATATGCATGGGGACAACTCTGGACTGGTAAAAAACTCGTTTCATAAAGACAAAAATCTTCAACCGTGTGGGCAGTGGGCTGTTATGGGGTCATAAAGAAGACACCTGAGGTCGTTAATTCTTGATATCCACTCGTTAGCGTTTCAGGACATCTAAATGAAGAAGAGAAAGATAGCATGCTATAAAATCCAAGATCAGGACATCCTGAGAATTCAATAATGTTGTTATCATTAATCCCCGAAGATTGTGCATGCTTCCACCATCTTTTTGACAATTTTGTTTCCGTTGCTTGTGGTTGATAGTGCAATGAATGATAAGTCCTAAAGCGATCGTGCAATTCACTGCGCAGAATGAAATATCTCCAGTGATGATCAATATGTGAGCTAGTTCTTTTTGATATGCGTTTTTACACATACAGTAGTTTCCACCTAACCCAACACGAGCAGGTTCAGGACACGTCAAACACAAAGTGGTTTATCTTCCTTGTTGAAATTGTCTTCCCTTTTCAACAAATACTATTGTTCTTTGAGCTTGGGTTACTGAGCAGAAGATGAATATCACCAGGCAAGAAGCAGGAAATTTGTAGAAGAGAAAAAATGATGAAAAAAAAAATCGTTACTTACAAAGCACAGAAAAAAGTTAGCAATTCTAAATACTCAATCGCAAAAGTGACGGGACATAAGGATTTGAAAATGATGTTTCATTCCAGAGAGAGGTGCCGAGACAAACTCGTATACCTTGACAAGAAATCGCACTCGAAAAAATCATTTTCAATATCGGTTACCAGTAACAACACAATTAGTTCCACTTACTTAGCCCCCATTATGAATTTATACTTCTTACCAATGAAGTCCGTTATTTCTGAAGAAAGGTGTCGTTAGGCGACAACACATACCTGTGAATCGTGTGATGATAGAATGATTTCAAAAATAACAAACCTTGAAAAAGCTGCGACTTTTTAAAAATGGTTTAGGCTTTTACATTTTCATAAGCTGAGCTATTCTTGATTCAACCACAACATTATTTCAGCCCCCACTATGGCATGAACTGCACAGTGCACAGTGTACTCCAGTAAGAATTTCAAAAACTGATGATTCTCTTATAATCACTGAGTGCGCAATGTGCGTTTTTTAGTTCAATCTTGATAATACTGAAGTAGCATTCCATTTCATGTTTTTTGACCATGGATCTAATTCAAGTGATATTTTTAACGTTTCCTCCAATTCGAATATCATGTACTATTCACCTATTTTATATTTCATATTTTATAGCCTAGCATCCCCATTAATTAGTTGAATAAGTGAATGGGTGTTTTCACTGGCAGTAAATCACAATGAATTTTTGACTGTGAATATTAGGAGCAAGATTAGGAGGCTCTAATGTTCACCATTCATCATAGATCTTTTTTTCAGGATTAATCGCGGTCAACAAAACTTTGGACGAAGTACAAAAATGGGTTGGCGAACGCATGAATAAGGAACAGAAAATCGGACAGGCTACCGGCAAACTCCGCAACTTCATCATCGAACCTTTTGTGCCTCACAAAGAAGAGGAAGAAACATATGTTTGCATATATTCGCATAGACATGCTGACACAATTCTGTTCTATCATCAAGGTGAGTTTGTGAAATCCATCATGTTAACTTAATTTGACCCTAAGGTATCTGTTCAGTTAGAAAAATATTCTAACAGGACTATTTAACCACCTATTAATCTTCTTCTACGTCCAAAAAGTACAGTATCCAATACTGAAGAATTTATACAGTGTGTCGGTAAAGTAACGGATACACTATTTTGAAATTCAAGCATAAAAACGCTTGGACACGTAGATCTTAATTTCAAGTGGAGTTGGTTTTCAAACTGATTATATTTCTAGAAGGTAACTCAAAAAAGAGATATCACGTGACACTTCAATTTTTCAAGTGAAGAAAACGGTTCAAGGTAAACCTATCAAGCCCTTTATCGTTGAATTAGTCCCGATGAGCTCGATCGATATACATCAAAATATACAAGGGCAACACATTTAAAAATTTGAAGTGTCACTTGATATCTATCATTTTTGACATCACCTTGTATAAATAAATACAAATTAGTTCAGAAACACCACAATCAAAAATTAAATCGACGTGTCTGAGCGTTTAAAAAAAAATAAAAATTATCCTTGACTTTACGGATAGTATTTTGCTTTGATAATTTTAACATCCAAGTACAGAAAGTCCAGTTCATCAAAGGATAATAAACCAGAATATAATCCTCTTTTCAAAGATCAAAGATCATTTGAAATTTTCTTATAAAAATGTTTTCTGTTTTTTTTTCAAGGCGATTTTTTATTTTCGGTTAGATGATTTCTAATGAGTTAATAATCAAACAGTACTTGATACATTATCAGTATTCGTGAAAATGGAACAAACAACAAGATATTATTCGAGGCGTAACCATTTGATTTAATCTTGATGTAATTTATTTTAAATTGTGCAAACTTCAAAATGCTAAGTCCAATAATCACCAAATTTCATAGCAAACAATAAGCGAGACATAGGAAACTATTCAACATTTTTTTACATCATCAAGGCCCGGTTGTACAAGTTCAGCTCAACGATGGTTCAACGTTGAACTGGGTTCAAAGTACATTGTACAATGCATTGTACAGGGTGTTTCCGTATATGTATTTCGTCTGCAGACTAACTCGCTTATTATGCAAGATAGATAGGGACTTTGAATACAAAGTTATTATTATATTGTTTTATAATCAAATAGATATTATTTTTCTGATCTCAAAATTTATACAACATGTAGGCATTCCTTCCAGCCATTATCAAAATATTTGAGTTTTAAAGTTGGTTTTTTGATATTGCCAAATTTAGTTTCTATGACAACAATAATTGTTTGAACATTACTTTTTAATTTTTATCCTTCCAATAATCTAAAACAACGAATAAAACAAGTGAATACATTATAGTATTGACAAATTGATATCATAAAATGCAACAACACATTTTCCTTAATGCATTTTATGATATCAATTTATCAATACTATAATGTATTCACTTGTTTTATTCGTTGTTTTAGATTATTGGAAGGATAAAAATTAATAAATAATGCTCAAAGAATTATTGTAGTCACAGATACTACAATTTGGCAATACCAAAAAACCAACTTTAAAACTCAAATATGTTGAAAACGGCTGGAAGGAATACCTACATATTGTATATTTTTGGATCCGAAAAATAATGTGTATTTGATTATAAAATAATATATAGGGTGTTCCATTTGAAAAAAATGCAAGTTGTGTCTGCCACACTTCTCTCGTGCATCCGGTATACAAAAAAAAAACTGGCGGTTCATGTTAATGCCTACCAACTTTGTATTTGAAGTCCCTATCTATCTTGCATAATAAGCGAGTTAGTCTGTAGACGAAATATACGGAAATACCCTTAACATGTGTGGTTCAGCATTGAACTTGGTTCACTTCGCCTCAAAATGACTGTTCTGTTAAGCGCCCGATTTTGAATGTTTAAGCCAAGCTCCAGCATCGATAGTGCTTAAAAAAATAAATTTGCAAAAAAAAGAAGTAATCGAAATGTGTGTTATGGCGCTTCGAAACAATTCACCCGTATTAACTGGATAGACTCTCCCTCCTCTTGGTGAAAAAAAACATGTGGGATTTTGTTTGCAGAGTAGTTTACAGCCGCAAATAAAAGAATAGGACAATTTTTCTCAGGAGACAATCAGTAACTTGATTTTTCCCCCTTGGCAATACGTTATTGGATGGAAGAGGGTCATACTCAGGATACACATGAACACGGTATGCCGCGGACCTTACTGTTATACGCGACAAAAACCAAATCAATAAACATAAAAAGCCACGGTCCTCAACAAAAATAATACTTCTTATGAGACTATAACAACCATAGAAAGCTACGTTCCGCATAGTATTATGGAAATTATACATATACATTCCAATTTGTGTAAACATTGTTTTTACTAAAAAATGTATTCAAAAGTAAATATTCTTCAAGAAACATTCGATCGTCATCAGTTGTGAACTGTTGAAGATCAAAGATACTGATATTTGAAAAGTCGTGTATCAAAAGTCAAGAACATGACGTTTACCAAATCCAAATCTGTTCTTGCAATGTTTTAAATCTGTAAATAATTTTGTACAATACTAAAATACATGCATCAATTTATTTTCTTCCATCCATTTTCTAGGTGGGGTCGACATTGGAGATGTGGACAGTAAAGCAGTAAAACTTGAGGTACCCGTTGGTGAAACCCTCAAAGAAGAAGATATTACCAAAGTTCTCCTCACTCAAGTGAAGGCCGCTAAAAAGGCGATGATTTCAAAATTTATTTTTAATCTCTACAATATGTATGTCGACTTGTTCTTCACTTATTTGGAAATCAATCCATTGGTTGTCACTGATAAGGAGATCTTTATTTTGGATTTGGCTGCTAAGTTGGATGCTACAGCTGATTTTGTGTGTAGGCCTAAGTGGGGCGAGATCGACTATCCTCCACCATTTGGAAGAGATGCTTATCCTGGTAAGTTATGTAGACATTAACAATGTTCATGTTTTTAGCACGACCTGAATGTACAACTTGTTTTACTCGTTCTATTTTATTTTCACAATTTATAGAATATGTTCATCAACTTGTGTGTACAGGGTTATCTATTATATTTTGACCCCCACCTACAGCTCTTATTATGGAGGATAAATCTTTTTTCTTCTGATTCCAAATAAATAAAAAATGTTGGTTTTTGGTTTCTCGATGAGTTCAATGTGAATTTGTAGTTGAATAGCGCGAAATCGGCTGAACCAAATACCAACATGTATCATATTTCGAATCAGAAGAAAAATATTTCAGCCAATAATATACAGGGTGTTCCGTTTAAAAAAATATAACTTTATCATTTTTTTCAATGTTGTAAAGTGAATTTTTTCATTTCCGCTACCACTAAAAGATATTACGTTAAAAAACTTAGAACTTTTGTTTCCAGAGTTTTTGTCTACCACTCATAATAAGAGCTGTAGATGGGGGTCAAAATATATGACCATATACATCACTGTTTTTAAACCCTCTTGAAAATGACTGTTCAAGTCGAAACGCGTCGGGGCTTACTTATTAGAGGAAATTTGTGAAGTGAAAGAGATTTTTATTTTCAATTTTATCAATATGTCAACATCACTTCAACCTAGAGAACTTCTTCAAAATCTCATTTACAGTGCGAATAAGAAATGGATTCTCATGAATTGGCTATCACCACATTTACAGTGGTGTAAATAATTTAAACATGTTTTATCCGAAGGCTTATTTTTCTTTGAATGTAAATCCGTAGTCAAATCATATTCGATCCAAATTGAAACCCTGATTGAATACAGTAAATTATTATTTTATTAGTTTTGTAATGGAATATTGTAATTTCGACATAAATAATCAGGTTAATACATTTGCACCATTGCACCAGCTTGAAAAACTAAATAATAATAAAAATAAATTTTACGTTGCACAATTGAAATCTTACTTTCTTCATCATTACATTCACTCTGAAACTATCTTTGTTAAAAAAAATACTGGAAAAAAATAATATCATCAGCTTCAGTGTGTTACAGGTTATCACAGAAACATCGGGAGATATTTGAAGGACGGTTAGTTGAACCAAAAATAAACTGAAAATTTTCTATAAAAAAAATTCGGATGCCGTCTTTTCGGAATCATTCGTACTTTGAAGTTACACCCTGAAGAAGGTTCTTCCGTGATATCTCTAAAACGGTGAAATCAATCTAAATGAAACGTAGTTGATGTATTATCTATGTTGATCCTAGCATGATATAGAGTTGTTTTTAATGAACGCATGTTGGGAGAAATAAATAAAACCACTTTTCCAAATCAGTAAATTATTCGTATGATATGCTACGTTCCTTTACAAAACAAAGCTTAAAAAAGTGTGATGGATAAACATTCTTTCCATTATCAAAATAATCTATCAAGAGTTAGTTGTGGTATCTTTTGTCACAAAAGAAAACAAGGAAAAAAAGTGAAACGTTGAAAACGTTGACTTTTTAAAAAAGTGGTTTTATTTATTTCACGACCCCAACACCCGCTCATCAATAGCAACTCAGTTATACGCAGTACTTGGGGACTGATATGAAATTAAAGCAGTAGGTAACTAGGTCAGAGAATATGATTATTATCAATTAAACCGGAAAAACAGTTTTTTTGTTTTTGCGATGCCATTTTGTTAAAAAGAACAATTACTTGTTATAATTATGTACGTTTCCATCTCCTGAACACACTTTGAATCCCCGCGTATTTCGCTATCGGGTATTTTTCAATGCACCAAGATTTCTTAATTTCCTGGAGTAATTCCAATCTCATCGTGCAACCCTGATTCGGACCACCTCCAACATAAAATGTCTCAAAACTTTGATATACCATAGTATAGAATGGGGCTATTTGGGATCCGCGGGGCAATTTGAGACATTACGAATAAAAAAACATTCAACAAAGTCGACGCAACAAATGAACTTTTAGCCAAAATGTGCGTACGACACCACGTGGTAGCATGTTCAGAGCAAGCGTTGTGATGCGTTTCAAAATGCAGTGTTGAATTTTGGAAGCGTAGGGTGGATTGAAAGAACATGTGGAAGTAAAAAACTAGAGTGTCCAACTTTCCGTCATCGGAATTGGACTGCTGGTAATATGAAAAGTTTGAAAGTTGTAGCTAATTGTCAGATGACTCAAAATAAATATCGTAGATATATTATGATACATGATGGATTTTTTACAAGCCATTTTCTTGGGTGGGGTAGTTTGGGACATGAAGTTGGGGCTTATTGGGACAGCAAAAAGCATGAAATATATGACCGGTGACAATGATTCTTTTGTGTCTAGGCTATAAAAATGGAAACTATCGAAGCAAAATGACTAGTTGCCGGAAAGGACAAAATTTTGAGGTATAATTCGGCTATTCGGGGATTGATCTCATTTTTAACATTTAAAGACCAATGCTGGGTTTAGCGAACGCATAAGCATAATTCATTGATCAAATCGTCATTTAAGTGCATAAGTCATTACAATTAGATGTATGGATACTTATTAAAGTGTTTACTGAAAACATAAGTTCCAATGATTAAAGCATAACATAATGCATAAGCGTGAAAGTTCCCTTATCCTTATGCTTATGTATTATTGAAGTGACTTATAACTTAATCATTGATATTATGCTTATGCCTTCACTAAACTATGTCGAAAAACCAATCTTATTTTCTATTATTCTGCCCTATGTTTATTTTATTTTTTTTTTGTTTTTATTTGCAAACTTTTGCCACAACCGATAAAATAAATAATAAAATCGATATTATTTAAGTGTTTTTATTGAAAACTTTTTATTTTTTCGATGTGAATGAGTCGTACCTTTTTTATCATAAATTCAATGACGAACCTAAATAAAAATATACATCTCAAAAAAACATTATCAGTTTTCAGGTTCTGCGGATGCTGAGAAAGTTTCATTAAAATTGATTCACCGTTTTGGAGCTATCACAGAAAACTTCTTTTGGGTGTACCTTTGAGGCACGAATAAAGAAAGAGTCGTCCAAAAATATTCTATAGCGCATTTACCCTCAATACTTCTGGGACACCCTTTAAAAGATATTTGTTACTCATTTATCATCGCGGACTTCAAATGATCCTAACCTTGAAACTTATGCTGGGAATTCATGGTCCGTATTCCCCGACGTCTTTACAGGCGTAATAGTTAAAAACGGATCATCAGTGTGCTAATACGGACGTTTTTGCCATTAGAATGAGTGCCGGCTGATACTTCCGTTTGAGCATGTCCGTATAAACCGTCGAATATACGGACCAATGAATACCCACCTTAATAGTTCTAAGTTCTACAATGGACAATTTGCAGACCTTTTCAAATGACTTGGTATTTTATATACGTATTTCTACACAATATTTGAGTCACCAGCGAAAAAATGTTTCCAAAACACCCAAAAATATACTTGATAAATTAAAAAGAAAACGCAAATTTCACTGTATGTTCAAAAACGAGGCGAGGCTATATTACCCTATTATAGACAATACGCCAGACGGAGGGAGATAATGGATTCTGTGACGTATTCGATGATGATTGGCGCTCTTTAATCGGTGATTACTACATTAATAAAGGTCGTAGGTTGATTTTTTAAACATCAATGTCATCAGTACTTACTTATCCTTATATTTCCATAAAATATGCAAATTGTCTACTATTTCAGTCATTCATTTCCAATTCGTATAAATCATTCTCTCTAGTATCATAATTTTATAAACAAAAAAAATTGATATACAAATTTTTTCACCTTAGAGGAAGCCTACATTGCTGACCTAGACTCTAAATCAGGTGCTTCATTAAAATTGACAATTTTGAATCGAAAAGGCCGTATCTGGACGATGGTTGCTGGAGGAGGAGCTTCCGTGATTTATAGGTGAGCCACTTGCTTCATTCTTAATCTAAATTATTATTGAAATATAGTTGAAGCACAAAATTATATTTATTACATTTATCGACGCTTAAGCCACAATCATTATAATATTATATTTTCTAAAGTGAAACGGAGTGACTTTTTCACTTTGGTTTACTACGTGTACTCAGCAACTCCCACTTCATTATATTTTGTGATGAAATTTGAAAGGAACTGATTATTTTTTATTAATACTATAGATGTTATTATTGTGTCTGTAAGAATTCTATATTTGTGTCACGAAGTCACTTTAAAATTTGATTGCAGTCACTTCAGTCACTTAAAATTTAATACATTATGTATTGGTATACATAAGTGGATAAAAGTATAGACATACTTGATTTCAACTAATAAAGTGAATGTTGACAGATTTTCAATAATAATCTGACTTTTTGAGGCTATAATTTTTGATGTTTTCAAGTGATAATTGAGTGTAATGGAACTAAATAAATAAATAAATGTCCTTAAACTAAAAAGAATAGAATAGAATTCGGCCAAGATTCGTGACGTACTTCGAAGAGGTTATAGATACCTATAATTTTTCAGTGATACCATCTGTGATTTGGGAGGTACTTCCGAGCTTGCCAACTATGGTGAGTACTCTGGAGCGCCTTCTGAGCAACAAACCTACGAATATGCGAAGACCATTCTGTCTTTGATGACTCACGAAAAACATCCTCTTGGAAAAGTGCTGATTATTGGAGGGGGTATCGCTAACTTCACCAATGTAGCCTCTACTTTCAGGTAAGTCGAGACTACGAATTATTATACTATGTCAACGAAAAACTTTTACCTCTTGAAGGTTTTTAAATATGACATCTACCGGATGTTTCCCAATCTAGAATTTTGGTGCGTTGTTTTAAAGATAAGGGTTGTTTAACTTTTTTGAAAAATTCTCTTTTTTTAATAATATCTTGAATATCTTATCTGGCTGGCTTATTTTTAAGCAGTTTTATTTAAAATAAAATTATTTTTTCTTTAAACGTCAAAAAAACTGACATTATTCGACTGAGTATCGGGCGCAAAGTTTCACTTTTCCGCCGGCGGAGGAAAAGTGACCACAGCCTACTATCTTTGACAACGAAACATGTTTTCATGGGGCTCCGTTGAGTTTGAAATTTGAGTGCACTGCGTTCCAAAAAAAAAACTCTAATTCACAACCAAAACTTTCATTATAATTTGATAAAACTCACTCAATAATTGCTCACAATCAGCCATGATTTGAATTGAAAGAAATCATAAATGTTGACGTTGACAGTGAACAGTTTTAACCGTGACAGTGTTGCCTATTAGGGATTCAAGCTAAGCGATACGCTCTCTGGTAGAGAATTTCACTAGTATATAATACTATCATTTAGTATTGTTTATGCTTTGACATTGTTTACATTGTGGTTTTCGGTGTACACCATTTTCTACAAATTAATTGAGTTAGGTTGGTTTTCCGCAGCTTGTATGCTGCCATTGTTGCAAATCTACGCTTGATGACGTCACCATGATACTATTTGAACTTGAGCCTGGCGCCGCGGCCCGAAACTATATTTATGGCAACTTGAAAACATATTATTATGTTTTTCCTTCGAATATTGAACCACTAGAAGCATAAACGAACAATATTGTGTGCGTTGAACATGCCAATGTAAACATGGGGGGAAGGGAGTAAGCAATCTCCTGGTTTGCCATATTTACTTCCTTGAAATAACTTTCACCAGATTTTCTGTCACCATTTAAATAACAATGACTTGAAAGTCACTATCACCAAATGAATGTATTTCTCTTTAATATTCAAGAAGAGTGTAGCCTTTTTTTCATCGCTATTACTACTTGTCATTGAATACTCGAACGATTTTTCTTGATCTTTCACACTAAAAAGTTGATAAGAGGAATTTTTCTCACAAACGGCAACGTTGGACATCAATCGAGCTATTTGAAATGCGTTGCCATGACGTTGATAGATGCTTCAAAGTGACGGTTGTTGTCATTTTCCAGTTGAAAATAATTTTTTGTACAACCTACACGTAAAGTTCACTTTTCAATGCATGCAAAGCAGGCGGAAAGTCGGTAATTTTGGCAGCCGGGCCTAAAAGTACTTTCGCGCCCGCGGGCGCAAAAGTAGTTCCCTTAGCAACGGTTCCTTGGATCCCAACGCCTCTCAATATAATAACCACGTGACAGTCTAGCATACTAGAAGGAACTAATCACGTGACAATCTCGGTGGCAATGAATCCGCACCACAAAAGAATACGGGAACACACCTATATTGTAACCATGATTGACAGTTGTCACTTGTCAGTTGTCTGACTTGTCAGCAGTGTAGTGCAGTGTACCGATTATTTATTTTTGATTTTCATAATTTTTTTTTTAAATTATTACAAACTGGTTGTACAAAAAGAACTGTTTGCACCACGGACGAAAGTTGATTTTGACTCGGCTAATATCTGCCCTCGCTTCGCTCGTGCTGCTACTTATACCCTCGTCAAAATCATCTACTTTCCGCCCGTGATACAAAATGTACAATATTTGTGCTCGAGAAGAAGATCCAGTGTGGCAATTATACCAAAAAAATGCAGTGTTTGTGGAGCTTCTTCATGAAGGGTTGGATTGTAGAGATCTTATCACAAGTCAAAATAACATTACATAAATAAAAACAAAAACAGAATGTTATCGACTCAAACAAATCGTGTACGTTCGGGGTGCTGCGCTTGTTCTAGTGGTTCAATGTTCGAAGTGTTTTTCCAACTCTTCTTCCATATAAAATATTGTACTATTATTCCTACAAAAATTATTGTTTTCGAGATCTGGGTGATTCATTTTCAGCGACAGGGTGTCAGTTCTCGTAAACTATTCATCTTAGAGACCCAGGGAAAAAAACTGTAAATGTGTCCAAGAGAAAATGCTGGAAATATATTTCAAGCTTCTAGGATCGCCGCAAAGGGGCGTAACGGTACTTTAAAAACAGAAAATCGACATATTTTCGAAATTTTTCTCATTGAACCAAAAAAAAAAGTATGGAAACAGATTTCGAATGATATTCTCTTCAAAATTGCCCCTCGACACTTTTGTCAAAAAGGACAGCTACAGCCCGTCAAACTTGATGTTACTAAATTGTCTATAACTTCGAAATTCCTTAACCGATTTGAATGTTCTTTAGCTCGTTTTAAAAAAGAAAATCTGCTCTTTCTGATGCATGTAAAGTGTGGCAAATGGATCTGTAACTGTGGGGCATCGGTAAGGGGAACGAAACAGTATTAAAACATGGCCGGTCTCATTCATGGAAAACCCAGTGGCGTGGTGTGTTGGCTGATGTTCGAAAATATTTTTGTCTGAAGAATAATGAGGGAGAATTTTTGTTTATTTGTCATCGTCACAATATTTGCCAAAAAATCTTTTCTGGTCACTTGATTCACCCATTTTTTTTTTTTTAAATCAGGTTCAGTTGAAATATTCAAAACATAATAAATACCGGTTTGATATATGACGAACCAGCGTTAGGTTCCTACTGTTTTTCAAGTTCATCATCATCATCATGATCGTCATCACTGTTGTCATCAGTTTCGCTATCACTACCTTGGCCCAAAGGACACAAGGAAAAATTCTCCAAAATTTAATTTATATCAATTTACCTATAAACGTTCGCTATCACTTCTCTTGCTTGGCTATGAAGTGTTTTGCCGTGAGTATATTTGTTCATTATTCCAAACAAATAATAACAGCGATAACAATAATCAACAACAACAACGACAACAAGAACAACAACAAGAACACCAACAATAATAACGAGGTAACAGTAATGTCAATAATCAACAACAATAACTTTTTCACAACTATCCTCAAAGCTCAGAATTCACAGGTGAAAGCACCGCCACTGAATGTCTAAATATTTGCTATTGTCCAGGTTTGTTATGATGCGCTGAAAATAGTCACGTTACTCACTACGGCCAATTGCGAGTCCAATCCATTCATCAAAAAAGTGCCATCACATTTGACAACCAATAAGACTCCTTCAAGATACGCCTTTCGACTATTTTCGAGTCCTGTTGCCGCTTCTCCTATGCCCATAATAATATTTGGAGAAAATTCTACTCATTCTAAGATTAGGTCTTGAGAAAATTAGATATTGATTGAAAATAGATTAAAAACTGTACGTTAATATACTTTGAACTTTCCTTGTCAATATTTGTAATTATGAAAATCGATTTTAAATGAGCTTTGGTTCACGAAGCAACAGGTTTTGCATTCTGGAAGTTAAATATGGCAATATCGATTTTTTTTATACGAATTCTTTCCGTGGTTACAGATCCGTTTGCCACACTGTACTCGGGGTAGATTTTATTCGCTTTAGTCGACCACACAACATGAATTTTAAAGGTCAACCTGTATTTGAGGTTTTTTCGAAATGGTCAAATGCAAACATCGTGTTATTTGGATATTTGGATAATTTCCTACCACTTTCATGCAGGTATCTTTTCCACAGAGTGACCCATTTGAAAGCGGGCCACCCTCATAACTTTTTGATTTATTGATCGATTTTGACGATTTTTTTTTGGAAATGTAGAGAGAGGAAAGGTGTATTTGAGGCCATACGTCGCCCAGTTTTTTCCAAAAACCAAGGCCTACTAGAGCATATTTGGAGGTTGAAAAATCCAGAAAACATATTAGCGATTTTGTTAGAGAAAATCTGCCTACGCCACTGGATTTTTCATCCCCTGAAATGGGTCTGTACCAAATTTCATGGAAAAATATTCAATTCAAAAATATTATTTCTGTGTGTAATTTAATTTCTATTTTTTTTTGTCAGTCTCGTTTGTTTGTTTTCTTTGTATTTTGACATGGGAATATCTATCAAATATTTTTTTCTGATAGATTTGCTATTGCTAAGTGTTCCGAGGTAAAATACTTCTTGGTGCATAAAATAAATAATCGGTGATTTTTAATATTTTTTCATGAAATTTGGTACAGATCCATTTGCGTAGACAGTGGCGTAGACAGGTTTTTTCCAAAAAAATCGGCAATATGTTTTCTGGATTTTTCAGCTTCTAAATATGCTTTAGTAGGCCTTGGTTTTTGGAAAAAAACTGGGCGACCTATGGCCTCAATTAAAACCTTTTCACTCTCCACATTGCGTCAAAATCGCTCCAAAAATAAAAATGTTATGAAGGTGGCCCGCTTTCGAATGGGTCACTCTGTATATCTTTTGAAATAGAAGAGTTACGGAAACTTCATCAGGTATCCCTGGAGGAATATTTTTGAAACAACCCCTGTATATTTGAATGTGTCAAAAAGGTAGGAGTGTTTTGCCAACAGTGGGTATTTTGAGGATTTGAACTAGTTTTTTGGTTTTTTTTTCGTGTTAATTTCATTTTTTTTAAATATTTTCGAAATAAGGTTTACTGGTCCATCGTATTATTAGTGGCTTGTGACGCACTTCATTCCACTTGACAGCTGCTCGTGGAAAAGGAAACTAAAAATAGTGGTTATAATTTCACTTGAAGGTTTTTCTTTTTAACATTAACTCAAGAACACGTTAAACACGAATCAAAACAAATGTGATGTGTATCTTTTTGACGCATTCAAATTTACTTGGGCTGTTTCAACGCAGTATTCCACGAGGGATTCCGGATGAACTCTCATATATTCATATATTATCATATATTCAAAAGTTATAAAAAAATGATCTTCGTGAAAGCGATAGGAATTTATCCAAATAACTCGATGTAGGCATCTATTTGGATGTGGATAGGATTCTAATTCTACAAAAAAGGTGTATCAGAACAATATACAAGATAAAGCATAGGGAAAGCTGTAGACAGGTATTTAGTGGAAAAAGAATCATGACTGTGATAGGTTTATACGTGTTTGAAGCGGTAATGTTTGTACATAACAATAGAGATTTATTTTTACATTGTGAAAGGAGTCATAATCATGATACAAGAGCTAAACAAGATTTACTGTCCGAAAAATGTAAATATGCCTACATCCAAAAAAATGTTAGTTTTAGGTTGATAAAAATTTATAGCAGTTTTCCTCACAACGTTAGAAATTTACCAGCTCACAGATTTAAAGTGATACTAAAAACCTATCTAGTCAAAAACGCATTCTATACCATCGATGAGTTCTTCGGTGATGACGTGGCGAAACGTAATCTTGTGTGAATAGTAGTAGTGAATTTAGAAATGGGTATAGATATAGATTTAAATTTAAGATTGGCTTGTATCTTATGTGTATATGTCTCGGTATATGTATATTATTATTTGTATTGAAAAACGGTTGTGACGTTGTTCTACAGCTCCTGTAGCTTTTGGAATTAATAAACGATTATCTATCTATCTATCTATCTATCTAGTGGGTTTGCATTTGAAAATTTTGAAAAAACCTCAAATACAGGTTTGACTTTTACAATTGATGTTGTGTGGTCGGCTAAATTGAATGAAATCGATCATGCATCAGAAAAAGATTTTCCTCTTTAAAACGAACTGAAGAACAGTCAAATCGGGCAAGAAATTTCGAAGTTATAGGTAACTTAGTAACATCAAGTTTGACGGCTTATAGCTGTCTTATTTGACAACTTAGAGAGAAGTGTCGAGGGCAATTTTGTAGAGAATATTTTCCAAAATCTGCCTCGCGGCGGTCCTAGAAAGTTGAAATATATTTCCAGCATTTGCTCTTGGACACATTACTCTACAGATTTTTTCCCTGAAATCCATTCATCATGGCTTACGAGAACTGGCACACGGCCGCTGAAAGTAAATCACCCTGTACTAACAACACAACCTCTACCCTGGAAATGATGCTTTTCCGAACTTACGTTTATATGACCCCAGAAACAAGGTCTTGAACTTGTGAATTAGGAAACACCATGTTTTGTTTATACTTTGGACAACCTTTTGTTGTTTATTTTTAAGCTTTTTTAATAGAAAAGTTGACGTTTTTATTGTGTCTTGAATATCTCTTGTCTTACAGAGGAATCATAACTGCATTCATCGAATTTAAGGAAAGAATGATCGAGCACAATATTAAAATTTTCGTTAGAAGGGCGGGTCCCAACTATCAGGAAGGTTTAAGGAGAATGCGTGAAGTTGGACAAACGTTGGGTAAGTTTTTGCGTTCAGAATAAGCGGATACATTTGAAACATTCTATTTATTTGGTCAAACCAAAAAACACTGATTATTGTCATTTGATGTTACCTTTTATTCCTTAAATAAGTTTTTTGTTTCAAATATTTTTCCGATTTGGTAAAAAGTTTCTTTCTGATAAAATCACTCATAGCCATGTCCTTTTTTGTGTGACGTTCCTGTTTCATACTATATCCTACATAATTTAATTGTGAAATATTCATGATTTATACATCAGTATTTCGTCAATATGTCAGTGTCTCAGTTTGTTTTTTTTTATCAACTTGAATTTACAAATTAACTGAATATCTCTGATTTTTACTCATAACACTTATTCATAAGTCTCACTGAGACAGTTCAAACTAATTCTGTTCAACCACTTCTTCTATTGTGAAGAGTTTTGAACAATCTGATTTATCTCTTTTTAAAATAAATATTTATTCAAGGTTTGCCATTATACGTTTTTGGACCTGAAACCCATATGACCTCCATTTGCGGCATGGCATTGGGAACTAAATCAATCCCACAAGAAAACAACGTTGAATTCGCTACAGCCAATTTCCTTCTGCCATCGGGCGACAAACAACCCATCAAGAAAAAACCTGAAGAGGTCGCGGCAGCTGCAAGAGAAAGTGCGATCAAGTCTGCTGCAGCTCAAGCTGCCGCTCGAAAATCTGTAAGTTAGGAATGTGCTTGGTGTTTCCTTGGGTTTTTTGAAGAAAATGTCAGATGAACGCCATTTTTTTTTGCTGTGATTCTTTGAAACGTTCTGTGCTAATGAAGTTCTCTACGTTTATGTATAAGTTGAACTAATTTTTAAAATCATTAATGTTCTACTGAACCATTGGAAAATGGTTTCATCTGGTATTTTTATAAGATCTAGAAATGCATAAACTATCTGTTTGGCTATAGTTGTGCTGATGAGTATGAGCTTTATTTTAACTTGCAAATAACCAAACCTTTTTCAACTATCTACAACTAAATAGCTGATACAAAATAAAATCACTTGCACGTCATCGAACGAAGATTATATTTCATCCGAAAACGTTGCCAGATTGTAATAAAAGGATAAACAGGAAACATTTTATATGCTGCCGCTCGCTAGAAATATGTTTCACGCTTACAAACATCTTCATTTCCATATTTCTCTTTCTTCTCGTTCAGTCGTTAAAGTTAGCAGTAGGCCTGTCTAATGACACTACATCTTGGCATCGGCTATTTGAGTGATTTGATATTTTACTGACTAAAGTCTGACTCTGAAAAGAACAAAACTGATGTCCAAGTGATTTTATTTTGGATCCCCTATAAGTTATAACATCCTGTTTTATAACGCTTTCTTTTTATTTTTCATGAATTTTCCATGAGTTTGTAGATCCATTTGATATTGTTTAATAAGTATCTTGTTTTGATAAGGCAACATTATCAGCGGAAAATGATAGATCAGAATGTTTCTCTTTCGTAGCTTCAAAACATCCTGTGGAAAACTTGAGGCACTTCACTTGATTTATTGTGTTGCCATAATGGCGCCAACCATAAACATAATGTGGGTAGAATTTTTACCTCAATACAGAATGGCCGCAGACCGCAGAGACGGAAAACTCTACTAATAACTAGGGAAAAGGTAACTGGCCGATGCAGCAGACGACCATTTTTTTCTTCCGGTTCTTTAAGGGATCTTGGGCTGTGATATATATACAGGGTGTTACTTAATGATATGTCATAATTTTAAGGGGGAGTTCCCGGATAAATTTTGAGTCGAAAAGGTCATATAAACTTGGGTCTAAAAAAAAAAAATAAAAAAAAAATAATAGAAATTAAAATAAAAAAATAAAAATAAAAAAAGTGTGTTCCTATACCATAATATCCTGTGGCAAAATTCAGTTCAATATCTCAAACCGTCTTTGGAAAATGTATTAAAAACTGAAAATAAAATAGATCTCTAACACCCTGAATCTTAAAAACCAAGCATTTTAAGATCCAAGTTTATATGACCTTTTCGACTTAAAATTTATCCAGGAACTCCCCCTTGAAATTATGACATACCATCAAGTAACACCCTGTATATGGGAAAACGTACTATTCACAGCTGAATCCAGGGTTTTTTTGAGGTCGCTAGGTGATCGTGAGCCTGCTTATAGATGTAGAACTGATATATACAGGGTGAAAATAATACGATGTGTCTAACTCGTTAAAAAGATACAGGGTGTTGAAAGTGAAACGTTTTCGAAAAATTTCAATCATTTTTAAACGGATAAAGATGTATTGAGATAAATGGCGGAAAAATGTTTCTAGATAGTGCGAGTAAATTGAGTTTTCGTTCTGATTTTTTCCTGGTATTTTTTAGATAGTGATATTCATCAAGAGTACATTTTCTACGTAGAAAGATTGACTATTTCCAAGTATGAGGTCAAAACAGTCTCACCTTTACAGATTAAAAAATTATAAAACCATTAATTCATCATCAAGTACGTAGAAGACGCCCTCTAGGAATTAGGCTCAAACCAATTCCAAATTCGGATTTCTTACATTCGAAAACTTTATTATGTATACCAAATTTGAAACTGTTTTCTTTATCCGTTTAAAAATCATTGAAATTTTTCAAAAATAAAGTCTCATTTTAACATCCTGTATCTTTTTAACGAATAGCATTTGCCACCACATTTATTGGACAAATCTTATTTCATTTATATTATCACCTGCTGCTCTATGGCGGATGAGCTCACATTTTAACAGTCTCGTATCAATACGATTCAATTAAGGTTTGGGCGGGTATCTAATTACAGGGTGTCCCATAAATACAGGGTGTCCCGAAATTAGGTTGAAATATTTGAACAGTATATTCTACACTGAGAAAAATATAGTTTGCTTCATAAATATTTCTTTGAAAACGCTTTGTTTCGAGAGGGTGTCAAAGTTCAACTTCTATTTTTGTTTTATTTATATAAATCCCATAATAATTCTGATAATTTGACAAAAATCGGTATCCAGAGTGTTTTTGACGTAAGAAATCCAATTTTAAATGGAAACGATACTCTTGTTGGAAATTGCTGGATCAACCGTTTTCGAGATATTTGCACTTGTATTGTTAATCTATGCAATGTGGTTTTCAATTGCAAATTTTGAAAATAGACATAGGTAGCGTTGAAAACCGCGTTACCATGGTTATTTTGACGATTTTTTTAATGTTTCTTACTAAAAAAAAGATACATTTGATTTTAGACTTTTTATTTTTTTTTTCGTTTTTCAAGTTTTTTATTTTATATTTTCTTTGTCAAGAAACATCGAATATTGTAACTACTGTCAAAATTACCGTGATAACGCCGTTTTCAACGCCACCTATGTCTATTTTCAAAATTTGCCATTGAAAACCATATTGCATAGATTAATTCAAGTGCAAATATCTCGAAAGCGGTGGCTTGGTGGTTTGACAAAATTTTGCTCCTGAGAACTGATAAAAATGGCCTTGGATTCTGTATAAGCGAGGTCATTTTTGTCGAGAAGATACAGTTTGTCAAGCTCTACAATTAAAAAAAACTCGAGCCAAATCGGTCAATAAATAAACTTTTTTTAGGGTGACCTGAAAACAAATGGGTCACACTGTATATGATTCGAGTGAATATTGCTGTCTTTCAACTAAATATCCTCAATTATTTGCTTGTAACAAATTCAAAAACACAAAAAAAAATCCTTCTTGGTTACTGGTTTGGAGTCAATATGAATTCCTTCCAGTTTGTGAAGTCAGACTAAGGGCCGATTCTACAATTCAAGTATGTATATCCTTGGAATAAGCGATACTCATATGGTGTTAAACGAATTATTGCTTATTCCGACGATATACTTGGTTTGTAGAATCGGCCCTTAGCCTGCCTATTAGGCGCTATAGAAGAATGCTTTTTTGACCAACCCTTACGCCTCCGAGAGATTCGTATTGTAACTTATGATCCAGTATTTGTTTTTAATGAAAAATTGATCCTTTCATTGGGAGCCAATGTATTAATGTAATAGATCGGAATGAACCGCATTTAGTTGTTTCTGTTCAGCAACTTCACGATTTACGAAAAATGAACTCATCCAAGATAACAGCGGATATTTAGAAAAAAAAAAGGTTGTCGCCTCAATTTCCCACAGGGTGGTTTAAAAAAACGACAAAAAAATGACAACTATAATTCGCAATAAATACTCTGGTTAAAAATTCATGAAAATTGCATGGCCTGGGAATGTATGCGAACATGTTACACAATTATTGAAGCCTTATCATCCCCAAAGCACGCATGGTAGATCCTGAAAATGGCTGCATCGATGTTTATTGAGTAACTATTCTGTTGTTGAAATCTAATTTCGAGATAATTTATAAATCAATCCTTTGTCATTTATGTAGTAATGAAAATGAGACCAACTGTATTTGGCGATTAACCATATTAAAAGATGCCTGAAGATAATAATTATGTAATATACCATCTTCTCCCTGGTAGTATAACAATGCTTTGTTAAATTTTAATTTTGTGTAGTCATTGTTTTTTGATTTGCTTGATGACCTACTGCGCTTCATTAACTAGAACCTTCTGTCCTGTTTCTCTATGGTGGTTTGGTTAGATACATAAATTTCGTTCAATTAGATTTTCAAACCTGTATAATTTGTAAATAGCTTCCACTAATCTCAAAAGCCTATTATCTTGATTATTTTATCGGTACACACAACAAAATAAGTTCTGCATCATCCCAAATTCATTTGTGTTTTAATATTAAACCTTATTTGAAACTCACGTTATCCGAATATCTACTTAGCTACATTGAATTACATTGTAAATGCGTGGGAAATTCAACGAGAATAATTATCACGAACGTCAGAGTTTTTTGATGTCACATTTTTCATTCAGAATTTTACCGATGATCAAAGTATAGTTCATATAAACTGCTCATCAAATTAAAGAACGTGGCATTTTTTTGCCCTTTTTCAATAGTTGTACCTTTGATTTTCTCTTTTCTGGGATTTTAACCACTGAAAATTATGTCATTGTTGAGCTCATAGGATGAAAATTAAGCGGCCGAACATGTGCTAAGCATAGGGAAAACTAATTTTTCTATTTTAGTTTTTTTTTTAAATCTTCTGTGTATGGCATTTCAACACATTATATAAATGAGTACGAAGATTTTAATGGCATATTAAACATCCAAAAATATAAAAAAATATCTCATATAAGGCTGACTTACTTCTTTTTCGAAATTCAGGGTGTCAGTTTTTGAAAAAAATCTGTTTGTTTTCAGCAAAATGGAAGGATCTTATAACTTTAAAAAATAGCATCACTTCTTTTTCCATTTCCAAACACTAACAACTTTGTTGAACAAGCCGGATGTTACAATTCTAAATTCACTAAATGTGCGACAAAATATTGACTATTTTTGCCAATATGGTTGTTTTGTAGTATCCAGCCTATAACATCGATGATGCAGAACTATTGTTGAGTGTATAGCAAAAGACGGCATCTAATATTAACCATAGCTAAATAATTGAAAAACAAAATTCATTAATTTTGAAATAATTAATTGTTTAAGGCACCAAACCAGATGGAGACCCAATCCTTAGCTCAGGTTAGTCCCACACCATGATTTTTGTATTGTTTTGCATCGTTTAGGGTTTTGGTTTCATGCATGAAACATCTTTGTTCATTATGCTTTGCGTAAATGAAAAAGTTGGACAAAGCAGAGTTAGGATTTTATAGTTTACGAATATGGTTACATGCAAATCTGTATACCTGCAGCAGATCAAATTCAGATATACTAAGTGAAAAATTATCAAAATCATGTGAAGTTGATTTTGATAATTCATTGCACTTCTCATATTAGGTATTGTTAGACTGATCTCAGATTAGACTTCAATTATTTATTATTAATGCTCATAATGAATCATTCAATTCAATTTATTATCGAATTGTATATTATCAATGTTTTAACTGAAATTCTAAATACTGTTTTACACAAACATACCTTTTTCCAAAGAAAATTCTCGGATTAATCATTTGAGTGTATAAAAGTCTTTTTTCTTTAGAAACAATTGATTCGTGGAGGAAGGAACTGAATTTATATCCATATTATTCAATAATATCTGTTAACACATTCAACTTATTCAATTTAACCTATATGAGCAGGGTGATGCCAAATCCAGACCCCTTTTCTCATCAAATACCAAAGCCATCGTATGGGGAATGCAAAACAGAGCTGTGCAATCCATGATGGACTTTGACTTTGTCTGCAGAAGACAAGAACCCAGTGTAGTTGCGATTATTTATCCGTTCACTGGTGATCACAAACAGGTGGGTTTTGTTCGTGATACAAAAAATATTCACTAACCTTTCTTCTCTTTCACTTCCAAGATACATGTCGTCAATAAACAATGAGTTCAAAAAACTGGAAGAATTCCATTTTCAGAAACTAAAAATCACTTCGAAAGTATCCAAAGTAACTTCACAAGAATTTCACATTCCCTTCATTCGTTTACCTACAGAATCATTTTAACAAAAGCAAATGGACTTTGAGAGTGTTCAAGTCACCTACTGAAGAAAAACTTGTCTACTTATTTTTGTCTAGTTTCTTCTGCAGGTATTTCTTTTGGCAACTGAATGATACATAACTTTATTCACTCAATATGCGTTTTAGTCTCTAGTTTTTTAGTTATTCATTCTTGAAACATAATAATCTGATAATTTAAGATCTTAGTTAAAGAATTAAGTAATAATTAGAACAGTTTTTTTGAAAAATCATCAAACACTTGGTCGTTACAGAAATTCTACTGGGGTCACAAAGAAATCCTGATTCCCGTCTACAAAAAAATGAACGACGCAATGACAAAACATCCCGACTCTGATGTACTTATTTCGTTCGCTTCTTTGCGTTCTGCCTACCAAAGTACAGTAGAAACCATGGAGTTCCCGCAAATCAGAACCATTGCCATCATCGCTGAAGGTATCCCTGAGAATATGACCAGGAAATTAATCAAGCTAGCTGACGAAAAGGGGGTGAGTGTAAACTAAAAAAAAATATTAAAAAAATAATACAATACTTAGTTGGAATACTTTTACCATGTATTGAGCTCTTTTGATATAATGGAAGACACGATTTTCGAGATACTGTCATCTAGATTTTTCACCGTTATCTACAGTGATACTTTTCTGTATATTCTGCCGTAGCAGTTGAGATGTTATCGCATTTTCTTTGTGGTTCTCTCATCACTTTTGTGGGACAAAGTAACCGATCAACTCCTAGCCAACTGATCAAAGGAGGAGCACCAGTTTTCACGACTTCCCCTAACTTTCTACGCAGTTGAGAAAACAGAAATCCGCAAACTGCTACTCAGAATCAAGATCGCTTTTTGATGATACGTCATGACCCCCGTTTCCATTTTAGAGGGTGAGGAGGGTTAAGTTTGTGGTATGGTTTTTCGTCAAAAGTTCTATTACCAACAAACTCAACGTGGTTCAGATTTTTATGAGAAGATTTTTTCTGGCAGTTTTTTTTTCCGGTATTCTTTTCTTTATAAGCATGAGACCAACTGTATTTGGCGATTAATTATAATTAACCATATTAAATGATGCTTGAAGATAATAATTATGTAATATACCATCTTCTCCCTGGTAGTCGACATCCGTTCGCTGATCAGAGTTACCATGATTTTTTATTCGAAAATTTGGATTTGGAGTCTCCAGAAAAGATCCACTTTCAGAATCTGCGAACTCACTAATAATGAAGTGAAGTTCCAGTTGAGAAAATGGAATAGTAGTGATTTAACATAATATTGTACTCATCATCACTTGAAGTAGAATCCAACTTCAACCAGTTTTTTATTATATATTATATATTAATATTATTATTATTATTGTTATTATTATAATTCTTCCTTCTTCCAGGTTGTTCTCATTGGTCCCGCCACAGTAGGAGGTTTGAAACCAGGTTGCTTCAAAATCGGCAACACTGGAGGTATGATGGACAACATTCTTCACTCAAAACTGTACAGACCTGGTAGTATTGCCTACGTTTCCAAATCCGGTGGTATGTCCAACGAACTGAACAACATCATCTCGCACACCACTGATGGTGTGTATGAAGGTGTTGCAATTGGTGGAGATAGGTGAGAAAGTCATCATTTATACCAGACTTGTAAGATCAGATTGTTGTGATTTTCAGATACCCGGGTACAACTTTCATGGACCATATTAGCAGATACCAGGTCGGTAATTTTCTATTTTTGCTCTTTATCTAGACTGACTGGATATTTCATATAGGCTGACGACAATGTGAAAATGATCGTTTTACTCGGTGAAGTTGGCGGCACTGAAGAATACAAAGTATGTGAGGCCTTGAAACGGGGCAAATTGACAAAACCTCTAGTCGCTTGGTGCATTGGTACCTGTGCTAGTATGTTCACCACAGAAGTTCAATTCGGACATGCTGGCTCTTCTGCAAATTCTGCACAAGAAACTGCGACAGCTAAAAACGCCGCTCTTAAGGAAGCTGGAGCCTGTGTACCTGAATCTTTCGATAGCTTGGGTAAGTTTATTTCTAAATCATAATAAAGTATTGAAGGTTTTGGTTGAAAAAAACAATTCTTACTTTAATCAACGCGTTTTTCAGGTGATGTTATAAAGGCCTCGTATGATAGTCTAGTCAAACAGGGAGTGATAGTTCCTGCTCCAGAAGTTCCACCACCGACCGTCCCAATGGACTACAGCTGGGCCAGGGAATTGGGACTTATCAGAAAACCAGCCAGTTTCATGACATCTATTTGTGATGAGAGAGGACAAGAATTGATCTATGCAGGTAAAAACACTTTAATGTGAATTGAAAATCTGGATATTATCAACAATTCCTTCTACAGGAATGCCAATTTCTGAGGTACTCCAGAAGAACGTAGGTATTGGGGGAGTGATCTCTCTCCTTTGGTTCCAAAGGTGCCTACCCCCATACTGCTGCAAATTTTTCGAAATGTGTCTGATGGTCACCGCTGACCATGGTCCAGCAGTATCAGGTGCACACAACACAATTGTGTGTGCTAGAGCGGGAAAAGACTTGGTTTCCAGCTTGGTATCTGGTTTGTTGACAATTGGTGATAGGTTTGGTGGAGCTTTGGACAGTTCTGCTAGACAATTTAGTGAAGCCTATGATAAAGGTAAGGATAAAAAAAATAGTAAAAACTCAGTTGTTGTCAACATTGTTTTGATCTCTTGTCGAACTAATCTTAGCTTACTTGGTAAATAACTTCACAACAAAATTTCTCTTTGTCAGGAATGCATCCTACTGAATTTGTCAACCACATGAGAAACAAGGGAGAGCTTATCATGGGTATTGGACATAGGTAAATACTTCTTTTTTTCATGATATCATAATTACTCTTTGTACATTTCATGTTTGGAACAATTTTTAAATTCGCGAATTATTTTAGGGTGAAATCCATCAACAACCCTGACCAGAGAGTATCCATCCTCAAAGATTTCGTCTTAGCCAACTTCCCTGCACATCCACTTCTTTCATATGCCCTCGAAGTAGAAAAGATTACCACCAGCAAGAAACCAAATCTGATTCTCAATGTCGATGGTGTTATCGCCACTTGTTTCGTAGATATGCTTAGAAATTGCGGCAGTTTCACTAGTGAAGAAGCCCAAGAATATATCAATATTGGAGCTATTAATTCGTTGTTCGTGCTAGGTAAGTTGGAGTGACGATCACCTTTTTCTTATCATTAATAAGAACAGAAAGATTGGACTGAAAATACTGCGCGATAACATGTGATTACTGATTCCTGGGGTATTTTTGGGGAAAACCCGTCTTCAGGGGATAATATTTTCACGATATTTATGTTGGATCATTTGCAGACATGTGACAATAATTAGTCAGTCCAATTTCGATAAAAGAAAGTTGGACACAATCGTTTTTACTTGGATCTTGACATTTTCTTGCAATCCACCTCGCAGTTCCAAATTGTTTTACTGTGAAAAAGCTTTTTTTTGTTTGTTCTGTCTGTAATAGCCCCGCGAGTCTCAAATAACCCCGCTCTCCGTCACTACTGAATTATTGGAAAAAAAATCAGAAGCTTTAATAACGGATGTACAGGATGATTCATTATAGCTGCATATGACGTCACTGATTTTTTATGGAATCAACTTTCTGATGGTTCAGATGTTTTCATCTAATAACCCATTGTGTGGGAAAGTTTTTTTCTTTCTTGAAAAAATATGCTCGGATAAGTAGTTATGCTAGAAAAAAATTAAATCAATAATGAAATATCTGTGAAGCTAGTTGATAAAAAATATTGAAACTCGGCCAGTCACTAAACCACTCACTGAAAAAATATTTTGGCACAACCACTTATCTTGGCAAATTTTTTCAAGAAAGAGAAAAACTCCCCAATTCATTGAACTTTTAGATAAAAATATCTGAATTATCAAAAAGTCACTGCCAAAAAAAATCAAATGAAATAACTACATATGACGTCACTTTTTTAACACTTCCGATCAATTACAACCGTTCGTAGAAAAAAACATTTTTTTTTGAATCTTTGACGCCCTCTGTAGACTTAACGAAGCAATTTTGGATATATGTAGGTAAGTTTGCCTAGATCACCTTATTTTTGGTTGAGGAACTTGTGATAAGTGTTGTACAGTTGTTTCAGGGACACCCTGTATACTATCTTTTTTAGTACTTCATGAAGTGTATAAGTCTATTTCAAGAAATTTAAGGAATAGCATTTGCTTGTTCATTATTCATCCGGCTCATCGTGTTACCGGTCGTTTCTAGTCAAGAGATTTTACTATACAGGGTGACCCAGTTTTATCCGGCAATATTTAAAACTTAGGTTTTAGATTCTACTGATTGAAATGAACATTTTTTATTCTATGAAAAATTTTCAACTCCTCGTCAGTTTCGAGATATACAGGGCTTTTCACTTAAAACTCCGCACGTCAATATCTCGGCAACGAATAGGAATATTTGATTTCTGTAAAAAGTAGTCAATGTATTGGGTCGAGTAGCTATTTTTCACGGTTAAAAAAATTCGACGCCTACCAAGGGTAAAGCGTCGCGACGCATCGAAAATATTAATCGGTTGCAGGGACTTTGAAATTACGCGCATGCTAAAGTACATGTTATTTATAAACTTTTTTGTTATTCAGTCGAACTCATTTATTCTACTCAGTTTTGAGATATACAGTGTGTCCAAGATAAGGATGTCCATCATGGGGATCTTGAAAACCGTGAGAGATACAAGGTCGGTTAAATGGAGGCAAAGTTGCGTATTTTGATGCTAAACAAAATGCCGATTTAAAAGCCAAGAAATTCCGACTAAGTCCGAAATTATCCGAAAAAAACCGAAATTTTTCAAAATTGTTTTAATTTTTTTCTGACCACATTTGAAGAGATATTTTGAAATGAATGGAACTTCTTTTTTGCCACTTTTTGCCCTTTACAAGATAGCGTTATTAAATTGAAGAACCAACGTTTCGTCTATGAGCAGCCATCATCAACTTTGTTTTTTGAAATACGGTCCTGGATTTTTATGACGGATTTTGAGGGCCTCTTATGTTCCTAAACCAACAATGTATCGCAATTATTCAAAAAAATTATGTTGATGGAGTTTTCCTTAAGAACTCATGTGTTAGAGAGAGACAAAAAATGCATTTTTAATAGGATTAAAAACAACCACCTCTTTTTTAATAAGTGCTGGAAGTGATCAAGAAAGTAATGGTGCATTTGAGAACTCTAATCCATTTGTGAGTTTACTTGGCAGCATACCAGGTAGTCATTAAATAATTGATTTTGGAAGTGCATACAGCGTAAACTTAAAATAATGTTTTCATCTTTTTGACGGAAATTCAAGAGTTGCCATATTTCTACCCCATCTATCGACGTCACGGAATATCAAGAGTTAAAGTGATCATACGTACTTGTAGGGAATTTTGTCTACATTAATTTAGTTTCACAAGTATTATCAGAGACGCTTAGTTTTCGAGTTACTTGAAAAACTGAGCAAGTGCAGACAATTTGAAGAAATATAGCGCCAGTGAGAAAAAAACCTTTGCTTAGGGGAGTATTAGTAGAATATCAATTTTGAATATTGCCGGAAAAAACTGGGTCATCCAGTAGAGATACCGGAGCATTTGGAAATAGATACACATACTTAGAATATATCATTTCGAATTGACATGGTCCCGTTTACTAGTAGTACAGGGTAATTAGCTTATTCAAACTAAAAACGAAATATAAAGCTCAAAAATTTGTTTGAAGCTCCTTTATGGGTAAGTAAATATAAATGAATGGTCTTGCACACTGTGCGTGATGGTGGGGTGATAGGGAGGGGGTAGAAATGTCCCCCTCTTTGGTTTTTCGCTTATAATTTGAAAACTGCTCCTCGTAGCGAAAAATGTTTCACACAAAAAAGAAAGCCAATAAAATTTTATACCAAATAAGTTGTGATCATTTTTTCGGTAGAATGCACCGTTTCCAAGATATCTGGTCTCATCTGTCAGTCATTCCAGAAAAATATTCTTCCGTCCTACTTTTTTTGTCATAATTCCCTTTTTGACAGCAGATATTTCAAAAACGCTGCATTGTAGAAAAAAAAAAGGTGGGAACTTTTTTTGTAGAAAATTTTTAATCAAATATAATTTTGATACCTTGAGAACTGATCAATTAGCTTATCTAGATGGTCCTGGTTCATTTGGCTGATTCTTATGATCCTTATTCAAAGAGCATTTCTGTAGCTCCGACTATTCTTCCTTGTTACCTAGCATGGATGATCATTTGCTGCATGCTTCACCCTTCACCATTGTATTTTCCACACATGGCGTTACATGAAAGTTCTTCTCGGCGACAGTCACATCTTTGGCCACGGTCGGTTTTACAGTTACAAAAATCCAACTTTGCAATACATTTTCGGGTGCAAAAGGGTCAAGTGTAGGGATTGGCACCAGTTGTCCCTCTCATTTCTTCCATCTCCAATCAGTAGCAGGAAGTTCGCTACCCCAAGCCAAGACTTAACTTGATGAAAAACTCTGTGGCTGTTTTGTTCGGCTGTTCCAGGTGTTGGTGGTAGTATCGAAAGATCAAA
Organism: Orchestes rusci; assembly: GCA_958502075.1. NCBI lineage: Eukaryota > Metazoa > Arthropoda > Insecta > Coleoptera > Curculionidae > Orchestes > Orchestes rusci. Next base: position 54,891,837 of record OY293304.1, read on the forward strand.
CTTTTCAGAAACTGGTGGTTCAGCTATGACCTTATTATAATGGTTTATATCTGAATTTACTCAAGTAGTCTTCTGAAGAAACTCGACCGGTATGTAATAATTAATAATTTGAGAAAATACTCTCCGGCTTGAGCAATATCTTCTTTGGTTGCATTTTCATCATTGAATGCAGAAACCTTCGGTCTTGAAGTATCGTTTGATTGCAAACGTTTAAAAGCTTGTTTTTTGTCTTTATTAAAAAGTGAAGACGTTGTATGGCAACCTGTAACTGCATGGAGAAAAGCAATGTGATTTCTTACATCCCCAAGTGCTTCTTGGAGTATCTTGCTACTGAGGACTTTTTGTTAACTTGAACTTTGTTGCTGGTATTAACATAAAACATTCTTCACAACTTCTTGCTACAGCTATCATTCTAACCAGAAGATCAGTGTCATCTCCGTCTATAGCTCCTTTCTTATTTTCATTGGAAAATGTGCAAACTGTATTAATGATGTGGGTATAATGATCGGCATCCCCAGGGAAATTTTAATTTTAAATTTAGCAGCTGTAAGTTTGGCGGCCAGGATGAAATAAAGTTAGTTTTGTTGGAGGTATTTTTTAGAGATTCTGACTGCGTAGTAGAAGGAAAAATGGAATCACTTACAACAATATCCACAAACCTTTTGTCAGATTAATTCTTCTAACATGTTCTGCATACTTCGTATACCGTATTCACTTTCATTGTAACCATCAGACACAATTAAACTGTCATGGTCATAGTTTCTTTTTATATAGTCGATTCAACTGTCACATTTTTGGGAAAACGAACCAGGTTTTGGCCAAACTACTCTATGAAGAGAAGTAGAAGTGAAGGTGGTTACCCCGTCTTTCACAACGCAAGGCTCTGAAAGTAATTCCACATTTGGCGGACCATATTCCTCTAGGATAGCAATCAAAGATATCTTTTTCCCTTTTCTCATTAAAATAGAAGCAAACAGAGATTTTGGACGTGGAGCCAAAACTTTTAAACCTACTGGAAAGATGAGAGCGGCGCGCGGCACCGAGTCTTCTCTATCCACCCGCTACGGGTCCCCACCACTCCGCTCAAGCTGCAACGCCAGAAATTAGGAATTGCTATACCGAAACCTATCGTTTCACGAATTTTCAGCTTTTTATTTTATTTTAAGAAATCTTCACTGTAGGCGGGCTAATCACCCTGTACTATAGTCACTAGGCGGAAAACTGCCCTGATTTGAGTGATAAAAATCGTACTCAAACAGTATGCCCTATAACGATTCAAGGTAATTGTTTTTTTTCTGTTCCAGGTAGGACAATTGGTTTCATCGGTCACTACATGGATCAGAAGAGGCTCAAGCAAGGTCTCTACAGGCATCCATGGGATGACATTTCATACGTGTTGCCCGAACAGTACAACAATTGAGTTTCCTTTTAGCTTCTTATATAGATCTAACAGTCAGCCTGTCTACTTGTATTTACGTGTTGTCAAAAGAATTTCTTTCAGGGTTATATGTTCACAAGGCAGACTCAACGCTACAATTATTGTATTTATTATCAATGTTGCAGTGCCCACCTTGTAGATTACTTACTTTCCGCGTATGATGCGGTGTGAGTTTATATTTTTAGAGAAAATTATAAAAATCTTTTTTATATTTTTGTATATGTTTTAGCAGCACTCTTGTTAAAGTGGGTTCAAATGTTAGACTGTTAGGAATAAACAAGTGTAATTGTTGATGTTTGTATATGGCACTTTATGATTATTTAAATGAGAAGATTTGATTTTAAAATAAATATATTAGTATTTTATTGGACTTCATCTACAAGCCGAATGAACCACAAAATACTGCGCCACTTTAGACGTAGATATAGTTATTTTTGCATTTGCGGGTTATCTCGGTAATCACTAAAGATAGAACCTTGAGGTTTTGACAAAGCTCACAAACTGCGAATTCAAAAAAATGTCAAATACAAAAATTTTAGATAATTTTATAGGCTTACCTTTTGTACCGTTCTTGAGAATTTTTTTGTGCGGTGCATCGTTTTCGAGATTTGATCGAAAAAGGGGGCCGTCTTTTTCTAGACGTGGGAAGTATGTTTAATAACCAAGTGTTTCGAACAACTTTCTAAAAAAAAACACTCACCTACCTGCTCACGCACCCCTTTTTAGTAATTTAGTAATTGGACTATACAGGCTGTCGACTAAGTGTATGCCATAATTTCGGTAGCGTATAGGGGAGGTCAAAATAGCCCTAGTTTGTATTTTTTTCTCTTTTTCAAGTGTCTCCCAGTAGACATAGAGCGCCCCAGATGTGTACCCATCGATTCCATTTTTTAGCTCTTACTTTTGAACCGGCTTGTTTTTTTATGAAAATCCAGTAAGTTGTGTAGTGCATGAAGACTTATACAGGGTGGTCTAACGTTAACCTGCTTAAATTTCAGAATCGATAGATAATTGAAAAATCATGTGAGTTTGGTCAATAAGCTATGTGCGAAAAATGCTCCGTCACAAAGTTACAGGGTCTTGAAATTTGAGAAAAAAAAACGAATTTTATCAATATCTTTATCACCAAATGAGATTTTTGAATGAAATTTGGCACGTGTAGAGAGGTAATCCAGGTTCATTTGTTCATGTTAAAATATTATTTTTATTTCCACCAGTTACCGATTGCGATATTTTTAATGATAAAACAGATACGCCACTGGTTATCTTAAAATAAAAATTGAGTCACTGATGTCAGAAACAACCTAAGTCACAAATAAGAGATAATTGAAAAAAACTATCCAGCTTCCACAATGATTTTCATAAAATTTTCAAAATAACACATTTGATACATTAGCACAATAGCTTCAAAAAAAAAACAAAATATATGGATGTAAAGCATGTCAAGAAGAGTTAAAAGGCTCAATGTTACATGGACTTAGGTGGTTTCTGCATTCAATGGAAATCCCTACATTATTTTCAAGAAAATGATCGACATTTTGTAAAATCAAACTAAACTAATGCATTTATTACTAACTTGGATTGTTCTGGTTTAGTCTCACTCTAGAATAGTACAAACTCGTTAGCTCAAAAAGTTCGTCGCAGACAAAGTCAACAACAACAGTTAACCCAAACTAACAAAATGAACAGCAGATGTTAGTCAAGAATCCAAAGAAATTCGAGGTTCCGCGATGTGGGTGCAGAAACCACTCAAAAAGCCAAGGACCAAGGGTGTTTTTGCGCTCAGCCTATAGTTTAGGGTTTTGTTAAATATATTTAACTTATTGGAGTTGGGTTGTTTATGTGCTCAATAGATGGGTCTACGTATTTTGAACGTCATCTGTATACAGGGTTATTCACGTTATTCGACACGAAACATTATGGCCGAAGTATATGATTTTGAAAAAGTTTTTTTTTCTGGATGGATAAGGGTCCCTATCCATCCAGAAAAGGCTACATTTAAAAAATATTTTCATGTTATACAGGGTGTCCCCAAAACACGAAACGCATCAAAGTTGTATTTTTTTAACTGGAACCCCCTGTATATTAATTGATATTTCAATTCTTTCTTCAATTTGGAACAAAAATTGTAATACAACTAATGTTCCTAAATTCAACCGTTATCGAGATATCGCGTTTTAAAAATGGCATTTTTGCAACTTTGACATGCTATAAAACTTAAACTATTCAAGTTAGAGAAAAATGGATTGCACATTCCTATCTTGACTTTTCAAGAGCTTTTCAAGGAGATTAAATTCATTCTTGTGAAAAATGTCAAAATGTGCCGAATAAAGTTGACAGTTGACGGTACCTTCTATCCAAATGACAGAAGAGCTCTTGAAAAGTTAAGACAGGAAAGTGCAAACCATTTTTAAAACGCGATATCTCGATAACGGTTGAATTCAGGAACATTAGTTGTATCACAATTTGTGTTCAAAATTGAAGGAAGAATTGGAATATCAATTAATATACAGAGGGTTCCATTTAAAAAAATACAACTTTGATGCGTTTCGTGTTTTGGGGACACCCTGTATGACGTGAAAATATTTTTAAAATGTAGCCTTAAAGGGTCCCTATCCATCCAGAAAAAAAAACTTTTTCAAAATCATATACTTCGGCCATAATATTTCGTGTCGAATAACGTGAATAACCCTGTATAACTCAAATATGGTCAAAAGTGGACTTAGGGTTTTTCTGAAATCAGTGATTCAATTATATTTGCAATCCTTATTTAAGTCAAAAGAAAAAAAGTACTCTTGGCTTTTTTTCGTATGACGCAACGTTTTCGTGTAAAGTGCATACTCCCTTGCGGCAGCTACTGCATTTTCTTCGCAAAAACCGTAAATCAAATGAATGTCTGCGTATTCTTGTTAAGTAAATAGCCGCTGCATTATTACCAACACTAAAAAGAACACTTAAATAGAACAAACGATCGACATTTCTGCCTTGTAACCAAGTGTTTTATTTTAATCAAAGCTAATGTGATAATTATGTGCCTTTCTCTGATTTGATTTCGACGATTTTTATGTTGCGTAACCAAACTCACATCATTTTTCGATTATCTATCGATTCTGAAAGTTGAACCACCCTGTAAAGTGAAGTCATTTTTTTAAATTGTAGGGAGCTTAGACTATAAATAAAATAAACAGATTTGTACACATTATTTGATGGAACATAGACGTCAAATCACATTCTAAGCAACTTGCGGTGAATGCCAAATTTCCCTGTAATGGCAGACACAAGGAATCTCTCCGCAATTGCATGATTTTATAATTCGTGAAATTCAGTTTGCAAATGTTCATTATCTATTTTGATTATGACGAAATACGTTGAAGGCATTCATGTCATTCGCTTTTGATAATTTTAAGTTCTAGAAAATATAGATTCAATTTTTACATCAAAAACTCAAAATAAGTATTAACAATTAATTACATGCGGCAACGTCGCTCAAACGGCCTCCTGTATGACAAATGCCACTCCCCTTAAAATTGGCGCTTATGGAGACGGTAATTCGCTCAACTCGATTATCTTTTATCAACGTGAAACAAAAAGAGAAAAACTCGGTAGCTGATGATACTGGTTTATCGAATCTCTCTAAACCGAAAGCGCCTATAGTAAACGACTATAAAAATTTATAGTAAAACGGTTTTTATTTTCAATTTTTTCATTCGTAACATAGATGATATACTATTGCTTATGTAGGGGAACCACGGCTCCATATTTACAAAGTGTTTATGAATGACTTTATTTTATTTTTAGTCTAAGGTGAGGAGAACCAGGAACGGACTGGCCACCACCTTTCGGGCCCAATTTTTGACTGGTGTCATTTTGCAGAGCTGAAAACTACTTTTTCAAATATTCTGACCTTTTCCCAACAGAAAAGGAACTCTTTCTTTTTCGATAAAACAAACCGTTTTCGAGAGAAATAGGTTTCAGTTCAACACGTCATTGCAATAATTAATAATAATAATAATAATAATATCCTTTATTTAGCATAGAAGCTATACAGTAAACAGTGAATATAAATAAATCATACAGACAAAAATGTATACAAATATGTGTAAAAAATAAAATCAGGTGAATACATGCGCTCTCACTAGTTCCTTAAAATGCCTAAAATTATCACAATTCTTGATCACATTTGGTAGGGAGTTAAATTCCAGTAGTCCTTTATATAGTAGGGAATTTAGCATTTGATCTGTGTTACATTTGTCAATCAATGCAAAATCAAGACAGTTCCTGGTGTTGTAAGAATGTAGGTCTTTAAAACAGTTTACTCTAACACTCAAATAGTCTGGTAACATGCGGTTTTTAAGTTTGTACACAAATACATAAACACTAAACATAATTTTTTGCTTCACGGACATCAAATTCAAATTACAAAGCATGGTATCAATGGATGTGTAACGGTTACATTTCAGTATCGCCCTCATCCCTCTGTTTTGTATAATCTGTATTTTGTGGATTTTATACGCAGGCAAACCATACAATAGTGTTGAACAAAAATGGAGGTGAGGCATCGCTATACTCTTATATAATAACAATTTAGTATCTAAGGACAAAGCTTTACCTATTCTTGATATAAAACCAACTTTTTTGGAAAATTTCCGAGTAACATAATCACAATGTTCGTAAAAGTTCAAATTGGAATCAAAAATTACACCCAGGTACTTCATTTGCCTTTCAAACATTATTTTATCATTGTTTATAAAAATGTTAACACTATTCAGATCAACATCTCTCAAACACGATCTTTTTCCAAACAAACACAATTTAGTTTTAGCCGTATTTACACATAATTGGTTATTACAAAGCCATCGATACAACTTATCCAAGTCAGAGTTCATACTGTTCTCCATTTCTACCAAATTTTTACCCGCTATATATATCATTGTGTCATCTGCGAATAGTTCCAAACTGCATTCCGAGACAACTTTGGTAATGTCATTAATATAAATTAAAAACAATAGAGGGCCTAACACTGTCCCTTGGGGCACACCATGTTTTACAATTAAAGGATCAGACACAGAGTTGTTAAATTGAACTTTTTGGTATCTATTGCTCAAATAGCTTTCAAACCATTTTAAAACCACATCCTCAATGCCGACACTGCGTAGTTTTCCCAATAATATATTTCTATTTATAGTTTCGAACGCTCTTCTTAAATCTAGAAATACAGCTAGAACCAAGTTACCCTTATCTAATTTTTTCTTGAAAATATCACAGACTTTTATCACAACAGTTTCACAGGAGTGCTTTGAACGGAAGCCTGTTTGGCACTAAAATGTTAGGTCTATCACAATGTCCTTGAAGTTGCATTTTCACTGCCACTTCCAAAACTTTCTCGTAGATTTCCACTGTATTAATAGGTCTATGTACATTATACAGATTCGTGTTTGATACTTTCGGGACTGGAAGCACAGTCGACACTTTCCAGTTTTCAGGAAATCGACCACTTGACAAAGACGTATTGACAATGTCCAACAAACGATTCCCAACTATATCACACACATCACATAAAATGTTTTTGGAAATGCCATTTAAACCACCTCCTACATTTTTCAATTGTCTTAAAATTGCTTTCATATCACACATACTTAAAAGATCGAAAAGGGAGAATTTGCTTACACCATCCGGGCTCATGTATAGAAAGTCATTTCCACCTGAAGAAGAGAATCTTGGAATGCCGCGCACAATTTCATTTACACTCTCAATAAAATATTTGTTAAACTCCTGAGCAATAGATAAATCATCATCAATGACTTCTGTCTCAAATTGAATCTCGTTTGGAATGATTGCAGTTTTTTCAGGCAATAGAGATTTCAAATGCTTCCACATTTCCCGGGGATTACTCTTGTTGCCGTCAATAACATTCCTAAAGTGTTGCTCCTGTTGGAATCTTATTTGAGAAACAATGTGGTTTCGTATTCTCTTATAATCCCTCCAAACTTCATCGTTATTCTCCTGAACAGCCCTAACATAAAGATTATCCCGAAGATGCATATTGTCTCTTATACTATCTGTGATCCAAGGTTTATTTAAAAATCGCGACCTAACTACCTTTTTATGTCTCGGGCACATAATATTCAAAATATATTCAATACTACTCACAAATGTATTCGCCAATAGATCCACATCTCCACTGTCGTTATTCCATGTCGTATTCAAAAAATACTCCTGTATGTGGTCCGTACTATAGGTCTTCATTGATCTACAATACACTGTTACCTCGGTAGTTGAATTGGGTGGGGTTAAAATATTACAAAACATCAGTTGTTGTTATTGTTGGTGATAAAAAAATGACTCAGATGGATTGCTTTTATAAGAATTAATTAAAAATTAAAAAACAAAAAAAATCAAGTTCATTTATTATTTGATTTTTTTGATTTTTTTCGAATTGACCAAGTCTATTACAGTCAATCACTCTAACACCTATATGCACCGTAGAATTCTAATCCGGATGAAGTCTTTATCGCGATTATATTCCAATTTTTGGATGCACCGCAGCGCTTAAGCCTGAATCGGTCGCTTAACTCTGATCGCCCCATTTTCTAGGCTTAATCGAAGAATTTCAACGAATTCTAAATTCTAACCTTGTCTTTCATTTGTTTATGTTTATCCTACAGATTTTGAGGTTTTGCGACTAAAGACAAAACTATGAAAGTGGAATATCAACGGAGGATTATTTAGATTTTTAAAAAATCATCGATTGGAGTAGGATTCTTTTCCAATTCCAATAGGTGGTCGATGGGTACTATACAAAAAAGATCTCAATATCAAGCAATATTTATTGCTCCACAACACACTCATAATAATGCGAATTGCTCAATAGAATATTGAATTGAATAGGTACCTATTTTTGTAGGTAGGTACAAAAAAAAACAGTGTACCTATCACATTCTGATATCTACCGCATATTTTACCTATGATTTTTTATCGTTCAATTGATCGACTCAATTTGGATTGGTGGTGAAAGTAGGTACCTACCTATCTATATCCTGTAGAGGTATCTTATGGCTACTTACGTATCTTATAATTTTGTCTAATTCTAATTCAATTCAAAATTTTAACTGTATGGGTAGACCCCGAGGTAAACCCAGACTCATAAACAAATAGACTCGTTGATTTACTTTTTTTTTAAGCTTTAGGTACTAATCATCTCTACAAGATAAACTACAATAAAAACTTTTAAAACCGATGGTCTCATCACTTTTTGTTTGTTTTCCCAAATGAGATTTTTTCATTCAATTTTCTGGACTTCATCCAAGTCCCAATTTATAACAGATATCCCAATAGAAGAAGGTTTGTGTTTTTATCAACTTTTAGAAATTATTTTAATTATATTTGTTTTTCCTTTTTCCTTGAGTTGTCAAACGATGCGTTTTCCAAAGTTTGTACATCGAGTTATACATATTTGTAATAATTTCAAAGTAGATAATGAGTTTGAAAATTATACAATATTGTCAATTTATCAATGGGTATCCTCGGGGTATTCCTTACAAAATCATGTTATTAACCACTTGTTTCTACTAAAATATATTTTCTTGTGTTGTAAAGAGTGATGTTTTTATTTATCATCAGATGGATGGAATTGTTATTCTTGCTGTATTAGATTAGGTATACAGTATATAATGACCACTCAATATCATGAAATCTAAGCCCAAGAAAAGAGGAAAAGCAAATATACGAATGGTTCAAGAATAAAAGTTGATACCTACAGCAAATAATGAATTTACAAGAAAAACCCCTTGGCTAATGTTTGCTAAACGTCATATCAGGCTTGCGGATGTTACTGATCCATATGGTTGCTCATTTTTCATTAAAACTTGCAACCAAATAGCAAAACTCAAAACAAATCACGCAACATAAATTTCAAAATTGTTATTTGGGATTCCTTGTTATTTATATATTTTTCTAGGTTATTTTGTGACGTTGTCAAAAGTCTCATCAGGGATTAACGATCCTTGCAGCGGATTCTTCGGTGCATACAAAACACCGCTTAATCTAACTTTGAAAATTAATCGAGATTGGCTAAGCTCTCGTACGGTGCATATAGCTGTAAGAGTGTCAAAAAGTTTTTCAATAACAACTGGACGCGTATTCTTGAAAGTGACAGATGGGAGCATAGCATCCCCGGGATAATAATCAACATTTGTTTTTGTCAATTGGCAATCGATATACGAAATTGTGGTCATTTTTATCGGGAAAAGTGGTCTCTAGTTTCTATTATTATTTTTTCGAAGCTCTTAGCGACTGGAAATGGAGGGAAAATCAAAACAAAACTCTCAACAATAAAACAAAAGGAGTCGTTGATTGAATTTGTGCAAAGCAGGCCTGAGATGTACAAAGGTACGACAAAAGGTGTCACCATTTCAACTACGTCTCGGCATAAGTCTTTAGTTAGCCTGAATAGCTTCACAAATCTATGATCACTCAAATTAAAAGCATTCCTCTTATCTAGGACATCTGTCGGTACAACTTCTTGTTCTATCGCATCACGAACATCGTACATCAATATATCATTTAGTACAATATTATTGGAGTCTTCTACATTCATTGTCACAACTATATATTTAAATCAAGGAAAATAGAATGAGAAAATGATATTCATGTAAATAACAAATGACAATTCATGTAGAAAGTAAACAAACACTGACGGACACGATACATTAAATGAGGTTAAAAATCCAGGGATTGGTCTGTTCTGCTGGGTTGAAGTAAGAGAGCAGAGCCGCTCTTTCGGGAGCATCTCCCTCTCTCAACTTTTTCTCAAGAATACGGTTTCGTGAAAATCTCGCTAAACCCCGCCTCATTCTCTCGTATGTTCTACTCCCTACCCGTCAAGAATAAGCACCCTGGTATCTCGCCGTAGTATTTCAGTGTATTATTGCAATAACGTTTATAACAAAAACCTATTTTTCTCGAGAACGGTTAGTTTTATCGGAACAAATGAGGAGTATCTTTTTTGTTGAGAAGAGGTAAGAGTATTTGAAAAAGAAGTTTTCAGCTCTGTAAATTGATACCTCTCAAAAATTGGACCCAAATGGTTTGGTGGCCAGTCCATTCTTGGTTTCCCCTACATTGTAAAGTATTGACTGTACTATGGTTTTATGAGTCTTCATGGCCTACACAACATACTAAAATTTCATCAAATTATACAAGCCGGTTCAAAAGTTGGAGCTTAAAAATTAATTCTATGGTTACTCCTTTAGGTCTCTGTATCTTTTTTAGGAGACACTCTAGAAAAAAGAAGTATGACAAACTGAGATTATTTTGGAATCCTCTAAATAAGCTAAGCCGAAATTATGCCATAGACTTACCGGACTAGTTGGTCCGTTACCAATTCTTCATTCAAATTGGCTTGAATCTTGTGCTTTATCTTATTTCTATCTATTAATCTATTGATCACTCTCAATTGATTTTTTGTATCATTTTCAGCGTCCCTGAATTTTTGTTCAAGATAGTTTTTCAGTTGACCAACTTCGCTCATTACCTCATTATTGAACTTTTCAAATTGATCTTGATATTTTCATATTTTGTCGGTTAGTCGGTTGTTTTTTTATTAAACAAATCTTATTTCCTTATAAGGCTGAATAATTCTGAACTCACACAATTTTATCTTAATTTTATGCCCCCTCCAGGCAACGAAGTCGTCCGAAAAATGCAGGATAGGGAAAAAGAATGGTGTATTTGCGGATTTTGGCATAGGTGTACGGTGTACAGTTGGTGAGGGGTCCTGAACAACATACTAAAAGTCCTGATCGGAAAGGGCGAGCTAATGTGCAGGGAGTTCTCTGTGGGTCACTTTTTGACGTTTCCCTAGAATAAATTGAAAACTAGACCACCCAGCGAAAAAATAATAAGGAAGATATAGACAAGAAAAATGGATTAATTTCAAAAAATCAAATTTTCATATCAGTTTTCATTGCTTCCTCTGACGAGCCACCGATGCACTGTTACTCAGTCATGGAAGCCACTCCTTAAGCATTATACTCCTCTCTTCTCCTTTGGTACACCACTGATTAAAATTTCGAGCTGAAATTCTGATTCTGCTATAAAAGTTGATGGGAGTTATGAAATTTAATGATTTTTGTATGAAAGGTTTCGAAAATATTCATGAAAGACGTTTGCTTTGGGGTGCCCTATTCAAACTCCACGCATTTTCTTATCAATGTCTAGAAAAAACCCTGTCTAATCATATAGTTTTTTCTTCATCCATATCTCCTTACCTATCAATAAGTAAAGGATATTATTTATGAAAAATATGTAGAATGTTTTGGAGAATCTGAGAATGCAATGATATACAGAATGTCCAAAGTCGCTGCTCCTTTCTTATAGAAGCGGCAATGTCGCACGTAAATGACCAAATTTTCAGAACGATTTAAAGACTCGTTTTCCGTAAACGTCTAAGGTACCATCCACATCCTGTATATTGGTCTAATAATCAAGTATAGAGATATCAACATGTTTTAGGGCCAGTTGCACAAGACCAACTCGAGAATGGTTCAACGTTGAGCAGGATTCAAAGATCCACATTGGGTGTTGTGAATAAAGAAAAGTAAACGCTTTTAATATGATACTGTCTTTGTCAGTTGCTTATGAAACGCATAAGTGTTTTTCAAGAAATCCAAGTAAAAGCATTTATTTGCTCTTCATTCACACCACCCATTATACTTGAATCATCCTTGAGCTGGTCTTGTCAACCGGTCTTTAGTGCCATGGCAAAGTAAGGATTGATTTGAAAAATGTCCTCATGTTGCTCAAGGATATTTGAGCCTTTTGAAACTCATTGCGGTTGCTCTTGATACTCTTCAGATAAACGAGCCACTATAAGACGATATAGAGTATAGAGCGATGAAAACATTTACGAAATATTTTTGAAGTTGTTTTAGAATTGCTCTGGAGCAACTTCGAAAATTCCAATGTCGAAACATCTCGACCTATCGTTCCGTAATCTCAGTGAATCCATAAAAGCAAGAACACAAGCTAACACCGGAAGAAAAGAATCTGGCCCTAAGTGCGAATCAAATAGACCCTGAAACAAAAGTAGACCCAAAGTATTTGATTTCGTAGTCCATCATTCAAAATAAATTATTTTCTAAAACTGAAGGTATAAGATGCCTAATTGAAACAGTTAAGTCGTTAGTTTGTGAATAAACATTTTTGAAGTTAAAATATTCTCAACTCGAAGCATGATCTAATTAGGGTAACGGAATGGTCAGTTGATTCTTGGATACTTCAGGTTTATGATTTGAAAAGTCAACTCACTGAATTTGTTATCTTTATCCGTTTGAAAATTATTGAAATTTTCCGAAAATAAAGGTTCACTTTCAACACCCTGTTTCTTTTTGACGATTAGCATTTGCAACATTAAATCTTCTTGTTTCATTAATATTCTCAGTACCATCTGCTGCTCTATTGCGAATAAGTTGCGGGACATCCTGTATTTCAACCTATTGCAGTCTAATTTTTTTTTTTTTATTTGAATGAAGAATTAAAATAAATAAGGCACTTCTTCAAAATATACATATTATTCAATCTCATTGGAAGTGAATAAAACCAATCGACAATAGCATAACAAAACACAACTCTATACAAAATATACGTTCAGTTTCGTAAAAGCCTATACACAAACAATATGTTACAGGTTCATCGTAAATATACAACCGGAAAAATTCGTTAAAACATTATTTGTACTAAACAAACATTCATATACTTAAAAAGCTAAAAAATACTACCTTATAAACGCAAATATCACATTATCAGCGTGCTTAGCTGCTTAGACATGGCCGAGTAATTAACAAATAAAAAAAATACGACTAATATACTAACTACAAATCTACATTATTACTTGTTCTCATACTGATACCAAGGGATATGACTTCAGGCAATTATCTGAGCTTTGATATAAAGAAGAACGTTGAATGTGAGAGGGTTTTTTGAGTTGCTTATTGTCTCAATAGCGCAGTATATCAAACTTATCCTCAACAAAGTACCCAACATGTTTTGAATTGAGATTATTTTAAATTTCCACACATTCTACAAAAACCTTGTTCCCATCTCACATAACGATTTAAATAAATATGGATAGAGTGAAGCTTCCAACTATGTGACACAATTTTATTTTTTATTTTCTATTGCTTTCTTCTCTTTTTCGTTTCCCGGATCCCCTCTACCTATTTGCACTACTCTCAAAGTAAAAGCAGCCAAAATAGCGTCTATCGGGTCCATGAAGCCCCTCTGCAACCATTTTGGTATTGTAGTTCTGGCATGCGAGAATCCCAATTTTTGAAGGATGTAGTCGATACCTGAAAATAAGTACTCTCATTATAGAACACAAGTATTTTGAGTTATACAGGTTGTCCCAGCTAATACTATCCAGTAGTCTAATACACAAATAGCAACTACCACTTATTTCAAGATTTTCGAAATTTTCATGTTATTCTCAATAAGCTACATAACTTTTTTTTCAATTGAACAAAATAACCTCGCAGCATTAATTGTTAGCTTTTGAGGTGTTATGTTACTTTCAACCCCCTCAACCCCAGGGATAATAATTCTGTTCGTTTGACAACAACTGTGAGGTTATGTACTTCAATTTGGAGAAAAAAGTGATGCAGCTTATTGAGAATAACATGAAGATTCCCAAAATCGTGAAATAAAGGGGATTGACATTTGAAAATTCAGGGGTAGTTACCCTGAGAATGGAGGGGTTGAATCCAGATATATATTTTTAGATAAAATTTTTGTGATAAAATTTTAAAGGTGGATTTGAAGGTAATTTTATATAAATTTGTAAAATGATTTTAACTCTAAAATATGTACATATCGCCCGTCACTTTCGTTTGAAGATGGAATAAGTCGTAACATAGTAGGGGTACTGGAAAGTGTCCCTTGAGCTCAAATTAAAGCTTTGTTGAGCATTTTAGTTACATTAAAAATATTATTGAAGATTCAGTGTAATTTGAAATATTTGTATTATTTTTTATTTTTAGTTAGTATATTTTTAATTTAAATAATTTAAGTTTTTATTAATTGAATTGAACAAATATTAATTTATAATAGATTACTAGTATTGAGATAGAATTACGTTAACTGTTTAAAAGAAAAGTTAATTTTTTGCACCCTAATTAGGAAAGATCACAAACAAATTTGAACGTGTAAAACCATCATTGAACTATAGAAAATAGTCCCATTATAACATCTGTAAAGTTTAAAAAAAAAACAATAATCCGTTCAGTATAAAATCAGAGATAATAATATCAATATCATTTGAAACGGTCGAAACGCTCTCTGATTGGCTTGACGTCACTAGTTTTGCAGCGAGGTACGCGGGAAACCGACAGACTGGCTTTTATGGGTTTATTCATTAATTCGTCCTAATAAAGCATTTAGTATCGTCACAAATCGATTGTCCAGTGTATCTTATATGTATTGGGTACCTTTGAGTAAAATAGATTTTGAAATGCCCGAATGTTTCCAAAAAGCTGATTCACATGATTTGCCGGATGAGGACGTCACTATAGTTTCCTACTTTCTGACTCAATCGAGTGGGATAAAATACATACTTTCTGTTCATGGCTTCCTGCGGTTACGTCATACTTTTCCGTCTCTCTCTTACACATTGAAAAAAAAATCACGTACGTCTGGACGAGGGTCTTTCGGATCAATTTGACAAATCTCACATGTGGAGCGATCAATCTACGACATCCTGCCAAACGTCAAATACTGTGACGTGACCGCAGGAAAGCCATGAACAGACTGTATTATGTAATTGTATTTGGCTATTTAATATTAACTACGTCAGAAAACCTGATGAATAAAGTGGGTGACTTGTGTTTGAAAACTGTTGAAAAAATATTATGATTTGTGCTGTACGCTGTAGGTACTAGGTACTCAAAATTTTCAGTTGATCTTTCAATTTCTTATCTGTAATAAAGTTGGTTCAGTTGTGTTTCCTCTGCACAACAACCAAGATGATAAACATTGACCATTTTCAAAAAAAAAAAAGAATTATATTTTACCAGTAGGATATGACTAGCGTAGCAGCAGATTTATTTTGATTTTGTGATGGATTGATTCTTACTTCAACTTTGAAGATAGTCATCTTTCTAAGAAGAATAATCTTATCTAATACACTGTGGGCCAAATTAAGTTGAAACAGAGTTTGACCCTGAATAACTTTTTTGTTCATGGATTTTAATGATTTTTGGATATGATATTAGTCAATATGTTCTGGATAAAGCCTGACTCACATTTAATTTTTCTTCGAAGTGGAGGTGTCAGATTTCCCCCTGCTAAACCACCTTGAATTTGTGTCACGCTAGCCAATATCGAATTTCTGTTCGCAGCAGAAATTTGGTCTAGATTTGGAGGTTAGACAAATTTTTTGTTATAATGTTGATTTTGATTTTGCTTATATTATAAAGTTGATTTAATCGTTTCGATGAGATGAATTTTGATCACGTGTATTAATTTTATACTATTTCTTTGGCAGCCAATTGATATTTGGTGAATTGTGATTTAAATAGATATAAAATGATCTGTCGCAATAATTCATAAGCCGCCAATTCGAAAACAAATTGATTGTAAATCTTACATTATATTCTCGAATTCTGGCCGGTATCGGTCTTACGACGTTTTTATGAAATTGGCGCATTCAAGCACATTGCGAATGAACTGCGCTATTTACCGACCAAATGTCATGTTTTTTAAAAAGGGCATTTGTGGGAAAAGGTTTCTCGAAAATATCAATATTTTAGGAGCAAAACCTAAGAAACCCAGTCTTTTTTTGTGTGATGGTGCTTGTCGGCATAAGGACTATATTTCACTACACTTTCTTGGAATTCCATCGCGACGTAGTAGTTTGTTGAAGAATGATAAAATCTCTGAATTTTGAGAGTTTTGAAATTGTTTAAAAAACGCAATAATCGATAGTTTTTGAAAAAATAAATTTAATTTGATTCTATTAAAAAATTTGAAGGGGCGTAACATTTTCGTGTATCAATATTTTTTTCCATTAGCGTTAAACCAAGATATTATCTTCCAAAGATAGAACCATGTCGACTTTTTTAAAATCAACCAAGCAAATCCTAAAATGTCAAAAATCTTACGAATTCTTGACAAACCACGTTGCTATGAAATCTCAAGAAAGCCTTGATCATAGTAGATTGAAATAGTTTTAAAATGCCGACAAGCAACATCATCAATACAATAAGAAAAAATTGTTTCATAGATTATGATTCTTAAATATTGATATTTTTCGGGCGCCTTTTCCTTCAAATGGCCTTCTTGACATATATATGTGTGGTTTATTTTTGCAACGAGCATAAATGCAACATTTTGATAAAAATGACGTGAGTCCGGTACTGGGCAAAATTCGAAAGCGCCATTTCACAGTGACATCCACAACATATTGACTGATATCATATCCAAAAATCATCAAAATCCATAAACAAACAAAAAAGAAATATAGGGGAAAATCATGTTCCAATAGAAGAATCTACAGTAAGCAAGCCGAACGTAAGACTGCTGACGTCACACGTGGTAGCCTCGTCGCAAAGGTCGTTTCCTAGCCTCGCCAAAATGAATATCACTTTCTCACTTTTTTTCAAGGAAAAATACGTATGAAGAGTTTTTATGATTGCTACGCGACTTTGTGTCCTCAGAACCATTGATTTTTGTAAAATTCACAAGTTAGTTACCTTTCCTATTAATTCTGTTCATTTGAAAACAGTTGTGAGGTTGGGAACTTCAATTTCGAATGTAAAAGTGATGTAACATGAAGATTTTAAAAATCACGAAATAAGTGGTGGTTGCCATTTGAAATTTCAAGGGTAGTTACCCTGAGCGTGAGAGGGTCGAATCCAGAAAAACAACTACTGCTACATCAAAAGTTGTCCCCCTCGTTATCTAAATTGACGTGTCTCGCAAAATTTTCATACTATCATTGGTTTGAGCACAATTAAATGCTGTTCGTTTCCAAATTGACATTCTTTATAGAGTTTAGCCATAAGAAGTCACATATAAGTGAACCTTTCAGATCGGGTTCATGAGAAAAAATCGGGTCCAGAAATCATTCGTAATAAGATTGATGGTGGTAGACGATGTGGATCTTGATACAGATTTTCGGATTTCCATCGTCTTGATCCTAGCATTGTTACCCAACGTTTCGAAGCATCAAGGATAATATTGACCTAATCATCATGTAACAACCATTAAATCAAGACGATGAGCCCAGAAATATGTATAAAAAAAAATATCACACCATGTATTTGAATAAAAATAGTAGAAGATTGATTTGAAAATTATTTTTTTTAAGAGATTCTCATGGAGTGTTCGAAGCATCATGTCGATGACATAATATTATGTATAAGGTATTGTTTTCTAATGAGTGGAAAATAAATGCCTTATAAAAAACGTCATTTATGAATACAAGTCCAAGATATAAGCAGATTCTGAACAAGTCAAATTGGAATATTTCAAAAAAATTAGTTGAAGTCATGATATCAACCATGATTCCAATATTTATCGCATATGAAGAACAAAAAGTATCTTACCATAAGGTTCAATATATTTTCCAGCAACACTCAACAACCTAACTGTAGGCTCCAAGTGCCACGTTTTACAGTTGTAATTTCGCCAGTCATTGGCAAACATGTCTCCTTCAATGGATCCCCGTTTAGACGGTGTTTCACCAATTCCCGCTTTGAAACGTTCTTGCTCAACGATAGCACGTTTTTCAAAACCCTCAATCTAAAACAAAATAAATTATCAAGGTTGGTACTTTTATGGTCTTGATGTGTTATCAGGTAATTTTGAACAAATTAAAATGCATTCATAAAACGGGGAGATATTTTTTTTTACTTACCACGCGTTCTTTTTCTTGAAGATAAGATGTTATTAAATCATGCAAAAAAAAGAATGATTCAGCATCAACCGTGACAAAGATATGATCTTCAAATTCTGTGATGAAGCTGCATTCGACTGAGGGCTTCTCATCTGTGAAAACAAATAAAATGAACTTGAACTTGCGCCGCCTTGATTATCAAAATATGTAGGTACACATGTAAACGGACTACAAAAATGTTGTAAGAGTACTAAATTCAATGCGCTTTTTCAGAATTTCATCTAATAAAAAAATATGCTGATCGGGCGTATTAGTTTAGCATATTCCAGCGTAGTTCTATTTCTTTTGATGAAACAAATGACCATTTAACTATATTGTTGGTTTGATAAGGTCGCGAATCATGTGTTCATATGATTAATGAACCCAACTGATTGTACATGGATCATATTGTGAACATTAGATTAAACACTAGAGAGTTGTATTTAACCTGGCTGATAAAACATTAGGACATCAGCTTTATTCCTCTGTGCCTTACTCTGCAGCACCATTGCATTGGGTAAGTGAATTTAATTCTATCAACTTATCTCATTATTATTCTTATGCATATAAATCTACGCAATACCAAATTGAGTACCAGCGAACTCAAAATAAGCACTGAGGAAGAGATGAAAAGGTTCAAAACGAGAGCTCTACAATCTTTGAAACCAAAACCACCTACACTAGCACTGAGGTGGGCATGGGTTGTCAGTAACAACCCCGTCTACTACTGCTCCAACTCTAATGGTAGTGTCATTGGTGTGACCAACATCGACAAAGGCAAGGCCCTTATTATCGACTTGTCTGCAAGCATAGTCTTGATTGTAACTAAATATGAAAAATATGAAGGAATGGCTGTGTTGCTCATCTCAGAATCCGTGATTAAGGTCACCTGCACATTACATTGACTATTGGGGCACTGAAGATGGCGTATTAGCCGAAAGCGCTTTGCCAGCTATTATTAAATAAACTTGCTCAAAGTACTACAACTTCTTTCCTTCCTGCTACTTGATTGTAACTGGCAGAACTGGAGCAGCTGTGGTTATTTATTTGGAAGCCTATGTTGCCAAGCATTTGTCTGCATTATGATTTTCAGCTAACACCTCCAAAAAGACTTTTATTTTCAGTAAGAATCGTCATGCATTAATGTGGTTTTAACCGCGTGCACTTGTAGGTGTGAAGTGCCGTAGTTTGTGCGACAGTAGCTTTACAACTATCGAAATTGAATCCCCTAGTCAGGTAGTAAGAACTCTCGTACAGTCCGTCTTGTCCTTCAACTGGAGGTTGACAACATCTCAGGCCTAAGCTTGGCTATTGGCGCTTGCGCAGATATTCGACAAAGTTTGACCAGCAACGTTAACGTTACTCTTTTCTGCTGTGTCAACTGATTTGGTGGAGATCAGAGGAGGGCTTGATTCTGTACAAGCTATCATTAACGCCGCTGCTGGTTTCCAAACAGATTTGGATGCTATCATTGGAGCTGGCGTCAAAGTGAAGTTGGCGAAAATTTTGACCGCAGACATCGGTTGGTGTGTGTTTGTGGACTTTGCCTTGATATGTCTGTTGTCTATTCTTCCAGTGTATGGAACCACGAACTGATTCTGCTCAGACTGTGTATTGGTTTAGGAGGAAACATCAATGCTGGCATCAACGGTATACTGAAAGTAGTTTTCAACATCATGGCCTTTATCGATGAAACAATTAACCTGGATGAACTACTGTTGGTCATCATCAAAGTTGTTGTCAACATTGACTCTGCCATCGACATATCAACCCCTCTTGCTAAGTTGCAGTCTTGTTTAACTGAGCAGAGCTCTTCCAACAAGCTGTCAGTTGTCATTGACCCAATAACAAGTATTCTTGACAATTATTCCTTTGTCGAATCTAATGTGGACATACCAGCCATGATCAATTTACTAGCCGGTGGACCCGGATCTTTGACGAGCTTGGAACTGATAGTCAAAGTATAAGCAACTAGACGTATCTCTTGGAGTCTCCGTGGAACTCCTCTACTCAACACAACACTTCTTCTTCAGCTTCTTAACAGTCTTGTTGGACGTAACTTGCTGGACATTCTCATCCCTGGTCTGCTATACTCTGTCGACATCTCTCTGAGCTGTATTGATATTCTGGTAGACATCACCACAAAACATATAGTGCAAAATTACATTCCCAGCAACTTTTTCCCATTTATTTTGATGTTTTCTGGGAGTTTAATTCTGCGCGACTTTCGTCCTGTACGATTTTTTTCCACCAAGGAATCACCCTGTAGATTTTGTATTACTGATTTTGGAAAAAAAAAGTTTTATAGAAGTTATTGAGAATTAATCCAGTAACCATGTCGTCTGAAAAGGGGGGCTCCTTGCGTTAGATCCGGTAGTTCTTATTTTTTGCTGACTTGTTTATGATGTTGGTCCAATGAATAATCCAAGTTTTCGACCTCAAGCGCCGAACGCAACATTGTCAAATTTCAAAAAAATCCCCAAATTTTCAACTTTTATTCAGTTTTTGGCAATTTGAACCCTGAACGACTAAGCTTTCGATTATAACCCTAGAACACTTTTCAAAGTAGACTTAGTTTGCTACAATTATTTGAGATCAGAACCGTCTTTGTAGACCCAATAGTTTTTGAGCTACAGCTTTCCAAAATGTAGCGCTTTATTTTGAAACTTGAAAATGTTCAAATAACCGACTATCTAAACCTGTTTTCTGCGGCAATGAAACAACATTATATCTACCTGGAAAGAGTCTGCGTCCATTTTTACTCTATTTTTTTTTAACATCTTAGGGTTGAGTTAAGCCCTGCTACTGCAGATATGTTTTGAGTGGGGAGACCCTCGAGACTCTTCAAAGAGGGCAAAATCTACTTCCAGTTGATTTTAAACATGTATTTCATCTACTTTTTTTAATGAGATTAACACAATTATGCATAATTCTTCTCTTCTTTCGGAATTGCCAAGGCGTGAAATTACCAGAAAAAATATGTCTTGTGGGTCGAAATTCTCACAGAATAATAAATGTGTATGGTAACTGGCCTGGGGACACCTTCCAGGTAGGCACCATAATAGTATAATGTTGTCGTATTATGTTAACATTTGCAAGTGTGAGAGAATAAAACTAAATGTTGAAAATCTGTAACTTGTAAACTATTAGGTCTACAGAGACCATTCTGATCTCAAATTGTGATAAATTTAGTCTACTTTGTGTTAAAATTGCCAAAAACTGGATAAATGGTAGAATTTTTGTTTTTTTTTTTTAATTTGACAATGTTGCGTTCGGCGCTCGAGGTCGAAAACTTGGATTATTCATTGGGCCAACATCATAAACAAGTCGGCAAAAAATCAGAACTACCAGACTTAATGCAAAGTCTGATGTATATGGTCACTGGACAAAACGTAAATTCGAACAATTTTGGTTTATGATATTTTATCGTAAGTCTAAAATCGGAGCGGACAAAAGAAGTTGCGCCCTTATATTCAAGATGGCATGGTAAGATCACCTTCGATTTTCCCGAAAACTCAGAGTAAAGGTACTGAGGATCCACTCCACAAGTTAAAAACCGATTTTTGCGTATTTTTTGAAATTCACAGATGACCCTATTTTCAGCACGGATTTACTGAACTATCTAGATACATCAAAAATAAACGATGAGCTAGCATGTTCAATGTAGAATTTATTCAAACATTCCAAAAAATATTGAGTTTCAAGAAGTGTCATACAATGTTTCCATCCAAACAATCGTTTTTACCTGATTTTTCTGAAGATTACATGGAATCTTCGCCCAATAAAAATTAATTTATCTAAAATTAGAAAAACTAGAAACACACTGCAATCATTATTGTGGATTTGAAATTTGAACACCCTACCGTTGGCACCCTATTTTTGACAGCTTCTGGGATGATTTTAAATTATTCACTGTGTAGCATTATATTTTTCCTGAGCAGAAATAGTCACATTTCGTGAAAACTGAGAGTGTCGATTGCCTAGTGTTCAATATTCCATTGTTCAAGCGGCAAATTCAAATTCGGCTGCGTTGTCATGTCATTTCTAGAATTTTGGATCACTTCAAACTACCGCCGCTTTTCTTACCAATAGAATTGGAGCCAACTCTTTAAAAGGAAGTAGTTTTTTTCTACGTGGAACATTGTTCCAAGCACAATAAATACATGTTTCTTGCTAGATTCTGTGAAAATTGGGTTTCCTAGTGCTCTTTGACCGTTTCGGTGATTTGTGAATAATTTTCATCAGTGACTGGTAGTGTGTTTACCCTGGAGATATTTCAGAGTTACCTGGTCATCAAAGACCAGATTTCCCTGGGTGAGTTTTTTTGGATATGTCCTATTCTATCTAGATTTATTCGTTATCATTTCCTCCAATCAAACCTTCCCATCCACGTCTTCTTCCTCTAGAACCACTTTTTGACCTTCCGAGAAATCCGCCAGATCACCGCGTCATCAAGCCCATCGACAGACAAGTCTAACCATCATTTCCGAATCTATCCACTTTCCTGTAAACTGCTGACTGATCCTGGAGTTGGATATGGCCAGTTCCATCCCAACTCAATTATCATTATTTGCACACCTACGGTTTACTATACTGAATTGTATCTAAACTGCTGGACACTCGAACTTAAACATGCACATTTTTGGGTTAAATTCAAAGTCCAATATCTTCAATGAAGATCGAGATATTTCAATGTGGTTTGCGGAATTTTGAAGCTAGTTTTATCCGGATTATGCTGGAATAAATGGATCTGTCGTAGAAACAGAGAATCATGATATACAGGGTGATTCATGTAGTGATGCAAAAAATCAAAATTTTTGCAAGTTAGTTTGCCATTCCAGTGAGCATCGAATTCAGGCAATACAGTATGATATGTTACTTTAGTAATGTCAATATCTCCAGACATTTTGTGAGTTTTTGAATTCAAGCCCGATGACATTAGATACGCTAACAAACATCAGGGAGGTGGAATGTTTGAAATGACGGATTTATACGATTTTGCAGAGGTGGATACCTTGAAAGAGAAAATACAATGAACATTTTTTGTGCACCTATGAGGCACCTACACTCATGGTCAGATAAATGGCACAAGCCTAGGATTTGATAAAACTTTGATACTGCATCAGTTTGCAAATAAGTATTATTGGTGCATCAATGAGAATTGGCGATTTAAAAAAAATGTGGTCTAGGACCCTTTTAACACTTTTAAAAAAAATGTCAACAATAAAACCTTTTTCTGTTTAGCTTTTGACGAAAATGGTTGGCACCATTTGAAAGAGGTGCAAAATTTATGTAATTTTTTAATTACTGAACAAAGCTATGAAGATTTAAACATAGCAAAAATGGCCAATTTTTCATGATTTGAAATTTCATAGCTTCACTATCCTTTGTTCAATTATTGTGACATTTTTGATTGGTGCTAGCCATTTTTATCAAAAGTTACACTAAAAAAGATCTATTTTTAACATCTTTATTTAAACGTGATAAAAAGGCTGTAAACAATTTTTTGAAAAAATATTCCCTGGGCCTGTTAACTAAAAAATGGGTTCAATTTGTTGAATGCATTAATAATTCTGATGATGTATCAAAGTTTTAACAAATTCTGGCTTGTGCAATTTATCTGACCATGTGTGTTAGTAGCCTAGTTTATACCGACAACTTGGTCCGCGGACCAAGTACCAAATTCGGACTATATCCGAACCAAATATTTGGTTCGAATGATGTAAACAGTTGCGGACTAAGCTGGTCCGCTCTTGGTTCGGTACTCGTCAGCAAGTGTACCAAACTAAATTTGGTTCGATCTGGATCAAAATTTTGAGGTTATATTGATTGTTATTATTGTGAATTGTGTTGGTTCTGAGTTTCTGAGGCAATCTGAGCGTACTAACTCATGTTTTTTTTTGGTTACGAATTGTGTTGATGAATAATTTCGACTTGTTTTTGACATTTGACATTTGACCTTCTGGCTCGTCAAATCTAATGTCTTATCCAAGCGCAGAAACAAAGAATATGTTGTAGGGCTACCTGGCAAGTTTTTATTTTGATATCGAAACCAATGATATACAGGGATTTAAAAAAGTTATTCACCTAACCAATTTTTTTTTCAAATGGAAAGGGGAGTCAAGTTGATACCTCATTTTAAAGGACTTCACATCCTCATTACACCCTCAATTTTGGGCCAGTATTATTTTCCAAAATCACACTCAATTGACGTTTTGACATTCTCAGCTGTCACTACTGTGTTGACAAATGCAGAACGTGCCCAAATATTTTGTTTTGTTAGTTGAATCATCAAGGACACGAAGTACTATTCACATGGATATATATATTTTTCGTTTCAATTAAAGTTGAACAACATTTCAATCCCCAATATATGAGAACGGTCTGCATTTTTCAACCAGTAGTGACAGATGAGAATGTTGCATTGTTATCGGTTATCACTTGAAACGCCGATATCTGGGAAACAATGAATAATTATAAGGCATGATAATACCTTTAATGGAGAAAAATATGTGATTTTTTTTTTATTGACTTGACTGAATTTTACACCCAAAATGAATTTTGTCAAACGAATAAAATAAAGATTGTCCATTATCTGTAACCAATAATGTGTGAATCACGCACATTAAATTTTTTCATTTCGATTTTGACGACCGCTTCAAAATAAAGGTAAGTTTAATTTTTTTATGAAAAGAAAAAAAAAACTCTTTATTCAAAAGAACAAACAGACTCAAGAGCAGGGTATTTTATTATATAAAATTCACAGTCTCAATTCAATTATGAAGGAGAATTTTGATTATGTGTTTTACTCTTTTACTCTTTTATTTTGTTTAATTGTTAACATGTACAATACTCTTAACGTTTTAACAAGTAATAGTGATGTTTGTGTCCAAAAAGTGGTGAATGTATACTGACTGTGATCCAAGTGATTGCACAAATCCCATGTTAAATCCTTTATTTTTTCTGTATGCTCCATCTTTACATTACTCTAATTGGTAAGTTTTTTCTTATCCTAGCTTTGTACACATACTTATATCCATGTTTTGTTAATACTTATAGTCTTTCCTGAAGAAGGAACAAATTAGTTCCGAAAGCTCGAAATAACAATAAATGAGAATCCACGCATCGTAGACCGCTCATTTTGAATGCCCCCCACCAGCTTCTCCTTCATAATTGCAAGCCAGTCACGAAAACTTTCCACGTCAATTTATTTACACATTAATAATTGAATAATCTTGATTCTAAATACAAAAAGGAAATAATAATGTGCAGCATCGTACACGTGGCAGAAGTGAAACTTCCTCCCTCACTATTCAATTTTCTTTCAAATTTTTTGATCAAATTTCAAATAGAACCTACATACCTAATTTGAACAAAATCTTTTGGAAAATAACAAAACTTTTCGAACATAACCTAACTACCCATGAATTTTTTTTTAATTCCTTAATCAGATCCCAAATAAAATCTACATACCTAATTTGATTAAAATCCTTTGGAAAATAACAAAACTATGTCAACATAACCTCACTAAGTTATTTTCATTTTGCTTTTTTGATCAAATCCCAAATAGAGCCTTCATACCTAATTTGAACAAAATCCTTTGGAAAATAACAAAGCTATGCAAACATAACCTGACTATGTATAATTTTTGTAAACATTTTTTGATCAAATCCTAAATAGATCCTACATACCCAATATAAACAAAATCCTTTGGAAAATAGCAAAACAATGTAAACATAACCTCACAAAGTAATTTTTTCTTAAATTTCTAATCTAAAAATCCTTTAAAAAATAACAAAACTATGCTCTCTTTAACAAAATCTGAAAGCGTTACCGTTACATCGTTACAAATTTGCGTTACATTTTTTGCAGTTCACTCCCCATTGCCGACAAAATATCAGAACCCCGCTAAAGAAGTTTCGCTTCAAAAATAGATGCAAAGACAAGATAAAACGAAAAAAAAAAGTTCGCATAAACAAATTGAATTAATTTTCTTTATATTCAATTGATTTCCATTATTAAAAAATCATTGTTTAATACACATTTTTTCCTCTCATTTCTCTAAAAAAGGTTGGCGTTCTATGGCTAATAACCAACTTTCTCTTTGTTTATCTTTGTTTGGTAGGTTTTTCTAGGAGTGAAAGTTGTTGTATTTTCACCATCTGGCACGATACAATAATGATAAACCATTATAAAACTCGACTCAAAATCATACTCAAAATCAAACACAAACCACAAAACACATACCAATAATAATAACCAGTTTCCAAGAGAAACATAATGAACAAAAACTGTACAAGGAAAAATCCGGCCCTGGACGACACTCCAAACGTCAGCAATCCGCTGATGAAAATACCTTCTACTCAATCGGAACGCAACTTAGGCCGATTGCGTCACTCGCCGTTTTCGCGGGTATTTGGCCACTTTTAACTTTAGTTATTTATTGCGACCTTAATATTGTTCGTATGCAAAAAAATTTTTGTAGGGATACTTTTCAAGTCTAATTGATCATTTTGATGCATTAAAAAAAATACGTGCAAGGGGCCAAGGAATTTTTCTATTAACATAATTTTTGTGTGAATCAACTTACTGAACGTATAAGTTGACTAGGATAAATACCAAAAAAATTGGATAGATTAGATTTCCAATTTCTCCACGTTTGTCTTTGATTTCCTCTCTACACGCGAAATCAGTTGATTAACAAGTTGAGCAACTTAAGTTGGACGTAGTTATGCAGAAAGAAACCAAGCCACGAATTACGAAAATTGAGATTTTTGCGTCAGATGATAGATAAAGGTCAATCTAGTGTTTTGCAGAAGAGAACCACATCAATTTTCAAGTATATCCCTCTGATTTTTGAGTGGAGAACCAAAGCCAATCACAAAGTTCCTCAAAATAATTTCGCAAAATAGAACAAAGCGACATGATCCTATTATTCATTCTGAAATTGGAGGACTCAAGCAATTTGCAAAAATGGTAAGGATTTTGAGTGGCTTATGTTTTTACTATACAGGGTGTCCGGGAAAATGTGGGAAATTTTTCGGATATAATGAGTAGAACATGAAAAAAAAAGGTACCTAATACATTTCTATTATTTTTTCCATAGATGCCCTCCCTCACAAGATATGGCCCCTGAAGGACGCCGCTAGAGATCGATTTTCTTGAATAACTTTTACTCAATATTATTCAATGAAAATTTTGTGTGATGAGTAGGTACTACTAAAGATTTACCTCATTTGGTTAACCAGGGAAAGATTAGATTGCACATTTTATTGCTTAGGTGGAACACCCTTTATGATAGACTTGAAAAAAATAAATCTGGATAGCTTTCCTTAATCCACAAAAAAAATCATTTTATCGATAATGAATCAACATTATCGATAAAATGAACCGTTGTAAAGAATAAAAATATGTTTATTGAAAGAAAACCTCAAAAAAATCCATATTGAAGTGGTGTCCCTGTCGCTTGACGAAATTATTTAAAAAAAAAAAAAAATCGAATTTTAGTTGAAAATTCAAGTAATAAAATGTACAACCTAGTCCGCCCCTGGTAAACTAAATGAGGTAAATTTGTTTTAAGGACACTATTTTAAGGTCCTTAGTAGTATCCATTATATAAAATTTGTATGAAATGATATTAAGTACTTTAAAAGTAATTTGAGAAAACCGATTTCTAGCGGCGTCTTTTAGGGGGCCATATCACCGGAGGAAGGGCCTTTAGGGAAAAAAAATTTTGAAACTGATTATCTTATTTTTTCAAATTTCCCACTTTTTCACGGACATCCGGTATACTATACTCTCGACTGAACTTTACTCTTATAAAATACTACAGCACTGTGATATTTTCGAGAATCAATTTTTGTTCATCTTTCTAATATATATATATTGCAGAAAGAAACCAAACGACGTTTTTTTTGAAAATATACCCAAACATTTTTTAATTTTGAATTTTTATTGTCTAACAATAAAAGTAAGATATTTTTCCATCCAATGAATCAATTAATTCTCTTCTGTCTTTCAAGATGATTTATTCATGATATTTAGACTTTGAACTCGATTTTCTCGAAACTGATTTTTGGCGCTTGGTTCCTTTCTGCATAACTACGTCCAGTTGATCCGAAGGTCGGAGAGGTAATCGCGTAGTGAGTAGAGTTGTCGTCCAACAAGTTGTGCGACGCGGTTGGGTCTCTCGTTTTTGGCCAGGTCATAAAATCTGTTGTTCAACTTGACTCCAACCGCTTCAAATATAACAGATTGGATAGTGCGTGTGCACCCTTCGACTAGTTGAGAAGACTTCGAAACTATTTTTTATTGTTGTTGGATTGATAAACCAACTTGTGATGTTCAATTTTTCGTTCATCTTATGGTGTGTGGCCAAAATACTATTCAGTTGGTTGAGCCGACTGTCTATACAATTTATTGAACAAGTTGTCGTTCAACTACATAGTTTGTGGGCCGCTTTAGTCTCACGTTTTTTGTTGGTTCGCTGTTTTCTTGTTAATTTTTTGAATCCAGCGTAACACCCTTTCAAAAATATAAATTCAGTTTGTCATTGTATCGTCTCTTCATTAAACAAGAAAAAATATTGATCCACGCATTGCTCACACGACGAGAAGCTTCTGTGAGCTCTGTGTAAAATTGTGACATCTGTTTATAATTCACCCTGTATAAAATCCATGAAAATTCTTTCGAGATGTTTTTTAAGATCTCTGATGAAGGACTAGTACATCAACTCACCATTCGCATCGGGAACCTTCGAACTTTGTCGATGTTCGGTTTTCAAATGAATTTGTAGGCCGGGCAATGCAAATATAACTTCTCGTGTATGAT
This sequence comes from Orchestes rusci, assembly GCA_958502075.1. Taxonomy (NCBI): domain Eukaryota; kingdom Metazoa; phylum Arthropoda; class Insecta; order Coleoptera; family Curculionidae; genus Orchestes; species Orchestes rusci. The sequence goes on from OY293304.1 coordinate 54,921,032, forward strand.
TTGGATCAGCCAATTTGCTGCCAGTGCCTCTGCCACTGCCTCCTCGCTCCATTGAGTTGGAACCTTCAACTTTTTCTCGTTCAAGAGATGGAAATTTGTCCACCTCTGCCAAAAGTATTACAGTTTAGATATGAGATTAGTTGAATATGCCACAAATATTCCAAATTATCGAATATGATGTCATAGAGTATTTATTTAAAAGGCACTTACCATCAATTTGGCTATTCGCAAAAGCATAATGAAACCACTCTTGTAATGTTTTGAATTGCGGAGGAAATATCACTGTTCTGGTAACTTTGCATACAGTTGCCATGGACAAGTTTTCCTGGCGTAAAGAACGAAGGCCCAGACTACAAATAAGTGTTTGGACCACGTGAACATCTTGTGCTGGTGCTGGATCTGAGAAAAAAAAAGCATTTATGAAGGATTTTATTCATTCCAAGGTGATCGGGAAACATTGATATTATTTTGCTTGTAGGATAATAGATTGGTAAAGAAATGATAATGAAACATTTGTAGCTTGATATTTGCAGGTCAGTTTGAAAATGTGTGTCAAAATGTCATTTCTTTATACAAACGAAGATTATGCATTTAAATTTCGGACGTACAGCTTGAAATACTTCTTTAGAAGCCGTAATATCACACACCGAAGTATATTTTATCACAGGCGCCTTCCAACTTGGTTGTATTTCAAACGCCAAAATATATTTGCTTTGCGACAAAAACAGTGGCATACCATTTGCAGTAGTAGTTGCAGTGTCAAAGCTAGAATTCGTACGCACGTCCACCACTGTCCTATCCATTTTTTTCCAAACCACAAATTCTGAGACACTATCAACCTTGTGCCAAATCTAACTTATAATAATCTAGAGCAATTTTCTATACAGCGTGTCCAGAATAAAATGATATACATGGGAGTTTATGGGGATATTGGAAACGGTGAGATACGACTTTGCTTAAATCAAAGAAAAGTAACGTATTTGTATGCCCCAAAATATTCGACCTTCGTTTTATTTTGAATCGATACCGTAGTCTAGACACAGGCTGAAAAGGAAGGGGTACATTTTCATAAGACCACAATATTTTGCTTATTATAAAGGCTAATCCTTTTTCAGGATATGTGTAAGAGGATACGACGATTCTAAAAAAGGCGTCAAAAAAGTTGCAGGCCTACTATGTTGTATCCAGCCAAAGTCAAGTCTGTTTTTTTTTATGGGAGCCATATTTTTAAAAAGCATTTTTAATGCGAATTTTGAAAATGGAAAAACTCAATATGGCGCCCATAAGAAAAACAAAAGTTCACTCCGGTCAGACGAAATAAGGTAGGCGTACAATTTTTTTGATGCCGTTTGTAAGATCGTCGTATCCTCTTAACAATATCCTGAGCAAAATATTATGGTTTTCCAAAAAAGGACATTTTACTTTTCCACTCTGCATCCTATTACGATATCAATCCAAAATAAAACAAAGGTAGAATATTTTTGGGCATACTACTTTGCAACTTTTCTTCAATCTTTTCTTCCATTCAAGCGACGTCGTATCTTTTACCATTTTCAATATCTATTTCCATTATTCGGACAAACTCATTTATCCTACTCATTTCTGAGTTATAACGGTTTATAGTAAACATTTCATGATTGACAAAAAATGCGATAACGGATGTTTTTTACAAGAAAGCTAGTATCAATTTCTGTAAAAAGAAGTCAATGTATCGGGTCAAGTGGATATTTACCAATGTTGAAAACATTCGTCGCCTACTCAGAGCTACGCGTCGCGACGCGTCAAAAATATAAATCGATTGCAGGGACTTTGAAACTACGCGCATACGAAAGAATATCTTATTCATAAAGTTTTTTGTCATTTACTCTAGCCCATTGATCTCACACATTTCTGAGCTATACAAGTTTGTAGTGAACATTCCTTGGTTGACAAAAAATGCGATTAGGGATGATTTTTACAAAAATGCTAGTCTCAATTTCTGTCAGAAGTGTTCAGAGTATGGCGTCAAGAAGATATTTTTCAAAGTTTAAAAAATTTGACGCCTACTGAGAGCTAAGCGTCGCGACGCCTGAAGAATATCATTCGATTGCAGATTGCAGGAACTTGAATTTACGCGCATGTGGAAGTACCAGTTGTTTTTAAACTTTTTTGTTATTTACTCTAACCCATTTATCTTGATCATTTTCGAGGTGATTTTAAGTGAAAATTTTTTGGTTGACAAAAAATTCTTGTGAAAATCATCCGTAATCGCATTTTTTGCCAATCAAGAAATGTTTACTCTAAATCGGTATAACTCAAAAAGTGGTAAGATAAATAAGTTCGAGTAAATACCACATACCAACATGGACTTGCGCATGCGCGTAATTTCAAAGTCCCTGAAACCGATTTATATTTCCGACGCGTCACGACGCTTAGCTCTTGTAGGCGTCGAATCTCTTGAACTTTGAAAAATATTCACTTGACCTCATACACTGTCTACTTTTTACAGGAATTGAGACTAGTATTCTTGTAAAAATCATCCGTCATCGCATTTTTTGTCAATCAAGACATGTTAACTATAAACCGGTATAACTCAGAAATAAGTGAGATAAATGAGTTGGAGTAAATAACAAGAAAGTTTATAAATAAAATGTTCTTCGCATGCGCGTAGTTTCAAAGTCCCTGCAATCAATTTATATTTTTGACGCGTCGCGGCGCTTAGCTCTCGATAGGCGTCGAATTTTTTAAACTGCGAAAAATATCTACTTGACCCCATACATTGAACACTTTTTACAGAAATTGGTTATTTATATTCGTTTCCGAGATATTGGCGTGCGGAGTTTCAAGTGTAAAACCCTGTATATTGACCCATATGCTAGCGGCGTTATCTATGGAGATATGAAAATTTTGTAAATATGAAAGTTTTGGATATTCATCTGAACTTTTTAAAAATTCTATCAAAAAAAAACAAAAGACTATCGGAATGTCAATATTTTTATACAAGTAGCATTTTTTTTCAATGGAACCCCCTTATTCTGCGTTATCTCCACATGGTGTACCAGAAGTAATGGGACATACGGTAACAGTAGATTCCTCACACAAGAATATCGCGATCGACCTCAACTTGTCTATTCCTAAAGATGATATTAAGGGAGTAACAGGGTGCCAAAATTGAATCTCAATTTTTGATTGCTTCAAATAACTTTTGGAATAATCAAGTTATTTTCATGAAATTTCGTATATGGAGGTTGTTTGACATGCAAAATTCATATCTGGCCTTGGTATGGGTCTTACGTGTGGGTGCCGCCACTTAAACATCTTTCCAGTCATCCAAATAGTGATAACTTTTTTGTACGCACCCGAAGATGCTGTTTGAATCAAAAAATTTATTTTTCCGTAATTTTTACGTAAAAAAGGTATACTTTGTAAAAGTCGATAGGGGTAATGTTGTTTCGAATGGAAAATTTTGAAAATTAACATAGGGTGCATCGAAAACGCCGTTGTCATGATAATTATGACAAGTGTCTAGATGTTCAATGTTTCTTTAAAAAAAAATACAAAAACTTAAAAAAAAACTCGAAAAAAAACAATTTTTTTTGTAAAAAAAATGGAAAATTAGGTTATTTTTTTTCAAATCGAGAAACATTGAGCATTCAAGCTGATGTCAAAATTACCATGATAACGCAGTTTTCAAAGCGTCCTATGTTCATTTTCAATGTCAAATTTGATCGATATAATTTGATCATTTCAAAAGTCATTTGAAAAAATCAAAAAATAAAATTCAACTATGACACCCTGCACCTCTGTCAATATCAACTTTCGAAATAGACAAGTTTTGGTCGATCACAATATTTTCGTGTGAGGAATCTAATGTTACCGTATGTCTCATTACTTCTGGTCCACCCTGTATACGGAATGACCCTGCACATCATTTTATTCTGGACACACTGTATATTATCTATCTCAGTATGTATTCCTTTTTCAAGAACCTTTGACACCCTGTATTTTCTTCACAAAGTAGTATTCGGCCATTGTTACAAGGAGTTTCTTTGATAATTTGTTTGAAAATTAAAATTCACATCCATGTTGCTATGGAAAAAATGATAGAATTGTGATTACATGGATCGAATCAATAGAAATGGCGATCAAATAACTTAATCTTCTAGATGTTATTGTACTCCAGTCATCTTAGCCAAATAAGAGGGTCAACTGCGAAATACGAGATAATAAGCTGAAAACTTGAATGAACCATTATTTTGACATTCTAAAGTTTGTCTCAAAAGTCTCATGAAATCTCGTGTCGGCGTCTATAGATATTCAAGGTCAAAGGTCACAAAAATCAGTTATTCGTCAATATCTCGCTTGGTATCATTTAAATCCTTTTTGCATTTATTATAGAAATTGTGAAGCGTAAAATTCTCTAGAAATTTTGTTCGAAACATTTTTCTATTTGGCTAACCGTTTTTGGGTTAGACCGCGTAGAGAGTGCAGCGCTCATCCATACATACAGGGTGGGACAGGAAAAACATCCCACCCAGGTTATCCCAGGTGTTGGGAGATCAAAAATAACTTGGACACGTCAATTTTTGTTTTTTGGGGGACACTTTTTTTGGTATTTTCACCCCCACCTGTCAACCTCTAAGTGGGGGTGATAGCTACCCCCAGAATTTCAAATGGAAAGGGGGTTCGAGTGATGCATTATTTTGAAGGTCCTTCGATCCTGATTAGAACTACCGAGTTTCAAGCCTCTGCTGAAAAAAATTATTCGATAAAAATTACCCACAAGGAATAACTTCTCAAAAGTAAGGGGATATGGTGAGGGACAGAAGATCTTCGAAATGAGCTATTACTCAATCCTTTCGACAAGGATTCATTTCACCCTTTTTTTTCTTTGTGAAACTTCGTGGTCTATCTCAAAAACGGTTGGCCGTATAGAGAAAAGTTTCTTACAAAATTTCTAGAGAATTTTGTACTTCACAATTTTCATAATAGATACAAACAGTATTAAAACCATAGCAGGCGAGATATTGACAAAAAACTGATTTTTGTTACCTTATGAGACTTTTGAGGCAACCTTGAGAATGTCAAAATAATTGTTTATACAAGTTTACAGCTTATTTCTCATTCCGCAGTGAACTCCTTAGTCATATAAGGAGTTCATAAGGGCTATTCCAGATATTGACGAGTTAATAAATTTGTGCAACTTCACCCATGGCAACCGAGATTTGAGTACTAATTTTTATACACATTTGAACTTGAATATTGTCCGAACGGCTCATCAAAAAGGTATCAAACTACAGTGACCGGCTAAAATATGGAACAAATTTATTTTAAATTCAGGGTTTTGATTTTTTGAAAAATGCTTCGACACGTCGTTTTTTGTCTGGGATGCGGTTTTTTTACCGACAAATTGATGTATACAGGGTGGACCAGAAAAAAGTTACGGCTATCAATTTCTCTGTTTCAAGTGGAAACATGTATTTAATTTTTGGATTCCGCATGAGATTTTGAGTATATTTCATGCAACTTACCCCATTACATATTATATTCAACCGTTTTCGAGAAAATGTCATTTTGAAGCCCTGATATTGTTTGTTTCAAAACTGGTTAATGTTTTTATTGGTGAAAAAATTGAAATAGATGTTTGATCTGCTATGTAAATAAGTGGTAATCAACTAAAAAAATTGAACATAATCGCGTAGTTACCCATTGTTCATATCGCTGCCTCTTGGCGGGGAATACAAAAATAGGGAACTACGCGATTCTGTTTGTCTGAGTTGCTTAGTAGCTTTTTATTCATGTTGCTGATTGGACATTGAATTCCAATAATGAAACAATAAGGATATTGACCAGTTTTTCAAATAAAAATATTATGGACTCTTAAGACCATTTTCTCGCTAACGGTTGGATATAAGTATGGGGTGTATAATATGAAATATACTCCGAATATCACGCAGAATTTAAAAATAAAATAAAAAATAGGTGTTTCCATTTGGAAACAAAGAAGTTGATAGTCAAAACTTATTTTTGGTGCACCTTGTATACATAGTTTGACATGAAAAAAACCACATTCAAAAATAAAAATCGACGTGTCCAAAACGTTTTTCAAAAAATCAAAACACTGAATCTAAAATGAATTTCTGCCATATTTTAGTCGGTCACTGTATATATTTTTGGGATCAGGAAAATGAGCTCTTTCATAATAAATGATAATATACATCCACACCATGCAGAAAATCAACTCTGATCCCATAGTAATTCAAATACAAAATCGACCCGTCACATCAAAACGCTTAGCGGCGCTGATATGGTTTCGCAAACAGGTGTTTCTTTAGTCTTATAACATCAATCAATCAATAATTCAGAGATTTTTTTGATTCGACAGACTTTTATTAATATCCACAAAATTACCATTTTTATTTTTTTTTTCTGTTTGGAACCTCTAGTAAGTTTTATTTCACCTCATTCGTAAGTATAAACGTAGAGACATTTTCGTTATCTTTAAAAATATTGAAAAGCACAAAACGCATAAAAAACAATTTTCCCCAATATGTTGCAGCAAAACGCATTTAGTCCAGGACTTTTCAGACTGTTGATGGAAACATGAGGTACTTTCGATTTGAATGAGACTATTTTCCATATCCATGCATGTAAACAGGGTTCGCCATGGTAAGTGGCCCATTAGAATATTTCGGGAAATGAAGCGATTGGGATTCTGAAAATTTGTAGGGAGAGATTTTCGGTGATGCTCTTTTCAAATGAAATAATAAAGACGTTGCGCGACTTCCGGTTATACCGGAAGTAGGTGTCAACTCGCTTGTTTCAAATGGAGCACCTTATATATTATTACATATTTGAATTCTACGTAAAATTCTTGGAGGATTTTATGTATGATGTCATATACAGTATAAGCGTTTTTGAAATATTTCAGTTTCCATGTCAAAAATGACGTTAGTAGGTTCCTATTTAAATGTACATTTTTCGTATAAGAACTCTTCACTTCTCTCTGTACTGGATTTCTTGTTGAAAGGGACCTACTTTGAAGGATGTTTCACAATATTATCGTAACTATTATTACAGGGTGGCCCAAAAATAAGATCAAAAATAAAATTAAGGAAACTGCCAAAAATCATTTTTTTTCAAATGGAAACCCACAATTTTTATAATTTTATCTTATTGAGCATTGAAAATAAAGGTGAGTTTATATGATTATTGTACTGTCCATTCCAAAAATTCAAAAAATTAAATAAAAATATCAATTTTTGGAATGGACAATCTTTCACAAATTCACCTTCATTTTCAATATAAGATAAGAATAAGATAAAATGATAGAAATTGGGGATTTTCATTTGAAAAAATTATTTAAAAGTAACAAGAAATCCAATACTAATTGAACAATAATGGCTTTCTTATACGAAAAATTAACATTTAGATAGGAAACTACAAACGGCATTTTGACATGAAAACTCTCGTGAAAACTCAAATATTTCAAAAACGCTTATATACTTAGGTATATGACATCATACATCAAATCTGCCTAGAATTTTACATAGAATCCAAAAATGTAATAATAAATAGGGTGTTCTATTTGAAACAAGCAACTACAAATTTTCAGAATCCCAAACACTTTATTCCCCGAGATATCCTAATAGGTCACGTACCATGGTGACATCGATTCTACACATACATTTTCCTAAAACACTTTGTTTTTAGTGGTAAAGGGTTTTTGGTCATTATTGAGAATCTAGTTTTGGGTGACATGATGCGTTTTGATAAGTCACTCCTCAATTACAGAGCAAACTAAGTATTCAATAATTGGTATTTGAAATCTATACGTGTTTCTTGTATCGTTGATTTTTTTGAATTGTATGGATTTGTGTTCTCGACTTTTGTATAAAAACAATTTTCCCGAATGTGTTACTTCGTCTTCGTTCATGATCAATTCCGGCGAAAATTGGTTAAAAACTAGAAAACTTTAACTATTTACAGAAGTGGCGTCTCCTGGTCAATTATCTTGGGAGGTCAAAACAAAAGGATAGGTATTATTATGTATTGTATTTCAAAGAAATTTTGAAATTGTTAGCTATGATAATCCGCAATAATTTTTTTATCAGAAAACAACAAATGTCGACGATCATGTAAGACTCCCAAAAATTATCACTGATGGGTGATATTGAAGGTATCATCCAATTCAATTGTAGATTAGTAAACATTTTTAATAATAAGGACATTTGAAAATAAAATGGTAGTTTTTGTTATTGTGAACAGTATTCCTCCTGAACTTCCATACTTTTACTTTTGAATGTCAAGGATATTGATATAACTAAAAAGCGATTTAGGTAATTTGCTGGTTAATAATATTTATTTGCAATCGTCTTTTTGGTCGAATCTCTGGGTTTCACATTTAAAAATATTCTAATGTGAAAACGTTAACACAAGTGAACAGCTGATTCCAATATCCACGTACCCCACTCTCTCCCCTTGTCAACAAGGTTGATACGACGCTCACCGACCAGCACCGGCAACTGTCAAGGGCGTATTCCATTGCAGTTAGCATCTCATTAACAAGATCGTGAATCCATGCACTAACAATGTAACCCTTTTATTACTTACCAGATATCGAAGCAATCTCTTGACTCTCAGTATTGAAATTGATACACGGTTCCCTCAGACTAAACAGAGCCCACGATTTGCTCTTGAAGTTGATCCCATGAAAGCAGGCCAATGATACATTTTTACCATGAAGTTCCATGGTACCGCCTAGCACTGTGCCAAAACTAGGAAGTGGCATAGGCAATGTGCTTAACTGAAGACCCGCAACTTGATTGAGTACTTTCTGCCAATGCCTGTGATGTCTCGCATCGGTGGGCGGAGCTGTTGGGTGATGACTTGAAGGCATTGGAACTTCTCGACCTGATATGCATTAAATATTCAGTTATAAGAGCAAAATTGCAGACGAACATAATTTTCATAGTTAAGTGATGACACCATTGCAGAAAGGAGTGGATATTAATCATCAAAGAGAATGAAACAAATTAACGTCATTTTCACATAACATCAGTGGAGAAACGTGTCAGTCAAACATCATAACATAAAATGAAATCTCACTTTTTTGCGGTGTGACTCTGGGCCTTCCACCTGAAGAGAAGCCGCTGAATGCTCTTTTACTGCTATTGAACTGCTGCGAGAAAAATTCTTCCAATTTATTGAACATTTTTAATAAATCTGCTGTTGTCGATTTGGAGATCATGAGTTGCAATTGGTCCCAACTTAAAACTCCATGGATAAATATACTGGCAGGCCTAGAATATGAATATGAAAGAACAGATCAGATGAAATTGAGACTCGTAAAAAAAATGAGCCTCAAAAAGTAGACTACCTAGATGCTTCTTCAAAAATACAACCCCTAGAAAACTTTTTCTGTGTTTATTGAATTTATGAAAATATTCATTTGCAGTTATGTATTTATATGGAAGTTTTAAATTTACTTGTAGTACGTACCTTCTAGTGGGGATAAAAGATTCCCTCACAGTTGGTCTATTCAATTTCCATTCATCTCTCAAATTTACATTCAAATCACTGACTCTACTCATCAAAACTGAAGTGGCCATATAATCAAGTCGTAATTCTAACGCTTTCAGGGTAAGACCTATAGTATGGTCCGGTTCTACGTCAGGCTCTTCTCGAATATGTACTGGAAAATAATAATAATAAATAAATAAATAACAAAGTGGTAAGGAAGGATTCATTATTCAAAGCACACTGGTAACTTGGATACAGGGTCAACAATCTAGCTTATAACTTATCCAAGAAAATGAAAAAAAAAGTACATCTAGATTTTTTCAACCCAAACTTTAATAGACACATGGGAAAATAACTTGTTCTGTTTTTTTTCATTACCAGATTCTAATTAAAAATCACATTATTGTAAATTAGTCAGCTCACCATAAGTGTCGATGTTGGCAATTTCGATATTTCCGCCAACGATACCGCCTTTGGCGTCCAATCCAGATCCTCCCAGTCCAAATGCGATGTATAGATTTTTATGTCCCGTTGAGCCTATACTCAATCTACCGTCACTTCGGAAGTCTTTCGTCAACCAACTAGAAATAAATTTGAAAATATTGACTGACGATTTTTTGTGTGGTGATTAGGTTTGGTCAGTAGTCGTTTCCTGTTATTCTCTTTTAGTAACACAGACTTGATTTGCAAAAAAAAAAACCAATGAAAAAAATCCATCTACAAAGAAATTCTTTGGTCACAATTACTATAGAAGTTTGATTTGGTTTGATTTGGATAACTATTTTAATCCAGATGATCCAAATAGCAGCAAAGCATTCGTGATTTCTACAACAAGGTGTTTTCGGAATCCGCCACTGATCTAAATAAACTGGATAACAACAACAATCGTAAACAAAATATAACTGAACAGAGATGATGCGCAAGCTCCTTTCCTTGTTTTCAAACCAGTTGGTGAAGTAGAGTCTTCGTACACCCCCATTTATTGAAATCTTAGCTTTGTCCTTGACAAATACATCGCAACATGCAGTGAGCGTAGCGCAAATTTTGACTGTGTTAGTTTTTTTTTTAGCTGGTTTCGATTTTTCAAAAGGGACCGTATGGATTCTTGTCATTTTTTGAAATCAGCTCATTCTTCTGCGTACCACGATATGAAAATTCTATGGGGTTGTATAGGAAGGATGTCGAAAAAAATAAAGTTGATCATTTTTTTCCAAAACTACAAAATGATCAAAGAAAATATTTTCACAGAATTTCCAACTGAATATTTTAACAAAAATACGAAACTATATAAAAAATTTTGAGAGTTGTATAAGAAAAAATTAAAATAAAATCTTAGTGGTATCTGAGTTAATGTCAAATGTTGAGAAACTGGGCATAAGGCAGGTTTAATGATCAGCCAATGTCATAATAGTGGTTTGAGGTTTTCAAAACGCCGTATCACAAAATATTTTGTATCAGTATGAAAGTATATTCACCGACTTAAGTATACAAAAGCACTCATGAAATTACGCTTCCGGCTATCAGAGAAGATAAGCGTGTTTTGCAGGCCCTTCCGAAAATAGTGAACCGAATTACTCGATCATCAGCTGTACTATTTTGTCTCTTTTTGTTCTACGTTAATAAAAAGAGACAAAACACACCGCTGACGATCGGGTTAATCGAATCACTATTAACGAGAGCGCCTCGTGTTTGTTGTTGGGTTTGAAAATGAAAAAAAGCATTGAAGATTCAAGCCGGAAACCGAGCCAGAATTATTGATAATGTTTTACTTGTAGAATTTTCTCGTTTCATATGAATATTGTGGGTTTGACTGTGTAACAATGAACAGAGTGAGAATGTGCCAATAATTTACTCAACAATGTTGATGAACTTCATTGGACAAAGTCCCGACTTTGTTGGTGTGGGAACAAAAGTTTAGGTGTAACGGCATAACTGTACAACTGATAGAATATGAAAAGAGTAGTAGATACCATCGCACTATTCGGTATTTTTTTGGCGTCACGTCGCATGTGTTTGTTTCAAGTCCTTACTAGCATGGGTTCTTTCGAGTGAAGACTGATCTACATTCAATTTAACTTCGAAGACGAGATTACAGATTTCCGTTTGCCAAACGGGAAGTATATTATGCTACATTTGCGTTCAAGGTCACGCTTAACCCGAATTTCTGCTTGCATAAATCTGTCAATTTCTAAGCTGCCAATTCGAAAACAAATTGAATGTAGTCGTGACGATATGACAATTAATTTGTGCTCGATAATTTTTCAGCCACAGAATAAACTGTGCTTATTGAGGATCACTACTTGTTATTGGACGAATAAACATACCTGACATTTCCCATCACGTTTCCCATATTCATGTGAACGTTGAGTTTCTTGAAATTGACAGCGAATAATACCAATGTTTCCCATGTGGAAGTACTTTTGTGTTCAGAGGGGCTTGGTGAATCATCTTGTGTAGCCGATTCGTTGCTGAATGCCTTTCCTACGAAAATGAATAAGGACTTAAATAAGTTTATCTTTTTTTTTAAACTTTTTAATGACTAATGTATTTATCACAAAAATATCTTTATTCGTAAATGATGATAAATAAACTGATTGAAGCCCTGAACTGAATTCCCCAAACAATCAACTGATGAAAATATGTTGTATTGTTGATGATTTTATTTCAAACCAAGACATTACAATAGGTAAACTCACCGATATCTCGCATTTTGGTGTGTTTTTGAGACAAATGCTCATCATGCCTACTTTTAGAGTTCCCCAGAAGAGGTGTGGACCTGAAATGAAATCGCATAAAAAAGTTAATTGCACATGTGGAATTAATTGGATAATTAGAAATATTACGTGAAGTAATAACAAAGCAGTTTACAAAAAAATATTTATATGCGTACTTTTCATGTTTTGCAGACATTCCAGGTGACGTCTTGTGTGAAATAATCTCATCTTCCTCACTGTAAGTTGCCGACATACTCAAATCTCCTAAGAACATTCTACGAACTATGGATCTTCTATACCAAGCTTTGGGAAAAGCCAAGATTTCCATTAATCTGCGCATGTCGTATTTGAAGGAAGCCGAACCAATATCAATAATAGCTAGAAAAATAAACGCATAAGAAATAAACACGACGTTTATGAAAAAAGTTCAATTCGAAAGAATTGGACTGGTAAGTTTTGTATGAAAAACTATTTTTTTGAGGTATTGTAGCAAAGAATCCTATAGAGATTCAGGTAAAGGTAAATTGATTTTAACGGAAACTTTAATTCAGTTGGGTATATTTCTTCAGATTTTATACCCACGGATTATAGGTATAACCGAACATTATGTTCATAATATTGAACTCGAAGGAATACCAGATCAAAGTCACTGAAAGTGAAGTGTAGTAGTCCTGAACCGTCTTCATTTGTCATGATGCTCAAAGGATTTTTTAATAAATCTCAGACTCACTTGAAAATCGTATAACCGCTCTATTTTGGTCAGACACTTTCAGGCCCTTGTTTTCCTGCTTGAAGTTCAGCAATCGTGATCGAGAAAGATGGAACTTGACGAATTCCACATTCACAGACAAAGAATCTTTACGTTCGCTGTAAAAGAGTAATGACAAAATTACATATAAACAGCTATATGTTAAAAAATTATGTTTTTGCGAGTGATAAAATATAAACTTGCCTATCTGAAAGAGGAGACCACTGAGCCTCTTTCAATGCAGATTTTTTGCCACCATATGGATGGAAAATATATACAGAAAAATCTGATAAACAGCCTGTAACACTCAGACCTCCGACAGCAGTTGCTGCTGTATTTGGTGCACCATCTCCAAATTCACTAAAAATCAAAACATCTTATAGGGTACATGTTATATTTTGTTTTAGTAGAGTAAAAACCAACATCATTTTTCGGGGTATTGGCAGATCAAACTTTTAGCATACCCTTGAATATGTTAAAAGTTCTTCTGGATATAATTTCGAGTTTATAATATACAAATGAAACAAAATCTCGGTAATTTGAAAACACAAGTTTTTGAGACATAACACGCTTTATCTCAAAAACCACTTGGGTCGTGTGAACAGCTTTTTTTTTGCACGCAGGAGAGTTTACGCAGATAGAAAGAAGAAAACATTCATTAGATCGTAAAACTTTTATTTTTTAAGAAATTCTACCAGATAATATACCAGAACAACTAGGAAGGATTCAGTGAACAAAGCATTTACGTAGATTCTACAGTTGAAGAAATATCCCTCCCCAAAGTTTAATTCTCGGAACGGTATACAAAATAAAATTGTCGATCCGTCTAACAGTCACTACCGCGGCGCGATCTCTCCTGATAAGTAGCGATAAATAATAAAAGTGGCAAGATCTATCACGTTCTCACTATTTATTGTCGTACCTAACTATTACATTTCTACTTAGACTTGATAGAAGTTATTCACTATTGGATTATCGTCGATTACGAGTCGGAATTGTTTTGTGACAAGAATATTGGAAATAATGCTAAAACCATCTTGGTGAGAGGGTGGTTATTATTTCTGTGAACATTCTGTGGATCAAGGTAAATAGTTCAAAATCCTACCAAATTTGGCTTGGAGTTAATACTCGGGGCAGCAGAAAAGGGAAATGATGCAAAAAAATATAAGAAGTGAAGGAGATTTTGGATGTTGGTTGGAGGTCCAAAACACGTTCCTGCAGAAAAACATACATACAGGACACAACATTGAGTGGAAATTCTGATCAGGGGCTAACTCTATTTAATCTGATCGAAGGTTACTTGTTTGGACAAAAGGCTATGGTGTTTGTGATCTCAACATCAGGCAAATGTATCTATTCTCTGGAAAAGCAGGACAGAGGAAGAAACAAACATGTGAGAGGTGAGTCGAAACTTTTTTTCATTGCTAATGTATACAGGGTGTCCTAAATGGTGTCTACAACTATTGCTATCTTCGGAACGGAAAGTGCCTACGAGGTCGGTCAAAATAAAGAGAAGTTGATTTTGATGTTCATTAAAGATCCATTCACTGTGTTGGAAAATGTTTTTCAGTTTGCGAGATACAGGGTCAATTGTGGAAATGGTCCAAATTGATTTCGTTAAATATTTCAGAAACTAATGACTTCCGAGACACAGATTAAATTTAAATGTTTATAGTTTTTTTGCATTCCACAATGTGACTTTTTCAAAATATGTTTCGTATTCGACTGCGCGCATTAAATAATAACACCTGTATTACTAGATTATTATTATCACGAAGCACATATACTCTTATTCCATTATCTTGTTCAAGTATATGAAGAGTTCGCCGAAACCTTGAACAAATATTGGAAATTATCATTTAAAAAAAATCTGGCAAGAAAATACCCCTGCAAACTTGGAAAAGCAGCAGCACAATGGATAAAACACAAATATTTATAATTATTATCAAATGACGGCTTGAGATAATAGCATGAGATCATTTAAGCGAGGGATACAATCGCAAAATAGTCCGAAAATCTTTCATTCAATAAACAGCTACAACAATTCAGAAATATTACACCACTCATGAAAATCTTAAGAACCCAATGATTCATCTTAAGCGAACTCATCATACAACATATCGATATTTCATCGGCAATACTCTGATAAAATAGTTTGTTTATGAGTATAGTTCTATAGACTAATCTCCAAGATAACATGAACAATGATAACAATTTAACGACCATTTTACGATCCAAGACAAAATTGTTAAAATGTACGCCTATCAATACAATCAGCGAGTTCCAATTTGATTAATATAAGCTTTAAGAAAAGCAACTGACCTGACACAACACTCTTTAAAGTTCATTAGTAAGAGCTATTTAACGTCACATAAAATATACTCAGAATTTCACGCAGAACTCTGAATTTAAAATGAATTTGTTCCATGTTTTAGCAGGCCGTCAAACTATAAATCCCACGATTATTTTATTTCTATAATATTTCTATCATCCGCGAAATACTCAATTATGTAAGAAAAATGTTATACATTTGAAAATCTTTGATAATTATTGTTATCGTTCTTTCTCCTATGACTGTTAAATTCAATGAAACACAATTGCAAAAACGAAGGTGAATTTCGATGAGATTTTACAAAAAATGAAATATGAGAGACTTGATATCGTCAGTCAAACCAGGGTCGATACAAATACACTACCGGACAAAATTAGAACAACAGCCTAAGATTTGATTCAACTCTGATACTGCATCGCATATAAAAGAAGTTTACGTGTCCTGGCGATTTTTTCCAAAACATTGTGCCCTTGTCACGTTTAAATAAGGGTTATAAATAAATCTTTTTTATGTGCTACTCTTGATACAACTGGCTAACACCATTCAAAAGAGGGGCAAACAATATGAACTACCTGAAAATTTCGAAATCATTGAACAAAGGATAGTCGAGATATGAAATTTTAAACATGGCAAAAATCGCCAATATTTAAAAAAAAACACTTAAAATCGATCATTTATGCCAGGTTTAAGGTTTTATATCGCGAGTATCTTTTTTTAAATTATTGTTGTCAAATGTTTAGGAACTACACAATTTTTACCCCTCTTTCGAATGGTGTTTGTCATTTCTATCAAAAGTTACACATCAAAACGTTTCATTTTTAACCCTTTTTAAAACTTGACAAAAGCTCACTAAATAATTTTTTGGAAAAAATCGCCACGACATATAAACTACCAAATGGATTGAAGTTTTTGAGTACACCCTTTATTCTTGCATAACTGGTGCTGTATCAGAGTTTTATTAGATTTTAAGCTTCTTGCTCCACTTTCGATTGATAGTTTATATGTACACCCAAAGCTAATAATTTCTAGTAGTCTAACTTGTTCTTACCTGGAAAACAAGTCCTCTTCGGCTCTTTTGGAACTGAATACTATGTCTAGCGATGGCAGTTGAAGAAGACACTCCACCCTACTTACAGGCAAGCAACTAAACCGAAATGTGCTGGGCTGCATGTGGAAATAAACGACAACATCTACCGGAAAACTAGCATAGACATAATTTCCATAGTTAATATCTTGGTCTGATGACAGCAAGGACGTATCTGGAATCACGAAAAACATCAATGAAATTATGTTTTACCATAATTTCAGAATCAATCTACCTGTTGGGTTCATAGTCTTAGCAGGAATAGGTTCCAATGTTTGTTCCAAAAACTCCAAGATATGTGGACTTATGATAGTTTCTTCAGGAACGCTCTGGAGTGTCATCCAAGCAAACAATGACGCCTTTTTGATACCCTGTTTTTTGGTCGATGAGTTGTTTACATATGTATTATTTAGATATGATCTGAAAGGTTCTCCACTTGGTGGCGTATAAGTGCCAAATTGAAGATTTTCCAAACTGAAAACGCAATAAAATCACGGTTGAGAAGATGATAATATAACCAGAGCAACTTCTTTTCCAGTTTCAATGAATCCTGTTGATCTTGAAAGTAAAAACCCGAGAAAAAAAAATTCTCGGGTAAAAACAATCAAACTGTATGTAGTCCAAGGTTCACACACGGCGTTTCCAGGACAAAAGTACAGATTTTTTTTTCTCATTGGTTCTATATTTTTGTGCGTCTGCTGAATCCGAATCTGAGGTTTGAGAACTCGCCAGCACGCGTATTCTTGAAAGTGACATCTCCCTGCTTCCTGGGTCCTCGAGACATCAAATTCGTATTCTTGAATGGTAGAGAACATCAAGGAGAATCAGATCTACTGGAACACAGTTGCCGGTTTGTGCAACCATTGGCAACCAATCAAAACGCAGGAAATTTTGACAGATTCTGTGCTCATGACCACACTCTTTTGTTTATGTTTCCTTCAAAATAATCAAAATTTGTCAATTGGTAATCGATATACGAAATTGTGGTCTTTTTTTCGGAAAAGTGGTCTCTGTAGTTTCTATTATTATTTTTTCGAAACTCATAGCGACTGGAAATGGAGGGTAAATCAAAACCCTCAACTATAAAACAAAAGGAGTCGTTGATTGAATACGTGCACAGCAGGGCTGAGATGTACAAAGGAACGACAAAAGGTGTCACCATTTCAACTACGTCTCGGCATAAGTCTTAGTTAGCCTGAATAGCTTCACAAATTTATGATCATTCAAATTAAAAGCATTCTTCTTATCGAGGATATCTCTCGGACACCTTCTTGTTCTATCGCATCACGAACATCGGCCATTAATGTATCATTCAGTACAATATTATTGAAGTCTTCTACCGAGTGACCCATTTGACCCTCATAACTTTTTGATTTATTGATCGATTTTGACAATTTTTTTTGAAATGTAGATAGGGAAAAGGTGAATTTTGAGGCCCACGTCGCCCAGTTTTTTCCAAAAACCAAGGCCTACTAGAGCATATTTGTAGGCTGAAAAATCCAGAAAACATATTAGCGATTTTTTCTGCCTACGCCACTGAATTTTCCATCCCCTGAAATGGATCTGTACCAAATTTCATGGAAAAATATTCAATTCAAAAATATTATTTCTGCATGTATTTTTTTTTTTTTTTGTCAGTCTCGTTTGTTTGTTTTCATTTTATTTGACATGAGAATATCTATCAAATGTTTATATTTAATATTTTTTTTCTGATAGATTTGCTATCACAAGAGTTCCGAGGTAAAATACTTTTTGGTGCAAAAAAAAATAATCGTTAATTTTTAATATTCATTCATGAAATTTGTTACAGATCCATTTTAGGGTATGACGAATCCAGTGGCGTAGACAGATTTTTTTCAAAAAAATCGCTAATATGTTTTCTGGATTTTTCAGCCTCTAAATATGCTCTAGTAGGCCTTCGTTCTTGGAAAAAACTGGGCAACGTATGACCTCAATATAAAAGTTTTCACACTCCACATTAAAAAAAAAAATCGTGAAAATTGCTCCATAAATAAAAATGTTATTGGGTTGGCCCGCTTTCAAATGGGTGACTCTGTACATTAATTTTCACAACTATGTATTTAGATCAAGAAAAATAGAATGAGAAAATAAGATTCATGCAAATAACAAATGACAACTATTCATGTAGAAAGTAAACAGACACTGACAGACACGATACATTAAATGAGGTTAAAAATCCAGGGATTGGTCTGTTATACTGGGTTGAAGCAAGAGAGCAGAGCCGCTCTCTCGGGAGCATCTCCCTCTCTCAACTTTTTCTCAAGAATTCGTGAGAATCTCGCTAAACCCCGCCCCCTTCTCTCGTCTGTTCTACTCCCTACCCGTCAAGAATAAGCACCCAGGTGTCAGCTTCACGATGAGAATTTCAGAAAACCTCAAAATGATTGTACCTTTTTCAGTTTCTCAAGTATAACTCGAAAACTAAGCGTTCTTGGATGATAACTATGGAATACCAAATTAAAGTAGACAAAATGTCCTACAAATACGTATAATTACTTTAAACTCTGGACATTCCATGAAAACGATAGATAGGGTAGAAAAAATGGAATCTCTTGACTTTTCGTCAAAAAGTTGAAAAATTATTTTGAGTTCGCACCTTATACACCTCCAAAATCAACATTTCATGACAACCTGGTATGTCCTGGTTACATCTAAGGGGTTGGAAAACGAGACTGATGTCCACATACACTCATGATCAGATAAATAGTGCATGTCAAAAATTGGATGAAACTTTTGTTCTGCATCAGTGATCAATGGTGCATTTAAGAAGTTGAACCCTTTGTCAGTTTACGTGTCCGAGGGTTTTTTTCCAAAAAATCGTTGGAGCCACTTTGACAAGTTTAAAAAAAAAATTAAAAATTAAACTTGAACTTTCAGGAAGTACATTATATTCAGGCCCCCTTTTGAATGGTGCTAGACATTTTGATAAAAAGTTACACAAAAAAACATCAATTTTATTCCTTTTTTTAAACTTGAACAAGAGGCCATTGGCAAATTTTTGAAAAAAATCGCCAGGGCACGTGTACTGAAAAATTGATTGAAGGATCACTGTCAACAGCATTTCCCCTGCCACCCATTGTTGGGTCCTCACTCTCATCCGGGACGCTCCAACTCAAACCCAAACTAACTCAAGCAATGCTTTAGAGTGTCCATCCATTGACAACACCTGCACAATGACGTTTTCCAAATCCTAGCCGTGTAAGGCATAAAGCTGCCATGGTCAGGAAGCATCTGTGTAAGGTGGAAGTTGGTTCTTCTGTATGGTCACACTCAACACCATTTTACCTTCTTCGTTGTTTCCCATCTTCTCTGCCACTTTCGCACGGTACCCTGCCCGGCTACCTCCTTAGTTTTTACATGGCAGACTGCGGCTCGTTCTTCCACCAAGTACATGCCCCCAAATAGCAAAGATTGACATATTTTAAAGACACAGAGTCGACTCCAAGACCAGCAGAACAACAGTCTCATAAAATGTTTGACATGCGGTATTTATATGGACCTCACTGACGTTTGCCAACTCCTTAGATTTAACCAAGACATACCAAGTAGTCATGAAAAAATTGATTTTGAAGGTGTATAAAGCGCGAACTTAAAATAATGTTTTCAACTTTCTGACGAAGAGTCGAGAGATGCCATTTTTTCTTTTCGATCTATCAACGTCATGGAATGTCCAGAGTTAATACGTATTTGTAGGAGATTTTGTCTACTTTAATTTGGTATTTCATAGTTATCATCAAAAATCGCTTAATTTTCTAGTTATACTTGAAAGACTGAAAAAAGTGCCAACATTTTGAGGTTTTCTCCAATTTTCATTGTGAAAGGTAGCAAGCCTCAGATTTGGGTTCAGTAGACCCAAAAAACTATGGAACCTGTGAGAAAAAAAAACATTTTTGTCCTGTAAAAAACCTTTGCTTACCGGACTAATGGAACGTCATTGGTAAATTCAAGTTTTATGTGATTTTCAAGAAATTAAACTGGATGCTATCAATTCAATAGCGACATATTATTTATTCTTACCTGGCTGTTGGTGAATGTCCATAATTTGGATTAGAAATCCCATGCATCGAGCTCGAACTTCTCATATCCGAATTTAAACTATGGGACTTGAATTCACTTTCGCTGTCTTGTCTTTTGAAGGCCATATCTATTCTGGACTGTTCAGAATCACTGTAAGGCATTTTCGATGTTCCAGCTGATGAAAATACTTTATCGAAGTCGAATTGATTGTCTGTAGATGCATCTTCTATGATAACCTGGTAAGAAAATAAATGAAAAACACAAGGTTTCGAGAGATTTCATCAAGAATTCACTGAAAAATGAAAATAATGTCAAAATAATACAGCGTTTACAGTATAAGTAAAAGCTTTGATTCGCATCCACGGAAAGGCGCTGATAAGCCTGAAGTTCGTTAAATCTCGAGAAGATGGCGGTACGTAGAATGTCACATGACAGCTTATTAGCTTATCAAGATGAAAGATGACGCCATTTGAACGTCACCTTTTACCTCAATTTTGCCTTTTATGCTTTATTGATTCCCCTCCAAGTGGAAAAATACCCTGGTAATCCTCATCAAAAAAACTCTAAGAACGCGGGGTACAACCTGGAATAATGAAGACTCATCAGTCTTCCATCCGCGATCAGAAAAGTGGCTGAGAAGACCGGGAAAACTTTATTTATTCATAGTTTTTGACTTTATTTAATAAATAAAGAAAGTGTCAAAGTAAGTGCTTTCAAGTATAGAAATCTGTATAATATGCTGCAGAAATCATTGATAATACATTATCTAAGTCTGATAGTTCGATTCGCATCCAGTGCATTCCATTGCGCATTGTTCCGTAAAATTTTAGACGTCAGTAGTTTATCTTCTAGAGTTTGTATATGTGTTCTGTGGCTGAGATCCTTTATTAACTGGAGATCGAACTCATGTCCTGTACTTTCGTAGCGGATCAGCAGAAGTGAATTTCAATACTTAGATTTATGGACGTGATGAGTACTTTACTAGGTTACTAATATATAAACACCTCATTTCATGCCGTGAAACTTTCAGAAACATTACCTTAGATTGATACTGTAGTCTAACATCCATCCCCGGAATATGAAAGATGGTTAAGTCAACCAAAGTATTATGTGCAGTACCCCTCAATTTTGAGGAACTACTCTGAGAAGTGAGTTTATCCTTATTTTTCCTAACAGCATCTGGACTGGAAGATGTGGAATATTCTAGAAGCCCTGCTGCTGAACATGATCGATCTTTTCTCATTCTAGTTCTGCAAAGAAAAACAGTTTGATCAAGTTCCAGTAATTTAAACCTTTCAGTTCACTCAATAATCTATTTCACTAACAATTTGATTTCTTCTTCTCTACTATGATCTTTTGTATGAAGAACACATTTTCCGCTGTTGATAAAAACCTTCACATCCAGCTCCAAATCAACGTTTGGCTCTGGACACTTTTGAGGGCCACTGCTTTGCGTAAGTGTTGTATTGGCAGTCTGAATAGGGCTTGACGTTAGGACATGATCCATATCAAACGTGTCTAGAAGCGATCTGGAAACAATGCACCATTCGTCTCAAATAACATTGAAAAACAACAAAGAAATTGGCGTTTAGTAGCAAAACAATTATTTATTTTGTCTTATTTAAAAATGATCACAATAATTATTAACAGAGGAACATTTTATACAGGATGTTTCAATAATAATGCGGAAAACTTTGTGATGAATTCCGCTGTTTAAAAATGAGAAGAGACGTTCGTATATGTATACAGGTTGGTGCAACCAAGATGGAGTGGACGATTGTGGAAAAATGGTGAGGAATTTGAATATTTTATATTTTTTTGTATATTATAGTTAGTCAAAAAGACTATGTTTTGAAAATAAAGTCACAATACATGGTGTCCCAAAAAATTTGTGACGAACTGAACTTGTATTTTTTTAAATGGAACACTTTGTATATAAGTATCCTAATCATTTCTCCTATCTCGTACGATTATTTTGATATAAGGTTTGTTGGGTATAAGACATAAAATGAAGGAATGATAGGCGATCAAAGTTGAAAAAGGACATAGTTGGGCTTTTTCTCAAGCGAACTGGAAAAAAGTGTCGAAAAACCTATAAAACAATACTTATCCTTGAACACAATAATCACATACATTTTGAATTAAATTATCTGTTTTGCAAACATTTTTAAATGGAACACCCTGTATAATATATTTCCATCTTAAAGACAACATCATTAGCTTTCAAAAAACACTATACATGATATTTTTCTGATCATACATTTTTGAGAAAATCACCCGCGAATACAAAGTTTCATCATTATTTACTCTGTTCATAAAATTAAGTGGCTGTGAAGTCATGACAATGTTGTGTCAGTGCCACAATACTTCGAATTAAAAAGAAAACTTCTGGAAACCTACTTGCTAATTAATTAATTAATTAATTGATTCCTGATTAATCAATCAACTAATATAGTTTTATATAATATAGTTTTATAAACTGAGTAATAATTTCTTTCTATTCGCGGGCGATTTTCGAAAAAACTATAGAACAGAAAGCTGTATGATGTATGGTGTTTTAAGAAAGCTAATGATGTTATCTTTAAGATGAAAATATAATATACAGGGTGTTACATTTGAAAAAAATGTGTACAGGTTGTGTTTGCAAAACTTGACCACCCTGAATAATAACAAATAATTGTATTCAAAGTGTATGTGATTATTGTGTTCAAGGATAAGTAATGTTTTATGGGTCTGTTGGTTTTTCGATACTTTTTACTATTTCGCTTAAAACATGGCCAAACTATGAGTCCTCACCATTTTCCCACTTTCGTCCACCCCATCTTGGTGACACCACCCTGAATGTACAGGGTTTCTCTTTATACAGGGTTATTCACGTTATTCGACCCGAAACATTATGGCCGAAGTATAAGATTTTGAAAAAGTTTTTTTTCCCTTTAAGGCTACATTTTAAAATATATTTTCATGTTATACAGGGTGTCCCCAAAACACGAAACGAATCAAAGTTGTATTTTTTTAAATGGAACCCCCTGTACCTATATTAATTGATATTTCAATTCTTTCTTCAATTTTGAACAAAAATTGTGATACAACTAATGTTCCTAAATTCAACCGTTATCGTGATATCGCGTTTTAAAAATGGCATTTTTGCAACTTTGACATGCTATAAAACTCAAACTATTCAAGTTAGAGAAAAATGGATTTCACATTCCTATCTTAAGTTTTCAGGAGCTATTCAAGGAGATTAGATTCATTCTTGTGAAAAAATGTAAAAATGTGCCGAAAAAAGTTGACAGTTGACGGTACGCGATATCTCGATAACGGTTGAATTCAGGAACATTAGTTGTATCACAATTTTTGTTCAAAATTGAAGGAAAAATTGGAATATCAATTAATATACAGGGCATTCCATTTAAAAAAATACAACTTTGATGCGTTTCGTGTTTTGAGGACACCCTGTATAACGTGAAAATATTTTTAAAATGTAGCCTTAAAGGGTCCCTATCCATCCAGAAAAAAAAAACTTTTTCAAAATCATATACTTCGGCCATAATGTTTCGTGTCGAATAACGTGAATAACCCTGTATATTGACACCCCCCTTATCGTTTTCATTTAGCGTTTCTGAAAAACGTGTCTCGAATAAAAGTTTGATGATTTCAAGCAAATTTTCCAAAAAACTCTATTTCGCATATACAGGGCGTCTGAGAAAGTCTGGGCGTGGTCCAACTTTCTTATTTCAAATGAGAACCCTACTTTTTTATTTGATTTTTATATTCTCCTAAAAATTCTAAATATTTTCTATGTAGCATTCCCTATACCTAAAATTGACGTATAAAAAGATATTGACCTCGAAAAAGTGCCTGGTTACCGTGATTGTTTTATTGTCCAATAGATTTTGTGGCAGTGTCGTTAAAAATTCCTCACACAGATGAGAAAGAATGTGATATTCTTGGAATATACTATCAAAATAACAAAAATGCATACAGGTTGATGCCACTTTGTTCTCCTGATTTCAGCATTTTTCATTAAACTGCAACTTTTTCAAGGTCAATATCTTTTTATACGTCAAGTAGCATTCCCTATACCTAAAATTGACGTATAAAAAGATATTGACCTCGAAAAAGTTGCAATTTAATAAAAAATGCTAAAATCAAGAGAACAAAGTGGCATCAACCTGTATGCATTTTTGTTATTTTGATAGTATATTCCAAGAATATCACATTTTTTCTCATCTGTGTGAGGAATTTTTAACGACACTGCCAAAATTCTATCAGACATTAAAACAATCACGGTAACCAGGCACTTTTTCGAGGTCAATATCATTTTATACGTCAATTTTAGGTATAGGGAATGCTACATAGAAAATATTTAGAATTTTTAGGAGAATATACAAATCAAATGAAAAAGTAGGGTTCTCATTTGAAATAAGAAAGTTGGACCACGCCCAGACTTTCTGAGGCACCCTGTATATGCGAAATGAAGTGTTTTGAAAAATTGACTTGAAATCATCAAACTTTTATTCGAGACACTTTTTTCAAAAACGTCAAATAGAAAAGATCTTGCATAATAAGCGAGTTAGTCTGCAGACGAACTATACGGAAACACCCTGTACAGGGTTTCTCTTTATATATTGACACCCCCCTTTGTCAATGTATAAAGAGAAACCCTGTACAGGGTGATTCCGTATATTTCGTCTGCAGACTAACTCGCTTATTATGCAAGATAGATAAGGACTTCAAATACAAAGTTGGTAGTTATTAACATGAACCGCCAGAAAAAAAAATTGTATACCGGGTGCACGAGAAAAGTGTGACAGACAAAACTTGTATTTTTTTAAATGGAACACCCTATATATTATTTTATAATCAAATAGACATTATTTTCCTGATCTCAAAAATATACAACATGTAGGCATTCCTTCCGGCAGTTTTCAAAATATTTGAGTTTTAAAGTTGGTTTTTCGATATTGCCAAATCTAGTATCTATGACTACAATGATTGTTTGAACAATGTTTATTAATTTTTATCCTTCCAATAATCTAACACAACGAATATAACAGGTGAATACATTATTATTATTAATAAATTGATATTATTGAATATACCCGCCATTATTCACAACACATTTACTTGAATGCATTTTATGATATCAATTTATTAATAATTTAGTGTATTCACTTGTTTTATTCGTTGTTTAAGATTATTGGAAATAATGTTCAAACAATTATTGTAGTCATGAATACTAAATTTGGCAATACCAAAAAATCAACTTTAAAACTTAAATATTTTGAAAACGGCTGGAAGGAATGCCAACATGTTGTATATTTTTGAGATCAGAAAAATAATGTCTATCTGATTATGAAATAATATATAGGGTGTTCCATTTAGAAAATGCAAGTTGTGTCTGCCACACTTTTCTCGTGCACCCGGTATACGAAAAAATATTTTTTTCTGGCGGTTCATGTTAATACCTACCAACTTTGTATTTAAATCTATCTATTTTGCATAATAAGCGAGTTAGTCTGCAGACGAAATATACGGAAACACCCTGTACATGTCTCCGGAAATACTTCGTTACAGGGCTATTAGGCGTTAAGGATTTTTTTTCTCAAAACAACGTTTTATTGATAAGTTTTCAAACACCGCACAGTTCCGAAAATATCTTCAAAAGAGTCTTATGGAGTTGAACCTATTTTCCATCAAATCACCGACCCATTTGGGCCACTATTTTGCACGCCGTTTTACTCGCAACCTTTATTTTAATAGCATTTATCACGATTTCGCTATTTCCTCTTCCTCTTCATGTCCGCTTGATCACCTCCTTCACCTCCACATACTGGACCAAGTATTTCAAGCTAACCGTTTTAACCGAGTACATAGTATTTTTTACGCTAACCGCTTTCCGTCCCGCATTTTGTAGTCGCTTTAAAAAAATAATAAAAAAACTTTGACAAAAACATGAATCAATTCTAGATACATGTTCATAAAAACTTTTCTTTTTAATTTCAATCACGAAAACTCACTCTGTTTTTTTTTACATTATTAACAAAACACCCCGTAGGTATTTATGTTTTTTAATAATTACTTAATTAAAATAGATCTTTGAAAAAGGAAAATAACCAATACTCAATCCACAAATAGGAGTAGACGATCAACTAAGTTTTGAGGATATATCAAATAAATGATTGTTTAGGATAACCGTCCATCAAATAGCAGTTTCTTAGATCAACAAAAATATTGTATAACAATATCCACACCTACCCTTCAACAGACTCATACGAAGCAGGCAACTTTTTTCTTAAAGTTACTTTTTCCCCATCAATATCCATTTCGTCCACCCAATCCAATTGAGCCTCAGGTAGACTTATCTCGGAACTGGCACTGGGAAAAGACTTTTGTCTGAAAAGTAGCAAGTCACAACTCAACATGATCATTTTGAACAAGACAAACCTGTTCATGGTTTGAGTATCACTAAAAGTTACTCTGGGACCTTGTTCGGTATTTTTAACCCTCAACGACGCAGAACGAGAAGGACCTGATCTAGGTGAGCTTTCAAAGCTGCCTCCGTTTGTATCTAATTTAACACTACAGGGACTGCAAATTCAAATCAGACGCGTATTCAACTTTGACTAATCTTGTTACCTTCCATTGTCTTCAGGCATAGGATTGGGAACTACAAACGACTTAGACCTGGAAGTGCTATTTTTCGATCCTAAGCCAAATTTGTCTTTTATTGAAGACGCTTTCACACTCTGTCGTTTAAGTTTTTGGATCATGTCTCTGGAATTAAGTTAAAATGGTTACGTATTGTACAGGGTTATTCATTATATTTTGACACCCATCTACAGCTCTTATTGCGAGTGATAGAAAAAAACTTTAAATACAAAAGTTTTGGTTTTTTTCACGTAGTATCTTCTGGTGATAGCGGAATCAACAAATCGAAATCATAACATAGAAAAAATTCATTAAGTCATATTTTTTTAAATGGAGCACCCTGTATATTATTGACTAAAATGAAAGATCTCTTTAATCTGATTTCAAATATACATGGTTTGTAGGCATTTGGTTCAGTCACTTTGAAACTATTTGAATTTAAAAAATATATTTTTTTAAACTACAACAAATTTTCACAACACTAACTTAATCATATAAACTATCAACATTCCATTAAAAACGAAGCTACATGTTTTCTACATAACCCCCATAACCAAAACTTTTGTATTTAAAGTTTTTTTCTATCACTCGCAATAAGAGCTGTAGATGGGTGTCAAAATATAATGAATAACCCTGTACAAAGTATTACTTATTTATTGAACTATAAACAGACTCTAGATCAGTGGTTACTGTTTTATTTATCTTACCTTATTATATCACAAATTTAAATACTTAAAAAACAAACCTTCTGAAATCTTTATAAACCATTGTTTCTAATTCTTGCAATCTTTTCATTTCTAGTTCTATGGTTCCATGAGAAGCCCCTAATGATCTGAAATTTTATCGAGGTTGTATTATATCAAGTTCGTTGTAATATTCTTGTTAAATACCTCAAGTCTGTAATGATTTTCGCTTGTTCATTCATTTCTTTTTCGATAAGTTTTGATCTTATTTTATTATCTAATGTAGGATCAAACATGAAAGCCGGTAAAATGCTTTCTTGAGAAGTTCTAGTTCCATCTGTGGGGTCGTTGTCATCAGAGTCATAGTCGAACGGTATTGCAGTGTCTTCGGCTCCTAAGAAAATTCTATTTTTAGCATGAGTCTTGGTTTCGAAGTCGATCAAAAGTTTTGAAATCGCAAAATGTAATTGATGAACTCACATTAGCCATCTCCAAACTCAATTATTTTTAGGTATATTGAAGAATATTATACATATTTTTATGGATAGTTTAAAATTGTTCACCCTTCCACAAAGTGACAAAGAATCCGTATTTACTATGATTGTAGAGCTTTTGTTGCTTCAACTAGAGAAGTGCGGTTTCATACCTACAGCTTGACCCATTAGTGCGAGGAGGTCCATCTTCTCCCTTGTCACTAGACATAGATAAACATTTTCAGGACAAAACCTTCAGGTTTGCAATAGACCCACAATTCAAAAATATTACTGTGTTTACAGAGTTGTGGAGGAAACCGTGGCGTGAAAAAATACAAATTTTTTAATAAGCAACCGCAATTTATTAGCAGAGAATCGGATTTAGAAGAAAATTCTGCATTTGGTACAGTGGTTTTATTTTTCAGAAAGTACGGTGGTGCCAAGCTAATGAGGATTTCCTATAATTTGAGGGAAAAAAATGTTAGTGAATTAGTTACAAAAAGAAAGGATCTTGCAACTTTCTGGAAAATAAAACCACTGTACCATATGCAGAATTTTACATTGAATTCAATTCTCTAATTGGAAACTGGGGTTGCTATATAAAAAAAAAGTATTTTTGACGACACGGTTTTCTCCAACACTGTTTACCCAGTAATATTTTTAAATTTTGGGTCTATTGAAACCCTATAAGTTTTGTCTTGCATTTTTTTCTCTATCTTTTTTGACAAGGGAGAGAATGAACACGTTAGTACAGTTTTAGAATAATGAAGAGGGCAAATTTATTGATAGTGAGAGGACAAATTTCAAAGGTAAATTGCGACACTAATCTCATGTCCATATGATTTATTTCGACAAACTGAGAAGGATTATAGTGACATGCAATTTCCCAAGTTTGAATCGGATGTTGAAAAGGTAATAAGTAGACAAAACAATTACCCAGGGTTTCACAATATCTGGTTACCATGTGGTTATGAGTTCACCTTGAGTTAAAAATAATAAACTGTTTCACATTCGATAGTGAAGCTTACAATTCAAGTTGACTATAAGTCAAATTGACCAGAGAAAAATCGCTACTGGTTAAGCACAAACCAAAGGAACATAACCTAACTATGACTATTTTGACCTTTTTTTAGGTTTGTCTACCCCTTCTTCAATACTAAATGCAACGATATATGTCTTAACCACTGGTTACTGTGATCGCATTTGGTTGGTTAAGTCAAGTTGACCAGAGAAAAATCTACTGGTTAAGCCAAACCAAAGGAACATAACCTAACTATGACTATTTTGACATTTGTGGGGTTTGTGTCCTGCTTCTTCAATACTAAATTCAATATTTTCACAAATCATAATAAATGCATGCTTCAAAACTGAAAATTCTTCCCATAACCCAAGAAAAATTAAAACAATCTACACTCTATTCACAACGAAAAGTCACCAATGTAAACAAACTTACACATGATCAGACATAGCAAAACGATTGAATTGGTCACATTTGTTGGTTTATCCCACGTGACCTTTCAATCGTGTTCCTTTGTTTGATCACGTGTGGTTTGTTTACATAGGTGACTTTTGGTTTTGGACAGATTGTAGTGGTTAATTAACTAATACACATTTTTTTGCAGTGTACCAATACATGCCTTGACCATTGGTTACTGTGAACGCTTCTGGTTAGGTCACCATTTGGTTATGAGTTAACTCTGAGTTAAAGATGAAAAACTGTTTCACATTCGATAGTGTCGAATGTCGAATTTCCTTTTTTATTGTTTTATGTTTGTGTTTAGACAATAGACGAAAAATAGAAGATTGATCCTTTGAAATGAATAATATTCTCATGTATACATAAATACCTGTCAACATCGTGAGGGTATGTCCCAAGGAAGACAACTGCTTTCCAACATTGGTATCCAGGTGAATATCCACTCCTTCCATCTGCCACTGGACATTCAGTAACCACTTTGCATTTTCTGGAAAAGACATGACTATCATTACAAGATTGATAATTACCATGGTTACCAATAACAACAATAAATATTAGTGGGTATAAATATTTGTGAGGTGTGATTGGTAGTACATTACAGGTTCATCGATTGCACGACTTCAACAAATATGACATTTAACGAAAAAAACGTAAGCATGCATGACACAAATTCAATTCGGAATCATATAAAATAGGGAAGACATCAAGAATGATATATTTTTCAATTTTCGTAGATTATGTAAGAATAAATTCAAGGAGATTTTAGGACAAAAAGTTCATATCAACCAGACTATGAAGAGTATACCTAGATTATAGATCCTTTCAAAATTGAGATGAGCATTTTATATATAGAGTGGCTCTAAAAGTTGCGGAAAAAAACTTTGCCATATACCCTTGAGGTCAAAATATGTCGATTTACCGCAATTTATCTTAGTCCAAAATTGCACCGTTTCCGGGTGGTAATGTTTAAAATTAAAAATTGATTTTTCCCATTATTTTGGACACTTTTTCACATATTGCTTTGAAAATTGGTATACTCGGGATAGGTGGTATAAGAAATTCGATTATCAAGTCCGTTTTACTGTGGCGGCTAGAGGGCGTCCTACACTGCACATTTTGTGGTTTTAAATGGTCATAACTATTTTCCCATTTTCACCTTTCAATAAAGAAGAGGATTTTTCAGACGATTTACAGTGAAAAAAAGTACACTCGTCAAAGTTCGCTCAAGTGAGCCGTTTTCGAAATATTTCCATCCATAGAGTTCCATGCCACACCGAAAAATTCCTAATATTCGCTGTATCTTCGAAACGGTGCAATTTCGGATGAAGGTAAGTTGCTTGAAAACGTCTTATTTTGACTTCAGGAACATTCGCGTAAAGTAGTGGAATATGAGGAATTTTTCCGATTATTCGGTGTGGAATGGAACTCTTTGAATGGAAATATCTCAAAAACGGCTGACTTGAGCGAGCTTTGACAAGAGTACCTTTTCCACTTTAAATTGTCTGTAGAATCTTGTTTTTTACTGAAAGATCACAAAAAAACACTATGAAAATAGGTAAGACCATTTTTATCCATACAATGTGCAGTGTAGGGCACCCTCTAGCGGCCACAGTAAACCGGACTTCATAGTCAAATTTCCCATACTGCAAAGTCCCCGCATAATGAGATATAATTTTTTTAAACGTGACCACCCTGTATCTCGGAAACGGTGAAATTTTGGACAAAGACAAATTGCGGTAAATCGACATATTTTGATCTCAGGGGTATAAAGTACAGTTTTTTCTGCACCTTCTAAAGACACCCTATAATATGTGTACGAGACTTTATGGCGGACACTGTATACTTATCCTTTGAACCATTTTTTTGTGTTTTTTTATTTATTAGCAATGTTGTTCATAGCATTGTCATGGTATTGTTTCCTTCGTTACTTTCAAATTGTTGATTAGTCTTGTCGAAAACGATGTCCACATAGACTATGTGACATCAGTAGGACAACCCTAATTTATCTTCCGTAAGATTCAATGTTAACATGCTATGCATATCTCCCTCGAAAATGAAGAGATCATGTCAACTCAAATTTGAGATGTTCAGAATGAATCAAGCTACAATAATTTGGCATGAACAAATGCAACTTTTCATTTTTACACTCCACAGAATGTTTCAAAATTTTGAAGCCAAACTGTTTATTCGATATGCATTGGGTGAAATGTCCTGGAAATTTAAAATTCGCTGTTTTTTTTTATTGTGCTACAATAAGATAATCAGACGCAAATTTTTATTTGGTTAGACTACTTTCTTGAAATATAGGACAGTTGTGTCATGAAACTTGTTTATCGATAATTCGACTATTGAATGGCAGTGTTCTTGCGATCCAAGCCGAGTATGATCTGATGTTGTAACCTTCTCTATGGAACACGGAAAAGATAAGTTAACACAATACGTGACTTTCCGATTTTTTTTTAATCAAATTTATATCCATTCACTTATTGTTAATAATTTTGATTTTCCTAAAATCCAGAATAGGAATTTTCTCCTTGATATTCAAATTATGGATGTTTCTAAATAGATTTTCTCACCATTTGGTCCTTTAGCAGCTAAAGTTCTACTACAAACTTCATAGGTGCCATCACTCACAACACATAGATTCATTATATTCGAATCAGTCATGTCTGGTTTCCAATCATCTAATGATGTCTCGAACTCCTCGGCAAATCGCAGACATAGATTGGAGAATTTCCCTTTGCTTACCAAAGAACCAGAGCTACAAGCTGCCATATAGAAAAAGTAGGAAATTGGAATTAACAAAATTCGAATGTTGAAGGACAGTCAAATTCTGAAAACATACTACTTTCTGCTTTCTATTATTTTTTTACAATTTTATTCTGGTTTTTGATGATAATAATAATAATAATAATAATAATAATAATAATGATAAGAATAACTTACCTGATATACTGGTATTTTCCAAAGTGATTACTACAGCACCACGACTATCTTCATAGCCGGAACGCACATTCCAGGGTATAGGAAGATGATTTAATGGCAGACAAATTCCCATGTCTTCTACGGTTAGTTGCAAAAACAACGTACCCAAATGGGGTGTACCCAACTGACTGGTTAATTGTCCGAACTGGAACTTTTCGTCCTTTACTTCTTTGTTCAAATTGGCTCGTTTTTCATTCCAATAATCGTAAGCGTTCTTGTAATTTAACCACACTAAAATGGCTTTATCCACTGCTACCGGTTGAACGTAGATTAAAGGTCGTTTAAGAGTAATGAGGACTACTTCCTTGTCTTCGCCTTCAATGATTTCGTCCTAAAAATCAATTTTCCATGTGCTAACCTGTATCACAATTAGTTTTGGTTACCTGAAAAGCATTTCTCAATACAATCTGTGTATTGAAAAAAGCAACATGTTGATAGTCGATATCTGCTTCCTCAAATACTGCATTTCTGATGATCTGACCCAATGATAAATTCAAATCAACTTGTGCTTTGCCAAAAAGCCTTGCTGTGGTACCGCTTGGTTTGGAGCCTGATACGTTTTGTACTCGGTTAGAAAGTTCCAAAATTACAGCACCTGGATACATATGGTGACATTCATTATTTTATAAATCAAATATTTTTAAATTACTATTTCGCAATATTTTGATTCGACAAAAGCAATGGCGTATAAATCCTCCCTCATCAAAGAGACTTTATCTCTAAACAAATATGTAGTGGACCTCAAGATATTTTATGTATTGATTTTATACTTCTTCCAGACAACATCAGGAACAGCTAAACTGTTACTTACTTTAAAGGGAATTTCAATAATTTTCAAGGGTAAACAAAAAAAGTTAACGTTATAGCAACTTCTTCCAGGGACGCCCATAAAAAACGTTCCGGCATTGATTTTGGGAATTTATTGTCATAGGTATAAAACACTCAGACAGCGTATTATGGGCAAGCCCTCATAAGGGAATGCAGATGAGGGTTGAAAGTCCTTTGACACTGATCACAACTGCCGAGTTTCAAGCCTCTGCTGTCATTTCTGTTGATACTGCAGCTTGTCAAAAGTTTATTTTTGATGTTTTTGTATTTGATAAATAATTACTCACAAGAGTTGACTTCTCCAAACTGAGAGTATATGATGAGGAACAGATGATCTTCAAAATGAGATACTACGAAATCCTTTTGAGGATGATTTATTTCACGCCAAAAAAAAACGGAGTGAAATAAGTTCTCGGCAAAAGGATTGAGTAGCTCATTTCAAAGATCTTCTGTCTCTCATTATATCCTCTTAGTTTGGAGAGATTAACTCTTGCAGGCAACTTTGTATTGAATAAAAAATAAAAGATTTTTTTTTACGAGCTGTTATATCAACAGGCATGTTAGCAGAGGCTTGAAGCTCGGCAGTTGTGATCAGGGTCGAGGGTCTTCGAAAAACCATTATCACTCGACCTCCCTTCCTATTTATGATTTTGGAGGTGAGTTTCACCCTGCCCAAGGGATTGCTGATGAGAGTTTTGCCCACACCCCTTATAAGTTTGCCTATACACCCCCTCAAAAACAAAGTTGACGTGTTTAATTTTTAGATGACATTAAATGCCCAAAATCAATGTCGAGTTTTCGATGGGCCACCCTGTATGAATTATTGATGGTAGTCAAAAAAAACGCGATTAAAAAATAAGGAATTGACGAGGCAAAAAAACGACCTGCGACGATGATAGAGCCTGGTGACGTCAGTGCTGCTATTGGAGAGTTATTGCTGATTTGTTGATTCTTGTTTTGTCGTGCCAGCAAATGATTTTAGAAAGTGATGTTTTGTTTCGGATTGTCTAAATGCTTCGAAAAATAGTCCAGAAAGGCATTTGGTAGGTGAATATATCAAAGTATTTGGAGTTTGCGAATCAAAACAACTATCCCATAGTATTTCCTGATAAAATCTGGAATTGAAATCATGTATTCATGGCAGTCATCCTCAAAACTATTATTGAAGTCATCGAAATATAAGAGCCACATACTTCCTTATTTTTTAGTACATTTGTATGTGGGTTGAAAGGTAACTCCACACAAAATAAATGTATAAAGCGCAACCACACAATCTCAAAACACTACCCTGTACCCATAGACTTAAAATAACAAGACAAGTAACAAAACAAATATTGCTAACCCCAACATCTCCCTGAAGCTATTAGCTTTATTCCAGCGCCGTTGTCATGTGCTCTTATTGTTCTAGAGCTTTATGAAAAATACCGGCAAAAATTATTTAATTCAACTACCAAATCATCAATCTTAAACACCTAAAATTCCGTATTCTCAGTTTTCCGTCACATATGACTTTTCTGTCGTTTAAAAACATTGTTGGAGGTGAACATTTGTATGAAGCTCTTTCATGATGAAATATGGCAACATCCGGTCGCAACTTTGAGGACGGACCGGCTGACGCATTGTTTACAAACGTCCGCTTAAGTGAGTTTAATGCGTTTATAGTTTGCTTATTTCTCAATTATTCAGAAAAAGTCTTGCTCTGTCTGTTCTAAATTGCGGGATTTAGTGTTTAAATGATGAACAATGCCTAAAAAGTGTGTAGTGTGTGGCCAGAGTAAAAAAACTGGCGAAAATCGGGCGTTTCACCGGTTAGCAAAGCTTATTTCTCAATTATTCAGAAAAAGTCTTGCTCTGTCTGATCTAGATCACATATCACTCAAAATGTATAGGAAACTTGAATGGGAGTCAATGTAAATAAAGTTTTAGGCAACCAGTTAATCAGGTCGGATTTGTTTAGAGGACTACCCGATGGATGGCGCTAGAGACGGAGGTTTTCCTTAACAACGGTTGTCATAAATAACCAATCCCTAACCCTAGACGTCATTGTCATTTCACGTGTAATTTGAATTTTGTGCCGAAAGTTTCTGATTTTCAGTACCCAGAGCATATTGAAATTTGTGTTTGAACCTTGGATTGGACTATAATGTAAGCTTATCGTGAGTTCTTTGAGAAATGTATCGTCCCCTGGATGTGTGAATATTTTCAACAAAGCTCATCCTTCCCAATAAAAGTTCTTCCACTGTTTTAGAAGAATTGGTTCAGCATGTTGAAAATCCGATTTTGAGCAACAAAACAAAAGCACAACTGGGTATACAAGTCCTAAATTTGATTGGATGGCTTATCAAAAATTATAAACTGAAAAATATGCATAGGTTGTATTTGTCCAGGACATAGTTTTTGGACATTGTAAAATGAACGTTTTTAAAAAATAGTTATGCATTTTTTAAGAATAACTTTTGATATACTGTGATAAATATCTGAATTATAATTTCGAACGTGGTGTAAATCCTATTTTATACAATAAATGGCTCCACCGTATGCAATAAAAACAGATTTCTTTACGTTTTTGAGAAAAAAAAAAGAAAAGTACGAGGACTACCCGTTGTAGGGCGCTGGCGAATTTCATTTCAAACTATTCCTATATACTTTGAGTGATATGTGTTCTAGATTGCGGGATTTAGTGTTTAATTGATAAACAGAGCCTAAAAAGTGTGTAGTGTGTGGCCAGAGAAAAAAAAACAGGCGAAAATCGGGCGTTTCACCGGTAAGTAAACAAAAACAAAACTGGCCTATCATTATTGTGTTGGGACAAAAACATTCAATGCTAAAGGTATAGGCGTTACGTGTCTTGTTATTTTAAGTCTATGCCTGTACCAGACAGGCTTAAACTTGAAATCATCACCAAATTAGGAATTGTGAAGAATTATGTGCAAGATAAACGACGGGCAATCGATAGCACTGAATAGCATTTGTTTCCTTAAAAAAAAAACACTGTAAGAAAGCGTTTTTTGAAAATTTGTGTGCCATACCTTTCTTAAGATGACTAAATTTGAGCCTAGCCCAAGCTTTCTAGGTCCATTAGTTCCCAAATTTGATATAGGACATTTTTTGCAAAAGGTGTCCGTATGTGTCCGTTTTTCATGACTAAACCCAAAGAAAAGTCATAAGGAATGAAATTGTGGAGAATTTGATCAGCTTCAACTTGGTACCAAAATATTGTGTCTATGTGTCTATGTCTATGTGTCAAAGTTTTCTCAAAAACGGAAAACTAGAAAAACATCGAAGTGTGTGAAAAGGATGAAAAAATTGTAAAGTACAAACTACCGATATCACCCTTGTCCGCCATAAATGCCCTATTTTTTCGGGCTGTAAGTCCTCAACCAATGGACTCAAATTGTAGCAAATTTAGTTATCTTTTGAAAAGTATGGGAATAAAATTTTCGAAATACGCTTGACTAGAGTGTTTTTTTTTTCAATAAACTGCCACAAGCGTCAACCTTTCGAAATTTTAGCACTGGGTTTTCAGGGTGGCAAGATTTAACTATTCTCATGAATCCTCACTATTGTAAAAAAACGTAGATACATGCACTCTAGAAATGTTTGCTTTTGATGAAGGAAATCAGATTTATCATGAAACCTTCTCATTATTGTTACTATGGATCTCCATCAAGATATGAATAATATGAAAAAACACTTACCGGTTTCTAACCGTACAGCAGAACTACCTGCTGTTGTGGCAGTCAATTGAATTCTTTGCATTTTGATGACAAGTGAGAAAAGAAGTCTATTCAAAGTTGAAGATTCTTCGGTATCTTCTAGCCAAATTGGTACGGGCCTCTCACCTCCATATACTTTTTGAATCACTTCATTGACTTCCTGTGTCAAAAATATAAAGATCAACAATAAAAAAGACAGTTGTTATTTTTTATTAGCAGCAGTTTTTGCCAAAAACAAATGTTTGACTCACGAGCGTTCAAAAAAGTACGAAACGTTGAAATATGATGAGGCGTTAACGCTATCGTCGGCGAGTTCTATTTATAAACTTGCATTAGAGACGTTGATATGCAAAACTAACTGTATCGCACGCTCGTGGAAAAGCTCAATAATAACCAATACACCGAGCGGCGTATATAAAAGTCTCCACCTCATATTCCACAATCTCATTTAAAATCATTCAAAAACACACTTACCGTCATGAACACTTTCTGCACAAACACTAAATGATTTAGCAAGTCAGTGGTTAAACTATGTTCAAAAACACCAATTTGTGCATTAGCATTCAGATATCCACCTTGTCTAAAAACAACTCCTTCGGGATCTCTTAAGCCACTAGCTGCAGTTTCCGGAATATATTCTGCCACTACATGAACAGCCGGTAAAGCGATACTGGCCTCTGATGGGAGGTTACCTTCGGTTTTATCCGTTTGAGTGTAGCCCTTGATGAGATATTTTGAATTTGAAAACATCCTAATAATATGAAGTTGGGTAGACAAAAGCCAAAAAGCCTAGTAAAAATACGAATTTCTCAAAGATGTGTTATTTTATTTTTCGAATAATGTTATTTTTTATGACTAAGGCCCGGTACTTTCACATTCAAGTAGTCGATTTTATTCCCTCAAACTAACCTCCAAATAGGTCTCGCCATGGAAACTTCCCATTTATTATCTGACGGATAGTTATTTGACAGAATAATTTTATTTATTTGAATGTGACAGTACCGGGCGTAACTGTGATAAGAATTCGGCATAAAATTTCCTTTCAGTCTAGATTGAATAAGACTCACCTGTGGCAGTTTTGTGGTAAAACTTAAACTATGAAGAGGCAAATCGATAGTGAACTTTGCCTTACTTCCTGTGAATCCGGTGCTGTTCACTTGATCCATTTTATATTGAGCTTGTAATGAAGGCAAAAGGGCAGCAGTTATACTTAGACTCTAAAAAAAAACAGTATTTTGTTCAAAATAAATAATCAAAAACGTCAGAGCAAAAAAAAATAGTTTCAAATAGATTTTGATTTTAAGACAACAGGTTAAGTTTTCAGACTATTTTCCATGGGAAAACGTGTGTTTTGATTTTTAAACACATGGATTTTTTCATAATATTGCCATTTTTCTTAAGAAAGTTGGGAGAACTCACCGATTGACAGAGAAAAAATTAGAGAAAATTCCTCCCAAAAAAGGGTTATCAATTTTGATTTGACATCTGTAGTACATCTACAATTTAAAAATTTGTAACTGGAAAACTACATGAGATGCGACTTTGCTATTTAAACAGAAAAATTTTTCCCATCGCCGCAGAAAAATTCATCAACTAACTTGAGCTAAAATGAAAAAGGAAAAAAAGTATAGTGCGCGCCACAGCTTTATCGTTCGTTTACAAAATCCGAAAACTGCCACGAAAAAGTCTGTGTAAGGAAAAAGATCGAATGCAATGGTTTTATGTTGCATTTTTCGGGCAAAATCCCTTGCATTACAGAATAAAGTAACGCAATTTTTAACTCAAGTGTCAAAACCAATCATCTATACAGGGTGTTTCAGAATAACATGCTAATAATAAAGGGGGTGATTCTTGGGCTCATTTTAAGAAAAAAAAATCATATGAACGTATGTCCTAAACGCCTTAACTTTTGAGATACAGGGTGTCAAAGTTTTAAAAAATAGATACTTTTTTTACAATAACTTTGTCATTACTGTAGATATCTTTATGAAATTTGAGTCATGTATTTTAGGCATTAATACTCATTCTTTGATGCACCAACAATTTAATTATTCTGACCAGTGCCTTCCATGCGGGTTTTGGTTTGCATATTTTTTGGAAAAAAAGTTAAGGCGTTTAGGACATACGTTCATATGAATTTTTTTTCTTAAAATGAGCCCAAGAATCACCCCCTTTATTATTAGCATGTTATTCTGAAACACCCTGTATACTTATAAAATAGCTTGTCCTGACTGACTCATCAACGCCGAGCCAAAACTATTATATATAGAGCCATGAAATTTTGAAGAGATGTTCTGCTAAATATTTCTAGGTGTGCTAGAAAAGGATTTTTCGAAATTTTATCCCTAAGGGGGTGAAATGGTGAAATTATGTATTTTTGGTCACATCAACTTAAAATTTCAATCAGATCATCTTGAATGAAATTGATTGAACACATGTTTCGTTATTTTATGAAATTCAACCCCTGAGGTGGTCATAGTCGGGCTCAAAGGAGATGAGGTGAGGGAAATCATTAATTGATTATAGATTATGTATTTTTAGTAACATCATCTTAAAACTTCGTATAAATAATCTCTAATGAAATTAATTGAATACGTGTTACGTGACTTTGCGAAATTAATCCCCCAAAGTTTAAAATTTTATAGCTACACTACCTTCGTTCAATTACATATCATGACATTTTCAGGAAGTACATAACTGTTGCCCATATTTAGAATTATGTTAGCCATTTTTTATCAAAATTTACATAAAAAAAAGTTAGAAAAGTAGCCTTTTTTTGAACGTGAAAAAAAGCGCAAACAATTGTTTTTAAAAATAGCCAGGGCACGTAAACTGACGAATGGATTGAAGTTCTTTGATAACTGATGCAGGATCAGAGTTTTATCTATTTCCATTTACAGGGGTTTGTTTTCTGGAAAAACGCTCGGACACGACGATTTTCATTTTTGACTGCGATTTTTTTATGGTAAATTTATTTATACAGGGTGGACCCAGAATAAGTTACGACCATCAACTTCATTTTTTCAAATGTAAACCCCCATTGTTTATTTCATTTTTGAATTCCACGTGAAATTCTGAGTAATATGATGATGATAATTCTAGTATACAGGGTGGACCAAAAATTAGTTCGGACCATCAACTTCATTTTTTCAAATGGAAACCCCCTTTTTTCATTCCATTTTCGAATTCCACATCAAATTCTAAGTAGGTTTCATGTACCATGTCCTTAGCCTAACCCAACGCAGTTATCGGGAAATACGATTGTTCAGAAGCACAGTCGATTTGATCAATCGTAAATTTCTTGATAACTGTTGGCGTATGGACATGGTACATTAAATCAACTTAGAATTCGAAAATGAAATAAAAAAAGGGAGTTCCCATTTGAAAAAATTAAGTTGACGGTCCGAACTGATTTTTGGTCCACCCTGTATACTAGAATTATCATCATCATATTACTCAGAATTTCACGTAAAATTCAAAAATGAAATAAAAAATGGGGGTTTCCATTTGAAAAAATGAAGTTGATGGTCGTAACCTATTTTTGGTCCACCCTGTATAAATAAAATTACCATAAAAAAAACCGCAGTCAAAAATAAAAATCGACGTGTCCGAGCGTTTTCCCAGAAAACAAACCCCGTAATTTTAAATGAATTTATTCCAACCTACGTGTCCTCACTGTATGTACAGGGTGTTACAAATTCGATGGGATAGCATTGCTAATTCCTAAACCATAAGAGATACAGCGTCGGTTAAATGGAGGCAAAGTTGCGCATTTTTATGCTCAACAAAATGCCGTTTTGAAATTTAAAAAATTCCGACTACTTCCGAAAATATCCGGAAAAAATCAATTTTTTCAAAATTCTTTTTTATTTCCTGCTGAGTTAGTTTAAAGGAATTATTGAAAACGAGTGGCACATTTTCATGGCCACTTTTTCTCCTCTTGAAGGTAGGGTGGTCGGAATTTATATCCGACGTTTCGATTTTCCGCAACCATCATCAATTTGATTTTTTCAAATACAAACCCAACTTTTTTTATGCATTTTTGGATAGCTCCTGACTTCCTGAACATCATGATGTGTCACACTTGTCATTCCAAAATATGCAGAATTATAATCCGAGATTTTTCAAAATCAAACCTCTTGTTCTCTTTGTAATGCTGTGCGTATCGTAGTCATGGTAACAATAACAACTTGCCATTTGAATTGGCTCAGGCATGACGTCTCTACGTGACATTGATTACATAGGTTTGAGGTAGGTCACGTGATGACATTTTGAGGGGAATGTGCGAGAGTTATTGTATTATGACGTGGGTTTATCTTGTTTTTTTTTTATTATCATGGTAACCCAGTTACCTAGGTAATCTATGAATACTGTAACAAACAAGTTATGCGCGTGAGCTTATCTTGTTTGTTATAGTATCATACACTTTATCGATGTTGACTTGACTTGAGACATTGATGGCCGACCAGAGGCAAAATCTCCACCACATATTGACTGCTTTTGAACGCACTGTATCTCTCATATGCACGTGGTTTTGATAAAGTGGATTCACCGTAACCCTTCTTCAACATTTTCAAGGATTTGGCAGATGAAATTCCATCAGCAATGCAAAATTTGAAAAAGTTATTTGTTCAATGGTTTTATCCATTGCAAAAATCGCAAATCTCACTGGAGATGAAATGACAATATCAAGCACTGTAAACAAACTTGATGACAGCTGGCGCAGATACTCCCATCCATTATAGAGGACAGTTGTGCCAACTTGGCGAAAAAGTTAATGATGACAATTCCTAGAGACAGGCATTTTAAATTATCAATTCCCGGTACTTTCTGTCATTTTGCAAAATAGATGAATATAATTTTTTATATTTTTGCTTTGTACTCATGACATACTTCTGATTGCGGTACGTCATTATGATGAAAGATTTTATCCTCTTGGAATTTTCGATTGAAAATGAAGATCTCTAACGCTTTCTTGTCCCTATCTAAATT
Source organism: Orchestes rusci (assembly GCA_958502075.1). NCBI lineage: Eukaryota > Metazoa > Arthropoda > Insecta > Coleoptera > Curculionidae > Orchestes > Orchestes rusci. The sequence continues at coordinate 54,963,257 of OY293304.1, forward strand.
TCATACGTTAAAATGTTGTTCTAGGTGCTATTACAAGTGTGCTAATTTTTTTATTGTTCTGCAACTATTTTTTTTTCAATGTTAACCATAAGTTTGTCCTGAAGTTAAGCTAGGTCAAAACGACTGCAACTGTTTGGATAAACTTCTAAATATTGATATCAAACGAGACGAATCTCACCTGTAGTATAACAGAAAATTGCATAACCAACGGTTGCAAAAGGCTCTTTTCTCCAATTGCCGCTTTGCTGATGTGAGGCTCAGTCAAAGGCGTATCTTTCAATGGATGATTGGGTGAGTTTTGTTGTTCCTCTTCATTTTGAACTCCCCGCGACATTCTGCTAGATGTTCTTTGTACGCGAAGCTCTTGTAAAGTTGAACTTAATTGTTTGCTACCTATGACAAAAAAATCAATGACATACCACCCTTTTTTACAACAAACCACTTTGTTTTTCAATAAGAATCGTCACAAGAGAGAAAGTACAAATAATAATAATAGTTTACACTCCAACGTTTCGTAACTACATATTCTACACGGTATCTGTAAAAGGTCTTCACAAAATCTTACCACATATTCCTGAGGTCAAAATAAGCCGATTTGATGCAACATACCTCAGTCCGAAAGTGCTTCGTTTCCTAAATATAGGGTGACAAATTTAAAAAATAAAAATCGAATTTTTCAAAATGTGTGAACATTTTCAAAATTTTTCTTTGAAAATTGCTACCCGGGGATTTTTTGGAATGCGAAATCTGAATATGGACACTTTTTCTTTGTGCCCGTTATAGGGCGCTGCACACTGCACTTCTGATGGTTTAATGTGGCCATAACTTTTTTACCAGTGTAGTTTTTAATTTTTTTTGTCAAGGAACTGATTTTTTATGCATTTTCAGGTAAAAAATGGGCTCTTGTTATAACCCGCCAAAACGTGATCCGTTTTCGAGATATTTTGATTTTTAGTTCTCGATGCCGCACCAGAATATTCAAATTACTTTGAATTAAAAAATTGTTGTTACCTTTAACGCTGAAATTTGGTCAGTGTATCAGTAGTATTTGAATTTTAGAAGTTGACATAGCTTTATGGGGCAAAAAATCATATCAAAATTCAGATTAATATCGGTCCACGTCCACGCCCATGAATTGATATTAATCTTATTTTGATATAGTTATCTTACCTCATAAATCTATGCCGACCTACAAAATCAAAATGCTACTAATTTACTCAACAAATTTTATCCTTAAGGTAAGTAATGTGAATATTCTGGTGCGGCATCGAATACTAAAAACCAAAATATCTCGAAAACTACTTACTCTTGCAGATTATAACAGGAGTACCTTTTTTGCTTAAAAATGTTTTCCCTTAACAAAAAAGTGAAAAACCATAGTGAGAAAAAAGTTATGGTCAATTTAAACCATCGGAAGTGGAGTGTGCAGCGTCCTCTAACAGTCACAATGAAAAAGTGTCCATATTCAGGTTTCGCTCCCAAAAATCACCCGGGTACCAATTTTCAAAGTAATAATAAATTGAAAAATGTCCACATATTTTGAAGAATTCGATTTTTATTGTTTAACACCTATATGCACCGTAGAAATCTAATCCGGATGAAGTCTTTATCGCGATTATATTTCAATTTTTGAATGCACCGCAGCGCTTAAGCCTGAAACGGTCGCTTAACTCTGATCGCCCCATTTTCTAGGCTTACTCGGAAAATCTTTCATTTGCTTATGTTTTTCCTATAGATTTTGAGGTTTTGCGACTAAAGACAAAACTATGAGAGTGAAATATCATCGGAGCATTATATTTAGATTTTTTTAAAATCATCGATTGGAGTAGGATTCTTTTCCAATTCCAATAGGTAGTCAATGAGTACTATACAAAATAAATCTCAACATCAAGCAATATTTATTGCTCCACAATACACTCATAATAATGCGAATTGCTCAGAAGAATATTGAATTGAATAAGTACCTATTCCACAAGAAATTGTGGAAAGGTACAAAAAAAACAGTGTACCTATCACACTTGGATTTTCACTTGTTTTGTCTTATTCTAATTCAATTCAAAATTTTAAATTTATGGGTAAACCCAGACTCCTGTATAATAGACTTGTTGATTTACTTTTTTTATTCAACTTTCAAAACTGATGGTCTCATCACTTTTTATTTATTTTCCCAAGTGAGATTTTTTCATTCAATTTTCTTGACTTCATCCAAGTCCCAATTTATAACAGATATCCCAATAGAAGAAGGTTTGTGTTTTTATCAACTACATAAGAAATTATTTTAATTATATTTGTATTTCCTCTTTCCTTAAGTTGTCAAACGATGCGTTTTCCAAAGTTTGTACAGGGTGTCCCAACGATAGAGTAAAGTAGGTTTTATTATATAGGATATGAAAAATATCAATATCAATATGCGTCACAGGTTAGGGGTGTAAATAGCGCACATTCTGAAAATATTTGGAAACATACAGGGTGCGTCACAAAAGTATGGCACGAAAAAGTATGATTTTTTTAAATGGAACCCCCTGTATATTAATTGATATTTCAATTCTTTCTTCAATTTGGAACAAAAATTATGATACAACTAATGTTCCTAAATTCAACCGTTATCAAGATATCGCGATTTAAAAATGGCATTTTTGCAACTTTGACATGCTATAAAACTCAAACTATTCAAGTTAGAGGAAAATGGATTGCACATTCCTATCTTAACTTTTCAAGAGCTATTCAAGGAGATTAAATCCATTATTGTGAAAAAATGTCAAAATGTGCCGAAAAAAGTTGACAGTTGACGTTACCTTCTATCCAAATGACAGAAGAGCTCTTGAAAAGCTAAGATAGGAAAGTGCAAACAATTTTCCTCTAACTTGAATAGTTTGAGTTTTATAGCATGTCAAAGTTGCAAAAATGCCATTTTTAAAACGCGATATCTCGATAACGGTTGAATTTAGGAACATTAGTTGTATCACAATTTTTGTTCCAAATTGAAGAAAGAATTGAAATATCAATTAATATACAGGGGGTTCCATTTAAAAAAATCATACTTTTTCGTGCCATACTTTTGTGACGCACCCTGTATGTTTCCAAATATTTTCAGAATGTGCGCTATTTACACCCCTAACCTGTGACGCATATTGATATTGATATTTTTCATATCCTATATGATAAAACCTTCTTTACTCTATCGTTGGGACACCCTGTACATCGAGTTGTACACATTCGTAATAATTTCAAAGTAGATAATGAGTTTGAGAATTATACAATATTGTCAATTTATCAATTTGCATTCCTCGGGGCATTTCTTACAAAATCATTTAATTAACCACTTGCTTCTACTAATATACAGTGCGGCTCTGAATGCCCCGCCCTTTTTTTTTAATGTGTGCACCAAACATTTTGAAACTTGGCATAATTTAATTGCTGTCGAAATACTACTTTTTGATGTTACTGACGTACTTTTAGTATTCAAAAGATGGCGGCTGGGCGCCATTTTGAAACATTTTTTAAATGGAAAGGGGGGTCGTGTGACACATCATTCGAAAGGTCTTATCGAGTAGATTATTGTGTGAAAATTTCATAGGATTAAACGCATCCGTGCGGATATGACAGCCTGCCAAACTTTTAGTTTTTAAAAATGTCGTTTACATTAAGTTCCAATTTTTTAACGAGCTGACACATCAGATTCCGGAAAAATGATGGTGAACCTGAGCAAAACAGTACAGGTTAACAAATAGGAATGCTGATACAAAGCGGATAGAGAATTTCAAGATGATAAAAAAAATTTTGAAAGCATTTATTAGCATTATAATACTAAAATCTAAATAAGGATGGAGATACAGTCTCCACACTACCTCACCACAGCACTAAAGTTTAAACAAATGTGAAAATCTTGAAACGAGATGAGCCAGTTGGTTGATTATTGTGTTAATTAGGAAGTGTTACAAAAATGCCTAACTCACGTCCCCTCGCAGAAAAAATTGAAGCAATTTTTATTTATGGCGGAAGTCGTAATTTTCATGAGACGGAAAAATCTTCAATGAGCGCTTCCCGGACCGTCCGATATGCAGTAAATATCTTCGCGAATTAGTGCTGAAATTTATGGAGACTGGTAGTGTTCAGAGCTGAAGAATCAAGGGCGACCACCTATTTCGGAAGATGAACAAATTGCAATCATTGGTGAGATGGTGGTAAATCCTGAACAGTCGAATTCTCAGGTTGCAGACATCTGTGATACTTCGTCTGCTTCTGTAAAACGATTGCTAAAAGAACAGAAATTTTATCCTTTTAAATCTCAAATGGTGCACCAGTTGACTGAAGATGATCCTGACAGACGTGTGGAATTTTGCGAAACTATGACCGATAGAATAGGCCGAGAACCGAGATACGTTCAAAATATTTGTTTTAGTGACGAGTGTACTTTCTTTTTAAATGGCCGTGTACACAGACAAAATGTTCGTTATTGGAGTGACGTAAATCCGCATGTTTTTAGGGAAACCCACACGCAATATCCCGAAAAGGTTAACGTATTGGCTGGCATATTGGGGAACCACATTGTTGGTCCTGTTTTCATTCATGAAAATTTGACAGGGGACCTATGATTGAACTTGTTCGAAACTACAATAGAGCCTTTGATTGTACAAATAAGTCAGAATAATCCCAACGAATTTGGCATGGCACCAATTTTTCAACAGGATGGTGCGCCTCCTCATTTCAGCAGAAATGTAAGGCAGTATTTGGACATAACTTACCACAATCGTTGGATTGGTCGTCGGGGTCCTACCGAATGGCCTGCCAGGTCTCCCGATTTGACACCATTGGACTTTTTTATGGGGATATTTAAAACAGAAAGTATATGCAACACAGCCAGACTCTCTTTTAGATTTACAGCAAAGAATTACTGCTTTTTGTCAAAATATTAATGCCGATACTTTCGAAAAAGTCCGTCAGAAGTTCTCAGACAGATTATTTCATTGTTTGGGGTCAACGGAGGACATTTTCAAGATTTTTTACAATAAAAAGTGAAGTATGCTTTCTTTGTTCTTATTTCACGAATTTCTTTATCTTGTTAGTTTGACAGTCTGTCATATCCGCACGGACGCGTTTAATTCTATGAAATTTTCACACAATAATCTACTCGATAAGACCTTTCGAATGATGTGTCACATGACCCCCCTTTTCATTTAAAAAAATGTTTCAAAATGGCGCCCAGCCGCCATCTTGAATATTAAAAGTACGTCAGTAACATCAAAAAGTAGTATTTCGACAGCAATTAAAGTATGCCAAGTTTTAAAAAAAAACATTAAAAAAAGGGGAGGACCTCTTAGAGCCGCACTGTATATTTTCTTGTGTTGTAAAAAGTGATGTTTTTATTTATCATCAGGTGGATGGGATTGTTATTCTTGCTGTATTAGACTAGGTATAAAGTATATAATAACCACACACTATCATGAAATCTAAGCCCAAGAAAAGAGGAAAAGCAAATATAGGAATGATTCATGAATAAAAGTTGATACCTACACCAAATATTGAATTTACAAGAAAAACCTCTTGGCTAATGTTTGCTAAACGTCATATCAGGCTTACGGATGTTACTGATCCATATAGTTGCTCATTTTTCATTCAAACTTTCAAGCAAATAGCAAAACTCGAAACAAATCACTCAACATAAATTTCAAAATTGTTATTGACAATGACTTCTCGTGGGTTCTATTTTCTAAGGTTATTGAAATGTTTTACTAGGTTATTTTGTGACGTTGTCAAAAGTCTCACCAGGGATTAACGATCCTTGCAGCGAATTCTTTGGTGCATCCAAAACACCGCTTAATCTAACTTTGAAAATTAATCGAGATTGGCTAAGCTCACGTACGGTGCATGTAGCTGTTCTGTACCATCCTGTATCTAAAAAACGAATCAATTTTGGAACAAGGTTAGTTACTTTTAATCGGACCATTTTGACGTCAGGAATATGTGGTGTGAAGACCTTTTATAGACACCCTGTATAACAAAATCAGAACTTTCCGCAATAATCAAAGTCTGATTTTATGTGATTAAAATGACCGGAAAATGGCATACGATAAGTTAACGTAAACGTTCAATCATACCCCCCTCCCCCTTATGCTGTATCATTTACGTTAAGATAACGTATACGTTAAAATGTTTACTAATGGTAATGTTCCATTTGATAACAGCGTAACCATGGCAAAACGTACACGTTAACATGTGGGATACAGCATAAGGGGGATTGACTGACTATACTAAAACTGATTATCTATATTTTTCATAACATAAGGTAAAAATAATCTTATTTATTTTTCAACTCACCTCTAGTAACCATTCCATGCAAAGCAACAGGATGTTGAGGTATATCGATATTAACTGCACCTATGGTTAGCAACCCCGAGTTTTTGTCTTTTTGCCTTTTTGTGACTGACGAATACAAAGCTTGGGACTTTCCTATAGTGATCTGCAATCAATGTAAACATTTCATTCCAATATTTACCAGGGATATAAAATACTGAAAAAATCAAGTCAAACAGGTAAGAATATAATGGTACAGGAAAAAACATGTAGCGGAAGTAAAAAATTTATCTGATAAACGACTAAATTGACTTGAACATCACCTTTTCAATGAAGAGTTGTGGATCCTAGTGAAACTCCGAAATAGAGACCTTTTTTGCATCCTGATGTCATATAAGTTGACACGAAATTCTTATTTAAAAGCAACTCACCTTAACAACCGTTTGCAAATTTGGAGCTACTCCTTCTAAAAGGACTATCATTGTTCGTCCAACTTGTCCCGTCAGTGAACATTCTAACATTTGGGGAATCGACTTCTTACGCACCTACATATGAAATGAAAAACTAATCATAACATGATTCAAATTAATTCCCACATACCGTCAAACTACTATGCAGACTTGTTATCTCCGCCTCCAATTTTAGACCAGATAAAGTTGCCAATAATCTGGTTCTATGAATTCTAGCAACACCAAATACTACCAGCTTAGTGTGGCCAGTTGTAGAATGTGTGCTTTCCCGGTATATGTCTCTGTGTAGATGCAGAGGAGGAGGAGTACTGTTGGCTTTTTCAATATCTTCTGTTGACTTCATTTCTGTTAGAATATCGTATTTGCGATTGCCCTTATAATGCTCAGAAATGTCGTTTGTGCCAACAGAAAACCTAAAATTTAAAGTATATTGAAAGTCGATAATTTGGGTTTTATGTATCTTCTATTTGCTGGGAATTGGAAAGTTTTCATGAAATAGAGATACATTAGATCTTAACATCGATGCTACTGTTCAAAATCAGAAACCACATAGTCGAATCAAAATTGAACTCTAAAACAAGTGTGATCGTTCACATTTTTCTACCGAGCCGTCATGGTCACATTAGCAGAGGAAAAAAGACCTTTTGATTGATTGTTCCCAAGCAGATTGTACCCTGTTGAAAAATAGTTACTCGTAGTCCATTTTCTTATTGAACACAGAAAATATAAGATTGTTGGGCTCAAAAAATTAAATTAAATTTAGCGACCGAACGTGTACCAGGCCACCTAAAATCTCTTGGCAATATTATCCGACCACTAAATTTTTCTTAACAGCTCACCAGCTTATGGGAAATGTTTGCAGGATCCTTAATGATATACAAACCTTATGGCACTATTTTTTTACACTTAAATTGTTAAGTAGGTATGTAGATGTAGATGTAGATGTAGATGTTTCAGTGGGTGGCTCACGCCAAAACCTGCTTAGGCCTCCTGGGCCCGTTGCAACCCACAATAGATAGAAGTGAGATTATTGAAGGCACGACGCTTTCGCGAAGCTCAGCAGGTCCCTCAAATAGATCCCTTCCAATTCCTGGAGTGTTGTGAGTTCAGCTCCGAAGTGTTCCATCCTAATGCTACGAAGAGCCGGACATTCCGTTAGGATGTGGGCTACGGTATCTACGTCTTCAAGGCACCACCTACAGTCTGAATCTTCCCCGATCCCGATCCTATGGAGGTGACCCTTCAGGTTCATGTGACCAGTTAATAGACCAATCATTGTGCGGAGGTCTTTTCTGCTCATATTTAGGAGCTCTTTGGTTCTGCCCGTATCAGGTCCTGTTATCATTGCCTTGGCATGTAGCATACCAGGGGCATTATTCCAGCATAGAGTGGTCTTTTCGAGTAGAAGTTTCTTCGCCTCGCCCATTCCTATTGCTTTAGAGATGCCAATCATTGATTCGGGTCCTATCGGCCTGTGCGATGAACCACTTTTGGCAAGTCTGTCAGCTTCAATGTTTCCCTTTATACCGCTATGGCCCGGGACCCAAATTAGCCCCACCTTGTTGTTATTTTGAATTATCTTATGCAGAGCCTCTTTGCATTCTAGGACTGCTTTAGAGTCTACTGCCTTTCTCACAACAGCCTTTAATGCTGAAGTGCTATCTGAACAAATGTTGAAAGTTCTGTGATTTGTGCCGCTCTCAAGAATGTTATATGCACATTGTGTTATGGCGAAGATTTTGGCCTGTAGGATCGAAGCGTGAATCCCGAGCGAGAAGGTCATTTTATTGTCCTTCCCGCTCTTGCAGAATCCTGCTCCTGTGCCTCTCTGATGTTTGGAGCCATCAGTAAACCACCACGACCCTTCTCGTGTTTGAACTGGTCTGTTCTGATCCGTCCAATCCTCTGGTCTAGGAATAATCAGCTCAGGCGAGCTACCAGCATAGAAGATTGGAGTCATGTAGTCGGAGTGCATTAGCAGCACTCCATCTTTTATCTGGGGTTCACTCATGATGACCGAGTGTCCCTTGTTCCTCCGCTTCAGATGTTCCAGACAGTAAAGACGGTATGCTGTTCTGAGTGCAACACTCTCTACAAACAAGTGCAGTGGGGGTAGCTCCAGGATTACCTCCAACGCTCTCGTTGGTGTGGTCCGTACTGCGCTTGTTATACTGATGCATCCCATCCTTTGAACCTTATCCAGTTGCCTTTGGATGTATGCTTTCTTAGTTGCGGGCCACCATACTATGGCTCCGTAGGTGATCAGAGGTCTGATAACCATAGAATAGATCCAGTGAACTATTCTGGGTTTCAGTCCCCATGTTGTCCCTATAGCTCTTTTGCATGCCCATAGAGAGCATATGACTTTCCTAGAGCGTTCTTCGATGTGATCTTCCCAGGACAGTTTCTGGTCAAGAGTTACTCCTAGGTATTTGACCGTTTTCCTGTATTCCAGGACTCTTCCTGAGATGGATATCTCCGGTTTGAGTCCTGATTTGTATTTCCTGGTAAATAACAGGATTTCGATCTTTTCGGGGTTGATCCTAAGTCCTTCAAGGGAGCACCACTGTTCTATAATTCTCAGGGCTCGCATTGTGGGTGCTCTCAGCTCCTGAATGTGGCTACTCGTCGTTAGGATCACCAGATCATCAGCATAGGCCTGTGTATACAATCCCGAATCGTTCAGCTGCTTCAGCAGGCTGTCCACCACAAGACTCCAAAGGAGAGGGGATAGGACTCCACCCTGGGGACAGCCTCTGGCAGCCATAGTTCTGACATTTTGTCCGTTTAATTCGGCAAATATCATCCTTTGTGATAGCATATTCGATATCCACTGGGTCAGTGTTCTTTCTGAGCCCCTTGCTTCTGATGCTCGACAGATCGATTCAAAGGAGGTATTGTCAAATGCGCCTTCGATGTCCACAAAAGCACCCAATGCTGATCTATTTCCGTCTAGCGCTCCCTCTACCTTGGTGATAAGGTGATGTAGCGCCGTGTCCGTCGATAGACCTTGTCGATAGGCATATTGATTGTTATGCAGTGGCATGGATAACAGATGCGTTTCCTTGATGTATCTATCAACAAGTCTTTCTAGTGTCTTGAGTAAAAAGCTTGATAATCTAATCGGTCGGAAGGACTTGGGGTTGGTGTAGTCTGATTTCCCTGGTTTCGGGATAAATATCACCTTCACTTCCCTCCACCTAGAGTAGGTATATTATTTTAATTTGTTGGAATGCTTTTACTGCAGAAGAAAAGTTAATTTTCCAGTATGCCTATCACACGTCCGGTCGCTGAATTCCCATTTTTTGAGCTCAACATTCATATTATTTTCAGTGGTTGCAATACCAGCGACGAGAAACTCTGTCAGCAAAATATTATGTCATTCTCTGACGGTTTACATGGTGAGTTTTTTATGTTCAAAACAGGGATTTCGGAAACTATAGTACGAGAAACTTCAAATGGGCAAAGATAAGCAGTTTTGTGAGCTCCACTCACAACCATTTTGAGTTTTACAAAATTTGAAAGCTGTCAAAAACATTGAAAAAAACTGATTTTTCGGCGATTTTTTAAAGCGCCCGTACGGTTTCTCAGAAATTCTACTCTGAATAAAATGACATGACATTTTTTGCACATTGGGTGTTATGTGATTTTTCGTCACACCCGTCATTTTTGAGATTATGTTTTTTAAATGGAAACCATAAATATTAAATTTTATTATTATTAAATAAAGAATTTCATTACGATTCTAAAGATATAGCATATTGGTTGGTGTGAATGAAGAACTAGTGAATGCTTTTACTTGAATTTCTTGAAATATACTTATGAGCTTCATAAGAAACGGACAAAGATAGTATCATATGAAAAGCATCTACTTCTGTTTATTCACACCACTCATTATTTTTGAATGGGCGTTTATTGTTTTTTTGTTCTCATGTTTTACCTCATCGTAGTTGATGTAGTTATTTATGGAAAAATCCTAATAATAAATGAAATGAAGGATTATTAATAGTAGACGAGTGTGGTTAATTTGTTGGGTTTGAGGATCAGTGAAATTAAAGTCCAATTTGTTTTAAAATGGCCGACGTTTAGCAATATATAATTGCATCAACAGGGCGATTTTAACACTCTGGACTCAAGTCGCAAGAATACATATTTACACGACACACAAACAGGAAAACTTTTAGGTACATGGGACAAAATGCGGAAATACAGACAACTTATCTCCATCAAAGGTAGTGCAGTATTGCTGGATCGTTGAATAAACAAAAATTATTAATAGTATGACACATAGCAATATTGTATTATTTTGTAAATCTTCTTTGTTCAGAAAGAGTTTTGCTAAAGAATCTGCTCGAGAGAAATAGCTGAAGAGGCTGGTACTCCTCAGAGCACTGCGTTGAGGGTGCCAAAGAAACATAAATTCCTCCCATACAATTTATTAGAGTCTCAAACTCTAGATCCTGAATACCACACCAAACATTCTTTGGTGACTCAACACTCTTTGAACAATTTATTTTTGAAGGCACTTCACAGACGACCGCTATCTTCACTTTGTTCAAGATGATTTCGAAGATTATGTTGGACAATTCAAATTTATACATTCGAAGAAATCTACAGTGGTATTAGCATAATGGCCACCCCATAATTTTCTATTAGTTCAAAATTATCTGAATAAATTATTTTCTAATTCTTGGATAGGGGGAACGCTCTCCATTATAATTATTTAATGGCCACCACGTTTCCCTGATCTTTCGGTTCTAGATTTTTTGTGAGGCGGTGTTAAAAACATCGTTCACAAAAACTAAATTATTCTACACACAGCGTCAAAATAAGTCTTGGACCCCCCCTGTTTTTTCACCATTTCTACAGATATTGAAAATCTGGTCACATAAATGAATACTATATTATTTTTGTCAGTTCAGGTGCTCGAACATTTTTTTTGTTGAAGTCATTGTGCCTTTTGGACCTTTGAAAAAAAAGAGCCACTCTTGACGGTTTTTCAAAGTGGTTTTGAAAAAAAAATGGATAACTCCATTCGAACTAGAGGCAAAAATTATACCCATCCTAAAAATTACACTACGATAGAGCTTTTGATAGACTAGATATGCAATTTAAAAGATGTTTGAAATTGCCTTAAATTGGCAATTTTGGCTAAAAGCTTGAGAAATGTATCATTCCAAGCAACTTCAAAATGTCATATCTGGGCTATAAAATTGTCAATCGTACCTTAATTTTCAGGTCGGTATAATTTTTACTCCTCTTTGGAATGAAGTTATCCATTTTTTTTCTAAAACCACTGTGAAAAACCGTCAAGAGTGGCATTTTTTTTCTTTTAGAGACGGACACAATGACTTTTCAACAAAAAAAAAACGCCCAAAAAATTTTATTTTTGAAAATAACCCTATCATGCTATATTGTTATAATCGTAATAGAATGCTCTGTTTAATAACGATGAAGTTTAATATGGTTTCCATTTGAAATAGCATAAGTTTATGTCATATGTCAAAAATGACGAGTGTAAGAAAAACAATTTTAATGTCACTTATTTACATGGAGGTAGATCTCGATGCTTATTTAGAAAAGAATATCCTAAAACTTTTATATCTGAAATTTTCTGCTACAATTGATATTCGCGAGGCTAGGGGCATTTTGAAAAGTCACTGAAAATCAGTTTTTTTTATATCTTTCGACAGCTTCAAATTGTTTTAAACTTGAAATGATTTTGAGTAGAGCTTATAGAAGACTGCAAATCATTGCCCATTTAAACTTTCTCTTATCTGCTTCAGTTTTCGAGATCCCTGTACTAAATATCAGAAAAAACTCATCCTGTATAAAAGTTTTAACATAGTTTTCTACCACTTCAATGTATGCCAAAAGTAGCTACCAACTTCCATGTTTTGAATGTCAACCCCCTTTTTTATCACATTGAAATTCCTTTTTGGAAAATAAGATCAGTTCATTGAGTAATATCTATGGTCATCCTTGATTGTTTTGGAAATATTCGAATTTTAAGAAAAACCTTAACAGCTCAAGGTGTATTTTGAAGCTTTGTATCTCAAGCACTATCACAAATCATAAAAAAACATAAACATTCAGTTTTTTTTCAAATGAAATTTCTCTTTTTTGTTCCAGTTATTAATTCCTGACAAAATCTCCATCTAAAGTTATTGATAGTTTTCAAGTTATTCACATTTTTTTAACAAAGTAAATTGAAAAAAAATGTAAAGTTGAGAATTAATAACTTAAGCTATATGACAATGTTGTGTCAATCGAAATATACTGTATAGAATCAATATCTCAAATGAAAAAAAAGCATTCTATTTGAAAATCTGAAAGTACAAGTTAGCCCCGTTCCCGATTATCCCTGTTCAATGAACAGGGGATTTGCAATGGCACAGAATCCACTCTGTACTCTGCCTTCACTCCTCGTTCCAGTCACCCAACGATAGTCATTTTGGGTTAGTTTGGGTTAGTGACGTATTTTATCATTTTCTTTTTTCATCAAACAATTTTTTGACAATAACAGAAATAGATAAATTTTAACAATTTGATTAATAAAACCATAAACTGCAACGGCGCATATTCAGGTGAAGTAGGTGACGTGCAACGTCACCAAAAATAAATAATAAAACATGCCTATATTTTTCAAATCATAGACTAGGTATATTTTTAAACAGAAAAAAAAACGAAATTTTATAATTTACTAGCTGAAAAACCTGCGACTCCGCTCGCCTGCGGAGCCACATTAGTGGTGTTTGCGATTGCTGAGATAAATAAATGAATAAATAAATAAATAAAACAAAAGGATAATATACTACAAATAATAATATGTTCCCACACATTTATCTAATACAATATCATTATTCTACTCGCCGTTTCTCATTCACATTCAACTCACATGGCTAATATTTATTAAATGTGAACGCGGCTTGATGTTTTGTACGTAGCAATGGAACATACCTCAAATTACTGTCATTGTCATTAATTGAAAAAAAATGGCAAATGATGACATTTAACCAAAAAAATTGAATATAAATCTCAATTTCTCAAAATCAGCTATGAGTAGGGTTTCCAATCTTTGGGATCGGGATCCCGTTTCGAGATCCCGGGATAAAATTCTAAATCCCGGGAGATTATCGGGATGACGGGATCCCGTATTATTAATACCGGAATTTTCAGGACCAAAGAAACTCCGGGATTTCGGGATCCCGGATTGGAAACCCTAGCTATGAGTTGACGAATAAAACGATGCCCTTGGCCTATTCCAGAATTAAACTCTGCAAATTTTAATTCAACTTCTCTCGGTGGTTGTTGAGTTATTAGGACACAAAGACAGATATTTCGATTTTTATATGGTAGATTAATGAATGGTGCAAGCGGTTTTCTTCCGTCAACAAAGAATACTGCTTCAAATAATGATCAAGAATAAACCACTGGCGCCCATTCCCCACTGAAATACACACGAACCGGAGTCTGGCAGAAAACTGAAGCTTGAGTCACGTCGCACTTGACTGTTTGTATGGCTTTATATGTCAGTTGCCATGAAGGCGAGTCAGGCCAGGGATGACATGCGCTGCCTGAGCTGAAGGCGAACACTGCAGTCCTGCGTCGATTTGTGCAGTTCGATCAACCGTATCTAATATACAGGGTGGGGCACGAACACAAATTGTTTAGAATTTTTATTGATGATTAGTTTGGATATTAATTTACGAGATAACGAAACCCGTATTCAATTGAGAAAATTTAGTTTTTATCACGAGACCTTCGGATATGAGACTAAAATTCGAAAATCTTGATGTTTGACAGACAGCACTCTATTAATGATATTTATACATCGCATTCAGTTTGGTGGTCGCCAATTTTGTCAAATTGTTTATTAAGGAGAGCAGCACTAGAGTCAACTTACAGTTATCAAATGATTTTTATTCTTTCCAAATAGTGAAGATTAGGTCAAAATGAATGACTGACACGTTAATAAGATGTTCAATACCAACAAATATATGGAGTTACTTATGGTATATTCTCAAGAAAAATATTGACCTTAACAAAGTGACCTTTATTGATAATTACCTGTGCTTGATGGTTTTTGTATCTGGCATATTGGCATACAACTCCAGTAAGTAATAGATCTTCTTCCAACACTTTCCGGCACTTTTATCAGAAGATACAGTAATCCGTTCCAATGCGGATCCACTAGGAGTACTAACACTCATGGGAGTTCCAACTCCTTCACTCAGATTGACATAACCTTTCACGTTTTTACCGGTTTGTCGAAGTTTTTGCGCAAAACTTTGTGGCCTTGATCTCAAACTAGGACTTGGTGATATGATCGGTTTATTTTGAGAAGAATATGATCCAGGATCTGATATTTTGAGTGTTAGTTGTTTGGAAACGCTCGATGGTACGTTCTGGTGAAGAGATAAATATCCATTATAAATATAAATTTTAATTCATTCCATTGTGAGACAGTGAGACTCTAAAAACTTATAGTCTTACCTGTAATAAATCCGAAGTAGAACTATGCTTTTGATCATTATGGTCACTAGCACTTGTTTTAGGCCTTCTAATGTCAGCGGGCGGCTGTTGCCCTCGTAATTCATTTTGTGTATCTTTCACATTTTGATACATGTTACTTATTTGATGTAGTAATCTGAAATTAATCATATTCTGAAGTATTTCTTATTTTGATGGATGACGAACCTCAACAGCGGCATATTCACTCTCTGATGAATATATCTAACTCCAATAGTGAAGTTAATCAGGGTTGAAGTGTGATTCTTTAATTGCCCCCTAGAAATATACAGTACGTTTCTGGTTTTCATCAAATCGTTCACCGCCATGTCAGTCATTCGGTCAACTTCGAGTTCTACTGCGACTTTTTCGCAAACGAATGATGGTGATTCATCACCAACTACTTCTAAAAAAAGTATGTACATATTATGATCTTAATATCAGGTAAGATGGCTCAGTTTTCTTTGAATATCCCTAGTGAAGTTAGATTTAAGCAAAAATCTAAATTATTTTCATGACAGAATTATTCATAAAAAGACCCACATGACGCTATTAATATATTTTGATAGATTTTTCCTTTTAATGGACAATTTGCATAAATTTTCAAATTACTTGAAATTTTATATACGTATTCTAGACATTATTTGAAAATCATTAGCGAAAAAGTTTTTCCGAAACACCCAAAAATATACTAAATGAAAAAAAAAGAAAACGCAAATTTCACTGTATGATCGGAAACGGGGCGGAGCTAAATTATCCTCTTTCGGGAGAGAGAAACTTATCACAGTCAATACGCCAGACGGAGAAAGACAATGTATTCTAGGACGTCGTGATGTAACAAAATTTTTCATTACGGAGAGAAAGGGGGCAAACAGACGGAAAAGAAGAAGAAAGAAAAGAAAAGAGAGTTTTTCTAACCCTTTGGGTACGGTTTAGGGGATGTTGAAGATTGGAGAGCGTTGCTAACTAGTGCGGAGAGTGGCCGTGGGTAAAATCACTCTCAATTGTTGTGACTCTAAATTTGCGCCCCCGCTTTTACACCCAAGTTCGCCAATCTGAAATGAAACGGGAAAACTGCTGGGTACTCCAAAGAGCAGATTTACCCAGGAATATACAATAATTTATTTTCATTCACTTGCAATACACAAAATAAACTCTTAACGACCTTACTTGTCGATATTGATATGCTCGACCAACACTAGACCTGTTCAACCGCACATTACTGACACATCAGGTTTAGCGCCAAAAGTGACATGACAACGGATCAATATTCAAAAGACGCGAGTTTTTATCAGTATTAAATATCTTCACAATACAACCTTCTTGATCGGACAAAAATGTGTGATTACTCCGTCAAAAATACACCAAAATGATGTGAAATACCGCGAAGTGATCACTTTGGGTTTACAGTAATGTGTGCAATAATAGTGTGATGATTATGTGTTGATTTTGGCCATGAAAAGTAGGTGAATGAAAATCCAGACCTACCCTATTATACAGAGCTTAAAACGTTAAGTAAATATGTACAATCACACCTACGAGGACACCAGACAATAACGATAATCTCGTGACGTAGCTTGATGTCAAACGTTAAAATGGACAGAACTCACCAGATAAGAGTAGTCTCAGTGACGTCAGCAAGTATGCCAGTAATACAAGTTCCAGTTGACTAACGTTCCGTAGGGGTTAGGCTGGGTGAGTAGGAGTGGGCCTACACTTGAAAAACTGAAGATTTCAGAGAAAGGTTTGGTCCATCTTGGTCCAGTCGTCAGTGACGAGGAGTTTCAGACGAAGAGGGCAGTATGTACAGGGTGTGGACAGTACGTAACAGACAGTACACCAACCAACAGCACGTGAGCCGGAAGTAACAGCACTCAAACAGAATCAGTAACGGCAACAGTAATGGTAACAATAATAGGCAGATGTAAGGGGGCCTTTTAGCACATGTTTGGGTTGAAACTGGGGGAGTTTCCACGATTTATCAACACTAATCTGCACAAGGGCAATTGGCACAGCTACCAAAACTAGAGCTGCCACCAAAGCTTGATTAAATCGGGAAATCATTTAGGAAATCGGGAAAGTAAGCCACGAGGTATCGTACCACACAGTAGCCTCAGATTCAACTGAATTCCCCCAGGTTTTTTTTTAGAGAAAAAACCGAGAACCCAAAAGACCATGCAACGACTTAAAGTTAGTAAGTGAGCGCCTGGTACATATCAATTATTATTTAAATAAAACACATCTAAAAAATACTTGAACCTAAGTTTTTACTTGACAACTATAGGTACATCTACTTATAATCTAAAACCCAATTTTACCACCATATTTAAATTAAAATATAAAACTTAAGCTACGTATTTCCGGACCGTAACAGTGGTGGCGCTTTTTAATCGGTGATTACTACATTGATAGATGTCGTATCCTTATATTTTTCATATTTCCAAAAAATGTGCAAATTGTCCATTAATCAATCAACATTCTTCAAAATCATAAGGATTTCCTAGACTTTGAATTTTGAACTCAAAAAATATTTCCATCTGTTCTATTGATTTGAAGCACAAACATTGATCTAACATGACCGCTTGTTCACTCCCATTAACTCGGCCCTATTGCTAACTCCGTTATTATTGCAGCTACGATGATGTTTAAATCAGCGAACTAGTAGGATTTTTTCTGCTGATAAAAATTGTGAAAATAGAAAAACAATTTAACATCGCGTTTTCGATTTATCTCATACAATGAATTTTCTTTAAATGAGTTGTTGAGTATATTTTTGCAGAAATCGATAGTGAATAATTTTCATTGTAAAAAAGTTTATTTGCACTACCGGCCTAAAAATAAGGAAGTTATGACCACAATTCATTTACCGAAAATTTCTCTATAGAATTACAAAGAAGCAATTGATTGTTGGTATTGACTATTAATCAGCAGAAAAAATCCTACTAATTTGCTGATTTAAACATCGCCGTAGCTGTATAGTGGAAAATAAATTAGTTTGTTTCATTTTAATAATCGGTGGATGCGTGGTAATAATAATTATAATTATTAATTTGACTATTTCGTTTTTTCACGTACCTATCAACAACCTTCCTTTTCCTTTACTTTTCCCTTTCTTTTTTTCCACTTTTCCGTGTTCCGAAACGACTATATCAATTCTTAGTGTATCCAGATTTCCAACCAAGCATAGATTTGAGCCCAACGCATCAAGAGTCGTCACTTCACTTCCAGCTCCTGGAAATTGAACGTTCGATACAGCTTGAAATTTCCATAAATTGGAATGATGAAAAGTGTTTTAAAAAATTCAATACCAAAATTAATTGATGGTTGAAGAGGGTGTCCACGAACCACGTCAAAAAACTTAGGGGGGTGATTGTATGTGATAAAATAAGTCATATAACGAAAGTTCGAAATCCCAATATTTTTCATTCAATGATCTTTTTTTTCTGGTCAATAATATAATTCCGATTATTTGGTCTCGAATCAAAATGGAATTTGGTACAAACTTTCAGCTTGTTCATCTGTACCGTTGTGTGGAAAATTATTTCTCCACTCTGCCCCCTAGAGGACGCTTCACCTGATATCCAAATTTCATATCCTCCCCAAAAATATATCCTCTGGGTCTCAATAGATTTTTCAAAAACAAATACGCCGTTTCAAAGACTCTAAAAGACTGGACAAAAAATGTACTGTTTATACGGATCGATAAATCTCACCGTTTGACCGCAAATCGACATTAAAGTAACTCATTGGAAAAAAAATGCTTTGAATGGCATAATAACAAACAAAATGCCACACGAAACAACATAGAACAACACGAACAATAAAAAAACAATAAAAGCAACAACAAAAACAATACAAAAGCAACACAAGATCAACAAAAAAAAAAAAACTTTTTGTCGTTTTTGTGTTGTTTTGGTGTTTTTTTTTTGTTATATGCTCATGATGCTTTTGTGCAGTTTCATGTTGATTTTGTGTTGTATTTCTATTGTTATCATGTCATTGAAATCAATGTTGTTATCACATTAGTTACTTCAATGTCGATTTGCGGCCAAACGGCGAGTTTTATTGATCCGTATAAAGAGTACAATTTTTGTCTAGTCTTTCCTCATCTTCGAAACGGCGTATTTGTTTTTGAGAAATTCATCGAGACAAAAAAGATATGCGAAATATGAAATTTGGTTTTCAGATAAAGCGCCCTCTAGGAGCTGGGTAAAGAAGCATATTTTTCCACAGGATGTTACAGATGAACAAGCTTAAACTTTGTGCCAAATTTTATTTTGATTCGATAACAAATAATCGAAGTATATCAATGACAAGAGAAAAAATTATCTTTGACTAGCTGTAACTCGAGAAATTACAATTTTTGTCTAGTCTTTCCTCATCTTCGAAATGGCGTATTTGTTTTCGAGAAATTCATCGAGACAAAAAAGAAAAGCGAAATATGAAATTTGGTTTTCAGATAAAGCGCCCTCTAGGAGCTGGGTAAAGAAGCATTTTTTTCCACAGGATGTTACAGATGAACAATCTTAAACTTTGTGCCAAATTTTATTTTGATTCGATAACAAATGATCGAAGTATATCAATGACAAGAAAAAAAATTATCTTTGACTAGCTGTAACTCGAGAAATATTGAGGTTTCGAATTTTTGTTTTATGATTCACCACCATTATTTTATCACATACAATCACCGATATCTTATCAATATTTGGGAAAATACCGGAATAGTGAACTTCAAATAGGCTCAGGTTTTACAAAATAAAATAGTGAAAGCCTTATTTAAAAAGGATTTTCTCACACTAACAAGTATTCTGTAAACAAGTTTAAACTTACAATTTTCAAGATTTTATTTGCAGTTGGAACAGTGTAAACAAATGTATAAAATCCTGAACGGTAAACTCAAGTGTAATACTTCTTTTCAAGTCAATGAAGATGTTCATAGTTATTTAACTCGCAATAGAACTGATATTCATGTAGGAAAGATAAGAACGAATAAGGTTTTATCAGGTCCAATCAACTCAATTGTATAACTCGATTCGATACCAAAGAATATTAAGAATATCCCAGTGTATACTACTGTTTTAAAATGATTGATACAGTACCTAAGAACCAAAGATTATTTATACTGATTATACTGTGAACCTACTAAAAAAATTTTGATAAAATGTTAATTTTTGTTAAAAAAAACTAATAATTGTGCTCCGATACCAGCCTGTTGATTAGGGGTGAAATGATAGCTGTCCTGAAATTAATAGAATTTATAATGTGATCCTAATTTTAATGATATATTATATAGCTAGATATTTATATTCTTATGTGTATTACATTGTAGTTATTGACGTTGTTGGTGGATACCCTGTATCAATACATTTTTGGCTAAACATTAATTGAAAATACTTTACCAGAATCCGACATTGTAGTGAACCTGAGTTGTTGGGGCATGACCCCTAATCCCGAAAGTAGCGGTTGAAAAATCTGATTAGCGTCCAAAAGTCTCACAGATTCTTGAATAGGATAAAGAGGAGATTCTGAATGTATTAGGTTTTCACGTGGCAAAGTTCCCGGTTCACCAGATGACTCTGTGTGTAAGGTGTTGATTTTGGCTGCATCGGTACCTTGAATATAAACAAAAGTTGAAAACATGATAATAAAATTTTGAGTGTAAATTTGAAACCCTAGCTAATATTATACAAACTGCGTCCCAAAAGAAAAATTGGATATAAGGTATCAGCAGATTTCTTGCAAAAAAATATTGCTTCAGACCCCAACTAGACCCGAAAGTTGATATCAAAAGCGATACAGGTTGTCAAAGTTGAATTTTAATTTTTGATTTTTCAAAATAACGTTAAAATGATAGCCAAGTTGTTTTGATGAAATTTGGTATATAGGATGATTTAAGATGCGAAATTCAAACCTGACCAAGTATGGCTCTACTTACACACCTTCACACTCATTCAAATAGTCATAACTTACCTTTGTACGCACTCCTACTTTTTTCTTAATTGAAAAATTCATATTTCTGTCCTATTTACTTGAAAAAGGTATTTAGGTATACTGTGTGAAAGTGACTGGGTTAACCTTTTTTGCGATATTTGCAATTAAAGTAATCCATGAAATGTAGTTTTAAATTTAATGGCGAATACTTGGTACACGGACCAAATGACTTCACGCGTACTTTGATCCGCGTACCAAATATTTGGTCCTTACCGTGTAAACGTAGTCAGTGTTTCCAAAAATGATAATTCAATCGAAGTCATCAGCTATAATAAACTATGCTGATGACACTAATCTTATAACAGCAGCGAAAAATATGTCAGAATTAATCAACGACAGTTAAAGTCTCCTCTCTTTGGAATCTGGATGGTTTGGAGAAAATGATCTGGTGCTCAATGCAAGTAAGACGAATGTGATGCTTTTCAGGACAAAGTATTCTAAATTGGAGAGTATTATACAGCTAGACACAGGGTCTAAAAATATCCGGACATCAAGAAAAGTGAAATTCTTAGGCATCTTTATTCATGAATTTCTAGAATGGTCTTTTCACATAACTCAGCTAGTACAAAAACTGGACTCTGTTTTATATGGAATACGAGTTATAGGGCGATATCTGCTTGAAAATATTATATTTTACCACGTTTGAGTCACTGTTAAAATATGGTATTATTTTCTGGGGCCGAGATAGCCATGAGCAAAATGTATTTTTCCACGACTGTACGGTAATATCACTATTGTGCAATCGATATCGATTCGTAAATGTAGTACATTGTAGAACTGTACGGAAATGAAACCATTCCATAACTGTTGTCATGGAAACGAGTGCAAACTGAATGGAAATGAGAATGAACTGGCACATCCACCGAAAACAAAAATTAAGAATCGATATTAATTACTCAATAGTTATATTAATTAAGAAACTTAGAAAAAGTATAGTGTACAACTCACATGGAATGACCATTTCCTGCTTGTTGTACAATATACTATTGTCGCACAGAAGCGTCTTATAAGGATAATTAAAAAAAAATGCAATATAATCAGTCATGTAGAACCCAGTTCCGAAGTCTCGGAATAATGACTGTGCACGCTTTATACATATACGAAGCCTTAATGTTCATGCATAAAAATAGAGATCTTTCCAACCTCCTAAGTAACAGCCAATATAATACAAGTGCAGAGCATTTTCGCTACCCTATGCATCGCCTATACAAATAACTGAAAAAAATACAGAATACAAGTGTATAAAATTGTACAATAAACTGCTGTTATTTACAGGGTGTCTCAGATTTTAATCGGGAAAACTTGATAGACGATAAAGAAAATGAAACAAAAAGTTGATATCAACTTGTATTTAAATTTAAAGCTTCCTTCTCGAGGGTGTTGAAGTTAATTGAACAAAAATATTTTTTCAAGATAGTTTAGTATTATTTATGAATTTAGTAATTAAAAATATTATTTATTTGTCTTCTGACCTTTTTGTCTATCTTGCTTACTTCTTGCGAAAAAAAATAAATTAATTTATTCCAGGGTGGAGTATAGAAGTGAGTTTGTATAAGATTGTCCATTCCAAAATTTATTTTTATTTATTTTTTTGAATTTTTGGAATGGACAATATCATTAAACTTTATTTTCAATGCTCAATAAGATAAAGTTATGGAAATTGGGGGTTTCCATTTGAATCTTTTTTATGTTTGGCAGTTTTCTCAATTCTATTTTTGATCTTATTTTTGGGCCACTTTGTAACAATAGTTATCAAAATATTGTGAAAAGTCTTTTAGAGTAGGTCCTTTTCAACAAGAAATCCATTAGAAATTAATCACTAAAGGCTTTCTCATACGAAAAATTTACATTTAAATAGGAACCTACCATGGTAAAATTTCTTTCTACCATGGGAACCTACAAACGTCATTTTTGACATGAATACTCAAATATTTCAAAAACGCCTTTTTACGTAGAATCCAAAAATGTAATAATATATAGGGTGTACTATTTGAAACAAGCGAGTTGACACCTACTTCCGGTATAACCGGAAGTCGCACAACGTCACTATTATTTCACTAGAAAAGTGCATCCCCGAAAATCTCTCCCTAAAAATTTTCAGAATCCCAATCGCTTTATTTCCCAAGATATTCTAATAGGCCACCGTGGCGAACCCTGTAGACCGTCAGATAACGACATATTTTGCTGACTGATTTTCTCGTTGCCGGGATTTTAACCATTGAAAATAATATCATTGTTGAACTCAAACAATGAGAATTTAGCGACCGCAAGTGTGCATGGCATATGAAAAAATTGCTTTGTCCTGCAGAAAAAGTTTTTTTTTAATCTCGCGTGTATGGCATTTCAACACATTAAAATAATTTAATAATCTAAGGGCCGATAATTCAATGTCAGCTCAAGTGACATTTAAGCTAGGGTATACTTAAATTTTTATGCCACTGAAAGTGCCGTTTTTCAATTGCGCCACACCTTTCATTTAGCTAAGGATCTAATGTGAGTGTCGCAATTGAAACACGACACTTACAACAGAAAAAATTCAAGATCCAAAATAACCTTTGAGTGTACTTTAATTTTAAATGGACATTGAAAAACCCTAAGAGTAAAAAAACAGTGCCATAAGGTATGCACGAATTTACATTGTTAAAATAAAGGCACCATCTTGTAAAAGAATACTTGCTGATGCATTTTTTCGCTTATGACAATCAACAAAATCAATTATGATATCATCAAGAAACCGACAAAAATTTCTCATAAGCAGGTCAGCCGTTGAGCCGGTCGGACAATATTGCGAAGAGATTTTTGGTATGCCATGCACACTTGAGGTCGCTAAAATTTCATTTTTTGTAGTCAACACGGGCATAATTTTTAGTAGTTGAAATCTCTAAAGCGAGAAGATGTCAGAAAAATATGTCGTTATCTGATGGTCTATTATTATTCGAATGTTTGACTTAACTACCTGTAAATTCGATTGCTGTAATTAAAGAAACATTAAAAAGTATAATAAACATTTTAAATTAATAAATCCAGCAATACCTATAAGTATTTGTTTAACACTGGTACTTTCTTTCGTGATTAGGTGTGTTTGTTATGCTCCACTAGTGCACACTTTTCTACACTACAACACTCAGTGTGGCTTTGTTTGTGGAATGTTTGTCTGTTTTTTAGAATAGAATATCTTCAGTAAACTAGTAAAGATATTCTATCCAAAAAAACAGACAAACATTTCACAAACAAAGCCACACTGAGTGTTGTGGTGTAGAAGAGTGTGCACTAGTGGAGCATAACAAACACACCTATTATATGGGTTCAGATTCAGAACAATGTGAATTATCACAACAAAATGAAAAAGGTCAGTCTGCAACCCTTTCAATAAATGATCATGACAATTAATTACTACTATGAAAAAGCTTTAGCTGTATTTTCAGTCCAAAGCAAAATAATGTAGGCTCAAATCATTCAAAGGCAAAGCGACAAAGGACAATGCACACACAAGTAATTCTAAGTTTAAGTTGGTAATTGCAATTAATAGTTGTTGCCAACTTAAAATGTGACGTCACGACTAATCAAGTTTTGTCCAATCGGAGCAGCGCATTTCCTATCACGGGTCTAACACTAGATGGTCGGTGAATACGCATAACTATGCATATTTTCATTCAACTTCTCTCGGCGGTTCTCGAGTTATTAGAAAACAAACATGAAGATTTCCATTTTTATATAGTAGATAATACAATCTAATCATGTCAGCATTGCCGACCATTATGCCAATGAATACAACCTCCTACCCTCAAGTTTTTCTTCAGTCTCGGCATCTTGTTTCGCCATCCAGCTGTATAAGTCTTCGCTGGAATGCGCATGTCCAATGGCTCTATGAGTGGGACTGGAAGGTAGATCTGGACTAGACTGACTATAGGCATCGCTAGGATCTGATCCTAGATTAACTACTGCACGATCTTCACGAAGGGTGCCGTAGTCTGCGAACATTCAGAAGATATTTTATTGATATACAACAAGAATACATAAGAAAACATAGATACATCAGGAATCAAATGTGAGGTATGTATGAAGTGCGATTACAAAGCATACACAACAAAACATGCATTGGAGAGAACACATTTGAGCATTTACATTCAACTATATTTTCTCCAAGACTCTACACTGTTATTACTTACAAATGTTATCCTCATTCACACGTCTAGTCATGAAAGGATTAGCGCTGACAAGAAGCGGTAACACCACACTTGCCCTACTACTATTCGGCGGTTGGACAGGCACTATGCTCTTTTTGCGTTTTCTGATAGGAACTAAAACGAGGTGTTAAACACAACAAGCATGACGAAGCAACATGTGATGGTTAGTCGGATAACAACCAGTACTAGTTCAACGAAAGTTAACACAACGTAATTCAATGATGATAGTTTAATTTGCACAACTTTTTATGGATTGTTTTCAAACATCGGATTGGTAATTATTATTGTGTTATTCATACAAATTTGCCGGATTTTTTATTTTGGTTTATTCGCTCATCACAATTTATCAAATACCTACTTGACATCATTGGAGTGTCTAGGAAACGTTCATCAACATTTTCATTTTTGTGATTTCTCTGCGTAAAAGAGTGAACTTTGATGAATTGCCCCTGCTTATTTTCACAAATGAATGTAAAAAAAAAATAGAGAAAACAAAATTTACAAGTTTCAAACTGGCATCGAATTAAATATAAAACAAGACACCCAGAAGTCGGGCCTAAGACTAGCTAAGTCTTGAGTTCAGTTGAGTTAATTTTCAAATTTTGGTCAAATTGATGATAATTAAAATATGAATCATCCATTCGTCATTTGTCATTTTTTGTTTTGTTTATTTATGGATATGAATATTTTGAAAGTGTTTAAGTGATTGTGTCTTGGTGTTATTTTATTTCTGGACTTCGAACTGACTTTTATTCAGGCGAATTTGTGTATAGTGGATTGTGTATAATTGAGAACATATTTTATTGTGTTGTATCGTGTGAGGCTCAAAAAAATATAGCTGATTGCACTGTGACACTCATTATTATGATAGTAAAACTCATTAAAATAAAAAAGCATGTGCAATACTTTTGTTGAAAGTAATTTTAAGATATTTTCGTGAACTATTGCATCAGTGCCTTGGAAATAGTTAATTTACTTTTCCGATTCAGCCTGTATGTTGATCAATACATTCAATAAATACATATTATACGTTTGATTTGTCTTATTGTTATATTCCTGTATATTGAATACTTGCTAAACATATACAGTTGGTAAGTAACGAGTGTTCAATAAAAAATACGATCAAGTCACCTCTGGATTTCTTTTTCTGTCATGAACGTAGGTCGTGGCTAGTTTGTATGGTTTGGCATCTTGGCATCTGTGACGGTTAGAAAGTGGATGTCATGTCATAATTGCGATTTCAACCAAGACATACGTTTTTTGAAACAATTGCAATCCATAGGTGACTTATTTATTATACAGCGAATATAATATGTTTAAAATGGTATAATAATAATTGTTATAAAATCAGCAATTTGAACAGCACACCAGAAAATATTGTTTCATTGACTCCACCGCTATGGCAGCACAGTCACGCATGCTTTGCATAGGCAAATGCTATAGGAGTGAGCGTGTTATATTGATTCTTTTTCCCATGGCCAGATGGTCGCGGATATTCTACAAATGTGCTGGAGAGTAGAGTATTGGGAGGTTGAACTATATTACGCCGAATGGCGCTCTCCGATATGTTTGGGTAAGTATCTAAGGCCACTATCAAAAGCAGCTTTACCTCATAACAGCTCTTTAGAACAATTTCATGGCAATGGCACAACCCATGTCGCAGGAGAATGTGTGCCGCAAATAGTTAGATGCTGCTTTAAGCAGAAATCGACGATGTCAGTATTGCAGATAGATTGAACGTCACTTCAATATTCATTTAATATAGATGAATTTATGTTTCCAGAAAACCGGGAAAATGAGCTCCGATGGAGGATTTGCTGAATATGACAAGTAAATAAATATAAGTAAAATCGAAATGGAAAGCTAATACATGTATATCTCCTTAATAAGGTCATCTAAATAGATTTATGTTCAATGAAGTATTCAATAATCAAAGAAAACGTAGATATGAAACTTGAACCAGTATAACTAAAACCAATATGATTCGAACCTTAAGCGGGGCATTTTTTTAAAGGTCCCTCCATATTTTCCAAAGTTTTCATGTTTTTTGACCTCTGTAACTCAAATTTTCGTAACTCGAACAAAGTCTTGAGTCTATCGATTCTCAGAAAAAAAAATCATGCTTAAACCGAGGACATTTATAACGACGGATCGTTCATCAAATCTATTTTACTGCTGCTCTCTTGAAATTTTCATATTCTTGAGCATAGAGGAAGCTGAAAGTAACAAGCCTATAGTGTTATCAATGTTCCGCACTAATCAGAAGCCAGATTATTTTTACAAACAAAACCATCTTTATTTTAAAAATTCCAGATTCCCTGAGGATCTAACCCTGATTTAGATGGTGATCGGAGTCACTGGTCAATCGTGCCTGATATTTTATTGTTATATACACACGGAAAAAAGATGAATGTATACCACAAAAAAATGTTCCTAGAATCAGCCGTTTTCGAGTTATCGCATTTTATAAATGACATTTTTACATCTTTGACATGCTATAAAATCCAAACGGTTCAAGATAGAACAAAAACGGTCTGTTGATTCTATTCTCAACTTTTCAAGAACTATCCAATGGCATTTACTAAATTCTTGACAAAAAATGTGAAAATGTGTCGAAAAAAATTGACAGTTGACAGTGCCTTCTTATGATACTAAAAAAAACAAGATATAATCACGCGCAGGTTTCGCTGACGTCATTGTGAGACCAAACCTCAAAATTCATAGGTTACCTTGGTAACTGGGTTACCATGATACTGAAAAAAAACAAGATAAACTCACGCCAAAATATAATAGCTCTCGCACATCCCCTCAGTTGTCATCACGTGACCTACCTCAAACCTATACAATCAATGTCACGTGTGGACGTCATTAGTGAGCCAGTTCAAATTTCAATCAGCAAATGGTTACTAGGTTACGGTATTGATGTTTTACATCTAACCTCACTTTGGGCTCGGAGTGACGACATGCGCGGTTTGGTTCTAATTTCGTTCAGCAATCGATCATATCTTGTTTGTTTTAGTATCATGGTGCCTTCTATACAAATGACAAAATAGCTCTTGAAAAGTTGAGTTGATAAAAAGCAGTCCATTTTCTCTACCTTGCACCGTTTGAGTTTCATTACATGTCAGAGCTGCAAAATTTTTTAAATGGAGATATTTCGATAACGGTTGATTTTAGGAACAGTATGTGTAATACAATATTTGCTCAAAATTGAATAAAGAATTCAAATGTAGTATATAGTCAAAGTATCCATCAACACACAGATTACATTTAAAAAAATGCAACTTTGGTCTGCCACAACTTTATGCCCGATCCTATATATTTCAATTTATGACAGATATGTAGATTTTCAAAAGCAACACATTTTATATGAGACAGTTTATCTCTGACTCATGTATCTTTTGAAATAATCGACCATTCTGGTAATTTCTCCTAATCCTGTATAATAGTATTCATTATTTCTTTAATTTTGACAAAAACCACACAACGAAACCAAAAATAAAATACCTGAAAAAAGATGTTTGTCAAGTTATTCATCGCTGACTGGTTACTTAATTTCCTTACAATAATAAAAAAATATTGCGATGGACCCCAACTTGGCTATTTCGAAAGTTGATGATATGAAGAGAGATTCAGTGTGTCAAAGTGTAATATTAATTATTGATTTTTTTAAATAACTTTTGAAATAATCAATTTATTTTGATGAAATTTAGTAGAAAGTGGTGGTTTGACATGCAAAATTCAAATCTGGCCTTCTTACTTGTAGGGGGCGCCACTTACACAATTTTTCATTCATTCAAATAGTCATAAATTTTATGTGACACCCGTACATTTTTTGAGTTGAAACAGCTTCAATACCTATTTCAAAAGTTCTTTGAAGAAACAAAAATTGAAATTCAATTTTGACATCTTGTATCTCTCTTGATATCCACTTTCGTATAGGTTACGTTGGGGTGTACAGGGTGTTCACAGATAAATGGATCTCCACATTAACTTTTTAATTTGATGTTAAGAAAAAAAATGTTTTAAATGATAGCTTAATGGTTCAAAATGAGTTTTGCGAAAACAAGGTTTTCACATATACAGGGTGTTTCAGAACTTCTGGGCGTAGTCCAACTTTCTTATTTCAAATCGCAACCCTATTTTTCAATTTGATTTTTGCATTCTCTGGAAAATTCTAAACATTTTTCATATAGCATACCCTATACCCAAAATCAACCAATAAGAAGATATTAACATCAGAAATTTGCTATTTTTTCGAACATGTTTTGAAAAATATGGTATCATTTGGAAACCCTGGGAACGAGGTTGTTGTTAATACATGTAGACTAATCAAAAAATATTTGCAGTGAGTGGTTTAGTGACTGGCCGAGATTCAAGTAGAAGGCGAAGTAGTAGGGAAGCAGTCAATGATAAAGTTTTGCAGTTAGATGCTCAGTTTATTGATCGTCAAGCTTTCGGGAAACATTTCCTCCCTTCATCAGGACAACAAATTGTGAGTCAAACAAAAAGCACTTATCACTCATATAGGACACAGATTAATTATTATGAAGTTGTACATCACGTATATAGTGTGTGAATTTAAAAGGAACATAGGATTGTGATTAACAGAACATAGCTAGCCTAATTATTAGTTTAAAATAGGTAATGGAAAGTAAATACATGGAATAATAGTATATTATTCAACGAGCGGGAAATGTCGGATATTACTCACGAGGATGAAGTTTGCGACATTCTGGTACTTGGTTTGTACCAGAATGTCTGTCATTTAACGTTGTGCATAGTCCCTTTTACCAGTTTTATCCAATTTTTTCCCTGTCATTTTATTCATAATTTCTAACTCTTTTAACTTTTAATCTATTTATTCATTTTAAACCATTTTGAATCTCATCATAATTCTAGACACATTCACCTTTTACATCCGAACATTTTATTATTATATTATTTTATTCCATGTATTTACTTTCCATTATTTTAAACTACTAATTAGGCTAGTTATGTTCTCTTAATCACAATTCTATGTTCCTTTTAAATTCACACACTATATACGTAATGTACAACTTCATAATAATTAATCTGTGTTCCACATGAGTGATAAGTGCTTTTTGTTTTACTCACAATATGTTGTCCTGATGAAGGGAGGAAATGTCTCCCGAAAGCTTGACGATCAATAAACTGAGCATCTAACTGCCCAACTTTATCATTGACTACTACTTCCCTACTACTTCACCTTCTAAAAAATATTTGAACAACTTACAGGGTGACCCAATTTTATCCGACAATATTTAGAATAAGGATTCTACTAATTAAAATGAACAATCTTTATTCTATCGACATTTACTCTGAAAGACGACGAAATAGCCCCTCGTACCATGACAAAATCCACTCAAACAATAGGAGTTATATTTATTTTCAAAAAAGCTTCTAATAAGAAACTAAATATTTTGAAGGTTTTTATAGAATAAAAATTGTTCATTTTATTTATTTAGTAGAATCCGAGATAGAATCTTAATTTGAAATATTGTATGATAAAACTGGGGCACCCTGTATGTATAAAGAGAATATATCAACTTTTTCCTCTTCGCAATATAACATGTTCAAATCTTTTTTGACAAGTTGACATCTATTAACAACTACTTCGTCTCCAAGGTTTAAAAATAATACCAAACATTTTAGAGCATGCTCGAAAAAATAGCAAGTTTCTGACGTTAATATCTTGTTATTGGTTGAATTTGGGTATAGGGTGTGCTTTATGAAAAATGTTCAGAATTTTCCAGATAATGCAAAAATCTAACAAAAAAATAGGGCTGTAACTTGAAATAAGAAAGTTGGACCACGCCCAGAAGTTCTGGAACACCCTGTATATGTGAAAACCTTGTTTTCACAAAATTCATTTTGAACCATTAAACTTTCATTTGAAACATTTTTTTCCCAAACATCAAATTAAAAAGTTGATGGGGGGTCCATTTATCTGTGAACACCCTGTACATACAGTTAATTTTTTATCTAAAGTTACAGTGACAGATCAAAATTGGAGGTTGAAGGTTGGCAAAAAAAATTAAATGACATAAAGTGCTCGGTAATTGAAATGAAAAGATAAAATATTTGATAATAGACTTAATTTTTTCATTTAAATTAGGATTTTGATCATCAATTACAAAATTATCATCACTCTCTATTCTCGAACGTTTTTTTCTGTCAAATCAAATACGTTTTGAACATAGGAAAATGAAGCGAATCACATTTCAATTTATGACTATCGTGATAAAACATGTTTGCCAACCTTTAACCTACAATTTTGATCTGTCACTGTAATACTATTAAATAAAGAATATTCATCATTATTAACTCCATTGATAATCAACTTTCGAAAAGATGTTATATGAAAAGGTAGCATTCATTTTCGGTCTAGAATGCTCCCCTTTTTTGCTCATCATTTCCGGACACCCTGTATATGAAAGGTACTGGTTTGTGAAGCATTAAAATGTGTTCGGTTTTGTAGGGAAGTTTAAAAATTATAAATAGGCTAATATTTATAATTATTTATATTATTTAATTGCACAGAATTTCGTGTGATGTAGTGATTCAAATGTTATATATTGTTTGAAAGTAGTTGCATCAAATTACTCACAAAAACTATCTCTGTGTCAATGATCGATGAATCAATTCTTCTGAGAACCACGCCTCTTTTCTCTCGGTTGTTCAAATCATCGGTTTTCAAGAGTTCAGTCTGTGGATGACGACAATAGTTATTTTCCTAACAAGTTCGCAAAGTGATGCTTTCCCGCACGCAAAAGCAGTTAGACGAACGACGCGAAGCGGAGTTCGGATATGCTTTAAGGGCGGGAAAGACACTTTGCGAACTTGTTAGGAACAATATTTTTTCTACGAGCGTTCACAGATTAGACACGAAAAACTTAAGATAATATATTATTTGAACGCACTTAAAAACATAGAACTTGAGAATAATGATTATTTATGCCCAACAATATATTTATATTGAAAGAACAGTTTGTGGCGGCAGCTGGAAATTGGATAAATTGGGTATAATCAAAATCATAATTGATTTATTTTATATTTGAAATGCAAGGGCATGTCCGATCACTGTTCATAAAATTTCCTCTTTTGTCGCCTTATTCCCTGCTATTGGCAACACTGTTTTGATTTGACATGACACTCTAGACAGCTAAGATCAGTCAGTCTTCGTTTAATCGTTTATACTTTTATAAATTTGATTGTCCGTTTGTTTGTATACATGATCAGGTTTTTCTGATGCCACTATTCAGCTCAAATCTTTCGAAGATTTCCGATAAACACAGTAATTTGCACCAAAATCAAGCAAGAACCACTCACAAATGCCGATTGAAAGTCGTCATTATCAATGTTTGTTTACGTTACTGGCGAATGCGTTTTTAACGCAAAAAAAGAATTGTGTGTTTCATTTTGATTTTGACTGAAAAGGGAAAAGTAACAAGAACATTATTTTATGCATTACAAAGTGCATTTTCTACAGTTTGGTTGGTATGGAAACGAAGTTTAAAACAACAAATTGGTAAGTAGTTATTTGAGTTGACATTTGCGTGCGGGAAAAATTTTTCCCGCACTAGTGCGGGAAAAGGTTACTTTGCACACGCAAATTAGTGTGCGAAGTGGCTACTTTGCGCACGCTCGTAGAAAAAATATTTAAGAAGGGCTTTTATTTTTTTTTGTAAGGCAATATAGGTAGCTGATTTTCTTTCCACTATGCTCAATAATAATTTAAATCTCACCTAACTCCCAAAAATCAAGACTAAAGCTCAGTTTCAAAATTTTGCCTTTCACTTAATCATCCACCGTTTTTCTTTCTATGAACTCAATTTATCCTGAACAGGTCAAAGTTGAAAATAGAAATCAATCATTGATTTGGAAGAATTGCATACAGGTGCTGAAAAGACTACAGAACCACTAGATTTAGAGAAATCAGGATATAACTTATTCCGCTTCAGCCTTCAAGTAGATACAGATCTTTGCCTGTACCGTATGGTCATTTTATTTGGATGTAACTTTTTTATTTTGAAATATGGAAAAACAAGTCAAACAACAAATTGTTAAGGACCTCACCAAAAAAAATGTATACAACTATACGGGGTGAAAAAGTGATGTCATGTTTTTCAAGTAAAACTTGGTGATATGTCAGATTCACAATTCTTGATCTTGAAAATGTTCTATCCATATTTTGAATCTTTTGACCATCCTGAAAAAAGTGATTTCTCAAATTTTCCATGAGTTGCCTACAATTCAATTCATCAAGTTTTTGAAAAAGTGTGTCATTTATCCCTTAAAAAAGGTCTTTTTCAGGATTTCTCTTGAGAATCGCTATCTTTTTCCACAATGTGGAAAGTTGTAGTACATAACATACCATACCATGGATTGGTCATGGTCAGACTGAGGAAACAGTTTCAATATTTTCCTTTTTTTGCACAATGTTGCATAGTGTGGATGATTTATTTTGGACCAGAGAAAAGATCTAGGCACACATTGAACGTTATTGACTCCAGTGGCGTGCAATGAAAGTCTGCTTCTTCAACATGATGTAATCTAAACCAAATTTTTTGATTGTACATGCAAATTATCAGCTAAATGGGCAAATCCAAGTCACAACTATTTTCTCTAGGGGCGTATTTCACTGGCGTAACAACAAAAGTTTTTTTTATTGGGTTAGAAGTGCTTCTGGAGTCAATAACGTTCAATTTTGGCGGGAATCTTGTCTATGGTCCAAAATCAATCCACTTTATGCAACAGTGTGGGAAGACTAAAAAAATAAAATAAAAAATAGAAAATTGAAAAATGGCACACTTCTTTCAAAATTCGATAAATTGAGTTTTATCCAGCTTTTGAAAAATTTGAGAAACTTTTTCTTTCAGGATAGTCCAAAAATTCAAAATATGGATTCAAAATTTTTCAAGATCAAAAATTGGGAATTTGCCATAGCACCAAACCTTGCTAAAAAAAACATGACCACTTTTGTCCTAGCCGTATAGGTGGATAATTAAAAGCAAAGCTCCAGCCATGTGGTTGTTCTCGAAAAATTGGTCAAGGACTTTCCGAAGACCTCAACTCGATATCTTTTTCCGTTTCGAAAATATTGAGATTTGAATTTGGGTAAAAATTTCCATGTTGCAAAGCAACTTTCCAGCAGTTTAGTTTGCTGATCCAAAAATCATCGTGGCTGCAATAATAACGGAGTTAGCAATGGTGCCGACTTAATCGGAGACACCCTGTATATCATTGAAATCAGAATAAACTGGGCTATCTGATGTTCTATCAATATACGGGGTGGACCATTTTAAAAAAAACGAACTCGTGTTGGTATCTTTGACAAAACGAACGTCTTTTGCTTTTTTTTCCTTTGACAAAAAACTTGGTGAGGTACCTTCAAATTTGTTGTTTGGTTCGTCACTCCATCTTTCAAAATAAAAAAGTTACATCCAATTAAAAAAGTATCAAAATGAGCACACTCTGAATAGATCTTTTTTATTTAATGTTCAGTATATTATGAACATTTAGAAACAAAATAAGAATGAGAATATTTTACAAAGGTAGGTACTACACCATTTCCAACAGTATTTTAGAAAGTATCATTTTGATTTTGGAAAGTATCATTTGTATTTTAGAATAAACATATGTATTTTAAAAATCCATTTGTATTTTCGATTTGTCAAGAGTATTTGAGAAATATTCAAAAGTATTTTAGAAATAACAGTTGTATTTTCGATAATGCCAAATGTATTTCAAAAAAGTCACATGTATTTTAGATTGTAACAATTGTATTTTAGAAAAACCATATGAATTTTGGAAAACATCATTTGAACTTTAGAAACGATCAATTGAATTTTAGATTCCAAATTGTTAGGACGATGCTTACAAACCTTTCCCTTGAGGTATGCCCACAGGACAAAATCAGTGTGGAATGTGAAAGTGCCGAGGAAGGTATACTGATACGTACAGAACAGATATCTTAGAAATATGTAGAGCCATACATGATAATTCTAAACTACAATTGAAACCTTCTAAAATACATATGGTTTGATCTAAAATACAAATGACGGTTTTCCAAAAAGAATTAGCAATTCGAAAATACATTTGTTGCTGTCTAAAATTAATTTGGTTCTTCCAAACTACATTTGAAACTTTCTCAAATTAAAGTGGTTATTCCAAAATACAAATAATGATCTTTTATAAAATACAATTGACTATTCCATTATTCATATCAAGGTGTCTTAAATACAAATGACTATTCTAAAATACGTTTGAAGGTTTCTAAAATAATGTTGGAAATGGTGTAGAAGACTTTTATCTCATAACTGCATGCTATTTGTCAACTTCTGAATCATCGCATGTCTCACATTTGGAACTTTCCATAGCGCAACTCACTCGATCACACACATCTAGAACATTTGCGTCCACATGGCCAGAAGAAAGATCTTTTTTGAAACATGTATTTCCGCGTATACCTTTTTTCGATTTTGTTTCAGAGGCATTTCTTAAAATTTGCGAAATCTCACTATGTGTATGATCCGATATCTGAAGACCGATTAAAAGATCTGTCTTTATTAATAAATAATGTAATCAAAAAAATTTCAAAGTCTCCCAACAACACCTTTTCCAAACAAGTTTATGCGGCTGGTTCATTTACATGATTCGTCAAATACCAACTCATAATAGTCTATACATTCTCATAATAGTCTATACATTCCCTAAATCCGATGTTGAAACGCAATATCCATGTTATGAATTAATAGAACTAATCTTACCAGGTGGACTTGGAGATGCCAATACACTTTCTACACCTCCAGATACGACAGCAACTTGAGAAGAATGAGTTCCATTCTCGTATCCTACATTTTTGGGTGACGGCTGCACTGACGTCATATCTTTGCATGTCATACAGGGAACTAATAAAAATGTATCAACATTCTTATGATTAACAGCTAATAATGAATGATATTGAAAATCAAAAACAGAAGAAGAAACCAGTTAACTTGATCTCATTGTATCAATCCAAAATTTGTTTTTGAATATTCAACATCCTCGTAAATCATGTCTGTATGTATTTGAACACGATCTACATAAACACATCAATCAATCAAAAGCATCTATAAGCCTTGTATGGTGTTAAATGTATTTACCAAAAGCGGAAAGCTTTCCACTTATACATTTTACAAAAGTTTGCACATGTTCAATATCTGAATCTGATCTTGTCCTGGAATTTTTCAAAATTGAGCTTTGATTCTTTTGATTTATAATCATTTCAAATAGAAACTTTTTTTAAAATGTATACAAACGGAAACTTTGAAGGATGGAAAAGTATGTTGACAAAAACCCCCAACCTACCCAAATTTCTATGCGGTGCGTTGGGCCTCAGAATTACGCCTGCGTGGAGAAGACGTGCATGCTCATCCGTTATATCCACATCTTCATTTCCGGACGCTTCACCGTCCGTATAACAGGACTCCTATTGGCCGAAAATGATCGAGTGATATGCAAGTGAGATAATGGAAGAATAGTGATTAGTTGTCGGTGCAATATGATACCGTGTTCCGTCAAATTTTGGATGAATGAAAATGGTACGAGAAGTCGAATGTATTCACCGATATCAGAAGCAGCAATAAAAAAATATCAGATTATGAATAACTTTCGCAAGCCATTTCCATCGTATTTTATAAAAAAAAGTCAGTCAAGTTAATACGACATACACAATCATTATCCATCCCAGTCTAATGGAAGTTACAGTACCAAAATCACGTGATTTTTTCATCAGATAATAAAAAACGGTTCGTGTAAGAACAAGGACTTGACTAAATAATCATCACCTGCTCATATTACCAAGGTTTCGCGCTTCGAATATAAAAAGTGACCATGAGTCGTGGTTTGTGAAATTTTTGGAAATTGATTTCATTTTCAAAGATGATCAAGCCGTGTCAAAAAATTATGATTATTCCCCTGCGTGAATATCGCATATAAAATAAAAACATCATCATATTGCACCGCTCCAACATTATAAAATGTTAAAAGACTGTGAAACAACTCCAACAGAACTAAAATACTTTTTTTTGCTATACTGGTTAGTGCACAAGTGAGATCAGCCTGTTTACAATGAATATTAGGCACAATTACATAAATGATCAAAGAAATGTTCGATATCTTACTGTATATTCTATTACGGTCTAGATTCCTTTCTGAATTTGATCTAGAATCAACCTAAATAAAAAAAGCCATGTGAGATCAAATGAATGTTAAAAATGAAACTATATTAACGTAGCTCATTAAGAAACAATGGAAGTGAAATACTCACATTAATGAAACATTTCTCTTCAATAAAATAAAAGAAAATGCAAATGTTATAGAATTGACAGTATTGCATTTTTTTTGACAGATGAGTAGTAATATTAGTGCAAAACTGAGAATTTAACGGCTGTTTACATTACCTTGGATCCACTTACCTCCTGTATATCCGGAACGGCTATGGTGACATTCATGGGTTTCAATCTTGCTTTAACAGGGTTTTGGCTCATGAGCGGTGTATAGAGGGTATTTTTCCATTGTCGACTCAAAACTATAACACCCTATGAAATAAAAATATGAACAAAAAGAAAAGAACAATCAATACTTTAAGCTGCGCCACCAAACTTTGTTTACCAAATTATTAAGGTCGCGAAAATCCATCTGTTGTGAGTTGAATTTTCATTTTTAGTTCATACTATGAAAGTCAATAAGTCCACTGACCACATGGTCGGTAACTACCGATTGATTCCGAATCCTTTTTCGCCTTGTATCCACACGTGCTGCATTTGCCAAACTCCGATCGAAATGTCAAATAAAACCGATCGTTCGCATGGAACGTCATTATGCAAATAGAGATGGAAAGATTATTCTGTAGTATACTTTAGAGCTTCTTTCAAATAGTATAATCTGAAACGGTACGTTGGTAAACTTTGCCGGTACTCACGAGATGAAAAAAAACATCAATAATTTCCGGAGCAGTTCAACGTCAATCGGACAACTACAAAAAAAGAATCCTGACTCGCATGTGTGTATGGATGACTCACGAACAAGTCGAGAAGTGCATTCGTTCCCTTTGATGGGTGCAGATCTACTAACACAGGTCATCCAGGCGCCAAAAAGTTTATCAAACTACAATTCTCCCATCCACAGTGAGCGCTTTTCGATGAAAATTCCTAGAGTACAATTCAACTAAGAACTATACAATGTATATGTCTCCCTCTCTCACAGGCTTAGTCGGGGCCTCATATAGCATGAAAGAGACGGAGACATCGTTCTTATTTGAATCGTAGTCTACAGCATGGCCGCGGCTTTGGAAATTGGCTGAACGAGCGATTTCCGGGAAGATGGATTGAAATAAATGGCCCTATTGGGACATCAAATGGATGGCTGAAGATGGGTCGAAACTCACGTAGATTCTTTATAAATCATTCCATTGATTAGAAGTCGAACACAAATTGATATTATTCAAGTTCAAATTGTTCAGTTGTAATTATTGAAAACATATCACAAAGTCGACAACTAATAATTGATAGGCATTTTCCCAGTTTATTGAAGATAATTAGAAAAAGACTTGTTCTGGAGGTTGAAAAATCCATTCGAAATACAGCTGGTGCGTTCTAGCGAGGTACGAGAATGATACCTTATCTGGTAAAAAACTTCAATGCTATGTTGTCAAAATTACTAAAAATCGACAACCAAAAAATTGGGGCCAATTTCTCTCAAGCTCCCCTGTATCCACCCATTAAGATGATCAAATCATTTGTTTCTGTCTTTCAAACTGTGTAAAAAAATGTATCAGATTTCATTTAATTATGTCTACAGATTTCGAAAATAATGACTTAAAACCGTCATAAGGTGTTCCTTGCAACATCCAACGTAAAAAAAAACGAAGAAGTTGTGGATTTCAGTCTCTATGACGGTTAATCTCTATTTTAGCGAGTAGAATACGTGGCTGAAATAGTGGCGTCTAATTAAGGGACACAAAGGGACCATTATACTGAAAGTAACAGTATCATGCATATCATTTACAAATCTGTTTCACAATAGTTACGCTGATAGCAAATGAAACATTTTCAATAGAGAGTTGAGACCAACATAGAACGTGAACGTATATTTTTCTCGTGAACGTGAGAAATCGGCGTTACGGTGTTTTTGCCAAGACGCGACGTGGGAAAATAGAGTCACTTATCAAATGTGACGTTTTTGTTTGGTTAGGTATATACTACTTTGTCAAGAAAGTTACGGGAATTGCCAAACGGACCACAAAATGTCCATTATTAATTCAACGAATAATCCAATGATCAAAACATTTTTAAAATAGACCAGTAAAGATGTCGGTTTGTAAAAAAAATCCAAACAGAATGATATTTCCAGGGTTGCTTGGAGAATGCCTCCTGAGTAACCAAACAAAAGATCTGACTCGAACTCTTGATAAAGTCCGTTTTTTATTTAAAATCCCTGATATGTGCTAACATTGGAGGTTAAAGGTTGGCAATGTCATATAGACTACTCGCAATTTGAAATGGAAAAGGTAGACTAGGTTATAATTTACCGTTCATTTTTAAGTTCACCTTGAAGTCAAATAATAAAATAATGAATAAATATTGAAAGATCATCGCTAAAATGGTTGGAAATCGCTGAATAAAATTGTTATTTAAAAATTTTAATATCGTTGCAGATTATTTCATTTTTCTAGTACGTTATCAGTATCAGTAGTGCCAAAACTTCAACACCAAAATTGACAAATGTCAGAGATTAAAAAAAAAACGGACTGTACGTTTTGCGATGAAATTATGGTTTCCTAAATATTTTTTGAAAGCAAAATGACTAAAAACAAAAGTTATAGAGGATTAAATACTCAACAACTTTGCTCCAAAACATCACACTGTCGAGCATGTTGGTCCGAGCCTACTTCCAACTCGTACTCGCCCAACATGCTCGAGCGTCTGTGGGGGGTTTATAAAAATGTTATGGGGTGAAGTTGTTCAGTTTTTGATCCTCTATATCTTTTGTTCAGGTCATTTTGCTTTGAATGAATTTTTGGGAAACCAGTCTTCAAGCATCCCTGAAAATATCATTCTGTTTGGATTTTTTTTTTGCCAACCCCCATAAGCCCACTACGATTTAACTGGGCTAGAACGCTTTTTTTAAATCGACTTCAGTTCTAGCAGCGAATTCTCTTTCATGTCCTCTATCAACTGAAAACGGGTGCCCCGAAGAAGTGATTTCAGTTTTGGAAAAAATGATGCGACAGGAGATATAAAAGGTAAATATGGTGGTTGTTCGATAGTATTTGTTAAGTTTCTGATCAGAAATTCGTTCACGTGAGGTAGAGTGTTATCGTGGTTAAAAAACAGATTTCTTTTAAAAAAACTGACCATTTTCTCGGAATTTGCTTCCTCAATCGCCGCATGACGCTTTGTGAGACAAAGACACTTCAGTGTTTATCTCTGTCAAACTTGAATGAGGATTTTCAGTTACCATTTCGGTCATTTTATCGATTGTTGCCTTCACTTGAAGACATTGATGGCCGACCAGAGCGAGGTAAATTTTTCACCACATCTCGACCGCTTTTGCACGTGCTTTTGATAGAGTCGATCCACCGATTCGGCACGTGATATTCCATTAGCGATGCAAAATTTGAGACAAATAATTATTATTTGTTCGATAGTTTTACCCAATGGAAAAATCGCAAATCTCAGTTAAGATGAACTTGCAAAGTCGAACACTGTAAATAAACTAAATCACAGATGACGCTCAAACTCCGCGTCATCATAAAGGACAGTTCTGCCAACTTGGCGAAAAAATAATGTTGACAATTCTTTCGGACGGGTATTTTAAATGGTAAATTCTCGATACTTTCTTGACAGAATAGGTTATGCACTTCTGTCATCTTCTTGCTCTTTGTGAAAAGAAAAAAATATTAAATATGCAGGGTGTCCACGTGTGAAATCTCTCGGATTCAGGTTATATATGAAAAAATAAGGTGATACGTTTACATGTTTTTTTTCCTGGTGACCCTCCCATCGGAGTCCTCCTAAAGAACGCCTCTGGAAATCGGTTTTCTTAAATAACTTTCAAAGTGCTCAAAATAATAAATTATTGTAAACCTATGTTTTCCTTGAAATTTGCATTCTTTTTTTCAGGTTGTTTTTCATTAACATTTCAAGAAAAACAAATGTTTAATTTTTTTTTAAATAATTTCATCAACGACACCCATCATTTCGAGGCTTATTTTTTTTTAAATAAAATGTACAACCTAGTCCGCCCCCGGTTAACTAAATAAGACAAATGTGTTTTAAGGAAGTACCCTTTTGAGAGGTTCTTAATAGTGCCCATGATATAAAATTTGTATTCTGTATTCATATTGAGTACTTTTAAAGTTATTTAAGAAAACCGATTTCCAGCGGCGTCCTTAAGGGAGGTATATCTTCGCAGGGAAGGACTCTAGGGAATAAAAATGTAGAAACTTATTACCTTATTTTTCCACGATCTACCTGAATCCGAGAGATTTCCCACATTTTCCCGAACGGAAATCTGATGGTTGACCACAACTATCTACCTTTTAGAGATATTAATGTGTCTTCTTGACACACATTCTACGGTGTATCGCATTTGAGATAAATACACCCCAGACACCAAGTTTTATAAGATAATTCCGCCTTTTTTTTTCACTTACAAATATTTTTCGTTTGACATAATATTGATTCCCTTAAAACTAAAAATGTGACCCTTCTCAATTTAATACTGTCATGGCGCCTTAAAACAAGTTTTAAGGTTAACGAAAGATATAATAATTATAAGGTAATATTGTTTCAATCTAAGAAAAATGCAAAAATAAAAATTGGAATTTTCTCTTGAAGCTAGGTATCAAGAGTTGGAATACAATAATTATTTATAACACATTTTTCCAGTGACTGACGCAAAGCAAAATATTCATTTTCATGGAAAGATTATTAATGCGATCATCTTCCGTGAACCATCGACGCACTTTGCTCACGCAAATCTGACGCAGTCAAATAATTCGAACTGATAAAGAACATCATTTTTCAAGTCTTACCTGTCGTAGAGTGAACAGAGGTGGTATTTCCACCTCTCGCAAATTGGACTCAATGTAAAGCGAATCACAGTCCAGATAGAACTGCCTTAATATTCTACACAGCTGAAGACTGGGATCATCGTGTAAAGTTTGGCCAAGTGGGGTCAGTTTTCCATAACGACTCTGTAGAGGTAATACCATGTAACATCAAACATTATAATAAAATTAATTAGAAGTGAATTTCAAATGAGCAAAGCTTCCTATCTTCACGAACCTTGGGTAGAGTATGTATTTGTTGTCCCTCAGCTTCAGCCATCAGACAGGCAATAGTGGCCGTTGATCTTCTATACATCGTTCTGACCATATGAACTACTCGTATAGCTAAACGGTTGCTGGGATTCATCCACGCATTGATAGCAGGGGAAGCGGTGCTCAATAAATTCCAGTCATGCCTTAAAAGACAAATCAAATTACTGGTAGTGAGTAAGCAATCTTGACAATATAACAGGATTTGCTCAATCATTATACAGGGAGTACGGAAAGTATATGGCATAATTTCGGGAGTGTATAGGGGAGGTCAAAATAATCCTAGTTTGTCATTGTTTTTTTTTCATAAGTGTCTCCCAGCGGAGATACAGAGCTCTAAGGGGGTAACTCTCTGATCAATTTTTTAGCTCTAACTTTTGAAAGGGCTTGTATAATTTGATGACATTTTAGTATGTTGTGTGGGCCATGAGGACTCATAAAACCATAGAAAGTCAATATTTTAAATTGAAGGGGATCCAGGAACAGACTGGCGACCAAACACAATAAGTATTAAGTAGTATCTGAAAATCCGCGACTCCGATCGCCTGTCTCAAAGATAATAACAAATTTTCGATTTAATAGTATTTATAAAACAATAGGCCATTCTATAAATAATAGGTTCTCAAACATTTACCCAATACAATATTAGTATTCTACTTACCGTTTATCATTTACATTCACTGCACACAACACAAATATTTATTTAATGTGAACGCGGCTTGATGTTTTGTACGTACCAATAGAACATTATTCAACGTCTAATGTCATATATGAAAAATTTGAATATAAATATCAATTTCTCAAAATCAGCCATGAGAGACACAGAGATTTCCATGTTTATACAGGGTTAGGAAAAATCACCAGAATGGTCGATTAATTCAGAAAAAACACGAGCTGGGAAAAAATGTCTCATAAAAGTTGTGAGGCTTTTGAAAATCTACATATCTGTAGTGAATGGAAACATACAAGGTCGGGCATAAAGTTATGGAAGATCGAAGTTGCATTTTTTTAAATGGGACTCCCCCTGTATATTGATCGATATTTCAATTCTTCCTTCAATATTGAGCAAAAATCATGATACACATAATGTTCCTTAATTCAGCCGTTTTCGAGTTATCGCTTTTTGTAAATGACATTTCTGCATGTTTGACTTGCTATAAAACTCAATCGGTTCAAGATAGGGAAAAACGGACCGCACTTTCTGGTCTTGACTTTTCAAGAGACATAAAATTAATTGTTGTCGAAAAATATCTAAATGTGTCGAGAAAAGTTGACAGTTGACACATGGTTGACACTATCTGGACTATTTAAACGACTTGAAAAGTTAAGATGAGAAAGTCCAGACAATTTTGAACCGTTTGAGTTTTACCTCTTGTCAAAGGTGCAAAAATGTCATTTTTAAAACGCGATATCTCGATAACGGTTGAATTTAGGAACAACCCCCTTTATTCTAATTTAATACAAATATGTAGATTTTTGAAAACCTTACAGCTTTTATACAAGACATTTTTTGACAACTCGTGTATCTTCTGAAATAATCGACCGTTCTGGTAATTATTCCTAACCCCTGTATAGTAGCTATCGTCCTATTACTGCCAAAAGTCACTATTTCACATGCATTTCCTATCTAGTTAGTGAATTTTGGCACTAATGAGACGATTTCAGCAGACGGGCATCAATCGTTTTTATCACGTTTCACAACAATTTTATAGTATGTTCCTGCAAAACCTA
This sequence comes from Orchestes rusci, assembly GCA_958502075.1. NCBI lineage: Eukaryota > Metazoa > Arthropoda > Insecta > Coleoptera > Curculionidae > Orchestes > Orchestes rusci. Next base: position 55,007,830 of record OY293304.1, read on the forward strand.
TCACAGAATAATAAAATCACAACGGTAGATGGGCATTGATCGTTTTTTTCTCAATTTTTTAATACAATTGAGTTGGTACACGGGAAAGAAAACATTTTATTTCATTGATCAACAAATTAATATTGAAATATACCTGGGCAGACGGGCAAAAAATGTACTCTTAACTTGTTCCGATAAAACTAACCGTTTTTGATAAAAATAGGTTTTTCTTTCACACGTTATTGCAATAATACATCAAAATACTACTACGTATATCAGTTGTTGCTATTTTTAGTATAGAAACTTTTTGTTGACACTCTCAGATTGATTGAATACAGGGTGTTTTTTTTAACGGGACAATTAGCCTTAAATGGGAAAGTATAAATGATAGGCTCATGAAAATTTGTACACATGGGTTATCGACCACGATCTATCTTTTAAAAATAGTGGCAGTTCTCTGCGACTTTCGGTAGTACCGGTACTAGGTACCAACTTCCTTATTTTAAATGGCAACCTCCATTTTTTATACGATATTTAGATTCTTTGTTCAAAATTAAGGTAAGGGTATGTAGCAATGTCTATGGCTATCTTTGACCGTTTTCGAGAAATTTTGATTTTTAGAAAAAATTTGACAGTTAAGGGGGGTACTTTGAAGCTGTGTAGCTCAGTGACTATTGGACGAAAATTAATGAAATTTTGGGGGTGCCTATAATAAATGCTGTTTATTCAAGTGATGATAATCATTTTTCAGAAAAATCTACAGGGTCTTCACAAACTTTGAAAAAACAAAATCTTCAGTTTTTAACGAAAAAGTTAGTTTTTTCAAATGGAATGCCCTCTTTTTTTGTTGAGATATGGATTCTAGACAAAATTCTCTTTCGATTAGGTATAAACTATCCTATACCTAAAATTGCTATTTTTCAAGTTATTTACATTTATCTGAATAAATAATAATAATCTTCGTTAGAAAAATTGGCCATAATAATAATTATTTGAATCTTATAAATGAGTGATGCTTAATTTGACAATTTTATTAGTTATGAGTTTCTATAGGGATATTCTGTCTTAAGTTTCTATAGAAACCACGATTTGCTGTTTTATTCAGAAAAATGTAAATAACTTGAAAAATAGCAATTTTAGGTATAGGATAGTTTATACCTAATCGAAAGAGAATTTTGTCTAGAATCCATATCTCAAACAAAAAAGAGGGCATTCCATTTGAAAAAACTAACTTTTTCGTTAAAAACTGAAGATTTTGTTTTTTCAAAGTTTGTGAAGACCCTGTAGATTTTTCTGAAAAATGATTATCATCACTTGAATAAACAGCATTTATTATAGGCACCCCCAAAATTTCATTAATTTTCGTCCAATAGTCACTGAGCTACACAGCTTCAAAGTACCCCCCTTAACTGTCAAATTTTTTCTAAAAATCGAAATTTCTCGAAAACGGTCAAAGATAGCCATAGACATTGCTACATACCCTTACCTTAATTTTGAACAAAGAATCTAAATATCGTATAAAAAATGGAGGTTGCCATTTAAAATAAGGAAGTTGGTACCTAGTACCGGTACTACCGAAAGTCGCAGAGAACTGCCACTATTTTTAAAAGATAGATCGTGGTCGATAACCCATGTGTACAAATTTTCATGAGCCTATCATTTATACTTTCCCATTTAAGGCTAATTGTCCCGTTAAAAAAAACACCCTGTATACTAGACTTGGTTAAAAATTGAAAATAAAAATCGAAAATAAAATGAAATTTTTCAAACAAATTCAAGTGGGTAACTAAATTCATTATTATTTTTCGTTTTTTTTTTATTTTGAATTCGAGTACATATTATGGACAATCAATCTGAGAGTGTCAAAAAGTTTTTCAATACTAACAACACCAACGTGTGAAAGAAAAACCTATTTTTCTCTAAAACGGTTAGTTTTATTGGAACTAGAGAAGAACACTTTTTTTCAGGGTATTTAAAAAAGTAGTTTTCAGCTCGGTAGAATGACACCTGTTAAAAATTGGGCTCAGAAGGTATGATGGCAACTCCGTTCCTGGTTCACCGTACAATTTGAAATATTGACTTTACTATGGTTTTATGAGTCTTCATGGCCTACACAACATGGTAAACGCCAAACCACTTTGAATCTACGTCATCGAAGGCACCAAGCGCGTTGTTATGTGTTTAGCTGATGACCAAATGTGAATACCAGCAAACCTCATAACGCGCTTGTTGGCAACGATGACGTAGATTCAAAGTTTGTTGGCGTTTTCTTCACAAAAATGTCATCAAATATTCAAGCTACTTCAATAAATTAAGTCGATGGGTACTCGTTCAGGGCACTTTAAAAAGTTTTTGTTATGACAAACTAGGGTTATTTTGACCTCCCCTATAATACACTCCTGAAATTATGCCATATGCAAACTTACCGGACACACCCTGTATTAAAGTAGGCATTGTGTTCCTCGTTATGTGAGCTGAGGATATTTCCATGCGAATTGGGACAATTCGTGGGATTATTCGGCGATAAAAAAGGAACGTTTTTCCGAATGCTATTTTTACCGAACACTTTCAATAGGATATTTTCGAGAACTTTCGAGAGTATTTCTAAGAACCTTTCTAATTGAATGTTGTTACATTGCATGTTTATTGAAAGTTTTCCATTAGTACCAGTCAGTTTGGGAAAAAGGAATGCTTTTCTAAATTAGAAAAAAAGAAAAAAAATGACAGTGTAACCAGTGCACTATGTTGCACACTTGATTAGATAACTAAACAAAACAAGGAAGTGAGGTATTGAAGGTATCCTAACAAAAATTGGTAGACTTGAATTTATTGATTTGAACTTGATTTTTGTAACTATCGGTTTTTATTTTTTAATTTTGTTCCACTCGTTCAAAATATGGTAACAATGCTTATTCCAAAGAAACAATAATATAAATACTAACCGTGTATAATCAATTTTCTTTGTTATAGGAGCTCTAGGTGGAGCCGCAAAATTGAACCAAACAATCTTCAAATCGATAACACACGAAGAAACGTTTCCAGTATCTTTCACATTGTCTTTTTCAATCTCGACAAGTTGTTTTTCGTCCTGAACTGCTTTTTTCTCAAGTTTGGGAGTGTTTGTATCTTTAATCGTTGATGTCCTTCTTTCACTGGTACTTCCTTTTGGAGTATTGACCGCTGATTCTGAAGAAAGACTTGAATATATCATCTTATAAACTTAAAAAAAAAGATCATGATCAATTGAATCAGTAAATTAAAATGCATATATCTTTAGGAAAAAACCTTTAGTAAAATTTTTTGTAACAAGTATTTTCTATGTGAATTAATTAAGGTGTTATGAATAGCAACAAGAGGAAATTATATATTTATATATATTTTTTAATCTTACCAATATTTTCATTGGATTTCATATTCTCACTATTAAGATCATTCACAGTTGCGGATATATTAGTATCTGATTGTGCATATTTAGATTTTTTAACCACTTTAAGCGATATTCCTTCGAGCCCACATTCAAACATGATGAAACCAAGCTTGTCTTCTGAACTCAGTTCGTCTATGACAGAAACCTAAGAAAAGTAGTGCTTTGAAACAAATCTATTGATGGATGTGAAAATTTCATCAGGGTTATTTTTTAGTAGATTATCTGATTCTACTTACACTACTCTCATTCGGTGCGGGTTGCAAAAAGAACTCCAACCCCCGATACATTGATTTGACTTTGGTAGGTATGAAAGAAACTTTGCTCTTATAAGAAGGAATAGCGGTGATTACAGCATCATCTAAAATGGACGATTCATTGCGTAGACGTCGTAGTTGAGCGTGAGCTTTTCCTATTGTCAAGCAGATCACCTAAAACATAATCAATCCTGAAATAATATTGGGGTGATGCAAACGTGAACGTTCATAAGACAGGAGTGTATTTTTCTCTTCTTCTATCATTTAAAAGTTGGCAGTTTCAGAATTTTAACTGGAAAACCATGCATCGGAGAGAAACAAATCAATAGACCTTCTTGCTTTCCGATTGAACGAAAAATCCAAAAATAATTTTCATTTTGAAAAAGAAGGTTCTGGTGACTTAACGGTTCCTTTTCTGTATTGTTTGATTCTTTCGCATGCAAGTCACTTAAACATGGTGTCCCTTAATTAGTAGTACTCAGCAAAACCACAGATTCTTTTATGGAAAATATCAGGATTTACGTCTGAAAGCTGATAATTCTCAAGATACAGTCATAAAGTAAATAATAGGAATAATGGAACAAAATTAGAACCTCTTTGTGGTGAAAAATCACATTTATTCATACATTTGGCCATTAATAGAGGGCGCCATCCATTGCATGACAAGTTTGTTTTGAAAGACACAACCATTTTGCGGTTCACTTTGACTAAAAATGGGGCGAGAAGGGCAACTTATAGAATCATAGCTAACCACAGAGGTAGCAGGGGCAGACACAGTAACTTTCTCTGATGTCATGCACACGACATACTTGTCCCTCTTCGAGTAGAAACAGGACCTTTTCAGCCTAACAAAAGCTGACACCTGCTGGTACACGGACGGATCTAAAACATAATGTAGTTGCAGTTTGCTACTAAAAATAAATTGTTATTGCTGTGTGACCTGGCAACTATAGGTTGCCCTAGAAACTACATTATGTTTCATATCATGTATACCAATATAATTTATTTTTTAGTAAAATGCATTTTTCTTGTAGATCCTGAAGGTTTAGGTATAGGAACATGGGATACCATTTGAAAGGAAATTTATTGGCCTTTTCATTTTTCGAGTAATATACGAGTTCCATTTGAAAAAAATGATTTTTTATCAGTTTTGTGTGAAGGAAAAAGATTAATAAATTTGAAGCACCCCTGTATATTTTCAGATCGGTTTCTCCATTGGAACCATATAAACCTACCTTCCTCTAGTCGGCATAGCAAATTCAACTCTCCACCGTTTTCAAGTACCAAATTGTTGAACTCAATCCACTGATGTGTTTTACGAGAAAAATATTATAAATTAATTTATATCTCGAAAACCGCTGCCGATAGGTATAGGAGTATATCAAGCAAAAGTGATTAGAATCAGTCAAGAAATCCAAAAAAATTATAATATACAGGGTGGTCCATTTAAAATAAGAAAGTTGTTACGACTTTTGGAAAGAAGCGGCAACACTGCAAAACTAAAAATATTTTTAAAATATGGATCATACTCGATTATGGGTTCAGCCAAATTTTCAGGTCGATCCTATGTCTAGTTTCCGTAAACGTCTAACGTACCATAGACCGTGAGACACCCTGTATGTCTACAACGATGTTGTGCATGCTATGGCAAGAGCTGATATCTCTAAAATCTATCTATCTCCCAACTTTCACTATAATATACATATGGCAAAACTTAATGTCAGTAATTTTTGCAATTCAATAATCAGTCAACTGTGAGGACCTTCCACCTTCTTGTTCGTAAAATCTCCACAAAAAATCACATCAGATAAATATTACAGAGCGACATATCAGTTTCTGCCTGTAAACCACAGAATTGAGATTCAAATATTTTGATAACGGTTAATCCTAGCGACTTAAACAAAGTGAATCTCTTCGACGTAAGGGAAATCTTGGTGATGTTCTCAATCAGCACCTTAGTTAGAACCTTCGGTATACGGAAGGGACTTTGAGGCCGACCTTAAGCTTCATTGTCTTCTTTGCTAAATTGCCTAGGCTTGACGACTACGTTGTCGCCTAAGCTAAATTGCTCCACATTATGTGGCCATTGGTATTGCATGGCGTTTGAAACATATCTGTAAGTCGCTAAATGAGATATACATCAAAGAAATATTTTCTATACGACAACCCACCTCAAATGACATATATCCATTGAAGTGTATCTCATTTACCGACTCACGGATATGTTTCAACCTACACAGATATGTACACTAAATTGGACATAAATTGCGGACATTGATATAGTAATTTTTTTTTGGTTTGAGCAGTGTATGACAAGTAAACGTCATGTTTTAATATGCCGAGACAAATATAATTATTATCCACTTTTTTGAAAACACATAATACTCACGCGCCTCAGTGAAGACCTATGATGGTCGGTAAAAGGAACTATATAACTAGATAACCAGATCTATATTCGATGGAAAATGTGTGCGGACGATACTGCCCTGCTAAGGCAACATGTCCTAACTACTTGAAAGTAGTTTTGAGAAATAAAGCGTTTTGTAATAATTATTGTACGCACTTTTTTCCCAAATTAACCAAAAAAGATGAGTTTTCTGAATTGTAGGTATATAAATGAAGATTATAAGTCTTTTATATTATCTGTTATTTATTGAATCAAACTTAGAAGATATTTGTAGATAGGACAATTTAAACTAATGGATGAACATAAATTACAAAGCTGAATCATCATAACTGAACAAAAACAAAGCTTTACATTTTTATAATGACGTGAAATAGTCTTCATAATCTCAACACCACAAATACTTCACTAAATCATTATTTGCGTAACACAGACATCTCATGTTGAAGCTGCTTATTCAGTGAAAGTTACCATAAGTTTCAATCTTTTGTTATATACCATCAGATAAAGGGTTTTTCCTTATAATTTGCCACCACTTTAGAATAGCTATTTACCTAACAAGTGCGGAAAATTAGTTTTTCCGCACGAGTCTGCCGTTCACCGACCGACGCGTAGCGGAGTTCGGTGAAGCAGCCGAGGGCGGAAAAACATTTTCCGCAAGTGTTAGGTACAATAGTTTTTCTACAGACGTGCGAAAATAAGGAAATAATTCGTAATTTAAAAGTTTCTGATGCAACTAATGACAAATAAATAATAATAAATGTCGAAATGTGTAACTAAGCGACCATAGTTACCTGGAAACCTGGTTGCTGTTTGCTTATGATATTGTTAATTTTTCCGCACTGGTGCGGGAAATCTGATTTTCCACACGAATATCGGTGCGGAAAATTGAATTTTCCGCACGGCTGTAGGTTTAGTTAGTTTATAGTTATTTACCTAACAAGTGTGGAAAGTGATACTTCACCGCACGCGACGGCGGTGACCGACCGACGCGAAGCGGGGTTCGGTCACAACGTCAAGGGCGGTAAAGACACTTTCCGCATGTGTTAGGTACAAAATTTTACCTTTGAGTTGAAATTTCACATTTTCTTCAACATGGAAATCTGCCTCTCCATAATTTTCTCATAGTAACCACCAAAGAAATGTCATTCATGTTCAGTATGACACGATGGTTACCTAGAGACATTAGTGGTTGCTATAGCAAAACAATTATTTGCGTGCTGTGAAGTATTTTTTCTACGAGCGTGCGCAAAGTAGCCACTTCGCACACCCATTTGCGTGTGCAAAGAAACCTTTTCCCGCACTACCGAAAAAAAAAATTTCCCGCACTCAAATGTCAACTCAAATAACTACCTACCAATTTGTTGTTTTAAACTTCGTTTCCATACCAACCAAACTGTAAATAATGCACTTTGTAATTCACAAAATAATGTTCTTGTTACTTTTTCCTTTTCAGTCAAAGTCAAAATGAAACACACAATTCTTTTTTTGCGTTAAAATCGCATTCGCCAGTAACGTAAACAAACATTGATAATGATGACTCTCAATCGGCATTTGTGAGTTGTTCTTGCTTGATTTTGGTTCAAACTGATCAAACTACTGTGTTTATCGGAAATATTCGAAAGATTTGAGCTGAATACTGGCATCAAAAAAACCTGATCATGTATACAAACAAACGGACAATCAAATTTATAAAAGTATAAACGATTAAACGAAGACTGACTGATCTTAATGACGCAGCTGTCTAGAGTGTCATGTCAAAGCAAAACAGTGTTGCCAATAGCAGGGAATAAGGCGACAAAAGAGGAACAGTGATCGGACATGCCCTTGCATTTCAAATATAAAATGAATCAATTATGATTTTGATTATACCCATATTATCCAATTTCCAGCTGCCGCCACAAACTGTTCTTTCAATATAAATATATTGTTAAGCATAAATAATCATTATTCTCAAGTTCTATGTTTTTAAGTGTGTTCAAATAATATATTATCTAAAGTTTTTCGTGTCTAATCTGTGAACGCTCGTAGAAAAAATATAGTTCCTAACAAGTTCGCAAAGTGTCTTTCCCGCCCTTAAAGCATATCCGAACTCCGCTTCGCGTCGTTCGTCTAACTGCTTTTGCGTGCGGGAAAGCATCACTTTGCGAACTTGTTAGGAAAATAACTATTACCACACTCCGTGCGGAAAAGTAACTTTACCACACGGAGTGCTGTAAAGTGCTACTTGCCACACGCAAATGCGTGCTGTAAAGTACACTTTCACGCACGCGAGTAGGTAAACTCTATTTATAGAGATCAGAGAAATTGTTCAAATTAAAGTTTCATGATTTTTCCTGAAGATTTTATAATAACTATGCAAAAGAACAAATCGCTATTATTGGGAACTAGGAAAATGTGGAAAACTCATTCTAAAAAGAAAGTTCCAATAAACATAGGTCTGAAAACGCATCGTTTTTTTTTTTCAAAAAATTGATGCAAGATCCGGCCTTAACGCCACTGGACACATTATTTTTTATCTATTAGGGTTAAAATTAGCCCCTTATTACTTACAACCACGCTGCCAAATTTCAAACAAATCGGTCAAAACTTAACTGAATTATTTAAAAAAAATTGATCTAAAAAAAAACTTTGCCATCCTGGATAATAGAAACGATGCGTTTTCGGACATATGTTTATTGGACCTTTTTTTCTTAGAATGACCTCAGGAATCAATCCTTTCATTTTTGCCCAATGTTTTAAAACACCCTCTATAGTTTGCCTATGTTTGGATTAACCGTTATCAAGTTATTTGACTTTAAATAACCTAGTGTATAGTTGCAATAATTTGCAATGATGCAATAATTTATCGCAACCACCATGAGACCAATCTGATACAGTAAGGACTATCAGATTCATGATTTCAGCTGTCCTGCTAAAGTAAAATGTCCTGTATGAGCAAATAGGGCTATTTTACGAAGTAAAAGCCATTCAAGACAATTTGCTTAAGGAAAGGTTAGAATTTTTGCAGTTAGGACGAAATAAGTATAGATATTTTTCGTATTTGGGGTACAGATAGGATCTTTCGGCTTAGTTCAACAAAATCAGGCAAAACTACCAGATGCCATTCTTAATGCGTGGAATAAGCTCGCCAATGATGTTCAATATTGTCAAAATTTATCAAATTTCATGGTTTGACGACTAAATGGTTCTGCTACCGGATATCAATGAAAATAATCTTTTTTTTTTGTGAACAAATTAAATAAATTCAAAGTCGTACTCACAATATATCGTTTTCATTTTTTGATAAAATAATAAAAAGTTTATGTGCATGACATGTAAATATTTTGACTGTCTATTACACTGCTTCAAAAAAAAACAGATTTCACTGTCTATGTACGCATTTTTTGTGCAAGTTAGTGTACAGTAGAGAGCATACGAATCCGCACACACAGTTATTTTTTGACAACCCTCGTAGTATCCATAAGTGAAATAAACCAACGAACATGTCATTGTGATCTGCTAGATCGTTCCACTGTCTCTGATCACGTGTCGTTTGTCGACATTGATGATTTTTGGTTTTAAACCATGAATAACAAAAACCATCAAGCCACTGCGGTGAGTCTTATGTAGTATCTGCGCTGGAATTTGTTTGAGGTGATATATATTTAGTTAACTGATTTAAAAGAAATGCAATTAATGTATTTTTCATAATCTTCTTATATTTTGTTTTCTTAGTAAAAATCTTACATACTAGCCAATAATTCAATTGCCCTCCGCCTCACTTGATAATATATTTGAGAAATAATGCATCTTGCATCAATATTATTTGAACCAAGCTGAAATAATCAATCCCAAAATCAAAAACCTGCTTTTTTGATTACTTATGACTTGTCATTTTGACAAAAGTGATGTGTTATTATCATTGAACTCGATTTTACCGTACCTGGAAGGGACCCATCCGTGCTGTTTACATCGAGTTGACTGAAGACAAATTTTCGACTAGAAAGAGATAGAGACAGAAAGGGGTGTCTATCTTTGTCATATCTGTTGACATAATATATTAGCTGTGTTTGTTATGCACCACTAGTTCATACTTTTTCACACTGCAACACCCAGTGTGGCTTTGTTTGTGAAATGTTTGTCTGTTTTTTAGGATAGAATCTTAGTACGTTTAGTGAAGATATTCTATCCCAAAAACCAGACAAATATTTCACAAAGAAAGCCACACTGAGTGTTGCAGCTAATATTATGTTCAATCAATATGTAGCTTTCTATAGTTTGGGTGCCAAACAAAATGATTAATTTCTGCAGTGCATTTGGGTGTGGTAATAAATACACTCGAGAAAAGCAGATTTCATTTTTTGGCTAAGTGATATAACTCCAATTATTAAGGACAAGGGCACCTTAAGCATACCTACACGAAATTGTCCTAGTTAAGGGCCCTACTCACACTCCTGCAGCAGGGGCAATCTAGGCCTGCCGCAGGAGAAACTTCCTTGTAAAGTACGTTTCGTTTTGAAAATGTGACAATTTCACATCCTGTTCGAGTTCGTTGGTACTACTAACATCATTTCCAAAGTTTGTTTTCTCATATCTTGCTTGAAATAATGCTAGAAAGGTATGAAGGGGCCCTTATACCGCCCTGCTTAGAAGGCGATCTAGGAAATTGCCCCAATCGCCCTGCCTCCTAGATTGCCCCTGCTGCAGGCGTGTGAGTAGGGCCCTTTCGGAATTGACGATGGTAAACACTCCAAGAAATGCAAGAGTTCTATTCGGACATTCCTCAAGCCCCCTATCAAAAAACACCATATTTATTAGTTTTAATGTGACCTCAAAAATAAAAGTATTTTCATTTTTATTTTAAGCTATTATAGTTTTCCAAGTTTATACCTTAATACCTTCACTTTACTCAATACACAGGTTAAACATATAAATCACCCCTGTATTTTCTCAACTATTTAATCGAATTACGGATCATCTAAGTATACTTCATCATTTAGTAATTTGTTTCTTATTTTGCATGTTTCCAGATAGTTATTTGAAATATATAGATCCATCATATCATGATAATTAAAACTACTAAGTATGCACAGAATTGTGGTCATTTTTTCCAAGCAAATCAACCGCTTTTTCAATTCATCTTCAAACTATTTGAAAACCTCCGACTTCCCATAAGGGCAATGAGTGTGACAAAGATAGCAACCCCTTTCAAGTCCAATCAAAATATACCTATGCGCCAAAAAAATACGACTAAAATTGCCTCAGCTGTCGACACAACAGGGGCCCTTCCAGTTACGTAGTATCGAGTTCAATGGTTATTATAGGCCATTTCAGAACATAACCCGAAAGTCAGCTGATTGTACCGTAAACAAACATTAACCTCTGATTGTCACTTTTTTCCTTCACTTTCTGAGACATTTCTCGAAATGCCAAGTATGCTATATGGTTTTGTTGAGCTTCTGATCCTGAAAAGCTGTGAAATGAGTGATTATCTCGCCAACTCAAAAGCTAGAAGCCCAGGAATGTTGATTTAATACAAACAGAAAATTTCGATTGTAAAGAACATACACCCTTTTAGTTAAATTGATCCAGACTTTGATGCAAGCCTTCATAGGGCTTTCCAAAAATAACTAACATGGACATAATTAGTTATTTGGTGCTTATCACAAGTTATTATACTGCATAGGCAGTGAAAAGCTTATAAAAGTTTGAGTTTGAATGATGCTTTCAAAAATTCAAAAGCCGGGTTTTGTAGTCACTGTGGAAGTTGCAAAGTTTTAGACCATATTATCAGAGCTAAAGAAAGTTATATTCACATAATTAGCCCTTTTTTTTATGTCTTGATAACAATTTAACTGTTTTTTTTTGTAATATATGTATTGTTTACGGTACAAGCCGTGAATTTTGACGTTTTGTTGACAGGTTTCTGAAATAGCCTATTAGGGAATTCTTTATGGTTATTATGACAAAGTTTGGCATTTTAGGAGGGTTGTTTAAAATATTGTCTGCGAATTCATATGCTTTTCACTGTACCACCCATAGACGTATAACCAAGAATAGACCCAACATGTTTACATAAAACGAAATCATACACCTATGACCATGTGCGTAAACTACGCATAAAACTACGCATCCATTTTCATCTTTAATATTCTAGGAACTGTTCAAATTGCTATCATTAATCAATAACATTGTTTGATCATAAATTATCCACGGAACATAACCTGGAAAGACATGATGTTATTTTCAATTCAATTTGCTATTTCGACTAGCCGGCAACACTCTCGTCAGGTAGTAGGTTTTCGTTCACGATTTCATTCATCTTCAGAGTACAGCGTTGCATGCCGTTGCTGAATAGCTTGTTTGGGAATATTTCGGTCTTTTGCCTCACTTTGAACGTTTTGTGGTGATATTTTGTGTTGTGTTGAACTCTTTTATAGTGATGAAGTGTGTTGTGTGTCAAAAGACCATTTTTTGGGAGAAAATCTATCTTTTCATAAGAAAGCAGACATGTTTATTCCAAACGTCAAACAGATATCGATTAGTTGGATGGCTGCCATCAGTAGCATCCCTTGAGTTGAAATGATAAAAATTTTAAAATCCTCATTCTATTGACCAAAATAATATTGAAACATTATTTTAAAATAAGGATATTTCATGAGACGAACAAACGACTTGATACTGTCAGACGCAATAGAATTAGGAGTGTTATTACAAAAACTGTACATTTTAGAGGCGAATAAAGAATAAATTCTTTGTAGAGTAGTTTTATTATTGTAGGTTACCTTTTATTCTTTGCATAAAATTCACGAAAATATCAATACAATATTAGTAGGTAAGTACATATGTATTTTCTTGTTCTGGTGGTTAGAAAAAGATGGCATGGCAATTCAAATTCGCCAAAGGATCCTACCATAGACGTATAACAATTATTATTATGTCTATGGATCCTACACATTCGAGAGACCTGTTTGTTATTCTGGAAATAGGTTACATAATGACTCATTGAACGTTTTCAAATTGGATTTCAAAGATCCTTTTTTTTCAAGAAAGTATTCGTTAATGTGAGTCTCTTGATGTGGCCATCAACTTTTTAAATTAAACCAAACGTTGTTTTTTATGTAAAACAAAAAAACTGTAAAGCCACTTCACACAAAACCTCCATCTACCTTCCATATTGAATTTCTCCATGGAAGAAATCACAACAAGACTATAATTGTCTTTTTTTCTGAAGCGATAATTTGGTCTACTGCGATTTTGTTTGGATTTCATTTTAGTTGAGTCACAAACCTTAATTCAACTATCCATTAATTAAATGAAATGGTGAATGCTCTGTACTCTTTCCAGACTTTTTTTTTGGTAGCGCACACCTATACTTACACATCAGGAGCTGCCACTGCCGCCTTCTTTCTATTATAACTTTGATAGTTCCCAATCGAAAAAAGTGCGGCTTGTCTACCTACTGTCTGTTCATGGCTTTCCTGCGGTTACGTCTCTCTCTTACACATTTTAAAAAAAATCACGTACGTCTGGACGAGGGTCTTTTTGATCAATTTGACAAAATGTTACATGTGGAGCGATCAATCTACGACATACTGCCAAACGTGAAATACTGTGACGTGACCGCAGGAAAGCCATGAACAAACTGTAGTTCAAACTGCAGCCGCAATCGGCATCGACGCTACTGCCGCTTCCTCTCTCAAACGGAACAGAAGTTAGCGACGCGACGTCAAAATGTCAATTATAGAACATTTTTTTTCGTATTAGTAGTGTTGATTGATTTATGACTCGGCAAATTCTGATAAAAAAAAATATTGTTCTGATGTAAGTAAATCAGTGTTGCCGAATCCGCTGGGATCCTTTTTTTGGCCTGATTTGAGATAGTTTCGGTTAGTTCATATTTACCAAACATGGATGTAGCGTGAGCTGGATATAAAAAAACAATCGAACATAATCACAAGAATATTGGTTGATTTAATCACGTAGAGTTGATATTCAATTTTAAATGCATTTATATTTGTTATTTGTCACTGATAGATATGGATAGCGGGGAGTTTCGTAGTTAAGGAGTTAATTGATCGTGACCTTTGAAAACGATGATTATTTTCCGCATTTTTCTCGAGCATCACCGAGGAACTTCATCTTATAAAACAAAAATACCGGAATAGTATATAGATTCAAAAAAATTAGCGTCATTGGCTGCAACATTTTCGGAGAAAGTATGGTGTTTTACTTGTTTTTTATGGGTCTGGTGACTTCTGAGACTATAAATAAAATAGACAGATTTGTTTACATTATTTGATGGAGCATAGACCTCAAATCACATTCTAAACAGCTTGCGGTATAACTTGCGGTAAATGCCAAGTTTCCCTGTAATGGCAGACACAAGGAATCTCTCCGCAAGTGCATGCTTTGAAAATTCGTGAAATTTAGTTTGCAAATGTTCATTATCTATTTTGATCAGCGCAAAAACCATTGAAGACATTCATGTTATTCGCTTTCGATAAATTTAAGTTCTTAAAAATATATAGTTCCAATGTTTACACCATAAACTCAAAATTAGTATTTCCAATTAATCACATGCGGCAACGTCGCTCAAACGGCATCCCGCTTGACAAATGCCCCTTCCCTTAAAATAGGCGCTCAAGGAAACGGTAATTCGCTCAATTCGATCATCTTTTGTCTCTTTTTATTAACGTGAAGCAAAAAGAGAAGAACTCGGTAGCTGATGACATTGGTTTATCGAATCACTCTAAACCGAAAGCGCCTATAGTAAACGACTGTCAGAATTTATAGTAAAACGGTTTTTATTCTCATTCATGACGTAGGTGATAGACTATTGCCTTTGTAGGGGAATCATGGCTCCATATTTACAAAGTGTTCATGAATGACTGCCTCTGTCTATTTTATTTATAGTCTAAGGGTGACTTATAGTTCGGAATGGAAAAGCTTTCACCAAATCTAACACAGAATAATGCTCACGACCAATTAAACAATATAAAAATGTACTCAAAATCGGCCATAGCGTTTTCAAACTGGAGATAAAAGTCGAATATTTTTGAAAACTTCAGGGTAGCTCCGTGATCAAGCATATAATTTCCATGTAAAGTAAACGCTTCTGGCTTATGACCGTTCACTTTTAAATCGCCCTGTATAACAAAAATTTATCAATTTTGAATACAAATGCTGAAAGTATTGGCATATTCATTATTCAAATCGAATTTGAGATTTCAAATCAGTCTATCCAAATTTTATCGGTAATGTTCATGCTAAAAGTCTGGGGAAAGAAATCACCACATTGGAAAATGAGTTAACTCCTGCAGATGGCGCCAACGGTCAATTTGGTTTTGACAGTTACAAATCGACAAGCCATGAATCGGTTTATTCCTCAAAAACGCAGAATAATAATTGTTTCCATTTTTCGCGCAACAATTCGTGATTGTGATGGCGCAGCGTGAATTTTTTCGTCGCAGATTTCCAGACTTCTTCTATGTTTTTTTTTAAGTCGCGGGTGTACGTCAAAGTCTTGACCTTAAAGAGAATATTCGCCAGGAATACAAGAACCTGTCGCCCGAGATTCTGGCAAGAGACTAGATGGAATAAATTCTAATGGGTCAAGTTAACATTTCACAAGCAGGACTAAAGCATTTCTTTGAAAAAGATTCAGCAAAAGAACATCGGGTGTTCACTTTTGTACCACCTGTTATGAAGCCATGTTTGAATATAAAAATGTGATATGCTTACCAATTGAGACTGCTGATTCTCACAACTCTCTATAAACACTGGTTCACTTTGAATAACATCCGAATTGGTATGTGATTGCAAACCCAAGAACTTGGCAATATTGGCTCCCTTATTCTTCGTTCGAACAACGGAGGGCCTCAGAAATCTCTCCAATACTTCTTTAGTCTGCAAAACTCGTCAAATAAGCATGGACGATTGGATAACAGTTTGGCAACCAATTACCTGATGTTCCGATTGAAGTTTGACGCTAATATTATCAAAGCAAACAGAAAATAAAGACACGCATGTCAAGTCTTTGATATTGTCCAATGCTGAAAATGATATGATTTCCTCTACTATAGATACTTGCAAAAGGGTAACATTGACCTAAAAGTTGTATTATTCACTAATCGGTAACAAAAATGGTTTACTCTACTTTTGGTAAGAATATGGCAGCTTGAAGTTGTTTTTTGATGGTCTCCTCATATGCCATTGTAGCTTCCGAACCCGCTAATGCTGGTTGACATAAATTTGCTATATTTTCGGGCGTTTTTAGAACATTCGCTGATTGTACCTGGAAATATTTCTCCAATTAGATAATTTATGCTTAGACGTAACGACAGAATCTGCACCTTTTTAAAAAGTTATAGATGATAGCGACAAAACATGAACAAGTTATGAAAGATCAAGTAAGCAAGATGATTTGGCCCACAATATGGAGTAGTTTTTTTGAATGACGAAGCCGGTAATTCAGCAACAATAATTTGTTAATGACCATCTATAGAACAACTTTTTGCTCAAGAAATATAAGAAATTTTCCAGGTAAACGTGATTATTTGATACCCTAATTAATGGAGAATAAAATAAGTAAGTAAAAATGCATACCTGTCCCACACATGAAGCATGTAGATGATTAACGACGGTCAAAGGATGTAAATTGGCAACAGTGGGTGTCAGTGAATCAACAAATCGTTGGAGGCTTTCCAAAAGTAGCGGACTTATCATTAAGTCCAAATCTCCTTTCAGTTTCACTATAACTATCGTTCTCGCTCCTACATCAGATTGACAACTGAGAAGTTCTTCTTCTTGAAAAGACCCTGATGATGCAAAAGATACGATGGTTAGATCTTAATGTATAATAACTATGTTAACATACAGGGTTAGTATAAAAAACTGCGACTTTTGAATATCTTCAAGTCTTCAAGACCGCTTAAGCTGCGTTTATGAAATAAGATACCTGTGATTTTAGATATCGGCACTGTTGCTAGACTTCAAAGTTTTGCGCTACACACGGTCTCATTGAACAAGGAATGACCCAAAAAGATACGTCAGGGATACTAGGCGTAGTGTCTATTTGAAACTAAGAACAGACTAACACAAAATCGAAAAGTTACAAAGAGGACCACTTTATGGCTAGAAGAAAGCCAAATGTTTCTCATCCAGAAGGAAACTACGAGTGTAAACATTTCAGTTGAAACCAAAAGAACATGTCGTTTGAGTGAATAAAGAAATTTTTTTGGAATCTGTGAGATTTTTGGACCCGTTTTTTGATCATTAACCAAAAGAAATAGTTATTTACGTTACAAGGACGGTAAATGACTTTTTAAATAACGATTCAAGATGTTGATGAAATTTCTAGACGAGTAGTTTGATGACATTTGAACGGCTGTGTATCATACTCTATTTTATTCCATACTGTGACAAATTTTTTAATCGGTTTAAGACACCAGACACAGATACCATTGGCGTAGGTTGAAATATTTCTGTAAATATTGTTAGTATAAATATATCACCCTCACTGTATAAATCCGACATCTAGCCTTTATATCGTTAGATATACTCATCTCGCTCGAGTAAAAATGTATTATCGAGTACGTTATATAATAACTTTCGAAATAACTACGCTGTTCCCTATGCTTTCATGTGATTATAGACCCGCTTGGCTTGAATTTGAAATTCGGGTTTTTTCATTTGATTCTGCACTGAATTATACTTTCCGATAAGTTATGCATGGAGAAGTTTATTGAGGTATCAAATTGAGTGTGTTTTTTCCTTCATTAAATACAGTGTGTCTGCTTAAGTTGGCCACATATGGGAAACTTTTTTATTATTAATTTTAGGAAAAAAAGTTATTCTTTATAAAAAGTTCAGCATGTTCCAAAACCTAAAATGCAACCATCAGATATTACATTTTTTCAGTCGTATACGAGGTTTGTCAAAAAATATGAATTTCACTCAAGAGTAAAATTTGACAATATCGAAAATTGTTATAAAGAAAAATAAACACTACCATTAAAATGATTGTTTTTTTTCTTTTTTAAATTCATTAAATTTTATAAATAAATTAATATTAAACAGTAATCTCTTATTTTAATTATTGGGCATTTAAATCAATGCATTAATTCAAATGAAAAAATGTAATATCTGATGGTTGCATTTTAGGTTTTGGAACATGCAGAACTTTTTATAAAGAATAACTTTTTTTCCTAAAATTAATAATAAAAAAGTTTCCCATATGTGGCCAACTTAAGCAGACACACTGTATATATAGTTTCTTCCTCAATTGTCAAATTAGGCAAAAGTGTTAGGCCACTTTTATATTGATTTTGTTTCCAAATGTGGGACTCCAAATTAAAAACATATGCTGCGTTTGTTTTTGACAAGAAAGAATAAAGAGAAAAAAAAAGAGATTACATTTCTGACAAAAAAAACAGGAATAAGAATTAATGTACAAAAATGATAAGTTATGTATATTTTTTTTAAAATTTGAAGACTACCACAAAAACTTTCAAAATTATTTGAGTCTACTAGAATTTGAAAAAATGTGTCATATTATCTGTAAGAACTATAATGTGAATTCTCATGAATGCATGGATTTTGAATAATTCATTTTGAATTAAAACTGGAAACTATTTTTTTTTTTGAAAATAAATCAAGTAACCGAAGAAAAGTTTCTGAATTTCGAATTTGAAGAATAAAATCTCTTTTTCTCTCAAAAGGTAGACTTGCAACTAAAATTAAAATAGTTTCTTCAGTGTACTTACTTGAATGGAAAATACTCTAATACCTATTCATAAAACGCAGCTTATGATGATAAGCTGTGTGGAATCGATGGTTCACGGAATATTATGAAATATTTACGCTTTACCCTCTAGACACTAAAAAGACACTTAAAGGTTATTTGGCTGTTTTTGTTAGCGCCTCACCCTTTATATACCTACATAGATACGATAAGATTTTCTGAAATCTTATGACCCCATTCCAAATCTCCTTCACAATGTAATTCTACCTATATTACTTATATAAGTTGAACCGCACATAATGTATGAACATTTGAATAAATGTCAAAATAACAATAAATGACTAATACGAATTTGGCTTCTCCATGCTGTAATTGAAATAAACAAAAAAAAAACTCTTGATTAATAATTCTCAAATACATTTGTGAAGAGACTTAAAATAATACGTTACTGTTGTGCAAAAACGTTATTATTATTTCCTGAGTTGATTTGAGAAGATATTTTAAAATGGATTGCACTTTCTCATTGCCACTTTTTCTCCTCTACAATATGACGGTATCAAATTGAAAATCTGACGTTTCATCTTTGAGCGGCCATCATCAAGTTAATTTTTTCAAATACGGAACTGGATTTTTTATTTTCTTTTTAGTCATCTTTTGACATCCTTGATGCACTGAGGTATCGCAACCTTCGAAAAAAATCCTCATCTAAAAAATAATACCAGAGAAAATTAGTTGGGCAACCCTTGTCTCTCTAACATATAGTTTGTTTCATAAATCCATCTTTATTCGACACGTTATTCTTATGAGAAAACCTGCACAACTAAAAAAAAACTACTTAGCTGAACCAAAATCGAAATAACATCCAATAAAGATGAATTTAATTAAATTGAATCAAATCCACAAATAACATGGAAAATAAAAAATTTAAATTTATTTTAAAATGTCTTTTTAAACGAACGCAGAAAATAATAAAAACGTTTTCGAAATTTCGTTTTTTTTTTGTATATCTTTGGAAGTAGTCGGAATTTTTCAAATTTCAAAATGCGCAACTTTGCATCCATTTAAACGACCCTGCATCTCTTATAATAACTGAGATTCCCATACATGCCCTCGAATCTGTGGCACCCTGTATAGATAGGTCACTCATGATTGTCAATTGAACCATGCCACACCACTCGGGGTGATTTTTAAGTTGGTATTTTCCTTTTAACACTGTATAGAATGCAAGAAAATAAGAAAATTTTTCAAATAAAACTATGTCCGAAAATGCTTTGTTACCGAGATGCAGGGTGTTAAAGTTTTATGAAAAAAATGCCTTTTTATCATAACTTTCCTAGCACTCCAGATATTTCCACAAAATTTGGTACACTACTTTTGACAATTAAATTACATTTTTTCATGTAAAAGTTTTTAAAAAATTTCTACCCAGTGGCGTTCGAACCGGATTTGTATTGCATTTTTTTTAAGAAAAAAATAGTACGCCACTGCTTTTTCTTGAAATCAATATTATTTTTGAAATACTCATTCACGTTCGAGTTAATTTGGTCTCTTGGTATTTTTTTGTTCGACGAGCGGTTTTTGTTTAAAAAATAAAAGCCATTTTGTTACTAACTAACTAACTTTTTTTGTCAACTTATTAATTAAAGCCATGAGATGGCGCCAGCCAAACCATGCTACCAATGCTATTTCACAGTCTTTGATGATGCAAAGTGTCATTTAGCGGTGTAGCTAAGTAAATTTTCAGTACAGTCTCTGATGATGTGAAATGCCATCCACCGGACTGGTGACCAGGTGACCAGTCCGGTAAATGATACTCTACATCATAGTATGAAATAAAAGATTTTGTGCTCGATGGTTGTACAGAAAGGTTCTTCGGATACGGGTAAGGAGCGGCTGTATCTCGATAATGCTGGGACCCAGAAATTTGCGAAAAAAGCATTGAGTTTTATAAGGCTTTAGAGAAGGAAACCTTCAAAAATGATGGCACCATCATCCAATTTTGGACGTATGTCTTGAGAAATTCACTGTATCGCTATCCTTGTCGAGTTATATCTATCTGCGTCGCCGAAAACTGACCTGCTTTGGACGCGGTTGCCGATTTGGGCAAATCTTCATCAATGAAAATTCCTCTGTGTACGAAATTGATTGATAAGACATGATACAATGAAAATTAAGGAGGATTGAGTATTGTTCATTTTTCAAGAAGGTGCATCAAGGTTCACTATTCTAGATTATCGCATAATCAGACAAATTTACAACCATGATTTCGTGTGAATCAACTCAATGTTGAACAACGGTGATAGTGTCTAATGATGATATCATTTCATATCATAAATAATGTGAAACATTTTTGTGCTACTCAATTACTCAAAGCTTAATTACTAACATTCATTAAATAATGATTTTTGTGCATTGGATACAGGCGATACATAGTAAATATTAGTCCTAGTACACGGCAACGCTGCCTTTAAACAGCTGGTTTCGATTTTGAAGGTAGTGCGGTGATGCCATGGGGTTTCAACTTGAAAACTTCTACTTTCGTGCTTGTGAAGTGTTGTATTGTGACTTTATTTGTGAAAAATGGTAAGATTGTGCTTGCTGTGTCAAAAACTGGACCATTCGGATCCAGAAATCACCATTCACAGGTAAGTGTCAAATTTGCATTGAGCATTGACTGGAGAGGGATCCAGTGGTGTAGAGTGTAGGCATCATCATATTTCATTCATGAAAATGAGGATTTTTTAATCTTCAGGAAGTTTAAATGTTTGTTTTTATTCGTGAATAGGTAACAACGAAAAAATGAAACTGATTTGGAAAAAAAGCCTGAATGGTAGTGTTTTATGCAATAGGAACCGATGGTTCTCAAATAAGAAAGGATATTCATATTACTTGAATACCTATTCCATTATTTCCTCGATTATTTCATACACAGTCAAGATGAATTATTTATTGGATACTTCCTCAACTGTCTTATTTTCGTTTTTTTTATTACAATAAGGTTGAAGTCTTCAGTAAGAATGCTTACTTTTACAATTATTATTATTATAATCACTCTTTAGAGCTCTTAAAACCTCGCGTTTATCTCGAAATTAACTTTTTGACATATCGCCCTCTTTGCCTGTACCTTTCAATTGGAATTAAAAATTTTGACGACGCCCAGTCTTTCTTCCTGTAAAAGCGAAATATAGTTTTTCCAACAATTTGCTCGAAACCAATCAATAGACTTTTATGAAGGGACATTTTTGTCAGAAACGTCAAATAAAAAAGATAAAGGGGGTCTAAATTAATATACAGGGTGTTTCCTAAAGATTGGTAAAAAATTCGTTGTGTGATTCCTGGGGTATTTTCATGAAAAAAAGTTCCTATAAACATTTGCCGAAAAATGCTTCCTAAGGGAGCTACGCCCCTTTAAATAGGGCACCCCGAAGACGGTTTTTCCTCAATATTTCCGAAACCTTACATACAAAAATCATGAAATTTGGTACATCATACAAACTTTTAATGCTGAATGAGAATTTGAGCTCAGAATTTCAAAATTTTAATCAGGGGCGTACCATACTGGCGGGGTTAAAGGTTAAAAGGTTTAAGGTTAAAAGGTTTAACCTTTAACCCCGCCAGTATGGTACGCCCCTGATTAAAATTTTGAAATTCCTAGCTCAAATTCTCATTCAGCATTAAAAGTTTGTATGATGTACCAAATTTCATGATTTTTGTATGTAAGGTTTCGGAAATATTGAGGAAAAACCGTCTTCGGGGTGCCCTATTTAAAGGGGCGTAGCTCCCTTAGGAAGCATTTTTCGGCAAATGTTTATAGGAACTTTTTTTCATGAAAATACCCCAGGAATCACACAACGAATTTTTTACCAATCTTTAGGAAACACCCTGTATAAAAAAACCTTGTACAGGGCACAGCTAACTGGACCCCGCAATTCACTTTTTAATTTGATGTTTGGAAACAAGTTTTAAATAAAAGTTCAATGGTTGAAAATAGATATTTACCCTGTTCCCAAGGCTTCCGAATAAACCTTTACCTTTTAAAACATGCCAGAAAAAATTTCAATTTTGTTTTTAAGGTAGGTATAGGATATATAAAAAATGTTTAATTTTCTGGAGAATGCGAAAAGTGAATAGAAACTGCGAATATTGGTACTTGCAAATTGAAGCAGGGTACCTACGCATTATGTATTGTTTATTTGCCCATACTTCTTTGAATGTATATCTAGACATAAATGTTTTTGGGCCAAATTTATGTCTAAACATACAAAATTAAATTTATGTCTAGACATTAATTTAAAGAAGAATAGACCAATAAACAATATTGCTTACCTGCTTCAATTTGCTGGTATACCAATATTTGCGGTCTTTGTTTAGTATGACTCCTGCACCATATTTCTTTGAATTTATCTCCACTCACTTTCCAGCAATGATAATCATTTTGGTATAGTTAAAAATAGTTTTTCGGCCATTTATTTATAATACTTTTCGCCTGTACATATACTTATGTATTAGAAACAAGAAAAGTAAAACGTTGCTGTTTCCTATTTTTTATATTTTTTTCTTGTTATCCAATTTTAGATTTCTAAAAAATGAAGAGCTGAGAAGTATTTGGTGTTCTTTGGTGAGGATTGACGAGGACCGACTTCGGATCAAACCTCCCTTTTTGTGTTCGGCCCATTTTAACCCACAAGACTATTTACGTGACATTGATGGAATCAAATATTAAAAACCGGGAAGCTTGCCAATCATGAATCACCGGCAGACCATACAGTTTCCCGTCTCCAAAAACAAAAATCATATGGCAAATTGGGTAAAATGGCCTTAGAGATATGTATGTAAGAAAGGCGAAATATATTTTGTATTTTGGTTGTCATTTTATTCGGAACCGTAATTCATTATTGTCGGAAGAACAGCAGGAGATTTAATTTTTAATGTTATGAAAATTTAAATTTTTATTGATTCAGAAAGTCAAAAATGTGATATACTGTCATATAACAATAACGACATAGGTACCTACCCAAATTAATATTCATTTATATTTTTCATACAAAACGGTAGAAACTCGAAATGTGCCGCCGCTGTTCCAGATGAAAATCGAGTTCGGACGTACGTATTATAAGAATCACATGTTCTCATGCGGTGTTGCCCGATGGGTTCGGATTCCTCGTTTTATCTCTTTCCACTCATAGTGTTGTCTCTTTCGCACTTATTGTGATGTTGGCGTCAAGACTAATAGCATTTTATGAATGGGATGCCCAGTCTATAGTATTTAAAGTCAATGGAAAAAAGTCTCTATGAGTAAAGTGGGCAAAAGAAATGATAGGAAGTTATTTTGAAGATCGTGATTCTACCAGTGGTGGGCGTAACTGCTATGGAGAAACATAAAACAGAAAAATACACGATGAGCTACAGCTTTGAAAGCGCTTTTTCTAGCTTGGGTGATCATTTTGCTCGATGACATTTTCTCGTATCCATTATAATAAGGGAGGGGATATTTTTAGCCTTAATTAAAAAAGTAATTTATGTTCTTTCAAAAGAAAGTTTTCGTTGAACCTTTTAGTTCAAAACAGATACACCAGAGGGCGTTATTTGCAGCGATTATAGGTTTTTGCGATTTCTGGAAAAAAGTTAAATGTAACGGAGCTACAGTATTGCCCAAAAGAAGATCGATCGCCCAAATATACAGATAAAAAATCTCGTGTTGATATTGACTCACCCCAATTTGCATACATTTTCAAATGATTTGAAATTTTATATAAGTGTTCTAGACATTATTTGAGTCACCAGCGAAAACATTTTTCCGAAATACCCAAAAATATACTAAATAAATGATAAAGAAGACGCGAATTTCACTGCATGATCGCAAAAGGGGTTGGGCCATATTACCCTCCCGAGAGAGAGAGAGTCATCTCAGTCAATATGTCAGACGGAGATAGATAGTGTATTCTGTGACGTATTGGATGTTGATTGGCGCTCTTTAATCGGTGATTACTACATTATTAGAGGATGTAGGTAGATTTTTTAAACATCAATGGCATCAGTACTTACTAATCCTTATATTTTTCATATTTCCAAAAAATGTGCAAATCGTCCATTTTGTACCTGAATAATTCCCAGTTATTTGTTATAGAAGTATACCAATTTTAGTTAAAAATATTCACCAATTTTTCGAATATTACGAACATTCCAGACTTTTGTCACTGCTGTATTTAGCCTCCGAGTAAGCATCAAAATAGAGAGGAATCATTTTCAATGATAGTCAAGAACAAGGACATACTTGTCAAAACGTTACGCAAAACAAAGACATACAGTGGTGGACTAAAGTATGGAAAGATTTTGAAATTCAAAATATATTTTTTATTTATCGAAGCACATGTTTTTTATTCAGGAAATAATAATCAATACACGTGATTTGACAATATTTTTGTATTGTTTCCAAAAGCATAACATAGTTTAGGTAGAACATAATTGACAAAAATATTATCCTGGACAAAAGTATGGAAAGAAAAAAAAAAACTTTAAGCAACTTTGAAAAATAACTAAATACAGTATTTTTTCTAATATCTTGTGGCGTAACCTTTAGCTTTTATCACTTCTTGGCACCTCCGAGGCATTGAATCAACTAGATTTTGACAGACTGTCACGGGAATTCTGCTCCATTCTTCTTGTAAAGCTACCCATAAATCATGCTGGTTTTTAATTTCTCTCTTCCTTATTTGTCGGTCCATATGTTCCCAAAGATGTTCTATAGGATTTAAGTCCGGTGATTGTGAGGGCCATTCCAACACTTCAACATTTTTGTCAGTAAACCAATTTTTTAGTAACCGAGATGCGTGTTTGGGGTCGTTGTCCTGTTGAAATCTCCAGATAACAGGCATATCTTCTTCAGCATAAGGCAACATTGTGTCATTCAAGATATCCCTATACATGAAACGATCCATACGCCCATCAATTTTCACTATTGGACCTGTACCAGATCGGGAAAAGCATCCCCAGACCATCACACTACCCCCGCCATGCTTTACAGTGAATTTTTGGTACTTTATGTCATACCTTTTACCAACTGGTCTTCTAACATACGATCTGCCGTCTGATCCAAAGATGTTGAACTTACTCTCGTCACTCCACAAGACGGTATTCCATTTTTCTTCTCTCCAATTTAAATGTTGGTGAGCAAAACGAAGTCGAGCCTTTCTATTTTTTTTTGAAACAAGAGGCTTTTTCACAGCGACCCTTCCCAGAAGACCAGCTTCACAAAGTCGACGTCTTACGGTGCGATCGGCTAGTTCCACGCCATAACCACGGGATATTTCTTCTTTTATTTCCCGCGAAGATTTTTCTGGGTGGGCAGTTGATATTCTTTTGATGTGTTTGTCGACGTGAACGTCGGATTTTCTAGGTCGTCCTGTCTTCACTGATGTTCCAACACTTCCCAATAATGTGAATTTTTTGAGTATTTTAGAAACTGCACCTTCACTAATGCGTAGGGCTTTTGCAATCGCACATTGCTTCAAGCCTTCGTCCCGAAACTTCACCACTCTACTGCGCAAGTCTTCCGTGAAATATTTATTTTTCCCCATCATCCGTCGACAAAGATCTGTTCTCTCTGACAGTTTGATATCTGAATAGAACTTGGTGTTGAAGATACAGAAAAAGAAAAAAATATTTCCATACTTTTGTCCAGCGTATAAACAAACAAAAATCGATAACATACATAAACAACACTGTGAATATCTCACTAATAACAAAAAATGTGAGACATGTGTTTATCTTCCTTGCATGATATGAACAAATATTTTACTACGACGTAGCTTACGAAATTTAACAAAAATGAAATCTTTCCATACTTTTGTCCACCACTGTAGATAATGTCCAAATCCGTCTTATCAATTTCTTAAAAAATTGTGGATTCTAACCAAAGGAGAAGTGTCATTGTCTTGGCACAACTTTGACAAGCATAACTCACCAGACTCATTTTCTACCTCCTCGTTATCCCAAACGTAGATATAAGGAGAAGTAGGGGTTTTATTCTGATTTCCCATTCCGGAATCCGATCTAGAAACCATTTTCAAAGACGTAATACCATCACTAACAGGTTCCATTGTAGGCACAAATCTGCCACCTATGAATTCAAGTAGGGACATTTCGATCTGAGATCCGGTCTAATTTACGAACCATTATATACAAGTTTGCCGTCTGAATTCCTGTCAAACAAAGGTGCAGAAAATGGATCGTCCTTTTGTTTGTTCAACCAATTTTGACATCTCAGCTGGCTCAAGTGAGTAACATAGCTCGACATTAGCATTGGTGAGTCTACTATGAGTCTATTAATCTGAAATTAATTTAATCATCCTGATGTTTCAATAGACTAGGTTGATGAGTCAACATTGTTGGCTCAACCACTTAATGTATTGACAATAATAGGTTTTATCGAACAGGTGGACGTTTTTTTTATGAAAAAACAATTAATAGGCTACTTTTCAAAATCAAAGCTACTTTTGCGTCTAAATACCCTGTAAATGTCAGAATGGTTTGACAATGATTTTTTTTCTACTTTAATTATGCACGCTAGTGTGTTATCTGATAGTTTACTTGTCTAAAATGACATGAATGATGACAGTCACAACTGGTATGTGTTGGATAAAATATTGAATGCCAATCGTATGTAATGATTCAGTCACTGAGAATGTATCTCTTTCTCGCGTGACTTATTTTCAACACAACACACTAATACCAAATAACTATTGTGAAGTAATAATGGTCATAATTATCATGGCCAAGAACACCATGAAAAATAGAAATAATCGATAAAAACAAATACTACATTATCAACGCGGGATTTTGCGTAATATACCTGCATATGAAGATCAACCAAGGTGAAATCTTCCTGACTTCCGACCGCTGACACATAGCTCGTATTGCTGCCAGTATCAGAGCTATCATTCAGAACATCATTCACAGCACTTTCCTGGGCATCAAATGCAGTATCATTAGAGAGGACTCGAGGACTCACCGATCTATGAGATGGTTGTCTATATGGAGTAACTAGACCTTGAATTGTTCTGGTGCAAAAAAATATGTGTAAATAGAAAAATCGACAAATTAATTGTCAGGACATTTTACAATAAATGTTTAAATTTCGCAATTCTGAGCTCACCTATGTTCTGGAGTGTGTATCTCATGATCACTTCTATGGGTTGATAAACGCAGTTTTCCAGTTTCTGGTGCTGACCCAGGTGCTGGGCCCGGTCTATAAGTTGGAGTGCCATTCCTATCGGTGGCGATGCTGAGTTCACTTGAGAACTTTTTTCTGTAAAAACTTGTTAAACATGACTAACATGACCAATAGTTGAATCAATTTTACCGTTGAGGAGGAACACTACTACATTCGGTCTTGGGAAAGTTGTCTCCAGGGCTCAAAATAGAATTACGCAAACTAGAGCTTCTGGACGTCATATTGATGTCCTCATCGGCGGAGAAGAATGCTTCTGAATGATTTTCACTAGACATTGATGTTGTTCTCTGAACCTAAACACATTTTAAATGGTTAATGATAGTACATAATATGTATTTGCAATAGATAAAAAGCAAAATATAAAAGTCAAGACAAAACTTTTCAGAAATAGTTCAATTTAATTACTAAAACTAAAATCACCTCTTTCAATAACTTTGCTTCATGACTCAACCCACTCAAAGAATGATGACTTTCACTGGCATTGAAACTTTTTGACATGACCGTACCGACCCCATCACCGTCCTTGTTCGGGATGTCTCTGATATAAATATCACTTTTAACAGAAGAAACTTCACTTTTCAGATCCGCACTTGAAGTGAAATAGTCTACTGCTAGTTTTGAGTCTGATACACTATTTTTAGGTAGTTCGGGGGTATCCAGGACGCTAATTTTGGACTTTTCGGTGGAGTGCAGCTTAGAGTCGCTTTCTAACTTAGTAAGAAGATGAGAGGCGCTATTTTCTATTAGACGGGAGTATGGTACTTCTTTTGTTGTTATGCTCCTAAAAAAAGATAGTGCGGTAATAGTTATGTTTCCTTTTATTACAAGGAGAAAGGTGTTAAGCTGGTATTTTCAGTGGTCACTAACCTCACAGATGTAGAAGAAAATCTTCTGCTTCCCTTTCTTTCACCACTAATCAAGGGGCTGTTTTTCTCTAGAGATTTCTCTCTTTCCAGTGTATGACCTTTAGAGCTACTGCTATTTCTCTTAGCACCTGTCTTTCTTAATGTATCTTGAAGAGAGATTTCTCCAAAAATATAAGGTGGTGTACGAAAGATTAGGGCATTTTCGTGAAGGATGCTTTGTCCATATCCTGGATCTCTACCTGGCTCGTTTATTCTGAAATTTATAAAATTTCAAAAATATCAGAGGGTAAGTATTTGGATAGCACTCAAATACTTATTATAACAGATTAGCCGAAAAAGAAATAACAACGAGAAGCGACACAAATCTGTTTTAACTATTGCTTCAATGGGAACGCATTCATTTTGCCTTGAAATTGAAATTTGACATCGTCCGACCTCTCGGATGACGTAACGTTTAGTCATAGTCCTAGCCGACTTGACAGATTCCGACTACAGATCTCCATCTAAATAATTATTTTCTACTCATTTGAAATTGCAAGATCTAAGAAGTTAAATATTCAATATAATAGGGTGAGTTCGACATAAGTTCGCATTTTGTCATGAAAAATAGGGTTTAGTAGGATAATAACTTATTGTACTGGAACATGTATCCGCGAGTGTCTTGTTGGAAACACAGAGTGTTTTTTTACAACACTCAAGTTTGCCTCGTAGAAGAAAAACTCAAGATACCCTTGCCCAAAATCAAATGGGGAACCAAAAAATAGTTTTTACTTTGTGGCTACACTGTCGGGTAACTTTCTTCTTTAACAAAATAGTCGCTCTAGGCTAGGTCCGGTCCTCGAAATGTTGAACTCAAACGAATTTCTCAAAAAGATGCCTAAGAACATGGGATTTAGTCTGAAAATTTGAACAAAATCGTTTAAAGCGTTTCGAATCTTTAGAGATAAAACGAGATTTACTCCGTATTTTCTAAACACCCATAATGTTCCTATATTATGAAGTGGTTTTCCTGATAAACTCTATTTACAATGAAAAAATACGCACAGGCTGACCAGATACGGGTACGGAGCGGATTATCTTGACAAGACATAGAGGTTTGGGAAAAAATTCTTTATGAGTAAAGTGAGAAGAGAAAGGACTGGAAGTTCGTAATTCGACTATAACTTTGAAAACGACGTTTTATAGCTTGGGTGATACCGGATCATTTTGCCTCATGACATTTTTTCGAATCTGTCATAATAAGGGAGAGGTAGGCCAATGCATTTTTCAATATTTGAATTCCAATATCTAAACCGTTCAACTGATTTGAATATTTTTGGGCCTTGATTGAAAGAGCATTTTATAGCCACAATTTATGGCTCGTTTTTGAAGATATCATGAAAAATGGGAAATTGTTGCCAAGTTCAAAACTTTATAACTAGACTATCCTTTGTTCAATGAACAATTTGCAGATTTTTTTGAAAAAATGAAAAATATAAGGATTAGTAAGTACTGATGCCATTGATGGTTGACCTCTATTAATGTGATCACCGATTAAATAGCACCAATCAACATCCACGACGTCACAGAATACATTATCTATCTCCGTCTGGCATATTGACTGTAATAACTCTCTCTCTTGAGAGAGAGGGTAATATTAAGCTCCACCTTGTTTTCGATCATACAGTAAAATTTAAGTTTTCTGTTTTATTTATTTAGTATATTTTTGGGTATTTCGGAAATAATTTTTCGCTGATGACTTTCAAATATTGTCTAGCATACGTATATGAAATTTCAAGCCATTCGAAAATGTATGCAAATTGTCCATTATTGTTATGAAATTTTTAGGAATAATTTTTGCTTTTTTTTTCGAATGTTGGTAGTCATTTTTAGCATCAGTTACACAGGAAAAAGTCATGAAAAGTGCTCTTTTTCAAATGGGACAAAAGGGCACTTGACAATTAAAAAAAAATCGCCAGGACACGCAAACTAACAAATGGATCGCAGTTTTCAAAAACACCATTACCTAATGATATTCCACAAACTTTTCTTCGCGACTGTATCTCGGTTCATATGATTAGAAAGAGTCGGCTTCTATTTCCCTTAGATACATTCATTTTGTCTATCTTATTCAAGTCTAAAAACACCATACCAAATATCAGCCCTTAAACCGCACTTGTTATTTTGCAATAAATTATCAAAGTTGACATCGTGGCTGAGCAAATTCAAACGGAGCAAAAAGCGCGGGAAAGTTTTCACGTCATAACGCTTATCTTTGGCAACCATTTGAATGTTTGAAGTCTGAAGTGACATTGAGTCAGTTTATTTCATAGTTTTTGAAAAAAAGAGGATAGAATTATAAATATTGCATCATGCCGCAGTGTATGTACTAATTTAACTTCGAAATTTCCAAACAAATATTTATTAGGGTACCTGATGTCGAAAATCGTCGAACAAAATGGCGAAGAGTATGCAGAAGAAATGTGGAGAACATCCCATTCAAAAGCGGTGCTGTTTATGTATGAGGAGATCATTTTAATGTAAGTATTATGACAAAAATACCAAGAATTGTTTTTTTTTACATTTTGAGAGATGTTATTCTTAGGTACGTATCACCTCGCATATCACATATTTCACATTAAAAAAATGAACCTTGTCATTTCATTTTACCAGTATCCAATATTTATAATACCTATCCTGATTTTTTTCAAAAACTACGAAATAAACTAACTGAATGTCACATCAAACTTCAACCATTCTATACGCGTTATGATGACGTGAAAACTTTCCCGCGCTCATTTCATGTTAGGTCATAATTTCAACTTTAATAATGTGGAGATTCTCGATTGTGAAAACCACTATTACAAACGCAATTTCAGCGAAATGATACATATTTCAATGAATCCCACAAAAAATAATAGAACTGACGTAAAAGGGTTGAACACTCGGTTAGTTACCTTCTCTATCTGTATAAAAATAAACAAAACAGTCAAGCCACTGATAGCTAGGGATGCAGGTTCTATGGATTCAAGTAGGATATAGCACTCATTTACTGTTGTTCTGTCCACATATTATACTCTTCAATTTTCGATATTGTAATCCTTTTTCGTGATAGTCTATTTTAAATAACTTTCTATTTTGTTTGTGATGTATATTTTGTCATCGTCTGACATATGTGATGTTTTGGATTTAAATAATCCCTGACACCCCAAAGAGGTAAAGACATTGCTTATTATGTGATTCCAACGTTTATTGTACCTACTGTATTTCTTCTATTGTAGCCTTGATAAAGACTAAAATTGTGATAGAAACGTCGGCAATTTGGTAAAATAAGGAGTCTGATTTATCGTCCCCAATCCCACTACCTTTTTAATAATCTGATATTTGTGTACGTCAAATTCAGGTATAGGGTATGCTTTATAGAAAATGTTTGAAATTTTAAGCAGAATATAGAAATCGAATACAAAATATGGGTTCTAATTTGAAATAAAAAGTTGAACCACGCCCAGACTTTCTGAGGCACCTTGTGTATGCGAAATAATGTTTTTTGAAAAATTCACTCAATCAATCACATATCGCTCATGTGCAATCAATCAATTCTTTATTGTTCATAAAAATACATGTTCATAACAATTTAGTTCACCCTGGTTAAAAAATAACAGATTGATGGAAACGGAAAAATTTACTCAAAACCATCAAGCCTTTATTGGACACTTTTTCCAGAAATTTCAAATAATTTAAAAAATGGGTGACAATATATTTAAAAAAAAACCCTGTAATAGATTTATAAATTAATCAAAAGGGTTCACCTGAATAGAAAACACTATATCGAAAGTACCATACTGGTACTTCAAGTACATGAAATTTGCTCCACCAGAAGCCAAAATTGATTCGATACAATTGATTTTGCAACAAAAATGATAACTATAATGAATACTATCATAACTCACCTGAAAGCAGCAATATTCAGACCTTCATCTAGATCCTTTTTACTAGGTTTAAAAAATCTGGTGCCGTTCCTATTGCTGCCAAAAAATACACATCCCCCCGTACACCCACATTTTCCAGTCGTTTTATTCATTTCTGGCCACAAAAACCAAAGTTTCTTCAACTTATCATCATGCATCCTCAAAAATTTCTGCTGATGTTGATACACATTGATATCTTTATTATCCCCAGATATGGCGGATTCGATGACTAGTGGACCAAAATTTATCGCCCCCACCTCCAACCACAAATCTTGTAGATCCGTGTTTTGTCTGTAAATTGTAAACTATGAGAAAACTGAAAAACATAACAACGCCTGACGCCATATAATAAGGCAACTTATTGTAACACTCTAAAAAGAAAAAAGATTGAACTTCAAGTCATAAACTCACTTGTTATGGTTATATTTATGTGGATGCCACACCAACTGCCTCAGAGACATGCTGTAAACTACACAGGATAACCCAGAGCTAACCTGTTTTCCATGTAAATTACAACTTGCTAGACGAATCGGAGAGATCTGGAAAGAAGAGAGCTTTTAGTTGGGCCGGAGGCGCAAATTATTTTATTCACACGAGTATTGATAATAATTGAACATTCCATGATAAGTTTAAAGCAGATGTCTTCACCAGTCAATTTGTTGTATCTGTTTAACGATGAAAATCTTGTTTCGACTATTGTTGTATGTTGAGCACAAATACACCAGTCCGTTCAAGAATCATATTTATCTTTTAACTTGAACTTTTAACTTTTTTATATTCATTTCACAAAAAACAAGATAAACCAATAAATGCATGTCAAAACTAAAAAAAAAAAAGTTTAAAACTCACCCATAACTGCAATGCTGCCCCACTCTCCGCCAACCAGAAATCTAACGCATCAATACTCAATCTAACCAGCTTGTACTTCAACTTATGCTCCGAATAGTTAGTATTAGAGGTTGCGCTGCTATTAGCTTGATTACTCTCTTCATGTGACGTGGTTGGTATACGTAAAGAGCTCCGTACAGTTTCTGGTTCCTTTTTTTTACTCTTTTGTTCACTTTTATTCAAGTGTGCGGCTGTGGAGCTTGGATTTTTCGTAATATTTGTACCACTGCTTTTTGGTTGAAGTAAGTGTTGTATTGCTGAAAAATAAGGTTATTTGAAACCACGCTGGTGATGAAAAAATGTCCAATTTTTTTAGACAGCGACAATCGGCCAGACTTGAGGAATATTATTTCAGAGAAACCCATTTGAAAGCGGGCCACCCCTATAACATTTTTATTTATGGAGCGATTTTGACGATTTTTTTTTGAAATGTGTAGCGTGGAAAGGTTTATTTTGAGGCCATACGTCGCCCAGTTTTTTCCAAAAACCAAGGCCCACTAGAGCCTATTTAGAGGCTGAAAAATCCAGAAAACATATTAGCGTTTTTTTTAGAAAAAATCTGTCTACGCCATTGGATTCGTTATACCCTAAAATTGATCTGTACTAAATTTCATGAAAAATATTAAAAATCAACGATCAATTTTTTTTATGCACCAAGAAGTATTTTACCTCAAAACTATTGCGATAGCAAATCTATCAGAAAAAATAAATAAATATAAACATTTAATATATATTCTCATGTCAAAATACAATGAAAACAAACAAACAAAACTGACAAAAAAAAATTGAAAAAAAAATACATACAGAGATAATATTTTTGAAATGAATATTTTTCATTAAATTTGGTAAGGACTCATTTCAGGGGATGAAAAATCCAGTGGCGTAGGAAGATTTTCTCTAAAACAATCGCTAATATGTTTTCTAGATTTTTCAGCCTCTAAATATGCTCTAGTAGCCTTGGTTCTTGGAAAAAACTGGGCGACGTATGGCCTCAAAATAAACCTTTCTCCTCTCTACATTTCAAAAAAAAATCTTCAAAATCGATCAATAAATTGAATAGTTATGAGGGTGGCCCGCTTTCAAATGGGTCACTCTGTATGTATACACTGCCGAGTATTAAATCCGGGTCACCCAATAATTTGCAATTATTTTTGAAATTTGAGGTTTTCGCCGATTTGATTGGGGTGTACCATATCTCGCTAACATACAGCTATGCTGGTATCGCAGTTGCTTGAAAATTATTGAAAAATTATCCCAACAAAAAATTTTAGTTTACTAATTGAAAAAAAATATATCAAGGATTCAGTAGCGAGTATTTCCTCTTCGAGCAGTGATAACAGCTTTCAAACGTCAAGGAATTCATAGGATTAGATTTTGGATAACATCCTGCGGAAGATTGTCCCAGTCTTGCATCAGTATGTTGCGAAGGTCTCCAGAATTTCTGGAGGCCGGCACATGTCATCGTTAACGTTTCCCTATCTCATCCCAAATATGCTCGATGTGGTTTGAGTCTGGAATTCTAGCAGGCATAACAAATAGCCTGATTTGAACCTCATCAAGATAGGCCGTGAACAACCGAGCAGTGTGTGGACATGCACTATGATGCATGAATGTTTCGTGTTGTCCAGCATGATCTTCCAGAATGTCGGTGAGATACCTATGTGCATTCAAAGTCCCATTCTGGATAAAGGCCAACTCCGTGCGAGCGTGAAACGATATGCCTTCCCATGCAATAACTGAGCCTCCACCTAATGGGAGTCGCTCGGCGATACATGCTTCAGCATATCTTTCGCCTTGTCGACTCCACACTCTAACACGTCTATCTGAGCACGTTAGAAAAAATCGCGATTTATCGGAGAACAATACCCGACTCTAATCGTCTATTGTCCAAACCAAGTCCTCTCGTGAAAAATTCGGCCTTGCAGTTCGGTGCTCACGGGAAAGCTGCGGTCCAGTAGCCCTAGTACGAGATGATAATCTAGCAGCATGAAGTCGTCTTCACTTATTTTCATATTTCTCATCTCCTTGCAGATGATTTCGAAGGGACATTGTCGTGACCGTTCGTTTTCTCAATGCATAAGTAACGAGAAAGCGATCGTCTCTAGCTGTTGTACTTCTTTCTCGTCCTGAGCCAGGTCCTCGGGTGAGCAGACTAGTCTCTCGTTATCGTTGCGATACTCATTACACGCTGGAGAAACTCACACCAAAGTTTCTCGCAGTTTCGCGTTGACCACAGCCATCTTACGATTTACGAAAATTGCGATTTTCCTTCTCCGTCGAGAATCTCCGAAAAATCCCGGGTAGCGTAACTTTTTTTATCACACAATAAATGTTTTGCACCTCTTCCGAATGGTGCTAGCCCTTCTTATAAAAAATGCACAAAAAGGAAGGTTTTACCTTAACCCTTTTTTTGAACGTGACAAAGGGTCACTGATTTATTTATTTTTTTAATCGCCAGGACACGCACACTAACAAATTGAAGTTTGATTACATTCTTAGGGACTTTTTATTATTTTGGCAGCCACTGTATATCTGAAGATCTGTTATATGTAAATACAGGGTGTTTCAAAACGAATGGGCCATACGGTAACAGCAGATTCCTTACACAAAAATATTGCGATAGACCCGAACTTGCTTAATTCGAAAGTTGATATTAACAGAGATACAAGGAGTGGTATGAATAAAAACGAAGTAAATGCTAATACTCCAGATTTGAGCATCATCTTCATCATTCAGCATTCAGCATTGAGTGGTATGAATAAAAACGAAGTAAATGCTAATACTCCAAATTTAAGCATCTTCTTCTTAGTATCTGCTTAATCATGGAGCATTTGTTCAGTTCCGGTAGTATATACTTAACGTCGAAGCATATACTATACTGTGTGAAGTATCTACTTCAAGTCCATAGTATATTCTTCAACAGGCTGTAGCATCTTCTCACTGCGTCATATTAGTTTTTTTTTAACGGCAGACTCGTGAAATTTTTGCTGATGTTTATAATATTTGAGATAAGGAATACAAAAATAACTTTAATTCAAACTGATTGTCTGTAAACACCAAGTTTTGCTTTTCCCTGAGATAAAGCCTGACCGTTTAGTTGTATTGTTTTGCATATCAGTGAAATTGTTGAAGAATTAAAGTGGTAAACTGTATCCGAGTATTATTTATTTGTTCTAGTTCTTGCCGTATTTTGGAACCGTGTGAGCATCCATGGCTTGAACAGCATATCCGAAATCGCTCATAAGTCAAAAGACAAACCCACTCTTTCTTGATTGTCATACATAGCAGGATAAGGGAAAGAATTGTACCATATTTTACAGTAATGGACAGATCCAGGCCATGTCACAAGTGGCTCATTTATTTAGGCAACGTTTCTATTCGTCACCATGTGCAGAGAGTTTTAAAATTTTTACGTGAGTGCAGTTAATCGCACAAATAACATTAGGTACTGTATGGAGTACTGCCCAATCATCTTTTGCCCTGTTCAAACTACCGCCCGTATCAGGAAATTTCATCCAATATTTTTTCTTGCGGCAAATTGCATGTGAGTGTGAGTATTTTCTCAACTTCATTTCAAGACTCTCACTTCATTTTTGATATACATTGCTTTGGTTTTTCTATTCAAACATACCTGAGGTCCATAAAAACACTTCCATTTGTTGAATGTGTTCAAGCACATAGACCCTAGTTTCGTTTACTTCTGTACGAAATGTATAGGGTAGATAAGATACGTTTTCCCTATTAAACCAAAAAAAAGAAACTAAAACATGACTGCGAAGTTATACCTTAACTTCAGCTACTTATCGGAACATTGGATGATACAAATCATCATCATTGATATGTTGTCTTACATTGTATATTTTTCTTTTGCGTATTCCATCCATTTCAAACAAAACTATAATCGTAGCATGCTCAGTGAAGCTGCTCTTACACCAACTTCACCAAAGTAAAGCAAATACTACAATTTCTTCTTCAAATCGATGTTTCTACTGTAAGAAGTCGGTTCTTCAAGTTGTAGTAAATACTCAAATAGTGCTACTCGGTGTAGTAGCGTCGGGAAAATTTAAAAGTATGTACTTTGAAATGAAGTTCCTTCTTTGTTTTGGAGAATCTACTACGTAGACAATACTAATACTTTTAGTATCAGTATTTACTTCGTTTTTATTCATACCACTCAATGTAAGAAGTCGGTACTTCAAGTTGTAGTCAATACTCAAATGGTGCTACTCGGTGTAGTAGCGTCGGAAAAATTTACAAGTATCTACTTCGAAATGAAGTTCCTTCTTAGTTTTGGAGAATTTACTACGTAGACAATACTAATACTTTTAGTATTAGCATGAACTTCGTTTTTATTCATATCATTGTGTCAAAGTTGAATTTGAATTTTTGATTTTTTCAAATTACTTGACACTTTTTCATAAGACACATTGAACATCAAGGCACTTGTTGAAATTACCGTGACAACGGCGTTTTTGATGCCCGGTACGTTTATATTCAAAATTTTTAAAATTAGTTAAAGCCACATTGCATGGATTACTTCAAGTTCAAATATCTTGAAAAAGGCTACTCCTAGCCACTTCTACATGGTATACCTTTTTCACGAAAAATGACGGAGAAATCAATTTTCCGACTCACAAAAAAGTTATGACTATTTCAATGAGTGGAAAGATGTGTAAGTGGAGCCCCCTACATGTAAGAGCCATACCAAGGCCTGATATGAATTTTGCATGTCAAACAACCCCCATGTACCAAATTTCATCTTGATTATTTCAAAAGCTTTTTGAAAAAATCAAAAATTCAAATTCATATTTAACACCTTGTATCTTTGTTAATATCAAATTTCGAAATAGGCAAATTCGGGTCGATCGCAATGTTTTTGTGTGAAGAATCTGCTGTTACTCTATAGCCCATTCTTTTTGAAACACCCCGTATAAAGATATTTTACATCGGTATCTTTTTATAGATTCATCATTTTTTGAGACATAGATTGATCAAATATTTAAAAGTGAAAATTCAATTCTAATGCTGTTCTTCAATATTGAAAATTAAATTATTATTATTTTACCTTGTTGTACATGCTGAACATGAACATTCTGGGTGCTAGGCTCTTTCTTTTTCACAACGGGCTGGCTCAACCATACATCATCAGTGGGCGAATTTAATTGATTTTCCTCGTCAACAATCAACAGAACCAATGTTTCTAAACTGGCTAGTATCGAATATAATTGAGGGGTAGTCAGTTTTCCGCATAGTTTTCCCAGTTGAGCTTCCACTAACCAAGCGTATTCTACGGTATCTTGATCCAGGGATTGACCAACATCTGAGAACATCGCATGACCACGAATCTAAAATGAAATTAATTACTCACAATCACAATACGGATATTATTATTTTTATTAAATATAAACCACATAAACAACTTGATTTCATAACACAAAGAGAACAATACTTGTTGTCAACATTTTTGTTTACACAATTGAATCTTCAGATTATGATTTTTTCAACCCTGAATACCACAATCATAGGAACAGCTACCTACTCAGAAATAAATTTCAAAAATTGATAATAATAATAATAATAATAATTGGTAGACGATTGGCAATTTGCCCTTACGAACTCACAGTTGAACAGTAGATAATAATAACTAAACAACAAAAAATTATGGGCAACCTATTCAAAACTTTTCATTTTACACTCGATGGACTTCAAACTGTTATCGTTTGGTTCATTGATAAAAGTAGATACGCACCTACATCCAAGTCATGTTTAGTAGGATGATCGTTCTTACCTGTAACGAATTCAATGTCAATTTTCCCTGATTCAAATGTTGGTCTTTAGAAGGTCGAGCGACATTATCTGATACCAGCAGCACTGCTGGACTCAACAATAGCTGAAGTTCAGTTTGGTCGTATCGTTTTTTCATTTCGAAGCCAAATCTTTCAACTAATATGATTGGACATGGTGGGTCTTTCTCTGTACAGTTCTGTAAAAAAAAACACAAACAGATAATATAATGAATAATTTTCCATAATCGAATTTGAGAATTTTGCCCCTGCATCAGATTGGTACTGATGAAAAGAAATTATGTGAAATCTTATTGGAACAGTTGGTTAGGTAATTCCTTTTATTAAGATTGTTGACAACCTGCCAGCATTTTTCAAAAACTGTCTAGTTTTTCTCAAAGAGATGGTTTTCATGAAAAGAAAAGCCTAAATACACAATTTAGTGAATATATATTTTGAAAACATAGAGATTAAATTGTCATTTGACTGGTAATTCGATGTGAAATCTTATTGGAACAGTTGGTTAGGTAATTCCTTTTATTAAGATTGTTGACAACCTGCCAGCATTTTTCAAAAACTGTCTAGTTTTTCTCAAAGAGATGGTTTTCGTGAAAAGAAAAGCCTAAATACACAATTTAGTGAATATATATTTTGAAAACATAGAGATTAAATTGTCATTTGACTGGTAATTCATAATAAAAAAATAATATTTGGACCTTGCTCAAATTTGTGAATTCAATAATCTTATTTATTATTTCAACCTAAGGAGAATCTCATTTTTTGTAAATATTTTTGAACTCACCCTTTCACCGCACCTAAACCAATGTGCATTTTCATAGTAATAGTGACATCAAAACAATTTTGATAGAATTGATTATGGGGTGGGTAGTATGACTCTATGATTTTTTTTGGAACAATCTCAATAATATAAAGTTTGTATTCATGAATATAATTACAAACGTCAGCTTTGAAATTCTTTTGGATTATCACCCGGACTATTGTCAAGCTCAATAATAGACGATATTTAACTACAAACCTTTAATAAATGTCCTTGGATATCGTGCATGATAATAGAAACATCAACTTCAAGAGGCCTATAATTTCGATGATCAAAATCATCTCTTAATTCAAGCGGTATACTGGTACAGCTATCATCGTTCTTCATCTCTGTAGAACCACCTTCATTTTGTTGCATTTGCTGCATGTCGCTGAAAGTTTGATCTTCACCGAAAATATTTTCCTGCAAAACAGGTATGGATGAATTGAAAATAGGTAATGGAAAAGTAGGTGCATAAGTTTTATTTTAATGTCCGCAAAGTGGATGTCGTGAATAATCACTATTCCTACCAGTAATAAGAGATCAGAACAAAGACTGATGTTTATATTTTGTTTTCTTCCCAAACACTGTGAAGTCATAGTTTAACGGGTTAAATATGGATGACTCTAGTAGCAATACTTCCAGTGCAGTAGTCCATATACTATATCAGAGCAGTCGCTTGTAAAATGTAACACCCAGAAAAAAAGCTTCTTAGAAAAATCTAAGGCAAAAGTAGTCTGTTAGTGATTAGGTAATTGTTTATAATGACTCAAATATGATAAGATAGAAAACAACACGATTGCTCCTTTCTTGTTGTTATTTCTGACTTTTTACTACAAAATGGGCCAAGTTGGCGGGGGCAAGGTGGAGAGCTTCCATTATCACATCAACTCCTAATAGAGAAGAGAATGAGGAAAAAATCTAGAAAAGATTGATCAAGAAGTTGAAAAGAAAACGTTCATGTATTAGAAGTGAAGAAAAAAATGTTTGGGTGTTATGATTCGAGAAAAACCCTACCAACACAAGAAGGAAAAAAAGAAGATATGAAGTGTCCAAGTTGCCAAGAACCCTACACTGAACCTCCAATTGAGGATTGTATGCAATGTGGAGGATGCGAGGAGGGGTGGTGGCATGAGGCGTGCACTTCGAACGAGAAGGGGACTTTCATTTGTGATCTCTGCACTTATTCGTTATCTTGCCCCCAAAGCTTCGTCAACTTACCCCACTAGTGGGACAAGATGATGCAAATGTATTTTGTTTGTTTTTTTATTGTTTGTTTTTAAGGATTGAGGTTTCGTTTGCTTTCTTCAATTTGTTTGTTGAATAACGGTATTTTTGTAGTTAAAATTACGTATTTTCTATGCAGTTTTTTCCCTTACATTCGTCATCTTGCCCCACTCTCCCCTACCTATTTTATTGTGATTTTAATTTTCTATGCAGTTTTTTCCCTTACATTCGTCATCTTGTCCCACTCTCCCCTACCTATTTTATTGTGATTTTCTATAGTTGGGATCAACGTACTTGATCCCTTGTACGTGGGTACTTATCAACGAATCTAGATAATTTTGAAAATTGCTTGACTTTTCCAGTAGTGTCTTTTAGATTATTTCCATTCAGTACTATCAAACCCCTTGCTCATTTTCCATCGCATAAGGCAACATAAATAATCATTATTGGTGCTGCAAAATACCATGAAAATTGTTGATATTTACGTCACACACATAAACACGTGATCCCCAAAGAAAAATGAATATCTAACAAAATGATGCTATTATGAGGAGATAAAAAAACATTCGTGCAATCTACACTGTGGGTCAAATTAAGTTAGAACCT
Source organism: Orchestes rusci (assembly GCA_958502075.1). NCBI lineage: Eukaryota > Metazoa > Arthropoda > Insecta > Coleoptera > Curculionidae > Orchestes > Orchestes rusci. The sequence goes on from OY293304.1 coordinate 55,049,987, forward strand.
AGTTTGATCCTTAATAACTTTTTTGTTTGTTTATGGATTTAGATGAATTTTGGACAGGACCGGACTTACGACGTTTTTATAAAATTGGTGCATTTAAGCTCGTTGCAAAAACGAACTGCGCTACGTACAGACCAACTGATATATTTTTTGAGAAGGACATTAGTGGGAAAAGGTATCCTGATAATATCAATATTTTAGAACCATAACCTGAGAAACTATGATTTTTTCTATATGATGGTGCTTGTCGGCATAAAAACTATTTCACTTCATTTTGATCAAAGTTTCTTAAAATTTCATAGCAACGTGGATTGTTTGTTAGAAATTTGTCGATTTTTTCACATTTTAGATTTTTTAATTTGGAAAAAAAATAATACCCAATTATTAATTTTTTTTTTCGTTTTTAAACTTTGTTCAATTTCACTCGATAATTTGAAAGGGGCCGCAACATTGCCGTGCATAAATGTTTTTTTCCATTAATCGTTTGATCGAGATTTTATCTTGCATAGATAGAACCATGTCTACGTATTAAAAATCAAACAGGCAGACTCTGGAATCTCAAAAATGTTAACAATTTTCAACAAACAATCCACGTTGCAATGGAATTTCAAGAAATTTTGATCAAAACGAAGTGAAATAGTTTTAATGCCGACAAGCACCATCATATAGAAAAAATCAATAAAGTCTACGGTGTTACTCACAAAAAGTCCTGTTCCTTGAAAGACCAGAATGGCAATCTGTTAAAAAACCAACACGACATCAAAAATCGATGGAAAGAATATTACATGGACGTTTTAAACCAACACAGTGAAATTGATTACAACACAATAAAATTAATACCGCAGTACGAATACGAACATTCAAAGCGGGTTCAGACCACATAGGGGCACTGCGGACCTAATATTCACTTTAAGGCAGTTGCAGGAGAAAGCAAAAGAACAGCAGACTCAGATTTATATGGCCTTTATCGACCTCACAAAAGCCTTTGATTCCATCAATAGAAAAGCGCTGTGGACGAATATGGCTCGCTTTGGAATACCGAATAAATTCCTAAAGGTTTGCAAGAGTCTGCACCAAGACAACTTTGCAAAAGTCTTGATCCATGGAGAACCTACAGACCCGTTTTTAACACAAACAGGCGTGAGGCAAGGATGTGTGCTGGCTCCAATCTTGTTCAATATCTTCACCACCGCATTGGCCATAATAGTAGACGCCAACCTACACGAGCGTGGGGTACCCATCAGGTACCGCTTCGAGGGAGGCCTCTTCAACATCAAGAGGTTCAGGGCTAAGACCAGAATAAGATACATAACAGACCTTCAGTATGCGGATGACTGCGGTTTAGTGGCTTTAACAGTCGAGAAGTTACAGACCATACTGGCAACCTACGAGTGGGCATACCAGGCCTTAGGTCTCAAGATAAACGTAAATAAAACCAAAGTAATGACAACCCCCGCCATTTTAGAACAGACTGCAGTTTACGTCCAAGAGAACCCCTTAGAATACGTGGAACATTTCAATTATCTTGGCAGCATCATCAACACCAAGGGAAACATTGACGAAGAAATCTCACATCGCATAAATTGTGCTACCGGTGCTTTCTGGAGATTAAGAACAAGAGTATTCGAGAACCACGACCTATCTATGAACACCAAAACGGCAGTGTATAAAGCCGTCATAATTCCCGCGCTAACATATAGCTGTGAGACCTGGGTACCTTGTAGAAGGCATATTAAATCTCTGGAACGTCTTTAGCAAAGGCAGCTACGTCAAATTATGCGAATCAAATGGCACCACAAGGTATCAAAAGTACTATCTAGAACGAATTCCAAGAGTATTGCCGACATTGTCGCGCAGTCCCGCCTTCGTTGGACCGGTCACGTGATTCGCATGTCAGAGAATCGCCTGCCGAAGTATGCGTTATACGGCGAGATAGCTGAGTGTCGTCGAAAACCTGGAGGACAGCTCAAACGGTATAAAGACATCCTGCACGAGAACCTGAAGTCTATGAACAAACAGACACAATGGGAAGAACTGGCAAAAGATCGGAAGAAGTGGAGAAATACCGTCGCCACTTTCTCCGCTGCCCCCAGGAACATCAGATCGCGATCGTATGCGGAGGAGAACTACGAGTGCCCAGACTGCGGCCGAATTATCTCATCCAGAATAGGAATGTTCAGTCATAGGAGAACACACAGATGAGACAACAACATAAGTTTCTGTATTATATGTTTTGTTTGTATATATTCGGTAAAGAATAAAGCTTATATATATATATAGAAAAAATCATAGTTTCTTAGGTTATTGTTCAAAAATATTGATACTATCAGGATACCTTTTCCCACTAATGTCCTTCTCAAAAAATATATCAGTTGGTCTGTACGTAGCGCAGTTCGTTTTTGCAACGAGCTTAAATGCACCAATTTTATAAAAACGTCGTAGGTCCGGTCCTGTCCAAAATTCGAAAACTCAATTTTGGAGGAACATCCAGAACATATTGATCAATATCATATTCAAAATTCATCTAAATCCATAAACAAACAAAAAAGTTATTAGGGATCAAACTAGGTTCTAACCTAATTTGGCCCACAGTGTAAAATTATTATCATTTATGAATTCCCTAGACCAGTAATTAGTTGGAAAGAGAAGGTTTATTCAAAAGAATTTCTCCAATAAGTGCAGAGCTTGTATTGTGTGAATGGTTCGAAATCAAATAGAAACCAGCATTGAGAATAGAGAACATGGACAAGCATTGATTTATTATACATCGCCGGCATCCCTCAAAATGAGTCTATAATTGGTCTACACCTTTTTTTTTAGAAAGTATGAAAAAAATGATTATTTTTTTTTCAAAACTTCACAGTTGGTCATGGAAAAACAACTAAAGCCTGATAATTTTTATCAAGCCAACATTTTCTTCATTACAACTATCATTTCTCTCGCGAATATTGAAGATTATATTCCATGTTTGCTGTGGAATAATTTCATGCAGCGAGCGGATTGATAAATGGATAAATATGTTTTTTGGTGAAGTTTGGTATACCCCAGAGGTATTGAGAGATATTTCAAGGACGGTCAGTTTGAACAAAAATAATACTTTTACCCTATTATCTTCACAGGTTTCGAAAATATTGACGAAAAACCGTCATCAGGTCTTCACCTTTAACACCCTGTATTCTTGAAAACGAAGAGTCTGTAGATACTAGTTTATATGAAGTTTTATTTCTATTTTGGGGTGTAGAATACGTGGTTGAAATATTGAAGTCTAATTTCGAGACACCCTGTATAGTCAAAGACTTGAATAATACGTGCCTACCTAAGATGTAGGGAGAAACGGAAAAAAAATATGATATTTTCAAATTATGTTATATCATTTGAAAAAGCTTTTATTATCATTGTTGTTTCTAATTTAGATAAGAAAACTGTTTTATTGGCCCATGGCGTGCTTGACTAACAAAACTTCAAAAATAATTGGAAATTCAATACCTAATACTATTCTGTTTCTTCAATTAATTCGTTGCGTTGAGCGTTAACTTCCAAACCAATGAAGATATCTCGGAAGATATCGACATGCGCTGTTGCAAATTTAATCTACAAACCTCGAAAACACGTCATCTTTGTAAAACACGCCTCGTAGCGAGGTCATCAAGAACCAGAATGACATGGATGTCTTTCTATTTTATTCAACACACCTTCATTTATTGAAACAAACATTTTTGATAAAGTTCCGTCAGTCAAACTCAAGTTGTTGACATTTACAGTCCAAAAAAATTAGCCTCCTCTGCTGCCATTATTAATTCAATGACATGCAATGAAAAGTCATGAATCAAAAATATGGACTATTGTGGAACCATTAACGTGATGGTATCTATTTATATACATACATAATATATTGTAAAATCTTCGAGAAAATTGAATTTGTTATACTCTGAAAAAGTCGTCTCTTTCTCGATACATTTTGTTTTTGGCGTACAACGACATGGGATGTTTATTAAATGATATAGGTCTCAGGGCATTGAAAATCGGAAATTTCAACATTTTTTATCAGGGCCAAAACTTTTTATTGCGAAATATGTCATAAATCAAAAGTGTGTTTCACTACTTTTCCACACATCGTCATATCTCCGGAAAAAATCTAGATATCAAAAACTTTTTTTTTAATGATGAAGGAATTGTGGGAGAAGGTAACCTGGGTAGTTTCGTTGGTATGAAAAATCTAGTTTTTTTGTAAAACTTCGAAAAACTTCAACAATAACATTTTCTGCAGAACTATTTTCAGTAAGCGAATTTTGCTATACTATCTGCGTACGAAATAAAGCCAAAGGTTCAAAAAAGTTCTTTGAAAAAAGAATCAATTTCCTAAGTTGTACAGATTTCCACTGTACAGATAATTTTTTGAAGTTGAGTCTCCACATTGGCGGCACACGGCGCAGCGTTTAAACAGCCATGCCATGCCGCGCCTTGCATTAAATACCATCATAGCGCTATTATGGGGCCGTCCAATTGGTTTTATGTGTAAACTCAAAACTGTAAATACAAGTTCAGAATGATTCTGAAGTATATTATAGCCTTGAATCAATGATCTTCACAATCTGTTAAGCTTTCTTGGTTTAGGCTGTTAATGCAATTCGCATATTTTTCATAGTCATTGCAACATTTCATTTCTGATGCAATGCAGGAAATAAACTTTGACATTTTGTCGTCAAAGTTTCTCTTACATCATCGAACACTGATTCTTGAGTAGAAAAATTGACCTTCCAAGTATCTTTTTTCTGGCTTTATTTGAATTGTACCAAATTCTTGATCAATACAGACATCTAAGAAAACATGATACATAGATTAATTTGAGTTTGAGAGAAAAGTTAAGGTAAAAGTTATTGGGTCCTGTGACATTAAAAAAATGACTAGGATTTTGGATATTGAAATAATAAGAAAAACATAGTTAAGACGTTCTAAACTATAGAACGCAGGACATGAAAATCGTAAAACGTAAGCATATGTTGTGCGTATGAATACAGTCATATGACTCCAACCCCAAGAACACCAAGCTTGATGTTCAGCTAGTCAGTCAATACTACCCTTCCGCTCTGTAATAATATATGTAAGTAGCTATTTATGGGTATTGTTTTGTCAACTTTTCATCAAAATATATTTTTGTGGCCACACATGCTTTCGTTTTATGACTTTTATGTGATGTGTTCCGTAATTTAAAACGTCTTGACTATTTTTGTTAATCATTTTTTTCATGTCACAGGACTCAATAACTTTAACTTAGACTCTTCAAGTAATGGACAACTTGCACATTTTTTGGAACTATGAAAAAACTAAGGATTAGTGAGTACTGATGCCATTGATGATTGAAAAATCAACCTACGACCTCTATTTATGTAGTAATCACCGATTAAAGAGCGCCAATCAACATCCACTACGTCACAGAATACATTATCTATCTCCGTCTGGTATATTGACTGAGATGACTCTCTGTCTCTCGGGAGGGTAGTATGGCCACTTCCCGTTTTCGATCATACATTGAAATTTGCGTTTTCTTTTTTATTTATTTAGTATATTTTTGGGTATTTTGGAAAACAAAATACGCTGATGACTTCTTAATATTGTCTAGAATACGTATATAAAATTTCAAGTCATTTGAAAATGTATGCAAATTGTACATTATCATATTTTAGATATCGGGCTGTCATAAATGAGCCACCCAGTAGGTATGAAAAAGACAAGACACAAATGAATCTATTATGTTCTGTTACATGTCTGTATCAATTGAAAATTTGATACAATTGCCATATTCGAGAGACAGAAAAAAAATACTTGGATGGTCAATTTTTCTACTCAAGAAACAATGCTTGATGATGTGAGAGAAACTTTGACGATAAGATGTACAGGGTGTTCAAAGATAAATGGACCCCCCCATTAACTTTTTAATTTGATGTTTGGGAAAAATATGTTTCAGATGAAAGTTTGATGGTTCAAAATGAATTTTGTGAAAACAAGGTTTTCACATATAAAGGGTGCTCCAGAACTTCTGGGCGTGGTCCAACTTTCTCATTTAAAATTACAACCCTATTTTTATGTTTGATTTTTGCATTCTCTGGAAAATTCTGAATATTTTTTATATAGCATACCCTATACCCAAATTCAACCAATAAGAAGATATTAATTCGAAACCTTGGAAACGAAGTAGTTGTTAATAGATGTCAACTTGTCAAGAAAGATTTGAACATGTTATATTGCGAAGAGGAAAAAGTTGAAATATTCTCTTTATACAAACAGGGGACCCAGTTTTATCATACAATATTTCAAATTAAGGTTCTACCTCGGATTCTACTAAGTAAATAAAATGAACAATTTTTATTCTATGAAAACCTGTAAACTATTTAGTTTCTTTTCAGGAGCTTTATTGAAAATGAATATAACTCCTATTGTTTGAGTGGATTTTGTCATGGTTCGAGAGGCTATTTCGTCGTCTTTCAGAATAAATGTCCATAGAATAAAGAATGTTTATTTTAATTAGTAGAATCTAAATTTTAAATATTGTCGGATAAAATTGGGTCACCCTGTAAGTTGATCAAATCTTTTTTGAGAAGTTGACATCTATTAACAATTACCTCGTTTCCAAGGTTTCCAAATAGTACCATACATTTCAAAACATGCTCGAAAAAATAGCAAATTTCTGATGTTGATATCTTTTTATTGGTTGAGTTTGGGTATAGGGTATGCTATATGGAAAATGTTCAGAATTTTCCAGAGAATGCAAAAATCAAACGAAAAAATAGGGTTGCGATTTGAAATAAGAAAGTTGGACTACGCCCAGAAGTTCTGAAACACCCTGTATATGTAAAAACCTTGTTTTCACAAAATTCATTTTGAACCATTAAACTTTCATTGCAGGATCTGCCTAAACCAAGAAAGCTTGAAAGATTGTGAAGATTATTGATCAAAGGCTATAATATACTTCAGAATCTTTTGGAACTTGTATTTACAGTTTTATGTTTACAGCAAAAACCAATAATAATAATATTTAATGCAAGGCGCGGCAGCACGGTAGTTTGAACGCCGCGACATGCGGAAACTCAACTTTGACTAACTCGAGGACTAACTTTAACTCAAGAAGTATATAACTTGAATGCTGATTTTTTTTTCGAAAACTTTTTTGAACCTTTGGCTTCATTTTATACGCAGATAGTATAGCAAAATTCTTTAAAATAAAAAAGTTTCTCGCTTACTAAAAATGGCTCTGCAGAAAATGTAAATATTCAAGTTTTTCGCAGTTTTACAAAAAAACTAAATTTCTCATACTAACGAAACTACCCCGGTTATCTTCTCCCACAATCCCTCTATCAATTGAAAAAAAAAGTTTTTGATATCTAGATTTTTTCCGGAGATATGACGAAGTATGTGTGAAAAAGCAGTAAAACACACTTTTGGCAGATTTATGACATATTTCGCAGTAAAAAATTTCGGGCCTGATAAAAAATGTTGTAATTTCCGATTTCCAATTCCCAGAGACCTAGTCTATGATTTTATAATCATCCCATGCGGTTGTACGCGAAAAAAAAATTTGAAACATTTTTGCCTCTTTTTCAATGCACTATACTGTATTCTCATACTACACTAATGGGCCCTATGATTGAACGGTTACGTTAACGTATCTGTCAAGATTGTTTACTAATGCAAATGTTCCATTTGATAACAGCGTTACCATGGTGATATGGACATGTTAAGATAACGTAAAAGTTCAATCATAGGACCCAATGTCTGTTATAGCTAACAGGATGTTGTTCAAATCCAGTGACTCACCTTGAAATTCATGAAATTTTTAAGGGCGGTGCCATAAAGCAAAATCACAGATGGACCAATCTCCAACTCTACACTGACTGTATCAGCCTTCAATGAAGTTGGATCAAATCTTTCACCACGTTCCAATGATCTACAATGACAAACTGTAGACAAAAAAAATAAACACCACTGGTCGCATCATACCTTCTTCGTTTCTTTCTATGATGAGGAAAACGCATTGGGGATAATAGTATCTCCTCTTTAACTGGAGTAGATAGATCAGCTTGAGGCTGTGGTCCTACTGGCGGGCACGGATGGTAACTATATGTTATATTTATAGCACCTGAAATGGGCAAATTGTTGTACAATTCGATGTACATAGCTTGTTGGGATTATTTGATCAACGTAATATTAAAAAAAATAAATTTGGATGACAAGATGGTTTATGCTAACCTATTGGTATCCACCAGAAATCCACCCAACCGGCAGAGCTTTGACAAAAATTCCGCCATTTTGGTATAATTTCAGTCTTCTTTGTCGTAGAACCATCTTTGGATAGTACTTTCGCATGTTTCTCCAGCGATAAGATTACATTTCTGCTAGAGTGAAATTCCGGGATAAACAAGCTGAGATCGACACTCTCGCCCTAAAAATGATTTTGGCGTTACCTCTTGATGTAATCGATTGCTGATTTTACCTGAATGGACAAATTAATAGGAACAGTTTCAGGCAAAAACTCGTCAAACGGCAAATCAAATGACATGTGCAGAAAGTGGGCGCATAGAGCTACTTGTGTGTTCTCCAGTCTAGAATTATAAATTTAACAAACTTTATTTTGAGGAGTATTAGTAGTTACCTGTTTCTTTGGCCAGCGCTGCTACAATCTATCCAGTTATACTGATTAACCATAGTGATGAGCTCGCAATGTTTCAATGTGAGTCCAAATCGCCATGTGTAAGGAACAAAGTGCATTAGATCAGGTCTCGCTTTAGATGCCCAATCGTTTATGAGATCTGAAAATATTAGATTTATCGAAACAAAAGTATTATCCCTTTTTTATGTCGAAAAGTTAAGAGAATAAAAATATTTGGTCAAAAGTCGCATTAAGTGTAGCACAAAAAAGTTTGGACTATTCAAATCGAAGTATAAGCTCGTATGTGGCGCCCTCTACAAAATGCGAGAAAACGGTGAGCAAATTTAAATTTTCCATCACGATAAATCCCGTCAAAATATGAGCGTGGCAGAAGTTATTGCAAAAAAAAACTGCCAATAAAATGTAACTTTAACACCCTGTAACTCCGTCAAAAATCAATTTCCGAAAATATATAATAGGAAGAAGTAGCATTTATTTTTTGTCCGGAATTCTCATCTGAATTTTTTGCTCATCATTTCCGGACACCCTTTATATTTGGAATCAGGAGAAAATGATCTTGGAGAGTTTTGGGTCTCTTTCCAGCCAAAGGCGTGGAAAACTTAACTTCTCTTGTAAATGATTTTATAATGATCGCTATGTTTAAAGGTTGATGAATTCATGTTATTTTGAAGTATTATTCAATTCCACTTCGAAGTGAAAGTGACAGCTGTCCGCTTGCCCGTACCACCTATATTGAATTTGTGTTCAGAGTCATGCTTATGCCAAATTGAATGTTGATGGCAGCATATGATTCTCGTGAGCGGAAAATTTCCACTTCCAATTCGAAGTGAAGTTGAATATAGCTCAGGCACTACAACCACTATTGTAGCGTCGTATTCTTTACCATTCCTTACAACTTACAACCAACGGCGGCTCGTGATATATTATATTCAAGTGAAGCGCAAAAATAATATTTGGATACATTTTATGACTCATCACAAAAGATAGGTACCTATCAACATCTGGATGGATCTAGTTCACCTAAATATATATCACGAACCGCCTTTGCTTAAAACGCACTTGAACAATTTTTTCATTCAACGTAGGGGTAGCTTTGCCAATGGGCTCAGTTTCGCGTCGCAGAAAATATAAATGCAATGGCTGAAATACCCAGTGAAACTTTTCAAACCATCAGTATCTGGTTTGGAAGAGGAAATAATTGTCCAAGTTTGGCGCCCACGTTCACCAGTCCTCAACAAATGGAAGCTCTTTCATTGCAGAAAGTTAAAAGGCTTTGCGTTTTCTCGTCAGTTGCGTCTCGTTCCGAATTATGTAATCGAATTATGGATAAATGTACAGGGTTCTCAGGGATATGTAGTACCATACCTACGGGCTTTCCTGTTGGAGATAGCAAAAGACTTTGAATGTAGGAGTTGTTAGGTTTTAACAAGTGGAATAAATGTAAACAACAGACGATCAGAAAATTGAGAAAAATTCATAACTTTGGTTTTTTTAAATGGAACCCTGTATATTTGGCACTTTTTTCAAAGATCTTTCTCTCGATCTTTTTATTCCAATTTAAAAAATATATAGTTTGACTATATTTGCATTAACCGTTTTTCTTATTAATTCGGAATAAACCTCTACCACACAAAATGCATAGTATGCCTTGGAAACAATTATTGTTCGACAATTTGTTTGAATAGAAAATAATAACAATAAAATACACAATCATGTGCTATAGAAAAACGAATATAAATTATACTATATTATCATATTATATTCTTATACAATGCATTTAGTGTGGCAGCGGTTGCAGTGTTTAATCCGAAATAATTCAAAAACGGTTAATGCAAATATAGTGAAACTATATATTTTTGGAATAGTAATAAAAAGATCTTTCAAAAAAGTGTAAAATATACAGGGTGTTCCATAAAAAAAAAACAAAGCTATGAATTTTTCTAAACTATCTGATAGTCTTTTGTTTTCTTTTATTTCACTTTCTGACGGTTCAGGTGAAACCTAACAACTCTTACATTCAAAATTTTTTTCTATATTCAACAGGAAAGCCTGTAGTTATGGCACTAAATATCTCTGAAAACCCTCATCAGTCTTCCAGCCGCCATCGGAAAAGTAGCTGAGAAAACCGAAAAAACGACATTTTTCATAGTTTTTGTCTTTATTTAAAAAATGAAGAACGTTTCAAAGTCAAAGTCAGTGCTTTCATGTATAGAAATCTGTAAAATATACAGGGTGTTACTTAATGGTATGTCATAATTTTAAGGGAAAGTTCCTGGATACATTTTATGTCGAAAAGGTCAAACTTGGGTCTGAAACAAAAATAAAAAAAAATAAAATAAAATAAAATACAAATAAAAAAATAAAAATAAAAAAAGTGTGTTCCTATACCATAATATCCTGTGGGGAAATCCAAATCAATATCTTAAACCGTCTTTGGAAAATGTATTAGAAACTGAAAATAAAATAGATCTTTAACACCCTGTATCTTAAAAACCAAGCATTTTAAGACCCAAGTTTATATGACCTTTTCGACTCAAAATTTATCCAGGAACTTCCCTTTAAAATTATGACATACCATTAAGTAACACCCTGTATTGCAGAAATCTTTAATAATTCATTATCCAAGTCTGATAGTTCTATTCGCATCCACTGCATTCCGTGGCGCATTGTTCCGTAAAATTTTATACGTCAGTTTGTCTTCTAAACTTTGTATATGTGTTCTGTGGTGGCGTCAACACGATTTTTCCACAACAAGAAGAGAACTGAATAATTTAAACTCTGAACAATGGACCCATTCCGTACGAAAACATCATTCAGTTAAATCTAGAAACTACTTTATATTTTTAGCCACAGAGCTGTTTAGTTTGGAGATCAATGCGTATCAAAGGTCATTTATTATAAAAAATTAATTCTACAGACTCTTTATATCTATTATCGGTTACATGTAGGTAGGTATTCTTTTGTAGTTTATCAAGATTGTTCTGTTTTTATTAGGGATGCTTTGTACCCATATCAATGTTTGTATAAAATTCCAAAACATCTAAGTGTAACCTGGAAGTTTTGAAAGATAAGTATCTTACCAGTAAAGAACCATTTATGGAAAAATATCAGATTCAAAGTAGCTTTACAACCAGTCAAATTGACCTCCCACAACTGATGATCATTCCAAACTAAGGGGTAATGACACAACACACAAAACTCCAACGTTTCACTTTCCACGAGTTCTCGAAATTGTAAACTGGTTGTTGCTTCCAAATGTAATAATTGACCATTTATTTTTGTTGAGTATCCTACACTTTTTGTTATCCATGGAATCGTTACCTAAAAAATAAATATGTCCCTTAAACGTGTCTATTTCAAACAGCAAGAAAGGCTCGGTTTCATTATAAACAACATTGAGCTCACTTCTAAATAGCTGCCAGCTCCAACATTAACATGTACTGCATTGGTCTCCTTATCTTTGGTGAATAGGATATCAATAGAAGAATCATTTTGGAGCACCAGTCTCACGTCAAATGAATGCATAACTCTTTTTTCTCCAGGTTGTGGTGGTTTTGTGGCCTAAAATTGCAATATGCAGTGGAACGTTGGAAAAAATATACTTTTACCTCCATAGGAAGATAATCTTGTGGATAAAAAAATGTATACAAATGTTCTCTTTGTCGATCGGCCCAAGGTCCATAACTAAAATTTGTTCCTTTACCACCTTTGATGTCTACACCCCATTGAGGTGGACTAGATTCGACTGAAAAGAATTACTTTTGATTGATTCTAATATTTATTCAATTAATTAGTCAATTTAAAGACGTAGTTTGTAGAGCAATTTGACCACTGAATCAATATCCGTGTCAGAAGGCTTGCATATTCTGCTAGTTTCATTAAAAAGTGATAATAATACAAAAAGACACGTGTAGCACAATACAGGGTGTCCCAACCAACATGGGTTTCTCTATATTCGTTAGAGATACGAGGTCGTTAAAATTTGGAAAAAGTTGCCTCAGACTCAGTGCTGTGGTATTTTCCACCCTCACCTATTATATTAACATATATCATCAAGTGACTATGGAGTCACATGCAAAAAAAAACATTTTTTTTTGGTCATTTCAGCAGGGGTGAAAACATATGAATAGATCCGGTATGAGGTATAATTACAAAAAAAAAATGTGTCAGCTGCATTGGATAAGTTGTTGCTGGGCACGTTAATGTGTAAAAATCATGCAAAATTGAGATATTTCAGTAGAGTCGAAAATCATTCGCGCCATAACTATGAAAGTGAAAAACCATTTAACAAGCCTCAGGGGCCCAATTTTTGACGGCAATAGAAAAGGACGTTCACCCGGGATCGTTCATCGCTTCTCTTCTACCGCTGTTCTCTGGAGATCGTATTTTCATATTCTTGAACAAGTAGGGAGGAGCATGAAACAAGGGAACAAAGCTGCTGCGTTGCTGATATTCTAGACCAAACACAAGCACGATTATTTCAACATATGACAATAAAATGGATGAGTCCCGTAAAAATTATAAAATAATATGTCAGATTTCGTTTCTTTTTTATCATTATTTAATGTTATTCTCTGATGGTCCTATATTCCCAAGATCTAATTATAACTTATTTCGAGACATGTAATCTTCCACATACATGATGTAGTGGCAAAGTGTTTCTTATGAATATATTTTCGAACCCGGGAGATAGAAACAAAAACTAGGCTCAATTTTCAAAGACTGTAGAGTTGAACAGCCCGAGAGAAAGGAAGCGTCGTTCTACTAAGAGTCAATAAGTGATATTCTTGGAGGTCCTTCTCAGACGTCAATAGAAGGATAATCCTGAAATGCTTCTACTGGGTAATTTCAGGGTAGTCAGGGAGGACAAATTTCCTTTTATTATTTTATTATGTTTGGTAATGTTTTCTTTGAAAAATTCAATTAAATGATAATATTTTTTGATTTGTGATAACAGAATGATTTCAATAATTCGCTTCACATCCCTATTGCACATATTTGGAAATATATTTTTACGAAATTGCGTTATATTTTGGATTTGAGATGATATCCGTATATTCATTGCACGTCTCCTTCTTGAAGTTTCTGCCCAAGTTATTTTGACTCAATCTGCAGCGCATTTTTGGCACTCTCGGTTCCACGCCTGATGTGTAATTACCAAATACGTTAAAATTAACTGCCATATGAGGCACATAGAACAATAGTAGTCCCACTTTACTTTTCTATTATTTCTCGTTTTTTATCCAAAATGTATTGTTTCATTGGCAACTTTCAATATAATAGTAGTCTATCTCCAACTTCTCTATTTTTACCAAAAAATGGTGGTATAGTCATTTTTATCGTGGTTCTTGAAACAGAAAATCTTCACTATAATTGTGGAGCAAGTCTATTTTCAGAATTTAAATGGTACCTATATGTTTTGTCGCGAAAGCGTTGAAGGAGTAAAACGGAAGTGAACTCTTTAACAGCTTTTGGCAAGTACAAAAAATGGGGATACTAGACTAAGCAGAGAAAAGGGGAAAATAGGAGTAGAATCAAGACACGCCAACCTAACATCTAAAATATTCGGTTTTATTGAACTTTTTCCATTTGTGAAGCAAATTATTATGAAACTCCTGCGGTTATAAAAGGTGCACCTTTCAAATAAAAACGAAACCAAACCAATCACCACTCAAATAAAGATCCATAAAAAACGCCAAAACTTTGGAAATAGAGTTTGTTATAATGTATTTTTAAGTAACTCATTCATTTCATTGCCTGTCAAAATAGTCGGGTTTCTGATTGGTCTGAAACACTGGCAACGCTCAAGGTTAATTGATATGTAGAGCACAAAACAATGTTTTGTGATGTAGAGGTTGCGCCGTTACTAGGGAATCGGAAATCCACGAACGATTAACCGAATCGATCCCGTCACCGAGCTCCATTATTGACATCCCTGTCATCGGTGTGTCATCTTAATGTCATAACATGTCCGTATTTCAGGGTCTTAAAACTTTTTCTACCGAGTGTCGGCCGGTTTTAAACGTGTTTGAGGGTAAGTTATTACACAGCTTTTGGTATACAGCGAAATATCTTCTTATTATCAAGTGTGAAACATATTCTATCTTTTTTTTAGATGTGTATTTGAATTTCAGAACCGAATCGGAGCCGACTGACGTCATTTTTGTCTGAATTCTGATTCGTCCGAAACCCGAACGAATTGTCGCTACTTGTTGTTTATTATACTATGCTACTACTAACACATTTTTGGGGAATAAAACGGTTGATAGTTGAAGACGAGATCCTATGATTCTGGTTCATCATTTATTTAAATTTAGTTTTTCATTCTACAACTAACTCTAATCAGTTCACGAGATAAAACCTAAAAAAAGTTATCATTTACAGTTTTTTCATTCTTTTTCAAAAATCTTTGCTACTATCTGAGCTACTATGTTTTTCAATAATATCGTTTTTGATGGGTCTCTAACAATTT
Organism: Orchestes rusci; assembly: GCA_958502075.1. Taxonomy (NCBI): domain Eukaryota; kingdom Metazoa; phylum Arthropoda; class Insecta; order Coleoptera; family Curculionidae; genus Orchestes; species Orchestes rusci. The sequence goes on from OY293304.1 coordinate 55,065,121, forward strand.
TATTTTAGCTTTTTTTCAATTTTCCAAAAGTTATGAAATATGAACTTCTTGCACCAACATCTCCAATTTGAATATGTCAAAAAGATAGACTCCAGATTTGTTTTGATTCGCGGAAGATGACGTGTTTTTGACTTTATGTTTTATGTTTTATGACTTTATGTTGAAACTATTTTTCTTTTTCCTTTCGACGAGCAGACTATCAAGTAGAATAAAGTACACCCCAATGCCACATAATACGATGGACCAGTGAACATCTTATTTCAGCAATATTTTAAAAAAAATTGAATCAACACAAAAAAAAAACAATGCAAATGCTCAAAATGTTCCCCTTCGTTGGCAAAGCACTCCTACCTTTTTGACACATTCAAAATTACAGGGGCGGTTTCAAAAATATTCCTAGGGGTATACATAACTCTTTTATTTCAAAAGATATAGGAACATTATCTGTTTGACAGTGATAGGAAATTTTCCGTATGACACATCTATCTAGTGAGTTGGCGTTTGATTTTTTTTCTCCTTAAAAAAGCCAAGGTTCAGTCAAATCGGTTAAGGGATTCCGAAGTTATAGACAATTTAGTAACATCAAGTTTGACGGTCTTTAGCTGTCTTATTTTTTACTTGGAGAGAAGTTTCGGGAATCAATTTTGTAGAGAATATCGTCCTAAATCTGTTTCCATTTTTTTTTTTGGTAATTTAATGGAGAAAATTTCGAAAAAATATGTCGATTTTCTGTTTTCACAGTACCGTCACGCCCTCTTGCGTCGATCCAAGGAACTTCTTGGGCATATTAATTTACAGATTTTTTTCCTGCGTCTCAATGAACTAGTTAACGAGAACCAGCACTTTGTTGCTGAGAATGAATCACCCTGTATTAAAATCAAAAGTTCATATTATTTGTGTGGACTTGGTTAGAAAAATGTGTTTTTTTTTGTTCGATAGGCCATTTTAGAAACCTGTCAACAAAACGTCAAAATTGACAGCTTGTACCAGAAACAATACATATTATTACAAAAAAATCAATTAAATTGTTATTGAGGCATCAAGAAAAAAGGGCTAATAATGTAAATATAACTTTCTTTAGCTCTGATAATAATATGATTTGCATTGCAACACAGTGAGTACAAAACCCGGTCTTCAAATTTTTGAAAGCATCATTCACTTCTATAAGATTTTAATGGCCTATGCATAGTGAAATAACTTGTGGTAGACACCAAATAACTAATAATGTCTAGTTAGCTATTTTTGGAAAGCCCTGAGGGCCTGTATCAAAGTCTGAATCACTTTAACGAAAAGGGTCTATGTTGTTTACTATCGAAATTTTGTGCTTGTAATAAATCAACATTTCTGGGCTTCCTGATTCTAACTTCGCGAGATAATCGATCATTTCACAGCTTTTCAGGATCAGAATCTCAACAAAACCATATTGCACACTTGCATTTCAAAAAATGTCTCAGAAAGTGAAGGAAAAAAATGACAATTAGAGGTTAATGTTTGTTTACGGTAAAATCAGCTGACTTTAAGGTTATGTTCTGAAATGGCCTATCAATAAAAGGGCTGTTCACGGAAAACCCCTAAACAAAATTCAAAACCAAAAAAGTTTTTTGAAGTGCAGATCATGCTCTTTCATATGAGACCCAGATGGCGTCAATCGGTTGGGTTGTTTCAAAGTTATGAGCATTCTTGCGTTGTAAGGTTTGACAGCTGATACCTGTCTTATTTGACATGTTAGGAAAAAAAAAAACAAATTTGAAGGAAATCTCTCAAGAAAGGTTTTTTTCGAGGTTTTTTGTATTTTGTTGCAGACTGCAAAATTGGCCGAATAGTCAGATTTCCGAATTTTGGAAAGATATTAAAATATCATCTGGCTGTATCAGTATTGATTATGGATGGACATACTGCTAAGAAAATTATTGTATTTGAAGCAAAAATGTATGATAAAGAAAGACATCAAGAAAGCTTAATACTACAATCTTGCGCTTACCACCATTTCATTGTGAAACAAGTTCTAAAGAATTTATATGGGCGCGAGTGACAGAAAGGATTTATATGAAAAAAGTGAAACATTTCAAATGAAAAATGTAAAATATGCTGTTTGAGTAAGCCAACAAGATGAGTTTCAATATTCATAGGTGATGAGAGTTCCTCGGATGATGAAGAATATTATTTGTAAAAATTGAAAACCAATAATCAGAAATGCTATGAAGGTCGCATAAGTTATCGGTGGATCACACTGCATTTTGCAAAAATATCGAGATCTTATTACTTTTATGAAAGTTGGTCAGCTCGGCTGAACATGATTACAGTGATTTAAAAAATCTGGAACATTTTCTTGAAGAATTTTTTTATCTTTACATTGCTTAGTTGTTTGAATGCGATTCTGTTAAATTTTCCGTCAAATATGTATTTCGTGACACTCATGTTTATTAGAAAATTAACACTTATCGTGTATACTCCTATTGTCAGCTGTGGTGATTCTAAACTTACCAATGTCTCCGTTTGCTAAAGTAATCAGGACCGGTTCCTTGGGAACAACACCTGGCTCATCCATGTAAAAATAGAGTTCCAAATCATTCGATGACATAAGAACAAAACCTTCTCCCATATATCTTGGAGGATCATCCAACATACCTGAATTAAATTTATCTTGAATGCATCTATACAGGAAATAAAGTGTAGGTGATTGATAATATTATAGTCCAACAACCAAAAAAAATAAATATCGAGAGATCTTCGCCGCAATCGACACCAAGATGTGGACTAATAAAAATCATGACTGTAGTTCACGAACCATTGCAAATAAATCAGCAAAGTTTCTGACATCGTATCAAATCATTTTGACACAATTTCACCTGAAATAGTACTCGATAGTGAACTGAACTCACCAGTATAGGCCAAACTAGGCGCCAGCATTACTTTAACATTTTCGGCCTTGCACTTAACAAAATGCATAAACCTATCCAAAGTACAAACTGCAGGTTTTGTAGAATACACGAAATGGCTCTCTTCAAACGTAATGCTCAAAGTTGTAGGTACCAATCGGTTTCCAAAAACCAGCCTACTTGATATGATGTCACATTTAATGACAGGAATAAGATCCCTCCATGTTCGGGCCATTGCGGCCTCGGGTCGTTGCTTTTTGATATCTTTCTTTGATTGAGCCTGGATCTCATTCTCTGCTCTATAAAGATATTAAGTATTTGGTGCATTTCAACAAGGATCTGTGACTCACTTTTCAATTTCATCAGCCGCCACATTGTCTTTGTTATTAGGAAAAATAGTGGAACTAAGACCAAAGGTTTTTTCTAAGTTGGAATACATTTGAGATCTGAAAAAGATTTAATTTTCGATAGCAGAATGAAAATTGCGGGATATAGAGACGAACTACGAACATAACACATACCTATTATAAATATGCAGTTCAAACCCATTCAACATTACTGACAATCTGGTGTCAGAATGGGACAGATCTTCGCTAACATCTTTGGGTACATACGATCTCCACCATCTAAATATCAAATATCCATCCTGGATTCTCAAAGTATAGTCATGTGTAATGTAAACAAAATCCCTAAACATTATTTTTCCAGACAACGCATTTACACTCAAGGAACCTGTGAATTCATTATAGTACGATCTATACCAAATATAATTTGTACAAAGCTTACCAATTCGAAAATATCCTTCCTTTAGCAGTTTGTTCGCAACTTTGGTGATGCCATAACCCAAAATTCTTGAGTTATAGTAAGTTATGTAGACAACCCAGAAAACTGCAAAGATCAGGGAAAACAGCAAAAGTAGAAAATTGGAGTCCATTTTCAGGTCCTCCAATGAGACCTGATGTAGAGTGCTGTTCCATTTGGAGGCCTCAGTTTTGTCGAAAGTAGAGGAGATTGTAGTAGTCTCAAAGGTTTCCATTATTATCGATGTTATGACACTGAAATATAATAGATAATATTGTGAATCGTTGAATATTTGCCTTCGAGGACTATTTAAGATTGTAAGAATAACTTTTCTAGTATTTGGATTCCAATTAGATAAAGCACTTGAACACGACTTTTAATTTTGTTGATTAGAAGAACTTTTTGAAGAACTTCAGTTTGAAGGAAGCCTTCTCCAATTGTACAGATATTTAGTTTTTTTTTTTTTTTCCTTTATCGAGTGAAGTAAGTTTGGTGTGGTTTGCATTCTTTTACATCCGGATTTTTTTTTGTGTTATTAAATCATTGTTTCGATAATAGGATGGAAAAAAGAAAACAGTTGCGGCTGGGGACTCATTCAAGTAATGTGAATTTTTTATAGATTCACATTCATAAATTTTGCATTGAACTTATCTCTTGCCAATTCTCGAATATTTATTTGCTCTATGAATGTATTTAGAAGAATGTTCTTCAATGTGTTCAAGTACATTCTGGGCAGTGTATACAGGATATCCGGAAAATACGTGTAAAACGTTAGATGGCAAAATCCTGTCGTCAAAATAGGCCGATTCAAGCCAGCTTCGTTAAGTCTACAAAGGGCCTCAAAGATTCATACAAATTTTAGTTTTTCCTACATTTTTCAAACATGTGCAAGACGATTTTGATAATTTTTGGTACCTAGTCTTGGACCATAAAACCACGTTTGTATAGCGACGGGTTGTTATCAATAGGAAGTGTTATAAAAGTGACGTCATATGTACCTACATTATCCTTTGATTTTTCATGGCATCGACTTTTTGATGATTCGGAAGTTTTTATCTAATAGAACAATATATTGTGAAGTTTTTTTTCTCTTGCAAAATTTTGGTGGCATAAGTGGTTGGGCCAGAAAAAAATACTTTCAATTGGCTACACAGATATTTTATTATCAATTTTTTTTTCTAGCATAACCACTTATCCCAACAAATTTCCTTAAGGGAGGAAACAAATTTCCTGTACACTGCGTTATTAGAAAAATATATCTGAATCATCATAAAGTCAATTTCATAAATGGTCAAAAGAAATGCCTACATATGACAATGATTTTTTATAGAATTGACTTTCTGATGATTCAGTTGTTCAGTTGAAAACCGATCAATAAGAAAAAATTTTCTCTAAATTTGTAGCTATGGGGCGATTTTGACGCGATTTGTTTTGAATTGTAGGAGGAGAAAATGTGTATTTTGTAGGCAGGCGGCGTCCAGTTTTCTTCTAAACCTACTAGATTACATTTAGAGAAAAAATCTGCATACTGGGTTCGTCATCCCCTAAAATGGATCTGAACCATATTTCATGAAAAAATATTTAATATTAACGATTCTACGGCTATCACTGTCAAGTTGGTTATTATACATTGAGAAGTTTTTTTCTCGTTCTAGCGCGCAGTATTTTTTTCTCTAATAAAACCCACTAGAAAAAAGTCCAGGGAAGTTAAGTCGTGGATTCTGGCAGGAAACTCCATTCACCTACTATTTCGCCCTATATCAACCCATTATGAAAATGTTCATCTATCCACAGTCCACACTATCCACACATTTAGAGTTGAAAAATACTGAATTTAAAGTTGACTCATGCGGGTTAATTTTATTTTTTGTAAATTTTATATTTATTTTTTCATTCTCTTTACTGCTTGATTCATTGCATTAGGTTCTGATATACCTGAGGATGTATAATTGTAGTGGTTGTTTGATAAATTTGATGTGACTGATTTGTAATCGCATGAGTTACGAGATAAAAAGATTCTATATGCCTAATAACCAAGATGACAGTAATAGCCGTAGAATCGTTAATGTTGAATGTTTTTCCATGAAATTTGGTGCAGATTTATTTTAAGAGATGATGAATCCAGTGGCGTAGGCAGTTTTATTCTGAAAAAAATCGCTAATATGGTTTCTGAATTTTTCAGCCTCTAAACGTGATCTAGTAGCCTTGGTTTAAAAGAAAACTGGGCGGCACCCGGCCCGAAAAAACACTTTTACATCCTCTACAATGCCCTTCTTCCATAAGTTATTGTTGTGGTTCAACGAATTGATTTGTAAGTCCTTGTATGTTACAGGGTGATACACCATAATGTCGCAATCTTATGTTCCTAAAACAACGTCCCAAATCTGTTTCCATATTCGTTTATATTAGTTCAATGAAAGAAATTTTGAAAATATATCGATTTTCTGTTTTTACAGTACAGTTACGCCCCCTTGCAGCGATCCTAGTAACTTGAAATATATTTCCAGCATTTTCTCTTGGGCACATTACTAGGTATACAGATTCTTTTTTCTGGCTCAAAAGACATATAGCTGCATATGACGTTACTGATTAAGTATGCAATTGACTTTCTGATAATTCAGATGTTTTCATCTAATAACGCAGTGTGTAGGAAATATTTTCCTCTCTTGAAAAAATTTGTTGAGATAAGTGGTTATGCTAAAAAAAATTAGTCAATGATAAAAAAAAATCTATGCAGCTATTTGGAAAGAATTTTTTCTGGCACAACCACTTATCTCAGGAGAAGTATTCAAGAGAGAAAAAAACTACCCAATACATAAAACTTTTGGATAAAATTATCTAATTCATCAAAAAGTCAATGCCAAAAAAAATCAAAAGAAATAACTACATATTATTATGACGTCACCTTCATAACACTTCCGGTTAGTTACAACGGGTCGCTATAAAGACATAAATCGTTATTTTATGGTCCAAGACTAGATACCAAAAATTATCAAAATCGACACGTTTTTGAAAAATGTAGGAGAAACCATTTTTTCTTTCACGCCCTCTGTAGACTTGACGAAAAAATTTGGGATGAAGGTAAGTCTGACTAGATCGCCTTATTTTTGGTTAGGAAATTTGTGGTTAAGCGCTGTAAGTCATTTGAGGTACAGCCTGTATATCATTGAAATCAGAATAAAATATAACTAACGCTCTATCAATATACAGGATGTACCATTTGGAAAAACTGAACTCGAGTTGGAATCTCTGACGAAACGATGTGACAGAAAATTTGGCAAGGTACAGGGTGTTCACAGATTAATGGACCACCCACATCTTTTTAATTTGATGTTTGGGAAAAAATTGTTTCAAATGAAAGTTTAATGGTTCAAAATGAATTTTGTGAAAACAAGGTTTTCACATATACAGGGTGTTTCAGAACGTCTGGGCGTGGTCCAACTTTCTCATTTCAAATTGCAACTCAATTTTTTCATTTGATTTTTGCATTCTCCGGAAAATTCTAAACATTTTTCATATAGCATACCCTATACCCAAATTCAACCAATAAGAAGATATTAACGTCAGAAATTTACTATTTTTTCGGGCATGTTTTAAAATGTATGGTATTATTTGAAAACCTTGGAAACGAGGTGATTGTTAATAGATGTCAACTTCTCAAAAAAGATTTGAACATGATATATATTGCGAAGGGGAAAATTTTGAAATATTCTCCTTATACATAAAGGGTGACCCAGTTTTATCATACAATATTTCAAATTAAGAATCTACCTCGGATTCTACTAAGTAAGCAAAATGAACAATTTTTATTCTATGAAAACCTTTAAAATATTAAGTTTCTTTTCAGCACCTTTTTTAAAAATGGATACAACTCCTATTGTTTGAGTGGATTTTGTCATGGTTCGAGGGGCTATTTCGTCGTCTTCCAAAATAAATGTCCATAGAATAAAGATTATTCATTTTAATAAGTAGAATCTAAATTTTAAATATTGTCGGATAAAATTGGGTCACCCTGTACGTTGCTCAAATCTTTTTTGAGAAGTTGACATCTGTTAACAATTACCTCGTTTCCAACGTTTCAAAATAATACCTACCATACATTTCAAAACATGCTCGAAAAAAAAGCAAATTTCTGATGTTGATATCTTCTTATTGGTTGAGCTTGGGAATAGGGTATTCTATATAAAAAATGTTTAGAATTTTCCGGAGAATGCAAAAATCAATTAAAAAAATAGGGTTGCAATTTGAAATAAGAAAGTTGGACCACGCCCAGAAGTTCTGAAACACCCTGTATGTGTGAAAACATTGTTTTCACAAAATTCATTTTGAACCATTGAACTTTCATTTGAAACATTTTTTTCCAAACATTAAAGTAAGAAGTTAATGGGGGGATCCATTTATCTGTGAACACCCTGTAGAACACAATAATTTGTTGTTTGGTTCGTCTTTCAAAATAAAAAAGTTATATCCAATATCAAGATAAAATGATCACACAATCACGTACAGAAAATACGAATGTGAGCTCGAGGAAAAATGAGTAATCTATGGCTTTTTGTGTCGCATCCGTAATTTAACAGTTTTTTTTTAGAGTCTATCGCGACACTTCTTAAAATTCTCGAAAAAATCTTTTGTTGGGGAAGAACTTATCTTGAGGTAAATTCAAAAAAGGAATCACGTATGTCGAATTGCATAACTATAATTGGATTAATTTTCGGATTGTTCAAGTGCTTTTTTCGAGACTTTCTTACACAGGGTATCAATTTGAAAACTTCCTACCCCAAATAACGGGCCCTCAAGAAAATAAAATGAAAATCGCTCGGACCTGTCGAATTATGTTTCGGGGGGAAAGAATTTGCGCCGATTTTCAAATTTTCAAAATCACCCCCTGAGCGAGAGTGATATTCACCCACAAAATGTTAAATGGAAAGAGGGCTCGAGTGATACCTTATTTTTTAAGTCCTTCGACCCTCATTACAACTGCCGAGTTTCAAACCTGGTGTTATTCCTGTTGATACGACAGCTTGTCAGAAATTGGATTCTAATTTGGTTTTATTAAATAAATAAATAACCGTGATAGTTAACTCCTCCTAACTAGGAAGATATGATGAGGGACAGAATATCTTAAAAATCAGCTATCACTCAATGATTTTGGCGAGGATTTATTTCACTAAAAAAAAAAAAAAGAGAAATGGGTTGAACCAAATATCCTTTTAATTTGGAGAAGTTGACTTTTGCGGTTAATCATCTATTGGTTAAAAAATAATTAAAAAGAAATTTTTGACAACCTATCAACAAGAATGACAGCAGAGGCTTGGCAGATGTAATCAGGGTTGAAGGGCCTCCAAAATAAGGTATCACTCGACTCCCCTTCCAATTTGATATTTTGAGGATGTATATCACCCTCGCTCAGGGGGTGATGTTGCAAATTGTTCCCCCCTTTTTTATATTATTTTCTTGGGGTAAGTTATTCAAGGTGTTAAGTTTTCAAATTGACAACCTGTATAACACGAACATTTTTTATCAAAAACTGTATAATCATAGGAATATTCAATAATGACCATAATATTTGTAATTTGTGCACTATTTGACTCCCGGAGCTTCATGTTTTTTCTTTCAGAGTAGGAAAACTGTATTTTGATCGAACATCTTGTGGCGAGGTTTAAGGCTACATGGCCATACCTCCAACATTGATGCAATCTCAAAACCCTGAAGTTTTTATATTTAGTCATGGTCATCTGTATGGAAAGGCCCTTTTTGCATGATTTTTTCAAAAATGGGTCATTTTTGCCAAGTTCAAAATTTTAGACTATCCTTTGTCAAGTTAATAACTTTTCTCCATTTTTAAATGGTGCGTTACACAGGAAAAAAATAAAAAAGTAGCCTTTTTTATGAATGTGAAAAAGAAAAAACTAAACAGTTTTCTAAAGAAAATCGCCAGGACACGTAGACTGACAAATGGATTGAAGTTTTCAAATGCACCATCACTTCTTTGATAACTGATGTAGGATCAAGGTTTTATCAAATTAAAGGTCTTTTCCATACATATGACCATAGCTGTATATACTGGAAAATTCAAATCTAAATTCGTCGGTTGTCCAATATCATATTATATTATTTTTTTCCCTTTAGTCATATCTTATCTTGAAATTGGTTTTGCGGTTTCATTTTTTCCACTGACAGACTGAACATTGGACGCTTGATGCTTCGTCGCATCGTATGGCCGACCTCCGAATAATCATGAGGGCGTCGGTGCCCCATCTTGGAATATTTTTTTTAATAGAAATATGGGTCATGTGACACTCATTTTGAAAGTCCAGATGAGTACTTTATAACCCTAGAATATTGAGTCGATATCTTCAAGTACTACAAAATGGCGGAGATGCTTTTTTGACATTTTTGTAATTTATGCCTGACCCAAACTTTATGTCAAGAATATTTCCAGCATCTTTTGAATTGAACTTGACGTATTTTTTTTCAAAAGTGTATGTATCAATGTAGTAATTGAATGTACCGCCATTTTGTAGTACTTGAAGATATCGACTCAATATTCTAGGGTTATAAAGTACTCATCAGGACCTTCAAAATGAGGTGTCACATGACCCCTATTCCTATTTAAAAAACATTCCAAGATGGCGTCTAGCCGCCTTATATCTGTATCTATCACAGATCAACAATATTCGCATAACTTTATTTTGTTGCACTTGAAGCTTATCTATAACATCCTTATTGCAAGAAATCAAAAGTGACATACAATAGTTAAAATGGGGAAAAATAATTGTATTATAAATAATTTTTTTAGTCCAGGCTGATACATTTACCGATATTCTTATCAGAAATCCTATTTTTTTTCCTAATTTTTTAGAAAGATACTGAACATGATTGCCAAACGCAAGCAGTGGGTCAAGAAAGACTCCTAAATATTTGATTTCTTGTACATATTCAGTTTTCTCTTTGTCCAAACATATTGCCAGATTACTATCATTAAACTTTTTACAATTTATCTTACTTCCCAAAATAATACATTTAGTTTTTTGAGCGTTTACTTTTAACTTATTTACACAAAGCCATTTATATAATATTGACAGATCATCATTCAATGTTTCAGTAATTTCTTCAAAATTAGTCCCAGACACAGAGATAAGGGTATCATCAGCGAACAGGTTTATGACACTGTTATTTAGGACAATATGAATATCATTGATGTAGATTATGAATAATAGAGGTCCCAGTACACTACCCTGCGGAATTCCCCATTTATTGAGTTTTTTCACAGACAGGCTATTTCCTATTTTCACACTTTGATATCGGTCTTCAAGATAATCACGAATCCATTTTTGAGCCCCATCACCTACACCATCACCTACACCATAAAATTGTAATTTGTTTATCAAAATATCCCTGTCAATAGTCTCAAACGCACGTTTCAAGTCCACAAAAACACTCAAAACAACCTTGCCTTTATTGATCTCTTCCCTCCATGCTGCAATTACGTGCTGGATAGCAGACTCACAAGAGTGGCTGCTCCTAAATCCGGATTGACCCTCAAAAAGTAAGTTATTTTCTTCAAAGTAGGCCCTTAGTTGGGAACAAACTATCATTTCCAAGATTTTGTCTATAGTCGGCAACAGATTAATAGGTCTAAACTCCTCGGGAGTACCTGGATTTTTTACTTTTTATTGGTACCACAACACTGATTTTTAACTCACTAGGAAATGTACCTGACTCCAAGGAAACTGTTATTAAATGCAACAAAGGATACCCGATCACACAAAAAAGATTTTTTAACAACTTGATGTTTAAATCATTATCGCTCGTGCCCTTGTTTTTAAGATTAAACACAATTTTTTTAAGTTCTGATATATTGATTGTCCTTAGTTTTGTAAAGTTTGTTTTTTCACTTTCATTGAGATTTTGGGGGTTAGGACAGTTCCATTTTACTTCCTCAATACTCTCAATCACTTCTTTCAAGCTATCCAGATAAAAGTCATTAAAATTATCCTCAATCTCCCCACTATTATCCTCAATCTCCCCACTATCTGAAGTCTGTAAGTTGAGCCGTTCAAAAAATAAAAGGGGGGGGGGGCGCATTAACGAAAAGCACTGTATAGACACATCCTACCCTACTGTCTTCAAGGATTGCAGATTTACTGGCGGAGAGAAGTTTTTTTTTATTAGTTTGGGTTAGTTTGGCATAAATGGATAAATGGAGCGGCATCCTTAATACGTTATTCATAATAAAAATCAAATATATTTTTTTCCCTCCGCCAGTAAATTTGCAATACCTGAAGACACTAGAATGTGACTATATAATAAAATTTGGAAATTATCGAAAAATTGCAAAAAACTGTAAGTCTTTTCGTAACCGTAAGCCTAATTTCAGAAAAAGCCTAACTGAGGTAAAGGCATATTATAAAACGCCTAAATCGCAACAGGCGAATTGTAAAATACCACCATTTTCTCAATTAGCCTAATATCCTTCGGGCTTTTTATAATAAGCCTAAGATTTTCAGTCTTACTGTGAAATTTTCATAGTTTTACAATATGCCCAGTCATTTTGAAAAAGCCTAGGCGTATTATAATAAGCCAGGTTTTACAGTACGCCTACGACATATACAACGGTTCTACACACACATTTTGCTTTACCTCTTTGTTTTTAGTCGTAAAGAGTTTTTGGTCATCATTGGGAATATGGGAATTTAGTTTCAGGTGACATAATGCGTTTTGATAAGTCACTCCTCATATATGGTTGACGGTTCTTGGATATCAGGACAATAGGAGAATAGAAACTACAGTTCTCCACGCGACGTTTCGTCTATATTTAAAAACTTCTTCAGGCTATAACAGAAAGGAGAAGGTGTCACAACATTGTTGCCCTATACAAATTAAAGTGCAAATAAATGACGTTAAAAAACAACATTGAAAATGTTGTGCTTTCCTAGTAGTCAATGCTTGGTATCAAACATGGGGAAAATAGGAAAAAGAAAAAACAAAAAAGTTAGGTCGAGACTGAGATTCGATCGTGCGACACTTGTGTAATGAGACGCTACTTGACCATTGAGCCACGATACGTGATCCAAACAATCAAAAACCGCTAGAAAACAGGTCAATTGTACACATAGTGTCCCGGAGGCGAATTACGCAGGTAAACATCTACACAACATTTCCACAGCTACTAAACTCACAAAACACTGGTATAAGTAAAATAAGAGAAAATAACGGAACTAACAAATAGATTAAAATTCGTGTAAACAGTACAAGTACGACGTAAAAACGGTGTCAGTTTTCTCCGTGTGGAGTAACTATGGTTCGATGGACGCAACATTAAAACCACGTACCTGTAATGTCGTGTCCAACATTGAACATAGCGGACTTGATTAAATTAACATAAATATCACTCAGATTTTCGGTATTCCTGTGGTTGTTGATGGAATTACCCGTTTTATTGATATATATCATTTATTTGATGGCTCTTTTTTGGTAATGGTTTTCCTTCTCCAACACCCTCACATTGTGAAAGTTGAAGTTGTGTCAAGTCGTTTTTTCACTTTTGAGTCTGCAACCGTTTTTGTGGTTATTTACTCTGTTCTTCAGATAATTTTTTGTTTCGCCAACGTACGTAGCTGGACACTTATTACAGAAAATAGAGTGTATCATGTTGGATCTCCGATCTTGTGGCTCCTTCGTTTTCAGTTTGGTGTATATAGTTCCTAATGTTTCCTTATAGTATGACACAATCTGTGTCTTTCGGTGCTTAAAATTTTGTTGAGCTTGGAAAACAAATTAGGAATGTAGACCATTGGTAATCGTAGTACGACTATCAATGGTCTACCAATGCTCTACATTCCTGATGTGTTTTCCAAACTCAACAAAATTTTGAGCACCGAAGAGGCACAGATTGTACCATACTTCATACTATAAGAAAACATCAGGAAATATATACACCAAACTGAAACGAAGGAGCCTAGATCGGAGATCGGACGTGATAAACTCTATTTTCTGTAATGAGAGGCTGGTTTAATACCAAGCATTGACTACTAGGAAACTACAACTTTTCAATTTGGTTTTTTAACGTAATTTGTTTGCACTTTAATAAGTATAAGGCAACAATGTTGTGGCACCTGCTTCTTTTTGTTATAGCCTGAAGAAGTCTTTGAGTATAGACGAAACGTCGCGTAGAGAACTGTAGTTTCTATTCTCTCATTGTCCTGATATCCAAGAACCGTCAACCATATACTTATACTAAAGAAAAGAATAATAAACAAAATAAGAATATAATGTTCAATAAAGATTAGGTAAAACAATAAAATAATATTGGAAACCGAAAAACTACTACTAACATTGAGAGAATACACCACTGGTCTTTTCCAAGATGACAGATCAGGGAATCCCGAAAATGAAATGACAATTAACGCTATCAGGACCAAGTATATTAAAAAGTGAAATTAAACACGCCATTACTCTTATGAAAAACAACAAAACTCCAGGCCCTGAAACGTTTCATTTGGTTAGCAAACAAAACCTTGATATTATCATTGTCCGACTTTAACAATGTTTATGACACTGGACAAATTCCCGAGGACTGACTCCGTTCTACAGGGTGGACCAGAAGTAATGGGACATACGGTGACAGTAGATTCCCCACACAAAAGATTGCGATCGACCTCAATTCCGAAAGTTGATATCAACAGAGATACAGGGGGGTGTCAAAGTTGAATTTTAATATTGGATTTTTTCAAAGACCGTTTGAAATAATCGATTTATATCGATGAAATTTGATATATGGAGATTGTTTGACATGCAAAATTCAAATCTGAGCACGGAATTGCTCCTAGTTGTAGGGGGCGTCACTTACACAACTTTACACTCATTCAAATAGTCAGAACTTTTTTGTACGTACATTTTTTTAGGATTGAAAAAATGATTTTTCCATCATGTTTATATGAATAAGGTATACTTTGTAGAAGTGGCTAGGAGTAACCTTTTTCAAGATATTTGAACTTGAAGTAATCCATGCAATGTGGTTTTAAATAGAAAATTTCCTACCAGTCAATTCTAACCAATCATAGGCTTGCATTTTGTTATGTTGCTATGGCAACGACCTAATTTTATCGGAAATTTCCCTGCTCATAATCACGTGACTGAAAGATTAATAAGTGGAAATTTCCCTGGCTTTGGCTTTACGCATCTGGATGTACTGGATGTAGCTCCCATATGATTACAGTGTTGCCGCCCCCACTCTCCCTAACAATCCCAACCCAACCCATCTTTCACAGACAGAGATAAGGCAAACGGCAACACTGTGGTTGGTGCATGGCAGCTACATCCAGCCGCGAGTGCTTGACAGCTGTTAAAGACAAATATTTTTGATAAATGATTTATTTTCAACTTCCAATACAAAGTTGCAATGTTATCAATTATGGACAAGATTGGTTATAACTTCCAAATGTTTTATAAAATCCTGATTCCCTTCTTTCTTCCTCAATGTCGAGTAGAGTAAGGAGCCGTTGGTTTCTTCCACTAAATGCGAGGTGAGTCCAGCCGCTACTATTAAATCTTCTCAAATAGTTCTGGCATGAAATTTTCTTGCCGAATCTCCCTAGAGCTCGAATTAATAATCCGGAAATTTGTTCTCGTTGCGAATTTTTCAAGAAAATTCTCAACTCGACAAAATTTCCGGGAATAATTCGAGCTCCGGGGAGATTATGAGTGAAAATTTTGAAAATGAACATGGAAGGCTTTGAAAACGGCGTCATCATGGTGATTTTGACATTAGCTTGAATGCTCAATGTTTCTTGATTTCAACAAATTATTCTAATTTTACATTTTTTTTTGTTTTTTTTTGAAAAAATATTTAATTTTTTTTTTTGATTTTTTTATAAGAAACATTGAACATCGAGACATTTGTCAAAATTACAGTGACAACGGCCTTTTCGATGCCCCCTATGTTCATTTTCAAAATTTTCTATTCAAAACAACATTGCATCACTTCACGGGCAGAGATCTTGAAAAAGGTCACTCCTATCGTTTTCTACAAAGTATACCTTTTTTACGTAAAAATTACAAAAATCATTTTTTTTAATCAAAAAAAATGTTCGTGTGCGTACAAAAAAGTTATAACTATTTGAGTGGGTGGAAAGATGTTTAAGTGGAGCCCCCTACATGTAAGACCTTTACCAAGGTCAGATATGAATTTTGCATGTCGATTTCATCAGAATAACTTGATTATTTCAAAAGTTATTTGAAAAAATCAAAAATTAAAATTCAACCTTGGCAACCTGTATCTCTCTTAATATGAACTTTCGGAATAGACAAGTTGAGGTCAATCGCAATATTTTTGTGTGAGGAATCTACTGTTGTCGTATGTCACATTACTTCTGGTCCACCCTGTATATTTGTCGCACTTCCGAAATCAAACAACGCAACAGAATGACCATTGACTATAAAAAAAAACAATAGTAGGCTATCGTCTCTTTAGCCTGATGACTCATTTCCTTAAACTCTTTCTTCGAGTTATATAGTAGGGGCGAGGTAGTAAGTGGTGCTAGTCATTTTGGATTTAAGAGCGGTTTCGGAACAAGAGAAGCAATATTCAGTCTCCAAACATTGGTGCAGAATTGCCAGGATCAGATAAAAACGTCTTTTTGTGCTTTATCAACTACGAGAAAGCATTTGACAGTGTAAAGCACGATCTCCTCATATCATTTCTTGGGGACTTGGGAATGGATGGAAAGGATATTAGACTTATGGGTTATCTCCAGGGTTATCTATACTGGAACCAAAGAGCGGAAATCCGACTTCAGGATGCAGGAACAACTGAGGATTTCGGAATTAAAAAGGCCATCCACCAGGGGTGTTGTCTCCGATGTTGTTTAACTTGTATGTGGAAGGAGCTTTCACCAAGTCTATCTCCGACAGTCCCATGGGCATTAGAGTAAACGGAATTCCCATCAACAATATTCGGTATGCGGATGATGCCGTGATATTAGCGGATAGTGCAAATGATCTACAAACTCTATTAGATTAGGTCAATGAAGAAAGTCAAAGATTGTTTTTTTCCTGACAATATGGTGTTGTCAACCTGAACAAACTAAATTCACTAATACAAATGTGTAGTGACATGTATACAGATTTTTCATATTCAACATTCCCCCTCAATTTAAATGTATTCATAAATTAAAATATTTCTGTAACTCAAAATACGTTTAAATTGACCAAAGGATACAATACAATCTACACTATACATTTGCTTAATACACTTGATCTAAACTTTATACATTTTTCTTTTCCCAAAGATTTTGTAAACATATCCGCACAATTTTCTACAGAAGAAACATATTTAAGTACTATAATCCCTTTCAAATGAAGATCTTTGATAAAATTTTATTTGATATCCATGTGTTTACTGCGCTTAGAGT
Source organism: Orchestes rusci (assembly GCA_958502075.1). Taxonomy (NCBI): domain Eukaryota; kingdom Metazoa; phylum Arthropoda; class Insecta; order Coleoptera; family Curculionidae; genus Orchestes; species Orchestes rusci. Next base: position 55,082,216 of record OY293304.1, read on the forward strand.
TCTCACAGTTCTTTATCAAAGACATAGCACTCAAATTGTCCATGTTCAGAATCGCTGGTCCACACATACTTGTCAAGTCACCCAGCACACCTTTCAGATTAATAAGTTCTTGTGCTGCCAATCCTGCCAAAATGTATTCTGCCTCCATTGACGACAATGCGACACAGTTCTGTTTTTTTGAATGCCATGCTATTGGTTTTTTTCCATGAAAGCACACAAATCCGCTTACACTCTTGCGGGTTTGATGATCACCTCCCCAATCAGCATCACAAATACCTATCAGTTGATTTTCCGACTTCGTATATGTAAGTCCATAATCAATAGTACATTTGAGATGTCGTAGAATTCTCTTAGCTGCTTTCTATGCACTCGAAGTTGGTTTGTCCAAGAAACGAGATAAATTTGATACACTTAATGCTATATCCGGTCTGGATACCAAAGATAGATACATTAAAGTGCAAACCAATCTTCGATATGGAACACCATCTACCAATAATGCACACATATCTATTTGAAAATTGACTTCCATTGGAGATACAACTGACCGAGTTTCTCCCATCCTGAATTCTTGTAATAACTTTTAAATCATTCGTTTTTGGGTAATTTGAACATCATTAGTCCTGGTTAAATCCATTCCAAGAATTGTCTTCAATTCTGACATTGTTTTGACTTTGAATTCTTGAAATAAGTTTTTGATGAGTCTGTTGACTTGATCTTCTGGTCCAATTATCAAAGCATCATCTACAAATAATGCAAGAGATATTTTGCCATTAAAATATAAGCAATAATCATATTGGGATCTTGTGAAATTCAATTTCGTCATGACTTGATTGAATTTCATGTTCCAACACTTAGATGCATTTCTAAGTCCATATAAAGCACGTTTTAGTTTTAAATGCCTTGAATCCGTTTTCAAGCCTTCAGGTGCCTTAATATACACATTAGTATCTATAAATCCGTTTAGAAATGCAGTAGGAACATCAATCTGGTGCAGTTTCCAATCATTCTGTAAAGACACTGATATGGGTAGTCTAATGGTAGCTAATCTACACACTGGTGCATAGCTAAAATCATCATTTTCAGTGTATGGTACTTGGAAACCTCTTGCAACCAATCTAGCCTTCTTTGAACCATCTTCTTTTGTTCTAAAAATCCACTTTTTGTCAATGGCTAATTCACTTTCAGGAAGTTCTGCTGGAATCCAAGTTTCCGACTTTTCATGAGATTCTCCTTCTTTATTGCTTCTCTCCATTCAGCACTTTTACAGGCTTCTGAGTAGCTTTTAGGATCATCAGTTACCGCTGTGAGCAAACAATAGGCACTATAGATTTCATAATCATCAAGAGTTTTGGGTTTGTTCTCAGTCCTTCCATATCTTGTTATAGTATCATTATTCCATGGTGTTGTTCATTCTCATCACTGCTTGATTCTCCATTGATCCCTTGCATTGGACTTGCGATTACAACAGGTTCCTCTTCCTCCATATCATTTATTTGTGGTCTTTCTTCCGTGTTTTCATTGTTCTCTTCTTCCTCATTAGGTAAATAGACTGACTGTTTTACTTCTTCTGACCCATTTTCTGTCTTTTTCTTTTCATGAATCAACTTGTACTCCATTAAGCTCTCATCAAATCTAACTTCTCTGGATCTGACTATTTTCTGCTGGTCTGGTAACCACAAGCGGTAGCCACCACCACAATATCCCGCCATAACAGCCTTTTTCGCTTTAGCGTCCAATTTATTACCTTTGGGTAAAATGGTAAACCAGGCTTGACATCCAAAAATTCTGAGCTTACTGAGATCATTTCGCCCATGCCAAATTGTTGATGGTGTTAAACCTCTCGGTAATGCTCTAGTTGGTGTTCGATTGAGCTCATACACAGAACATTTCAAAGCTTCATCCCATAACGTTTTTGGAATACCTGAATCAATAACTTTAGTTCTCACTTTATCCAGCAATGTCCTATTCATTCTTTCAGCTTTTCCGTTCTCTTGTGGAGTATAAGGAATGGTATATTCCAAAGCGATACCATTTTTCCTACAATAGCTTCTGTTATTTTACTTGAAACAAATTCTCCCCCGTTATCAAGTCTAAATGCTTTGACCTTGATCTGGTGCTGTCTTTCAACGTCTTTTACATATTGAATGAGATTTGCACTAGCCTCATCTTTGGTTTTCAATATTTTCATCACCAAGAAATGTGAATAATCATCCAATATAGTACTTACCACCATCAATATAGGCCGGATTGATTGGTCCGCAAACATCACTATGAACTAGATCTCCCATAGCAGTTGTGGTTCGTCTGCTTTTATCAAATGGTTGCCTGGTTGCCTTTCCTTCGATACAACTACTACACGTTTTATCAGATTGTGATAAACCTAGCTGCCTCAGTGCATCATTGCCTGCATGACCCAATCTTCTATGCCATAAGTCCTTCACCACTGAAATATGACCATGATGAATAGAAGGTTCAACTCTTCATCTATCCATTGTTAACACATATAGTCCATTTTTAACCTCACAATGCAGCAAAAAATGTTTTCCAGTTATGGTTGTACCCGGGGTTGTACCATTTCCTTCCACAATGATCTTATGTCCTCTTGAGGTTAGTTTGGGTTAGAGGCGAGGCGGATAGTAAGTTGTGCTTCATTTTGGACACAATTAATGCCTCAATTGAAAGTTTTGTACCTTGACATTCTGCTTTTAGGGTTCCTATTTTATTGGATTTCAAAACTTCTCCATTGGCTATATGTATTGATACATAGTTTGGTAGCACCTGTATATGATACATTTTATCTTCTAAGCTTTCCTGTACAAAATGGTTACTGGCTCCCGAGTCCAATACAAAACATAATTTGTCCTCGATTTCATTACAGTAGTTGGCAGCATAGATTAGTACTTCTCCTTCAGCTGTGTTTTCCTTCGATTAATTATGACTGCGACCTCCTCGACCCCTGAAACCTCCTCCTCTGAAACCTCTGTAGTTTCCTCTGCCTCTAATATGTTCCTTTCTTCTCGGACACTGTGCTTGAAAGTGTTGTGGACTGCCACACAAAAAACATGTTCTGGAAACTACATTTAGGCCCAGTTCACTATCTTCATAATCCTTTTCGCTCTTTGATTTCATTTTTATTTCCTCATCTCAAAGTCTAGCCTTCACAAAATCAAACTTGACATCTGAGAGCGTCTCCAGAGCTGTAACTACTGTGTCATACTGCGCTGGCAGAGATAATAATAAATGACACACTTTATCACTCTCACTCAGGTCTGATCCGTGCTCCTTGAGTTCTCTAAGAATTGTCTCGAGCTTCAAAAAATGATCTTCAAGCTTTTCATTTATTGAAGTTTTCAGGTTCAACAGTTTTCTCCAACAGGACAATCTTGTAAAGGAGCTTGAGCGTACAAATACATTTTTCAAAGCGTCGATTTGTGCTCTTGCAGTGGTGAAATCTTTGATTATATCCAAATGCTTATCCGACACACCTTGCACTATGATTGATTGGGCTTTATAATCCTTTCTTTTCAATTCTTCTTTTTCTTTAATAGAAGCATCCTCACCGAGTTCACTTTCTTGTATGGCCTCTTGGCAATTTTCCCGTCTCAGCAGAGTTACTATTCTAAATTGCCAATTATTGAAATTACTTGCTTCTAATATCGGCACTGTATTGTTGTTGATTCCAGCCATTCTTTACTATTGAGTCCACACAACAATTAAAATCCAAGTATCACTCTGCACAAAATCGCTGCTCCTGATCACAAACTGTTTTCAGCTAATTCTTCAATCATTCACTCTCTGGGCCCATAACCTCTTGAAGTTAATGGATGAATAATCTTACTGGAAGCTATTTTTGTGAAAGATATAATTGAAGAATTGAAAATCACATGTGTGCATTTACAAAATTATTATAGCAACTTAAAACATACGACGACTTCACGGCTATATCATTCTACACTGTGTGCCAAATTAAATTAGAACCTAGTTTGATCCTTAATAACTTTTTTGTTTGTTTGTGGATTTAGAATTTTGGATATGATATTGGTCAATATGTTCTGGATGTTCCTCCTAAATTGAGTTTTCGAATTTTGGACACGACCGGACTTACGACGTTTTTTAAAAATTGGTGCATTTAAGCTCGTTGCAAAAACGAACGAAGTCCATTGCAACGTACCATTATTATAAGTAAAAATTTCCTACCAGTCAATTCTAACCAATCATAGGCTTGCATTTTAACATGTTGCTATGGCAACGACCTAATTTTATCGAAAATCACCCTACTCACAATCACGTGACTGAAAGATTAATAAGCGGAAATCTCCCTGGCTTTGCATCTGGATGTAGCTCCCATATGATTACAGTGTTGCCGTCCCCACTCTCCCTAACAATCCCAACCCAACTGGTGCATTGGAGCTACATCCAGCCGCTACTATTAAATCTTCTCAAATAGTTTTGGCATGAAATTTTCTTGCCGAATCTCCCGCGAGCTCGAATTAAAAATCCGGAAATTTGTTCTCGTTGCGAATTTTTCAAGAAAATTCGCAGGCTCGACAAAATTTCCGGAAATAATTCGAGCTCTAGGGAGATTATAAGTGAGAAATTTTCTGTAAGCATATACAGGGTGGCGCATTAGTGTGTGGAAGTCCATTTTCTTCCGTGTCAAAAGAGATAGGAGAAAATTTTCAAGAAAAAACTTATAGGGTTCCAGCAGGGTCACAATTTAAAAATATTACTGTGTATACAGAGTGTTCTAGGAAAAAGTTGCCGACTTAATCGGAGTCATCATGTATACAGGGTATGCCTTCGCAAACGTATCGGCATTGATTTTGGGCTTTCAATGTCATATGAAAATAAAACACCGAGACATCAACTTTATTTTTGAGGAGGACGTATAAGCAAACCTTCATTTGCAATTCTTTGGGCAATGTGAAACTCACTCCTAAAATCCTAAATGGATAGGGGATCGAGTGATACCTTATTTTGAAGGTACTTCGACCCTGATTACAACCAGCTTCTGTTATCATTCCTGTTAATAAGACAGCTTGTCATTTTTTTTCATTATTTTTTTTAACCAATATTTACCCACTCTGAATGGTGATTCACGGTCAGTGATACCTCACACGTTTACGGTAAAGCAGTGATAATATCGTTCTGAAAATTTGATCATTCACATGAAACGTGATTTTCTATCGCGGTTTCAAATGTTTTCAGGAATGCGAAGTTACCGCTTGCTTGCGATGGTAGCAACAACTTTGCTATTTCAAATGAGACACCCTATATAATATCGAGAATAATAGGTTTATCACTCGGTATATTATTATGTATTGTATTTTCCACTTAGCTATTTTTTTCCGATTATTTTTATGTGATACTCCCCTATCTTTATCGGTTTTCAATATATTGATAAACTTTAATCGTTTTTTTTTTTCAAAAATAGCTCCTATCAAATATCTGTTACCACGGTACCTATCTGGATTCATAAGAATCTAAAGTTTTGGGAATATGTAGGTAGCTCAGTAGGTAGTTGTCCAATAGCCTGTGTGTGATTAATTGTGAGTAGGTAGGTATAAGATTTTCTCATATTATTCGGTTTAGCAATTTGCAATGAAATTAAAGACATTTCGATCTCGATTCAAATCCAGAGGATAAACCCACGACAGGACCTACGATAACCCCATACTCGTATATCTACGGGCAAAAAACCATAATTATTAAGATTTCAGATTGGTTTTTGTTCTTCATAAAAAAAACATTTTTGGACATCCGACTTATAAAACGAATCGAATTGAATATGTCAACAAAATCCTCGATTTGGGATTGGCCCAGAAATTGGTGTCTTGATAGTCTTGAATGAAAAATGCATACGCATACCTTCAAAAATCTTTATTTTATGAGGGAGTTGCTCTGTTTAATGCTTTACCTGCAAACATTAAAGCAGCATCAAGCTTTAAAGAATTTACTAGGTTAGTTGATAGGTATATTTTGGATTTTTAAGTTTAAGTACCCATATATTATACCTTTGTTTACGGTAAGTCAGATGTTTAATAAATTAAGTGGTGGATTCAAAAATTATTGTAGTCTATTCTATAGTAGCCAAGTGTGCTAAATAAATAACTATTTCAGGACCTCAGACAAGATCGAATCAAAATTGATGTTATTTATGAATGAGCATACATTTTATGAGGTAAAGTAGCTTTTCATAACAGTTACGAATTATTTATCGAACCACTATAAATCGACCTTTGACATTATTATTGGACCCAATTAAGTTAATAGGTGAGACTTATCATCGGACTTATCCATGTACCATGTAGCTACAAAGTTCCAGAAATAATGATTTGTAAAATCCAGTAAAATATTACATCAAAAGAACAATCAAAACGAATATTGTGCTTTTGTCATAATAAAATGCCTGCATAATTCATACAGATTTCTCGGCAGGTAGTAAATAGTTATTTATATTATCAATAAATTATAAAAGCCTTACCTCAAATAGCATCAACTTTTATTTATGGAAATCATAGAGCTCTCTAGTATTTGATTGGATCGATTTAAAACATTAACTTAGGTTTGTTTCCATCTTAATCACACTATTTATCACTCGAACAATTCACAACACATTATTAATTGTATCACTACAGGGTAGGGATACGCTTATCTATCCCATTATACTGATAAGAAAGATTTTCTAGTCGATGAGCTTTTTTTATATAAACAATCTTCCAAGTTTGACATACGCCGATCCGATAACAAATCTGCTTGACATCTATAACAATTAACAGCTGGTTTTGACAAGCATGTGACAGGCTGATAAAATGTCTATCATGTGACGGTTAGGGACGGACAGATCTATCGATATCGAGTGGATGAGGCAGATTGGAATTATTGATAGTAGTGGTAAGTATGTGAAGGAAAAAGTATTATTGGTTGTAAATGGTCCATGAGTCCATGTTTGGGCAGATGATGGATTGGGGTTGGTGAAAGGAAATCTTCTTTTGTCTCGTATTTCCCACAATTATATTTAAATGTACGACCGGTCTTGTTCTCAGAGAATAATTGACAATAATCAAAAACATCATCCACATATTACATCACCGACATATTACCAAGAGCATTCAACAAACAAATAACTCTTAGATAAAATAAAATACTAACATTTAGTAGGCCCACATGGCATTGCACAATTTAAACAACAGTTTATTTATTTTTTCATAATAGAAATTGTGCATGTAGGTCTATATTTCAGTATTTCATTCCAAAGTTTTTTTGTTGAATGCTGTTGGTAATATGTCGGTGGTCACTGGTCATGGACGTGTGGTGTTTTTTAATGAATGAAATTATAAGTATCTGGAGATGTTGTCCTTTTCTTCGGCACTTTGACAGTGCTTACATTGTTCTGGACAAGGTCTCCTGGATAGGGCATCAGCGTTGTTGTGGCTGGATCCAGCTCGATGTTCCGTGTCAAAGTTGAACTCTTGAAGTCTCTCAATCCAACGAGCAACTTGACCCTCCGGATTTTTGAACTGTAGGAGCCATTTGAGCGCTGCGTGGTCGGTTCTCAGCAGAAACTTTCTCCCGTAAAGGTACTTGTAGAAGTGCTCTACCCCTTTGACTACTGCCAGTAGTTCCCTTCTCGTGACGCAGTAGTTCCGTTCCGGCTTCGACAAGGTTTTGCTGAAATAGCCGATCACCCTTTCATGTCCCTGCTGGATCTGGGACAGCACTGCACCAAGTCCGTCTTTGCTGGCATCTGTATCCAGGATGTAGTTTTCCTCAGGTAGTGGGTAGCCTAGGATGAGCGCGCTGGCAAGTGCCCTTTTGAGTATGTCAAAGGCCTCCTGACAATCCCCGTCCCAGTGGAAGCGCCTCTGTGCCTCTGTGAGCCTGTGAAGAGGCCGGGCGATGTTCGCAAATCCCTGGACATAACGCCGGTAGTACGTGCACAGACCTAGGAAACTTTTTAGCTTGTGGAGGTTCTTTGGTACTGGCCACTCCTTAACTGCGTCCACCTTTTGCTGGTCAACGGCTACACCCTCAGCCGACACGATATGACCCAGGTATTGTACTTTTCTCCGGAACAGTTGGCATTTCTTTGAACTCAGCTTCAAACCGGAACTTCTGAGTTTCTGGAATACCTCCTCCAAGTTCTTCGGATGGTCTTCAAATGATTTGACAACCACAATTATGTCATCCAGGTGTACCAGACATGTTGACCAGGATAGTCCTTCGAGCACAGTCTCCATCAGCCGCTCTAACGTAGCAGGTGCGTTGCATAACCCAAATGGCATAACAGTGAACTGCCACAGCCCAGCTCCAACGCTGAAAGCAGTCTTCTCTCGATCTTCAGGGGTCATTTCTACCTGCCAATATCCGCTTTCGAGGTCCGGGGTTGAGAAGATCTTCGATCCGGCCAAGGTATCCAGAGTGTCGTCGATCCGTGGTAGTGGGTAGCTGTCCTTCTTCGTCACGTTGTTCAGCTGACGTTAGTCCACACAGAATCGAGTTGAACCGTCCTTTTTTTTAACCAGAACAACTGGCGATGACCACGGACTACTAGAAGGCTCGATGACACCGCCTTTCTCCATGTCCTTGATTATCTTGTCCGCCTCCTCCTTCTTGGCCAAAGGTACTCTTCTAGCTTCTTGGCGGATCGGTCGTGTTCCTTCTGTGTTGATGGTGTGCCGCACCACGTTCGTTCGGCCCTTTTCCCCAGTCCCGTTGTCGAAGATGTCGCCGTAATTCCTTATCAGGTTTCTCAATTGTTGTTTTTGTGTCTTATCCAAGTCTTTTGAAGGGTGACAACTAACTTCTTCATCTTTCCGGTGAACGCAGAGATGGTTTGCTCAGTCTCACGTACTTGTCGCACCACAGAGGAAATTGACGAGCAGAGCCCCAAAACTGTGTCCCTTGACAAACTTACAGAGAGATAGTTTGACGTTCATCACTCTCACGGGCATAGTCTCTCCCACATGTACCAGGCTCTTTCCACATGCAATGCCTCGTCCTACTTCAGAATCGTGTATTTTAGGCTCAAACATCACGATGCTTCCTTGTTCCATCTTCCCTTCCAGGCGAGCCCACAAAATCATCTCGCTCCTCTCAGGAATTGAAGAATCCCCAGCCAGCAAAACACGAACTGTCTCTTCCTCTCTCCCATGCAGAACCACCTCTTCGTTGTTGATTCTCAGTGTTCAATTTTTGAAATCTAATTGGAAGCCTCGAGTGTTCATGATGTCCATTCCAATTATGATTTCTTCCTCAATATCAGCAACCAGCATTGGAAGCTCGAAGCTAGTGCTTCCCAGAGTCACTGCTGCCTCCACTTCACCATGGATCCTAGCCAAGTCTCCTGTTGCCGACCGTAGTCGCCACTTTGTTGGTTTAATCATAGTCGGTGTTGTGACAATGTCGGGCCGGATGATAGTCTTCGTCGCACCTGTATCCAGCAGCATGGAGCGTTTCTCTCCATTGACCAAGCCATCCACAAACACGCTGTTCAGTTAGGGTCCTAAAGAGGCAACTATGGCGGTTTTCCTTGGGGCATACTGGCTACAGGTCGACGATTGCCCCTCCGCATCGACCCTCTCTAGTTTTCCGACGTCGAAGAAGGTGCCCGTCTCTCCTTCTTGCATCGGCTACGAATGTGGCCAAGCTCACCACAGTTTCAGCATCGCACCTCCCTGCGTTTGGAGGACTCCACTTCCCTGATAACTCGCCTCACAGTAGCTTCGACGATCTCCTCCTGTGCGGGATCCTGCTCTTCCATCCTTCGTACGCGCGCAGGTGTCTTCACGGACTGCTTTGCCGCTTCAAATTCCAATGCTTTGGCCAAAGCGTCGACTAGTCTGTCGGGTCGATGAAGTATCAGGGACTGCCTTATCTCCTAATCCCGAAGACCATCCAAAAAGGCCTGGACTGCCAGCCTTTCCATCACATTTTCTGGCGTGGTTGGATAAGCCAGTCTTGACAGGTGAGCAACATCCGCTTCAAACTCCTGCATGGTTTCGTTAGACTTTTGGATGTGGTTCTTCAACTGGGAATGGTAGACATGCTCCAAATGAGTTTGACCGTACCGCAGCTCCAGAGACGCTTGACGAGCACATCGTAGTCCTCCTGTTCCTGGGTGTTCAGTGTCTGCAGGATCTCCGTTGCCTCCCCACGAAGCACCAGAGCTTTCTCTGTTGCGGTCCATCCATTTGCCCTTGCTGCTGCCTCGAACTGGCGATGGTAATTGTTCCAGGATAGCTTGCCATCAAACTAAGGGGCTTTCATGTGGACTCGCACGGTATCAGACTCCATTTTAGCACCTTTGCTCTCGAATGGGACGTCCGGTTGCTTCATGATCACTGTTACTTGCTTTCGCACTTCCTCGATGACTTCTTCCAAAGTCTTCATTGTATCTCCAAGTTTTGCTTTAATTCGTTGCTCAAGGTTCTCAATTTCTTCCGTTACCTGATCCTTCCAGAAGTTGTATTTGTCCGCCAGATGTTCCTTGATTTTCTCCTCCATAATTCTAGAAGATTCTACAAACTTCTCTTCGAACTTCCTAGAATTCTCTTCCGTGGCTTCAAATGTCCTCCAATTTTCTAGAGTTGTCTTCCAATAATCTTTTTATTGCGTTGGGATCGAGAACTTCAAATTGGAACGTATCAGGATTCATGCCTTCTTCCATTAAAGCCTCACGAAGCCTTGTTTGTAGATCAGTTTTCTTACCACTACTATCCAGGTCACGCTCCTCCAGCTCCCTCTTCAACTCGGCGACCTTCAATCCGGTTGAAAACACTAGTTTCGCAGCCATCACAGTGAATATCTATGTCCGTTTATATAGCACACAATAAATCCCACTTCCGACACCAATGTTACGAGTTTCGCTATAGAAAACACTTATCCAGTTTTAATTAATTTATGTAAAGTCACTGACACAACCACAAATATTTATGTTCACAATCGCAGCGTATATTTATGTTGTAACGATTTATAATTCGCGGCTAATCGATATCTAACTCCCTGTCCGAATGGCGGAGCTTATTATATAGATCCTCGTCAATGCCTCGATAGATGGCGAAAGTTCTCCAATATTTTAGGTGTAGCCACCCGAATAAACCTTGTTATTCTAGAAATTAACAGTGGTTTGGGCTTGTGACAATCGGGACAAAAGCCGAGTTATTCGATGGCGAGATGCAATGGTTGCATGATACTAAAACTTGTTTTAGTAGCATGCAATGGTTGTAACGTCGTGTCCGCTGTCGACTGCCTTGGAAGTTCGTTCCACTGGGCATGTTTCGTCACAAAAATATAAAATTTTACATAAAATCGTGTTTTCGTATGCATGTTAGGGGTTAGGGGGCTTAGTGCATTGAAATTACATACCTTGAGCAAGAAAGCTTGGAACATTTAACAAACCCACTAGATCTTCTTGATATCGTATTAAAAATACAGATACTGACAAACTTGGCAATCGCGCTTGATGAGGACTGATATGTGCAGAGGAAAAAGCAGCAGATGATAAGGAGCATATACCTATAAAACTAATAGGTAGATGAGGAGGAGTAATGGAATGAAAGTGATCATAGAGCGACTTTGAACAAAATGGGAAAGGAAGACTTATCGGAGGACGAAGATGACTTCTCGCTGGTCTAAAATTGAAACCCTGATGAAGTGATTCTTTGAATCCCAAAAGGATTTTGATTTACAATTTTTGTTTTTTTTCTTAATTATTTTAATGAATATTCACACGAGTTCAATATTTTTTGTGATCACATTATTTCAAAAGTTTTTTTTTAAGTTTTATTAAATGTTAAAATAAATCTGGTTCTTGGAAATTTATGTTTAAAATGACGTGTCCATATATTTCCGGAAATAATTTTAAAAAAATATTTCTGGAAGTTCTATATCAGTAGCATTATAATAATCATAATATAATATTCTTTGATAATTTTGATGGTCATATCTCTTGATGATTCATGACCTCGCTCAATTGTAGGACTTCGGGCGGGTATAGGGAGTTCTGCTACCCATCATCGTCGCAGTTGATTTGTGTTCTGAAATATTATATAAATATTATATAATTAAATATTAAATATATTAAAGAAATGACAATGGAAACTTTATTCATTGCTCCATGTAGTTCACAGCATTTGCACCCAAGGTTAATTGATAGTGATAAGGTTGCGTCTTATACATTCGGGTGTCGGACTTATCAGAATTCAGACAAAAATGACGTCAGTCGGCTCCGATTCGGTTCCGAAATTCAAATACACATCTTAAAAAAAAAAGATGAAATATGGTTCACACTTAACAATGAGAAGCTATTCCACTGTATACCAAAAGCTGTGTAATAACTTCCCCTCAAAAACGTTTAAAAACGTCCGACAGTAGGTAGAAAAAGTTTTAAGACCCTGAAATACGGATATATTATGACATTAAGATGACACACCGATGACAGGAACGTCAATAATGGAGCTCGGTGACGTCAACAATATGGGATCGATTCGGTTTAACGTTCGTGCATTTCCGATTCCCTAGTTACGGTACAACCTTTACATAACAATTAACCTTGATTTGACCATCTATCCACCTGAAGCAAGATCAAAAATTAGACACTAAAGTTAAGTTAGTTGAACGAAAGTCTAAAACACTGACACACTGACAGTTATAACAGACCAAATCGAATTCGGTCTTTGGACTTGGATAATATATCCATGTGAAAGCATTGCGAAGCAGCTCGCACACCCTTAAAGCTGGTCTCTCACGGACCGAATTATTACAGGCCGGGCCACGCCGCGCGGGCTTGAGCAAGCCCGGATCAATTCAAGAGACTTCGGATGACTCCATTCCCACGGCCCGTTAAATTGCAGTTCGCGCCAATCCGACCTGAACGAAAACAAGTGTCAACCTGTCGGTAGATTTTTCTTGTGGACCATACCAGTTTTTCCTCGGGCCGCCACAGGCATGCTCGCGTCACGCTGGATCGGACCTTTGACCTTTGAAGTTACCTACTCGCGGCGAATAGAACGGGCCACCACAGATATACTCGGACTACAACATGCGGACCTCTTCCCACGATGCGTTGGTGCGAGCTGGCGCCTGGGTATATAGTATCAGTTTATGGCTGCATGGCGCGGCCCGTCTGTAATATCACTCGCGTCTACACCCTCTGCATTTCTGCAAGCGTCTCGGGGCAGCGGCTTAGATATCGCTTCAAGGCAATCATCAAAAATTAGGAAAACAAGCCTTAAAAAAAATTCCCTGATGTCCGGTTAGCAGAAAAGTCTCCACAGAGACAGGCCTAGTTTTCCAATATAGCAATCGCCACTGGAAAGCAGCACCAGAAAAAGGTATTTAAGTTTTGTTTTGGCCCACCCAGTTGATTGATTCACTTTTCAAGAAGTGCGGTATACTTGAGAGAATTGCAGAGATGAAAACGGTTGAAAAGTTCTACCTTGTGGTTTTGACTTGGAATTCAAAAAAACGGAATGTTTTTGAACAAAACGGATCGAGTGTATTGAGAGCAGCTAATACGCTTGATCGCTGGATTGATTATCTCTCTTGTTCCCCACTCACCTCTCTGCCTGAGTGCCGATTCTGGTGAATTAATTAAATAAAACAGGAAAAAAAAAATTAAATTCGTTAACCTCGGCACATACTACACAATATATTTATTTTTTATTGAACGAAATAACGTACAATACACACACGGCCTATTTTATTTTTTTTATTGGCGCCGTGACGTCAGCAAGCACAGCTATGTGAGATCTAATTTTCTATTAGTTTTAATTAGAATTAGAATTCTTTTTCTTCTTTTGAGTTGAGTTTGTTTTTTTTAGTTTTTTTTCCCTCTGGCAAAAAAAACGGGTTTTTCACTTTTTTCCTGCTTTTCCTTTTTTCAATTAAAAAAAAACACATACGAGTAAAAAAATCAAACTCAAATATTATTATAAAAACTAAATAATAAAGCAAAATTCATCCAGATTCATACTTTGAATAATCAAGTTCTTCATTGCACGATTTTTGAAGAAAGAATCACTAAAAATTAAGTTAATGAGTTGTTCAATATTTTTTTTCTGTTTTGTTAGTTACCAACAAAACATTAAAAAAAAAACGATTTTTTCCAAATTGACCTTTTTCCCAGTTTAAATTAGAGAGATGAAGTCAAACCAAAATTTCAAACGTATCCGTATACGTATCGAACTGCGCAAGTGCAGAAGGGATACGTTGCGACAGATTTGCGTTACGTTGGACGTATCGTAACGGGCCCCCACGGTATACTTAACCACCTACAAATATCTGTCTTTTGAACGACAGACGTCAAAAATGTGTCAACAAAACAGCTGATGGTTTTTGTTTACAAAATTTGAACATTTCATCAAAGCTTTAAAATAAGTACGGAAATAAACATGTCGGCAGTTATGGTACCTACCTACTTCCTTCCTAAACCGAAACAACTTCATACACTTAGCATTATTCAAATTAAAAGCTCCATACAGTACAACAGCTCTATTGCCCAATAATTCTTCATCATGTAATATATGCATGATGATGGCATCATCCAGATCATCATCCTGATCGTCGTCATCGGCAAACACAAAGTGGTCAACTATAGCATTCATATTTTTCAAATTAAAACACGAATATATTTAGTTCGAATTCAAACGATGGAACATCACATGACATGAAATATGTACCTGACATTTAAAAGGAAGATCGGTATACGTATGAGCAATACGGTGAAAAGTGGCTTTATATGGCTTTCTTCCCCATTAACGTAACACGATGCGTTACATATACGTATACGGATACGTTTGAAAAATGGCAATTAGCTTTATCTCCCTAGCGTAATGTATCATCTTGATCTTCAGTCAGGTTTAAAATACAATACATATTTTCAATATCAATAATTCGTTGAAGACTGTATCGATACTGATGGCACATCCGTATTGCGCTATGACGATGACGCAGTCGCAGCATCGCTTGCTGTTGTGCGAATGCGCGATGCTAAACTCAATTTTTGTTACGTCCCACATCCCACATCACGCTCCCTTTTGTTACTTCCACTTACTTTCCGTGGTCTTTTTTGGTGACGGTGGTGTGCGGCCATTAATTTAACGGTAAGTGTGGCTATTTTTTTCCGTCAATTAAACGTTAAATACTGGAAACCAGTGATTACCCATCTACAGGAGTCTTGCAACTGGTATCCGAAAATGTGTTTTGCATGAAATCCAACAATAAGCCATCCGATTGGAAACGCTTATGTAACACATCTTTATTCGATTTTTTAACAATTTGGCAGGATTATGGCATACTATTTTGGAAATAATGGAAGATAACCTTTAAATATATGTAAATAAGTCAAATTAGCCTCAGGGGTTTTGTTTTGGAAGAAAAAGTCTTTGAGGTTAGAAAATGCCGACAGCTTTATAGGCTAAAGTAAAGGACTCGAACGTTGGTTTTCCATATTTTCATCAGTCTTAACATGAAATCTTTCCAAAAACAAATAATTAAATCAATTACATAAGTCTCAAGATTACTACATGGAGAATTTAGAAATTTATATTTCAGTGTCACAGTCACATGCATTTGACGTTTCAAGGTTGATGGTTGACGTTTATGAAAGTGACTTAAATTTGTCAAAATATCTCAACAATTTAATAAATAATTCCAAATTAGATAATCAAACATGTCATTGAGTTATTGGGGTTGCGTAATATTGGCCATTCTCGAATGAGTTGATCTTTAACATTTTTTGCTAGCACCTACTCTACTTAAATACATTTTGAATTAATTTGTATATTTAACTTCATTTTCAATCCAGTGTAGTCTGGGTTTAACTGCCTAAAATAATTTAAAATCATACCTGTAGCTTCAAACTGTTTTTAAGCTAAATGTTACACGTATTAAGTAGGTACCTATCTTGGGACCCTCGTTGGTATATACCCATGATACTAAAACAAACATTAAGTATCATGGTATAAACCTATCCAATACAATGCATGCAAGCATATTATAATTTCCCTATGATGTGTGTATTATGTCGGTAGGTATAGGTATGTACTAGAATCTTCATTGTCATTTTATTATAAAGATTGATGAGTTTCAAACATAATGCATAGGTAGTGTAATGTAAATAATATACAGGGTGTTTATTAATTGAGTGGTAAGCTAATACTTAAGGGTGATAATCCTTGGATGATTTCAAAAAAAAGTTCATATGGATATACTGCAATAGCCCAATTTTTAAGATACAGTTACTTGTTAAAATTCGAAAAAATTAGACTTTCTTTTTATAATTATTACTTTGATACTATTCCGGATATCTTTATGAAATCTGGTAAACGTCTTCTAGGCATCAAGATGCATTTTGTGATGTACAAACAATTTTATTATTTTTACCAGTCGCGTCCTTAAGGGTAGTACGCCACTGCTTCCTTTTAAAATAAAAACATTTTTGAAATCTTCATTCATTTCCGAGACAATTTGTTCCCTTGATTTTTTTTCGCCCGGTCTATGGTTTTCGCTTCAAAAAATAAAATCTACTTTATTGCATTGACACCCTGCTGTGTCTTTTGATATTTTTAAATCAGTGGCGCCCTTTAATATTTTCAAATGAAAAATTAAACGCCAATGTTTTTTTTCTCAAAGCTACTTTCCTAATCTCCTGTTATTTTTTAATACCCTCAAACTGCAACACCCTGTATCTTAAGAATTAGGCTATTGCGGACCTACATATGTCCATATGAACTTTTTGTCTTGTAATCATCCAAGAATTATCACCCTTAAGCTCGCCCTTAAGTATCGGTTCTCAATTAATAAACACCCAGTATAGTGCCTTATAATAATTCATAAAGTTGCATTTTATCTATGAAGCACAAAACGATAGAGTGCGCTTATTTATATTTAAGATTTTTTCTAGGGGTTACAATATGTTATCGTTTCTTATCTTTTTCGAAGTCATACGATCTTTGCCAACTACTGAGAGAATTCCTTGAAACAGCTTTTATGTTATCTTGTATCAAATTTCCTTGTTTACAAAAAGTGCGTTGAATGATGCTTAACATACTATCTTATGTCTTCTTGTTGATTATTACTTAGTTTGCAACATCTAACTACTGCAGATGGTAAAACTCAAACTCTGTGGCTCTTCAAAAGGAAAACCCTACAAAAACTACAGATTTGATGTTTAAAATTTTGTTATGGTGACCCAAAATACAACCATCAAATGACAGATTTTACCAGTCATATACGAGGTTTTTCAAAAAACATGATTTTCGATCAAGAGTAAAGTACCTTTTTATATGACTATTCAATAATAAAAGTATTATAAATCCACTTTCTATTGGTTAATGTGACTCGTTACTCATACAAGTGACTTTTTTTTTTATTACTTAATTGTATCCAAACAATGAAAAAGATCTAATGTCATTACTCCACTGCATGTTTAAGAGCCAATCAGAAGTTGTCAACTTTCAAATCATTTTGAAACAGCCCATTTGAGCGTGCATACTTGTTTTATAGTCAACCTAACCTCACTTAATCCTACAGTACAGCTGTCAAAAAGTGCCGTGCAAATGAAATTGAATATTGCATAGTTCGCTTCAACTATTAAATAATCATAGAAAAAGTAAAGTATTCTACTCTCGGAAATGGCTACTTCATCTCGATGAGTAATACTCACCATCTCTCACTCGTTGAATAATATATTATTATTTAGAACAAAATCGAATATTGTTATTTTGAAAAGTTGATTAGATAGAATAGAGATAGAATTGCGAACTACATTCAAATATCCAATCACAGTTTTTGTTTAGATTGGTGATTTTCTCAGATAAAAATTGAAAGAAATTTAAAAAAGTGATCAGTATAACTTTTTTTCTTGAATTAAAAAGTGAAAAAGTCTTCCACATGGATCAAACTTGGAAAATTTGTGAAAAATAACAAAACCTGAAGTTCATCGTAGATAGGTTTAATTGGATATTTGAACGTAGTTTTCAATTCTAATCAACTTTTCTTAATAGCCTAGTTTACACCGACAACTTGGTCCGCGGACCAAGCACTAAATTCGAAATATATCAGAACCAAATATTTGGTTCGAATGGTGTAAACAGTTGAGAACTAAGCTGGTCCGCTCTTGGTTCGGTACTTGCCAGCAGGTGTACCGAACTAAATTTGGTTCGATCTGGATCAAAATTTTGGGGTTATGTTGATTAGCTCTAATTTGTGTCCTTAATTCATCTGTTATGTTGATTGTTATTATTGTGAATTGTGTTGGTTCTCAGTTTCTCAAGACAATCTGAGTTGTGTTGATAAATAATTTCGACTTGTTTTTGACGTTTGGCGAATTGCGCGCGTACTCATTTAGTTCACGCGTTTCAAGACGGTGTAAACGGACGAGAAGCAAGCATTGGTTCTACCGTACTATCCCCACCCACTTGGTCCTATCAGACCGAACTAAACGAGTTATCGGTGTAAACTAGGCTATTAACAATTTTCGATTTTGTCATAAATAATAGTATATTATCCAACGAGCGAGAAATGGTGGATATTACTCACGAGGATGAAGTTTGCGCTACGAGCCAAAGGCAAGTAGCGTAATCATACGAGTGAGTAATAACCATTTCCCGTGAGTAGAATACTATACTTTTTCTATGATTATTCAATAATTGAAGCGAATTTTGAAATATTTAATTTCATTTGGACGGCACTTTTTGACAATGATTGTAGTTTAAGTGAGGTTAGGTTGTTAACTCAATGTGACAATGACAATAAAACAAGTATGGACGGTCAAATGGGCTGTTTCAAAATGATGGATTTGAAGGTGGACATTTTGTGGAATGTTCTGATTGGCTCTAAAACAGTGGAGTATTGACATTTGATTATTTCATTGGTTAAAAACAATTGAGTGATGAAAAGAAAGTCACTGGTATGAGTAACGAGTTGCATTAACCAATAGAAACTGGATGTATAATACATCTATTATTGAATAGTCATAGAAAAAGGTATTTTTGTACAACCTACACGTAAAGTCCACTTTTCAATGCATGCAAAGCAGGCGGAAAGTCGCTAATTTTGGCAGCCGGGCCTAAAAGTACTTTCGCGCCCGCGGGCGCAAAAGTTGGTCGCTAATCAACTGTTCCTTGCATCCCAACGCCTCTGAATCTAATAACAACGTGACAGTCTAGCATACTGGAAGGAGCTAATCACGTGACAATCTCGGTGACAATGAATCCGCACTACAAAAGAATACGGGAACACACCTGTTGTAACCATGATTAACAGTTGTCACTTGTCAGTTGTCTGACTTGTCAGCAGTGTAGTGCAGTGTATCGAGATGATTGATTTTGATAATAATTATTCTTTTTTAAATGATTACAAACTGGTTGTACAAAAAGAACTGTTTGCACCACGGACGAAAGATGATTTTGACTCGGCTAATATCTGCCCTCGCTTCGCTCGTGCTGCTTCTTATACCCTCGTCAAAATCATCTACTTTCCGCCCTTGATACAAAATATACTATTACTCTTTAGCGCAAATCACGTTTTTTGAGAAATCTCGTATATTTCTAGTGGAATCTGTCATCTGATAGTTGCATTTTAGGTCTTGGATCATGCAGAGCTTGCTATAAAGAAAACATTTTTTGCGTTAAATTGATAATAAAAAAGTTTACCATATGTTAACACCTTTCTGGGTCACGCTGTATAATTGTCAGACTTCTTTTTTTCAATGCTGGCTGAATCTTGATCAGAGATTCACACTTCACTTGATGTATAGAATCTTCAACCCAGGCCTGAGCTCTGATGTTCATAGACGTTGCTTGGTTTGTCCAGAACATTGTAACTCTCTGACATAGTTTCTTCAAGTTACAATGTTCTTTTAGCTTCACTGCACACTTAACTGCTAGAAATATGCGGTGTGTGTTTTGTATGGAAAAAATATCGTCCATTTTTTGCATATAAAAATTGAAATTGGCTTTAGTATTGAGCCCTCCATTCATTGGCGGATGGGATCCCCGGATTGGTCATGCCTGACTCGGTTCACCGATCGATCTGCTAATGTGTGGTAAAGAATAAAGATAGACTAGAAGACGGGTCTGGATGTGGAAGCGGCCAGATTTATCCGGCCACATTAGCCCAACACAGTTGATTTGAGGTGGATCAAAAATGTCTTTTGAAGACAATAAGGCATTTTAGCGTGATTTGATTGTTCTTTGGGTTGATCATCGGGTTGATCGTTGCAAATAACTTTTATCCCCGCTAATAAGGGAATCGTTATAAAAAAAATCTGTTCGAGTAATGTGTGTGCAAGGTTGGAAGTCTGGTCCAGGCTCGTAGATGAATGGGATGCTTTAGTATTCGTAAACTTGATCTTTTTCAGGGTCATTGATATTTTCACTATTTTCATTGTTGTACAACAGTGAATCCGTACTTTCCCTGAGAATTTCAGGAAATACGCGAAAACAATTTTTAACTCAACTCTGAGGGAAAATCGAAGGTGAGATTGCCCTGCCATTTTGTTAATAAAGGCGCGTGTGTTTTCTCCGTTCCTATTATACTAACGATAAAATATCATAGAATCAAAGTTGTCCAGAATAACATTCCCAAAAACTTTTTAAAAAGTTATTGAGAATGTAAATTTGAACAGTTTTGGTTATAAGATATTTTATCAGAAGTCTAAAATAGGAACGGAGCAAAGCCCTTCAAACATGTTAAAAACACACTCTTGCGTATTTCTCGAAATGTTTAAAAATGTTTTTTTCAACCTTGAGACCTATTTGGGAGTTTTGGGACACTTTTTCCTGAAACGTCAAATTAAAACGTTAGACATGGGGCATTTATGATCAATAACCTTGTACATCGTAGGAAACAAAATTTCAATCGTAAAATGACCTAATTTCATGATCATACCTATCATGAGTGCTTATGTCAACATTGTAAATCATAAGTACATGATTTTATAGTGCATCTCTAAACCCCATTCACGATACAACATTATCTTGTGTGTCAAAAGAGGATGCCAAATTATATTGTATGTTCCAATGTGGATTATCTGTTCCATGATAATTTTCCACTATTTCACCTTACAAACACTACCATTTAACATCAAACTGTAGATATTACAGTCCTGTTTCCATTTCATCACCGATTAATTGAAAACTGCGTATTTTTCAGGTCTTTGTAACATAACAGCAGCATGTTCAAATCACTCCTTCCAAAAGCCTGGTGTCAGCCAGCTGCTGAAGAAACACCAATCACACCCATTAAAGAACAAGGTAAGAACAATAAAGTTCAAAGTGTGTTGATGCTGCATTCATAAACCACATTCAAGGTGCACCTACACCTTGTGTGTTAAAAATGAATGCAAGATTATATTGTATGTTCCAATGTAGATAATCATTTCATCGATTGTTCTACTATTTCACCTTACAAACAAAACATTACTTTTTTGTCCGATTTTCATCAAATTTCCAATACCAAAGGCGATTTCGTCATGGTTTTGGTACCCCGTTTGGTTGGGAAAAATAAACCAATTGGTTAATTTTTGACAGTTTTTGGTATCTGTTTGGTACATGTGACATCACCGTTCTCACATATCATACCAAACTTTGTCGAAATCGTTTGGTATATTGGATTGGTTATTGGTTCGCGACAAACGGCATGTCCCAATATCTTCCATAAATCACAGCATATAATAAGGAGATGAATATTGTAATTTAAAATGGGGAACTTGCATGAAAAATAAAATCGATTTTTTTTATTGCAAACTGAAGAAAACCGCAAAAAAATCGATACGTATTTTTTTATTTCGTAAAAATATGAGTTTTCCAATAGTTATTCAAGTTTGAAGTTTTGTATATACAGGGTGCCACAGATTCGATTGCATGCATGGAGATCTCAGTTATTATAAGAGATACAGGGTCGGTTAGATGGTTGCAAAGTTGTGCATTTTTATGCTCAACAAAATGCCGTTTTGAAATTTGAAAACTCCCGACTACTTCCGAAGATATTCGAAAAAAACCGAAATTTCGCTAAAACGTTATTATTTCCTGAGTTTATTTGAGAAGATATTCAAAAATGAATTGAACTTTCTTATTGCCACTTTTCCTCCTCTACAAGATGGCGGTATCAAATTGAAAATCTGACGTTTCGTCTTTGAGCGGCCATCATCACGTTCATTTTTTTAAATACGGACCTGAATTTTTTATTTTATTTTGAATTATCTTTTGACGTCATTGATGTATTGAGGTATCGCAATCGTCGAAAAAAATACTCATTTAAAAAATAACACCAGAGAAAATTAGATAGGCAACTCATTTCTCCCGAACTCATAGTTCATAAATCCATCTTTATTCGACGCGTTATTCATATGAGAAAACCTGCACAACTAAACAAGCCTAATTGACTGAACCAAAATCGAAATGACATCCAATAACGATACATTTAATGAAATTACATTTCATTTTTTTCTGCAAGTGTTCAAGAATATTGACGTTGCTAAGGCAACACATTGCTCTACACCCTTATCTGATTACCCCAATGCCTCAAGGACTTCAAAAGATCACTAAAAATAAAATAAAAAATCCAGGTCCGTATTTGAAAAAATGAACTTGATGATGGCCGCTCAAAGACGAAACGTCAGATTTCCAATTTGATACCGCCATCTTGTAGAGGAGAAAAAGTGGCAATGAGAAAGTGTAATTAATTTTACAATATCTTTTCAAATAAACTCAGGACATAATAATAACGTTATTGCGAAATTTCGGTTTTTTCCGAATTTTTTTCGAATTAGTCGGAATGTTTCAAATTTTAAAACGGCATTTTGTTGAGCTTAAAAATGCGCAACTTTGCAACCATTTAACCGACCCTGTATTTCTCATAATAACTGAGATCCCCATGCATGCACTCGAATCTGTGGCACCCTGTATAGATATACTTAGCATGGTGTTACAATGTTATGACATCATAACATTGCAATTTCAGCAAAATTCAAAGCGTTATATCTCCGTCAATTTTCGACTAACAACAAAAAGAAAACTGGGTACTAAAAACATGACGAAATCGCCTCAAGTTAATGTCCGTAATCATTCAGGTCTGGTCAAGTCACTGGTAGCTGGAAGGACAATCGCTGCTGCCGCCATTGCCGAAGGTGACAGCTGTGAATTTGCTTCCCCTCATTACTTTGCCCTCTGTGGTTTGGGAGGTATCCTGTCCTGTGGTATCACCCATACCGCTGTAGTACCCCTTGATTTGGTCAAATGCCGTATCCAAGTAGACCCAGCTAAATACAAATCTGTATTCAATGGTTTCAAAGTCACATTGGCCGAAGATGGTGTCCGAGGTTTGGCCAAGGGTTGGGCACCAACCTTCTTTGGTTACTCTGCACAAGGGCTGTGCAAGTTCGGTCTCTATGAAGTATTCAAAGTAAGTGGAACTTGAAAGATTCTTATTTCTGTTGGCATCTTGACCTGGACTTAAGTAAATGTAGACAGATCAAAGCACAGTGACTGCTTCTATTATTCTACTTCTCATTATTAAATCTTGGTGTTTTTTCATGCCTTTTTCACAAAATCTTATTTTCGGCCACTGATTTAATTTGCATTTATCTGAATTGTTACTAAAATACAATAAGTGTGCCTTTTGTAGGACTGCTGAGGTAGGAAAAATAGTTGGCTTTCAATTCGAAACATATACGATATTAACATTCAAAGATTTTTGTTCTGTTGGCAATTTTTTTACTTTTTTTTCAGCGGTCTAGAGTAGAATAAAAAGTTTGGTCCAATACGATAACTGAAGATACAAGGGTTTGGGGTTTTGATAAAGCCATCAACGGATCATGATCGATACAATCTACAAGGTGTCCGGAAATGATGATTAAAAAAGTCAGAGGGGCATTCTAGACTGAAAATAAATGCCATCTTATCCCATAACATTTTTGCGACAATTATTGATTATTAGCGGAGCTTCAGGGTGTTAAACTTTAATTTTATTTGCTGTTTTTGGAAATGCCTTTTGACACGCTCATAATATTTTGAGGAAATCTGGGGCTCTATCGGGTTGAGAAATTCAAATTTGCCCACCGTTTTTTCGTATTTTTTAGAGGGCGCCACATAGGGACCTTTACTTTGATTTGAATGGTCCCATTTTTTTTGTGCTATACTGTATATGCGACTTTTGAGTGGATATTTTTATTCTCCTAATCTTTTGTCATAGAAAAGGTACACTACCTTTGTTTCGATGAATCTAACCGTTTTCGAAAAAACTTTACTTGAATGTGATCAATACGTTTTTTCTATTTATTTCCAACCTAAAACATAGCATCCTTTGGAATCATGCGTCATAAGTTGCCGTAGAAACAAGTTTCGAGAGAACTATTTTTGACTGTTTTGTTGGTGATTTTGTACATTTTTATTTTTTTCTTAAATTTCAGTATTTTTGTCGTTGAGCACCATCAGGGTAACAACAAATGTTCAAAAACCAACTTTCAAAACAAATTCTTCCCAAGCTTGTTTATACGAAAACAATCGCGCATGTTTTCCAAGCACGCTATGTTTATGGTTGAAAATAAATTGAAATGATTTTGTATTCATCACATGCGAGCAGGGTTATTTCACCGTTTTTTTCGAAAAGTGTAGTACAAAATAGTTGTGACCATTCAAATATAAGCTCGTATGTGGCGCCGTCTGCACAATGCAAAAAGACAGTCGGAAAATTCTAATTCCCCATCCCGATAAAGCCTCAAATACGAGATACGTGACAAAATATTATGAGCGTGTAAAAAGGTATTGCAAAAAAACTGCAAATAAAATGTAACTTAAACACCCTGTACTTCCGTCAATAATCAATTTTCAAAAGAACTTTATAGGTAGAGGTAGCATTTATTTTTTGTCTAGGATTTCCACCTGATTTTTTTGCTCATCATTTCCTATCAATGAGTGCGAATGTCAACATCGTAAAAATATATGATTTTATAGTGCATCTCTAAACCCCATTCAAGATACATCATTATCTTGTGTGTCAAAAGAGGATGCCAAATCATATTGTATGTTCCAATGTGGATTATCTGTACCATGATAGTTTTCCACTATTTCACCATACAGTGTTTTTACATCAAACTGTAGACTCAATTTAACCGATCCTGTATCACATTGAATTTGTTACACTCATAATACAGAGTCATCGTACAACTTTTTTATGTGCAGCTTTCTTTGAATCCTATTTGTCTTGATTGGCAAAAATATCAAAATGTGAAATTCCGAAACATTTTCAAAATTTGCCCGTGGCTTTGAACTCAGGCCACTGATAACGTCTTATTTTGTTCAATGGTACACTATCCAACAAAAGTAGAAAGTCCTCCCAAGATTTGATAAAACTTTGATCCTGCATCAATCAGAGGAGTAATGGTGCTTTTGGAAACTGGACCAGGTTATTTTTTTCAAATCATTGCTTTGTCACGTTGAAAAAAAGTTTTAAATATAAAACTTTTCCGTGTAATTTTTGATAAAAATGGCTTCTTTAAAGGGAAAAAATATGTAATTCCTGAACATTTCATACTAATTGAACAAAGTATAGTCTTTCTATAAAATTTTAAACTTTACAAAAATTACCCAGTTTTCATGACATCGCCAAAAAATCATGTCACAGATGTTCTTATCTTATCGATTCCCCTTTTCTTCCCTAAAAACTGAACCATAAGAAAGACTTGAATCGATAGTTCGAACTTTTTATGAGGAATACAGGGTGTCCGGCAAGTTAACGACAACTCATAAGCTTCCAGAAAAACATAATAATTTTTATTTATTTATTTATTATTATTTTTTTTTTTACTGCTCCCCACCTGTTCCCTCGCAATTACAAGCCAGTCACGAAAATTTCCACGTACTTAGTAAAAAAGAAAATAAAAATAAATTTTTCTTTTGTAAAATAAGATTTCTCATTAAATATTTTGAACTTTTAGTGGCAATATCTCGAAAACCATAGAGTCATTACTAAGGTCATATTATGTTTTTCTGGATGCTTATGAGTTTGGTCCATCACCCCTTTCAGTATTATCGTTGACTTTCCGGACACCCTGTATACGTTTTCTTATGAAGACCGAGAATAGAACACACAATGCATAGGCCTATTATAACTTCATTTCATTAAAATATGCTTTTGCGTGCTTATGACCTACTTTTGGTGAACATACCCGCCTTAAAAAATCATGTGAAGTCTCAGTATAGTTTTGAAAATATTTTAATCAAGATAAATCTTTCATGTCAATAATAATTCTGTAGGTTATCTACTCAGACTTAATTGGTGAAGAAAACTCCTACTTGTACCGTACTTGGCTGTACCTGGGTTCCTCAGCTTCTGCTGAATTTTTCGCCGATATCGCTTTGTCTCCTATGGAGGCTGCCAAAGTAAAAATCCAAACCACCCCTGGTTTTGCCAACACTTTGAGGGAAGCTTGGCCTAAAATCTACGCCGAAGAAGGTAAGGGAATGATAGATTGTTATACAGTGCGGCTCTAAAAGGTCTTTTTTTAATGTGTGCACCAAAAATTTTGAAATTTGGCATACTTAAATTGCTGTCGAAATACTACTTTTTGATGTTACTAACGTACCTTTAGTATTCATGATGGCGGCTGGGCGCCATTTTGAAAAAAAAAATCAAATGGAAAGGGGGGTCGTGTGACACCTCATTTTGAAGATCCTGATGAGTACTTTATAACCCTAGAATATTGAGTCGATATCTTCAAGTACTACAAAATTGCGGTACATTTAATTACTACATTGATACATACACTTTTAAAAAAAAAATCGTCAAATTCAATTCAAAAGATGCTGGAAATATTCTTGACATAAAGTTTGGGTTAGGAATAAATGACAAAAATGTCAAAAAAGCATCTTTTGAATTGAACTTGACGAATTTTTTTCAAAAAGTGTATGTATCAATGTAGTAATTAAATGTACCGCCATTTTGTAGTTCTTAAGACATCGAATCAATATTCTAGGGTTATAAAGTACTCATCAGGATCTTCAAAATCAGGTGTCACACGATTCTTTGGTAGATTCCATTTAAAAAAATGTTTTAAAATGGCGCCCAGCCGCCATCTTGAATACTAAAAGTACGTCAGTAACATCAAAAAGTAGTTTCTCGACAGCAATTGAAGTATGCCAAGTTTCAAATTTTTGGTGCACACATTAAAAAACACTGTATACTGAGCGCGTATTCTGTAACGATAGAGAGATAGATATGGATATGAAATAGACATAGAAATTACATTTCTAAAACGAATTCTATAAGCACATTTCCAAATTCATTTGGGTCGAATCGGTTAAAGGATATCGTCAACTATCCGATCTAAAAACATCGAGCTTTTTATTGTTTTTCAGTTGTAAGCCCTGGCGCATAGCTAATTGATGTCATAATAAATCGATTTCGAATTTCCGTTTGTTTGTCTATGTTAATTATTCTTATTATGAGTGGCTGGAATAACGCACTTAAAATCTTGTGATTTTCGTGATTGTTTTATATATTTTTTGTTTTCCATTATAGTTATATATTTTTGTTGTTTTCAACTTTAAATCTGTTGGTTTTATGAATATTTGGCTTTCAAGATTCACAGTTATAAGGGCTTGCCGGCTTACTCCATTTGTCCACTTGCCCCGATTCCTAAACTTAGCCTGATTAGGTCCCTTTCATAGAGATGGACAGGTATCTGTGATTTAACTATTTAACCTATCTAATTAACCTACCTATGATTAATTAAACACCAACAGAAAAACTGCGAATAAGATTCTAGTAAACTCTATTTACACTATTATTATTACACAACTATTGATAAATATGTAATAAACTTCAACGGTAAATGAGTAAACGCAACACCTAACCTATAAAAACTGAAAACATATTTTGAAAGTCTGACAGAAAAAGAAGATCTGATGGTGCATTAGAAAAGGATAGAGACATGAATTTGTTTGGGTTACAGTTATCCATAAACAAAACTTGAAAAAATTTATATTTGGTTTATTCATATTAATGATATTTTATGTTGTTGATCAAATAACGTCTCAAATAAGATCTATATGAGAGATATGGTACTTGGCAAATGAATAGAAGTTCATCAATTGAAACATGATGAAAAGCAGGATGTCGCTTTTTTTACAAAATACAAACTAACTCATTTCAAGTACCTCGTATTTTTGTCATTCAGTACGTATACAACGTGAAATTCGATGCGATCGAACTGATCCGATCTAATTCGATCCACTTGAAAATCGCGATATACACGCATCGATTTCAAATTTCCATCGAATGGAACGTTTCATGTCAATTCTCTTTTTTGAAGGATTGAATTGACTGAATCCGATCGAACAAATGTTATTTACCGATAAATACGGGATTCAAAATGTAGGATCGGAATGACAAGTGAGAGCCGATGGACATAAAACTTCTGTTTTGTGCCGATGGGTAACCTAACGAAAATCCAGATTCGAAGTTTGTTTATTGTGATTTATTATGATTGATTTCTTATAATTGATAAAAAAGCACAAACCAAACATGAAACTTGAATTTTCAATTAATTGCATTACTCTTGGTGATTTCCTCTGCGCGATAGTCATGTTCTTTTGCACCCCTTATTCATTATTTCTTTTTCAAGGTCTCAACGGCTTCTACAAATCCCTTGTTCCACTATGGATGAGACAAATCCCATACACCATGATGAAGTTCGCTTGCTTTGAGCGTACCGTCGAATTATTATACAAACACGTTGTACCCAAACCAAGGTGAGTGAAAGTACTTAGCACAAGTCTACTTGTTTTTTCTGTGAAATGTTTTGAAAAAGTTATATTATGATCTTCTGTTCCTCGGTACTGTCAGGACTTTTATTCTCGCACTGCAATGGAAACCCCTTCATAAGCTTTTTTTCAGGTTTTGTATTTTTCAAATGAAATAATCTTCGAGATTCCTGACAGTAGTTTATCTTCTCCTTTTAATTTTGTATTTAAAATTCTTGCCTCAAAGAATGAATTATTTTACTAAATCTTTGGGCATGATTTACATTTTATTAAAAATCGTGCTTGTCTATGAATTTTTGCGAAATAAAAACTATACTTAGTTCTCTTTACGAAATTTCAGGGCTGAATGCTCCAAAGGAGAACAATTGGTAGTAACATTCGCTGCTGGTTACATCGCAGGTGTGTTCTGTGCTATCGTGTCTCACCCTGCTGATACTGTCGTCAGTAAATTGAATCAAGAAAAGGTGAGTTGTTGACAATATTTTTATGACAAATCTACCTACCTACCCATTGCAATTTTTTTTTTCAAAAATACCCAAAAATGTACCGAATAGTTGATTGTTTTTATTGTGCGAAAATGACCATCTCGCTACCCTTGCTAAAAATTCGACCTTTAGAGCCGCGAACTGCTCATTTCTAATGCCTAAAACTCGAATTGCAACTGACGTACCAGTGGTTCATTTACGGGATTTGAGACGGAAATAACCTTTTTTTCCGGTTTGTTCTGAGTTTTGATGTACTCGGACATTCATTTTTATACAAAACCTAACCCAACCTAACCAAAGAGGACCCTTTTAAATTGTGTTAAGGTTGGGTTAGTCGTTGATTGTTTAGGTTTTGTTAGTTTTTGTTTAATGACTCAAAACTCAAATCCCGGAAAAATAAACGTTTTTGCCTCAAATCTCGTAAATCAACAATACGAGTGAAGACATAAGTCTTAATTTCTGTCTATTGAATAGGATTAACGGTAACGGTGCGTTTTTTTCTCTTATTTTGGTTTTAACTGAACAACTGATAAATCATGAAAAAAATAGATATCATCGCACTATTTGATATTCTGTTGTACGCGGGGTCAACAGTTTTCAGTCCGTATAACAAGCTTGGATTCTTCATTTGTTGAATAAAATGAGAAGTTTCTTCTTTTTTCATCATGTACAGTATCAGTTTATGAATAAGCACTAAACAATCTCTATGCCGCGAAATCACGTGCATCAGATAAGTCAATACAATAATATTATGATAAATGAAAATAATCGACTTCTAAGGTAATGTGTTAAATCTCAGATTTTGACAGTGACATCACGAGTATAATGACGGGATACGCTCGATTTTAATGGATGGAGTCATGCGTCATTTTCAATAATTGATCAGTACATTAATAATTCGTTATGGAATTATTAATCCCTAGTTTTCCTATTTCCAAAAATTGTGCAAACTGTCGATTGTTCTAGCTCCAATGCCTTTTTTTCCTTTGTAATTAGAAAAGGTACGAGGGTTTTCCCCTATTGAGATAATATTGGAGAATTCCCAATAGACCGATTATTTTTGTATATTGTGAATGAAAAAATAACATTGCTTTTTCTAAAAATATTATAAATAAAAACTTTTATTTTCAAAAAATTGTTAGAAGTTTTGTTTAGTAAAGAAGTTTCAATTGAAAATATTAAAAATCATTTATTAATTTGAATACTTCTGTTCTTGTCCAAGTAAACTAAATGAAAATTATATTAATATCATACATTTTTCTTCTATCTGAAACAATGCTTTGTAAATATTGCTCTTAGGAAGAAAGTTGAAGCAAGAATAATTCGCAGGAGTATTTCTTCTACTGAATGATAAATTGGTCAATTTTGACTTCATCCTTTAATATAATAATAATAATCAAAATGTTGGACCAACACAATGATTTTAATACATTTTTAATACAATGAATGACATCAAGTTGACACTTGAAATTCAAGATAAGCACTGTAAGAAGAGATATTGAACAATCATTTGTTTTTGCAGGGATCCACAGCTATGGATGCTGCCAAGAAATTGGGTATGGCTGGTTTGTGGAAGGGTCTCACACCCAGGATAGTCATGATCGGTACATTGACTGCTCTTCAATGGTTCATCTATGATGCGTTCAAGGTAGAGTATTCATAATCCAATTTTATAGTTATCTTTAAAAAATATATCGTTTCTATCACTGAAAGAACAATTCATTGATTCATAATTTGATTCTAATCCTAATTTTTTGAAATGCCTATTTTTCTTTTCAGGTTGCCATGCGTATGCCACGTCCACCACCCCCAGAAATGCCCGAATCGTTAAAAAAGAAGTTGGAAGGCAAACAAGCTTAGAAATGAATATGCACTAGTTGATATTTAACATATATTTCAAAATCTAAAGATTCCAGTTTAAACCATAAGTTGTAATTTATTATTTTAAATTAATTTGTTACCCGGAAACAAGGAGCAGTATTGAGATTTAAAGTAGTACCAAAATTACCGACATTCGATATCATTTTTGTCATTATCATTGTTGTGAAGTTTTGTTTTGTTTCTAGATTGTACATAGATGAGGAATAAATTGTGGCGGCGAATTTGCCTTGAGTTGTAACATCCCTTTTGTTTTTTTGCTGCTAGGATGAAACAATAAAAGAGTACCTATTTGAAATTAATGAAACTATGAAATGAAAATATCCGTTTTCATAAAAAAAGTGTTCTGAATAAGTTGAATAATCCAGGGTTTCTGAATTCTTAACATTTCACACTAACTGATAACATAATATGGATTTCGGAATACTATCCAGCCGACAACAATTGAAGCGATATTTAGTTCAATGGGTTCGATCCAGATGGTGAAACGAGCACCCCTGAAGATATCGCCTTGGACGTTCAATAATCCATAAAAGTCATAAGGAAACTACACAATAACTAAACAGTCCTGAGAATCACTCTGATATTGGCTCAGATTATTATGTCTTAGGATAGAATGTGTGGAAATAGGTTACTATAGAAACAACCCCATGCGTTTATCGGCCAATTTTTCTTCAGATATCTAGTCGATAATGTTTAAGCAATCGTGGTTTCACCCCCGATTATTTATGGAACGATAAGGCGAATATTATGTCGTTGGGAAACCGAATACAAAGGTGGTCTTTTCGATCAATAGTCTTATCTAAAGGGACCTATTCACATGCGAGTATGTCCGGCAGACAATTCCATCATGTCTACACCATAGATATACAGGGTGTTTATTAATTGAATGCCTATACTTAAGAGTGATAATCCTTGGATGATTTTAACAGACAAAGTTCATATGGACATAGGTCCGCAAGAGCATAGATTTGAAGATACAGGGTGTTGAAATTTAAAAAAAAATCTTTTTTCTTATCATCACTTTGATACTATTCCAGATATCTTTTTGAAATTTGGCACACGTGTTCTATGCATCAAAATGCATGGTAATGTTAGAGAGGGCGCCACTGATTTAAAAATATTGGATGACACAGCAGAGTGTCAATTCAATTAAGTAGATTTTATTTTTTTAAGCGAAAACCATGCACCGGACGGAAAAAAATCAAGAGAACAAATTAGCTCTGAAATAAATAGAGGTTTTTAAAATGATTTTTATTTTGGAAGGAAGCAATGGCGTACAAGTTTTTTCTCCAAAAATATTAAGTGCAAAGCCCGTACGGACGCCATTGGTAAAAATAATGAAATTGTTTGTACATCACAAAATGCATATTGAAGCCCAGAAGACGTTTTCCAAATTTCATAAGATAGCTGGAATAGTATCAAAGTAATAATTATAAAAAAATCATTTATTTTTCAATATTTCAACACCCTGTATCTTGAAAATTAAGCTCTTGCGGACCTATGTTCATATGAATTTTTTGTCTTAAAATCATCCAAGGATTATCACCCTTAAGTATCGGCATTCAATTGATAAACACCCTGTATATAAAGTCAACACACCTTCTCTGTATGTTGTTGAAGACCGATATTTCCGGTCACCAACTACATGGAAATCGTACTAAAAAAGGGATGTTACCTTGCATGAGATGAGGTAGTTCTGATTTTTTGATAATATGTTGTATCTGATGAAGTGATGATGACGAATACGAGTTTTCGACCTCGAAAGCCTTCCGGATCCTTGTTAAATTCTACATAAACCGCTAAATTTTGTCACGTTTTTGACATTTTCTCAATTTTGTCCAACAAAGACTAATTTTATGGCAAAAGTCGTTATGTACAATTTTAAAGTAGTCAATTTTTTAAAAAACGAGATTAATCTGGTCTTTATCCATGAAATAGTTGCTGAGATACAGCATTTTAAAGTTTTGCAACATTTCTAAAAAAAAAAGTTTTTTTCTCAGTCTTTTCAATATTGACCACCAAGGACCCATTTAACGGTAATAGTGACCATATACAGTAATAATAAGGACTAGCTGTCCAAAGCTGATGAGTTCGCTAAGCAGATATTTAAAAAAGGGTTTGTGAAATGAACTACGACTGTTGAATAAAACTTTTTGTGTTATTGAATACTTCATAGAATATATTCAGTACTAATTTACGACTGCTCTTTTTAATTATTGTACTGTTCTGGTCCTCTAAATCCACAGCACTTTTTAGGGCAGTTTGTTTCGTTAGTATTTCTTTATCAATCAGATCAGGCAGGTCGAAATCGTAATCTGATGCTGGATCATCGATTTCGTCACAAAGTCTGATATGTTTTTACAAGATTTACCGCTACAGTGGCTGCAAACAGCCGAGCATTTAAGTACTGCTTTGCTTCAACCGCAATTATTATTGGTACAACCTTTTTTGCAGTTGCAGAAAATCATGTTTAGCAGGGGCTGAGGAGCTGGTGGTTTCGTCATCAGTTGCGGAATGAGGCCTTGTGTACTTCGCATCCAGCCTCAACCGAGGGGATTCTTCAGCAACAGAATTAAAAACAATATTTGAGGAAAATCAATAGTGGCAACAAGTAAAATCAAATATTTTCAAAACCCTCTGCGTTGGAGATAAAAAAAATTTTTTTACTTGTTGGTAGGTTCGAAGAAAGTGAAGTATTGATTTTCTTGCAATGTTTTTCGTAATTCTGTTTTTGGTTTTTTCAGATACAAAGTTGCTGGGAAATTAGAAGAATCCCCTCGATTGCGGCTGGATGCGGAGGCCTGGTGTCCTTATTCCGCAATTGATGACAAAATCACCAACACCTTAGCCCCTACTAAACATGATTTCCTGCAAATGCAAAAATGGTTGAACCAACAATTACGGTTGTAGGAGAGCAGGACTTGAATGCTCGGCTGTTTGCTACCACTGTGTCGGTCAATCTTGTGAAAACATACCAGACCTTGTTTTGTGATGACATTGAATAATCACTCACTCATCGATGATCCAGTATCAGATAACGATTTCGATCTGCCTGATTCGATCGATGAAGAAACAAACTGCCCCAAAAAGAAGTGCTGTGGATTTAAAGGACCAGCCTGGTCCATCAAAAATGAACAAGAATTAAAAAGAGCAATCGTACATAAGTACGGGATATATTCAAGTATTTCATATTACAAAAAATTTTCTTCAACAGTCGTAGTTTATTTCATAAACCTTTTTTCAAATATTTGCCTACCGACCTCATCAACTTTGGACAGCTGGTCCTTATTAATAATGTATATGATCACTTTTACCCTTTAATGGGTCCTTAGTGGTAAATACTGAGAAAAAACTGTGAAATTTTTTTTTTTTAGAAATGTAAATCTTTAAACTGCTGTATCTTAGAAAGTGTTGCATCTACAAAGCCCAAACTAATCTCGTTCTTTTGTCTCCTGTTGACGTTTATTTCAATAGAAAACCAATTTTGATATAAATTTTTAACACCCAGTATTTCGAAAGCTGAGCGACTTACGAAAACATTTTATTATACACTTTCATCTTAGAATTAGGTAAGGACTCGCCTCCTTCATTTCGTCAGAGATATTAGGAAGCACCCTGTATGCATTTGAGAGCTTAAATCCATTTGTCAGTTCATCAGTCCTGACGATTTTTTT
This sequence comes from Orchestes rusci, assembly GCA_958502075.1. NCBI lineage: Eukaryota > Metazoa > Arthropoda > Insecta > Coleoptera > Curculionidae > Orchestes > Orchestes rusci. The sequence goes on from OY293304.1 coordinate 55,117,025, forward strand.
CAAAGATTTTTCAGGGCCCTTCTCAAACTTTTGAATAAAATATGAACAATCGCCCTGTGCAGGGAGTCTCAAATTCGAGCCTCATCATTAGGATCTCGGAAACTAGAAGAGATACGAGGTCGGTCAAATGAAGGCGAAGGTGCGCAATTTGGTGCTCATTCAAACTACCTTTTGAAATTTAAAAAAAACTGAATAGGTACTTCCGAGGATTTTTTGAAAAAACCGAATATTCACGATTTCATTTTTGTTTTTACGACTCTATTTGAATAGATATAACAAAATAAATTTCACATTCTCAGTGCGTTATTGTGAAAACAGGTGTTTATTTTTAATCCTATGAGTTCTTAAGGAAAAATTCATTAATATGAAGTTTCTGAATAAGTTGCGATACATCGTTGGTTCAGGAACATAAGAGGATCTTGAAATCCGTAAAAAAAATCGAGAGCCGTATTTGAAAAAACAAAGTTGATGATGACAGCTCAAAGACGAAACGTGGGTTTGAAAATCTGACAACACCATTTTGTGAAACAGAAAAAGTAGCAATGAGAATGTGAAATTTATTTTGTAATTGTATCTATTCAAAAACAGTCGTGGAAAAATAAAAATGAGATCGCGAATATTTGGTTCTTCATCAAATATCTTCGAAACTATTCGGATTTTTTTAAATTTCAAATGGACGTTTTAATGAGCACCAAATTTCGAAACTTTTTATCCATTTAACGGACCTCGTATTTCTCCGAGTTTCCGAGATCCCAAGGATAAGGCTCGAATTTAGGACAGCCTGTACAGTATAAAATAAAAAAAAAAAATTGATGGTGGTTACTCGAATACAGATCGTCGCATACACAATTCATATTGTTGAATGGAAGAAATTATGAAATTTTCAATTTCAATCAGTGTCTCGAAAATAAATACCGTAAAGCCGGGTTAGTTTTTTTGTTCTTTTTCATTTGAAAGTTTTCTAAAATTTGTTCCTCTGTCACAGGTTTAACAAAGAGAATAACCTGAGAAAAAAATAAAAAAAACCTTTAAAGATAAAAAAAATAGACGTGATGAAAAAGTTACTCTCCAGGGCTTGAGTAACCCGACTTTACCGTAATTTCTGAAATAAGAAACGGGAATGATTTGGGCCATTTCAACAATTATTATTAACTCTGTACCTTGCAAACTAAAAAAAAATGTTGCTACTAATCTTCAATGAGCATCAAAAACGGCTTTTCTTTCATTTAACCTGATAGCACTTCTCTTTTGAAGTTTTAAAGATAGCAATAATGGTATCGCTTAGAAGGGGCACCCTGTATAGAGGTACCTTCACTGAAATAGTTTTCATAAAAAGAAACCATTAAAAAAAAATGGAAAACTTCGTCGTATTCTGGAGCGTATCAGATGAAAGCAGTCATCAAATCATGAAAACAAAACAAGACCGGTAGAAATCTTTTATTATCTATATATATGTACATATCCTTACATATTAAGACATTTTCACAGTATGTACACATCTAATTTATTTTTCTATGACACCAATAGATCAAGTACTCAATAACTGCTATTGGGAAACTGGCAAGCACTTGAAGTATTGGTTGATTCAATCTTACTTTATTACAAAAATAAACCCTACTTCTCTTATACTCTCTCGATTATCGAATCACAAGATACTTGTTAATTTTAAATATATTATATTAAGTAAGAGAACCACACAAATAAATAAAACTGATCTGTAAGAAAAGTTCTCCTGCATTAAATCTATAGTCAAACAATTTGAATAATACATAATGGAATTGTAAGTGAAAAAGGGGTGACTAAAAGCTTCTACATTAACTAGATATTAATGAAAATTGATTAAGAAAAATAACAATAATTGTATCACAAATCAGAACTTAAATTCAAGGTACTTTCCGCTCAATAAACTTGAACCGGCAGTTATTGAATGGATGTATTGCCAATGTTTAGGTCTTTCCTAACACAAATCAATCAAAATTTTATTCTGAACAAAGAAAGAAAAAAATGAAATATCAGTTAGGTACCTCTTAGAATGAAAAATATCTTACACATGGTATTAAAAACGAGGATGGACTGGACTGTTTCGATTAGAAAAATCATTGGAAGTTAAAAACATATTTTGTAATAAAAGCAAGTCAAAACTGTTGTTTAGTTAAAGTAAGAAAAACTATTGAACTATATTTGGTTTTTACAAGGTAGTTTTTTTCCAACTTCCGTTGTTGTGTCAAGACATTGATCTGAAATATAAGACAATTTGAAAACATCTGAAATAGTCGGAAGTGAGAATAGCAAATTTTTATCCTTATTACAATGTTACAATAAATAATGGTACTGAAATTGAGAAAAAAAGCATGTGAGCAAGAAATAAGTAGCATCTAGTTGGTTGAACATACCTAGTCAGTATACACAATATAGTCCGGATCAGCTACTTCAACATGGACGAAAGGAGATTGAACCATCTGCATGTCTCTCTCTGGTTTACTCATAATTGGTTGGAGACTAGATCTTGATCTGTAATCATGATCGTATATTATTATTTGCAAAGAGTGAACATCCGAATAACTCACTTCGCTTTGGCATGTGTCAGAATGTGACTCTTCAGGTTCGTTGATTGAGCGAATTTCTTGTTGCATCCATCGAAAGGACAAACGTAAGGTCTATCTCCCGTATGGATCCTAACATGTGTTCTGAAATATCAAAAAAGTCGATTAAAAACATGTTACCTGAATCTTTGTAAAGTTGAAGTTGGCCTAGGTGTTTCTTTAACAATGCGAAAAAATTAAGAACAAATTTCCCTGCTTTAAAAATAAAAAGAAAGACTACAAGACTTTTCTAACCTTAAGTTGAAATCAAGACTAAATCTTTTACCGCATCCCTCGAATGTGCACTGGAACGGTTTTTCACCAGTATGAACGAGCTAAAATCATAATTATTATCAAAAAAATCTTTACATAAGTCATCAAGAATTGCTTACCTGATGCCTTTTTAATTTACTACTCTCTACAAAAGCTTTTCCGCATTCAGCACAAACATGCACCCGGGGACCGTGGGTGTGTAAGTGTTTTCTCATAGCTGAATTGTCTCTGAACATTTTGTTGCATCCTTTATGTGGACAGGCTAAAATGATGAAATGATGTCACTTCATTTTTTTTTCAGTTACAAATTGGAGATTAAAGGTTGGCAAAAAAAATAGATGCCATACAGTGCTCGCTAAGTGAAATGAAAAGATAAAATATTAGATAATCAACTTTATTTCCTCGATCAATTCCAGAATTATCATAGCTGTCTATTCTCGAACCTTTTTTCTATCAAAGCAAATACATTTTGAAAATATCAACATAAAACGAATCACAGTTCAATTTATGACTATTATAAAAGAAACCTAACCCAAACTAACCTACAATTTTGATCTGTCACTGTAACTTTTTAAAAAAAATGAGCTGTAGCAACTACAATTATTATTTCCTTCGAATTGTGGCTCGAAAGTACCGGAATAGAAAAAATCCTGTTTTAGTCGTTATTAATAGTTATTCTGGATCCAGATGCTGACAAATCTAATGTCACTCACCCAATATTTACATTATTGCGTAGAAATTATCAACTTGACGATTATTAGTTATTAAAAAAAAATAAGGGCAGCCCTCATTAAGTATGTTCGTGATATTGTGTCTGTGTTAGATGTCGTTTCTCGTATAATAAATTAATTCAGATGTTCAAACAAACCACCATCTTCCTGCAATCATGTTTGAGCCCGCATATAAACAGACCTTCTAGTTTTGGCTTCCGATCTATCAATAATATTGATAGCTTGAGTGATGCTTTGCTGAAAATCCGCAAGACAATCTTATACCGCCTTTCATAGACCACCGTAAATCCAAGAGTGGTGTCTCTTGTATGTTTAGATGTTGTATTCAAAAAATAATACTATATCATTCAACGAGCTATAATTTGTCAATGACTTTTAAATAATAGAAACTGGAGGACAAAGTAAGGTTAGGTTATCCCAGTCAGTCCAGTCAAAATCAGCTGTTTCAAAATCATCGGTTTGAAGGTTGACGTATGTCGCCAACTTGCCGAATTTTCTGATTGGCCCTTGAATAGTGGAAAGTGGAGTAATGGAACTAAGTTTTTCATGATTTACCTGATTTTTTGGGTATTTCGCCACACCCTATCAATAGGAAAAAATACCCAAAAATCAGGTAAATCATGGATGCGCCACAAAACTACAGAGCATATCTACTTGACAGGTTAAGTTTTTCATTGGTTGAAAATAATTGAGTAATGAAAAAAACTCACTAAAGTAGTCACTTAACATTAACCAATAGGAAGTAGATGTATAATACATATCTCGAGCAGGCCCAGATTGAGACAGGCGAGCTACCGAAAAAATCTTGGTAGGCCGGAGCCATGTGAGGCCGGATGCCGAAGGGTCCAGAAGCTCTCATAGTTCATAGTTCGATAAAGCCTGCAGCCTTCTTCCCTTTCTAAGAAAACGGAACAAAGTTGAGAAAAATCTGACGGTAAAATTGTACCTATCTGGGTTGTGCACTCGACTGTTTCCCCTCCCTTGTCCGCATAATACATTTAAAAATATAGAATCAGTCAATTTTCAATCGAATAACAAAAAATATAGCAACTGCTGCCAATACAGCACATGGGGAAGAATCGGTACTTGTTACCTACCATGTTGCCTTTATCAATCCTACTGTTATTCTTTAAGTTATGGTAACATGTGAATGTAAAATTGGGTTGGTAATAAATGTATTATTATTATTATTATTATTAATATGGAAACTCTGCCAGCAAAATTGGCGGTCTGACACTTCAAGACGTTGAGAGAAGGTTGTACGCATGAGAAAAGTAGGCGTGGTCTTCTAATGATAACGTGTTCTCGAGATCATCCGATCATTCTTTTCTCCTGAAACTTGAGAGAACTCACTTCTCTCGGAATTTTGTAAGGAGAAAATAATATCAACGACATTGTGAGCGCCGAGGAAGTTGATGCACAAGCGGGTGGTGGTCGTCGAATTCGTCGATTCTACTTAAGAGAAGATACCTTTCATTCATCGGATTGACTCAGTGGAGCTGTTACTCGGGAACTTATCGCATAACTACTTACACCTCTTCGAGAAGGTCTGCGCTTACAATCGAAGCTAAGTGATGGAACTTGTCATAAACAAACTTATCCATCTTTTCATTGAAGAAGTAGCAAAGAAACTTTCTACTGCCTTGTCAAGCCAGTCTCTTCATGAAGTAGTAGCGACCCTCAAACGTAATGATATCAAGGAATCAAGGAACGTTCAAAATCTCCGTTCTCTTGTTGGTTGCTGGCGACAGATTCTTAACCAAAAGGAAGCCAAAGACGATCTCCACCTAGCTTGGCTTCCACTTTCTATTGGTCGAAAATCTGTCGCCATGAGTCCTTCGGATCAAATTTATTCGAGAACTCGATATCGATCGACCAAGGTTGTTATGTGATCATTTCTTTTTCCTAGGAGCACGTTCACTTCGCTTAACTTCGAGAATCGACCTCATCTGGTGGCATCTTTTCTGGCGGGTTTAAAGGTCTAACTGGTTTTATCTCGTGTGCTGAAGTTTGGGGCATTGTTTGTAGATATCCCAATCCCAGCATATCCTATGCGAAGATTTTGGCGAGGCTGCTCTGAGTGCTCTTCATTGTTTATTAATTCTTCAATCGACTGCCGATACGGTCAAAATCGAGTGTGAATCGTTACGTGTGCGCACTAGGGGCGCTCCAGACCGTTACTGGATACAGTTACTCTATACAAGAAGTCCCTGTATCACTGGAAATCGCTTGATGCGTCCGTGTACGTCTCATCAACTTGCCGGAATCCAGCATTAATTGCGTTGTCAAGAATAAAATTCACCGTTCCGTGCTCAGAAAACGACATAAATGGGCTATTCAGTTGTGAAAAAACGCTACAAACGTAACAAATGAATGGCGAATAGAACGCGGAACCTCCCCTCCTGGAAATGAGGGGAAACTTATTAAAGAGAGGGGAAATTTAAAAAAAAATGCCTGCGGCGCTACTGAGGCCGGTATATCTAGGCTGAACTCAGTAACGAATCCAGTCTCAATCCGGGCCTGATCTCGAGACATATATTTGAAACTTTGAAACCATCCGACATGATCTGTTGGCACGCCCTAGACCAACTCTGAGTAGTCCGAAAGATACTCAATAAAGCCCCCCAAAAATTAAACTGAATTCGTCTAGCGCAGCTGAGATTTTCCTAGTGATAAATGGGTGTACCTGGACTTGGAAGTAATGATTGTAAAAAGTTTTAGAAAGTCAAGCTTATCCATCTGATCACGAAGGATTAATAATCAAGGACGTTCCCCATAACACAAAAAAGCTTGACTTCCACTAACACATCATATTGAATAACGGAACTACTTGTAAAAAAAAAACAGAACGAATTAACTCAAGTACAGACCAATTAATGGCCTAGCGAGACTATACACCCCGTAGTTGACTAGTAGAACTTTCATTGTTATTTTAGAACTATAATTGTTATATTACATGTTTAAATATGGTAATATATTGATTGATTGATTGATGATGACTTACCAATAGTTCTTTCCGACATATCTTGATTGGGACGCCTTACTCTCGGGCTTTTCAAACCGGGTCTAGCAAATTCAGCAAGTTGTTTTGGGTCTGATAAGTCAAGACCAGGCATATCTTCATGTTTCACGGTTTTCCCAGTCAAATACTCATTGTAATCTGGTTCAGGTTCAGGATTGGAAATTTCATCTGGGAATTCAAAAAGGTAAATTTGAAAATTGACTATTTTTCATAAACCGTTCAATTGTTCAGGGTCAAAACACTTTTGGTTTCAAAGAAGGAAGGGTCTGGTACATTTTAGGTCCCCTCAAATTGGTATTAAATAGATGCGACGCCCATGATACTAAAACAACATACTAAACAAGATATGATCACGCGCATCTTTCCCTGATGTCGTCCCGTGCCCGACTTTCGAAATGTACAGGTTACCTTATTTACTGGGTAACTAGGTACTAGGTTACGTTTTAGATTTTCAAAAGCTATATTTTCCATATACGTATTATTAAAATATACCTCGGGTTCCCTATTTCATCAATGTGCGGCAACTGAAGCCGATTTTCAGCCGATGAGAAAGACAGGAATGATCAAGCCTATACCAATGCCTCATAAGTGTATTTCATGTGTATCTGGAAAAGACTGCGATTGTGCTAAAAGCTGTTTCCTATAGGTTACTCGTGATTTTGGGCCGATCTCATGCTGCCGCTTTGGTGCCGATACTCCCGTTTTTACGGTAGATCTACCATCAACACATATTTTTGTGGTAGTTAAGCTTTTTCCTTGTGGAATATTGAACAGCCAAATTTATGATATAGTGAAATAGAACTGGTGCTGTACGCGGAAACCTTCTTCTGAAATCGTAATTTTGATGGCTTCCGGTTTTTGAATTCCAAATTCAACGTTACGGCGATCTAAAGTCTTGGCGATTTTAAATCTGGCATCGCTGCTGCACGGTCTTTGTTCTAGGTTCAAATAATCGATAACAGCTGATGACCGTACCTTCCTATTGGTTGTTTTCCAAATTTGGACTAGAAATATACCCGCCTACCGACTAATCCTGAAATTTAATATTGAGGCATGTGCAGTGATATGTGAGTAAACATGAAACATACTTATGGGAAATTGATATTTTTGTCTTTTCCGATTTGGCAGAATTTGGCTTCACTTTGGGAGGACTACGGTGGGTATATTTTAATAATAAGTATATGATATTTCCTATACATTTGAGGCACGCGGTGACGACATGCGCGAGACGGTTCTAATTTCGTCCAGCAAATGATTATGTCATTTATTATCTTCTTTATAAGCATCATTAGCGACCCCTAGTGTGAAAGCTTGATTTCAAGTCTATACAACACTGCCGAAACCACGGCGACGAAAAATTTGCTGCTGCGGGAAAAACCTTCCATTGTGATAACCAGCGTTATGGTGTTGTTTATTTTATCTCCGATTTCAAAACACGAACCGTTCACAGATTCTTATCGGCTTAATAATAGAATAATATCGCTATCGCTGCAAACGTGTAGGCTAAATGGTATAAAAAATGAATGAATCACAGAAAATGCGAGATTTTCTAATCAACATTCCGTTACCAAGATTAGGAGCAGATGTAAGCTAATCTTGTCTGCTCCATACAGAATTAAACATTGTTTTTTTTGGTGTTAAACATGAATGAAATAACCTTTCAATTTTACTCTACAAACATTTAAGATCTAAGTAACGTTATCTTCAAATAAATTCATTAAAAGGGCAAACATCTCGATAATCTTGTCAATAATCGAAAAATACCGTGAAAAGAGGACAGGATGACGAATAGGTATTATTATAATAATTATTATTGTTATTGTATTTTCATCTGGATGATAAATAGTTGGTACAGGTTGAGTATTACCCACTAAGGATCCTACCTATGTTGGAAATTATATACAGGGTGTTAATTTAGTATGTATCATAGATTTAGCAGACGATTCCTAAAGTGATTTTAAGGCAAAAAGTTCATTCATTAAACATGGAACCGCAAAAGAAAAAGAAACTTTTTCCCATGTCGTTAGTGTGGTCCAGGGATATGCAATCAGGTGGAAAGTGGATTCATGTTTTTTCTCGAAAATCAAACAGATGCGTAAAAAATTTAAAAGACAAAAAAAGTTGTGATTTGAGGTAGCTTCATTCAAAAAATGAAAAACAAAGAAGTCAGTGGGCCTTAACAAAAAGCTACGATAACCGGTATGTTCTTGCGCATACAGTGACGTCACGAGTTGACAAACAGAGGTTAGAAACATTTCGTGCTTCACGACAGTCAGTGTTGCCAGATCTTGTATTTTGTGGCAGAAAATAACATAAGAAGTAATAATAATAGCGATTTCGGTTTACCGCTCTAGAGCGCTCTCAGATCGCTCTTTGACAGATCTTGACCAGATTTGCATTTTCGGTTAACGAAATAGATAGCTCTCACTCGGGGCATCGATTTCGGTTAAAACATGCGGTTGCTCCGAATCTTTAAGCGAGCGCTCTATGTTGATCTGCGATTTTTGGCAGATTTGGTGCATGATTCAGAAATTCTTATCCTAATTGATTGACCCAGGGCCCCTCCTATTGATTCAGGTGAAGTAAATATGAAGTGAATTATGCTGTACAATACCAATAAAGTTTTCACTTCATATCCACTTCACCTGAATCGTGGATATGGACCCCGACTAGCAAACATGAGATGAGATCATTATCCATAATTAATAATGAACTGCCCAGCCCAAAAGCCAATCCAAACAAACATATTTTTTCGTATAACTTCTTAGGTTTGGTTTTCATGTCAAATGACATTTAATTCAAAAAAATTCCAGCCTTTTTTTAATAAAGCCAGCAAGATTGCACATACTCCTCTGAGACGGCTCTCGATCGGAGTTAGATCAATCGCCGACAGAGCATCATCTCCCGCGGGGCAATTTCAGCAGAGCAGTAAACCGAACTCGCCTATCGGATAACGAAAACGAATACCTACTTGCAACGAAGCATTTTTGTGTTCTGTGGGCACATGTTGATGACTTGAAATCTCTCTAAGGGCCGATTCTACAATCCAAGTGTATCCTCCGTACAACCCCATATTATAATCATCATTGGTTATACGGAGTATTACTTATTCTAAGGAAAGGATATACTTGGATTGTAGAATCGGCCCTAAGAATAGACATACCTAAGAAACATCCTGTGTAGAGGAAACGTGGCAAGATAACAATGATACAAAAAGGTGTCGAAAAGGATCTTTTTTTGGCTCTGGTACACTTTAGGACCCCTCGAATTTCGCACTTCTAATGAATTTATTTGAAAGATATCGTGAAATCTTGTACGTTTGTGCAAAAAAATTTATGGAAAAAAAAAAAAAATTATTGAAAAAAAAAAAAAAAGTTTGTGTTTAGTTGGGTTAGTTTGTGTTTGGCAAAAAAATTTGATGTCGCCCCAGCGACATTATCTCTCTATATGGTTTCGGTTTCATTTCACTCTTGGGTTAGTTTAGTTGGTAGGTAGCAAAAAAAAAAAAAAAACGCGACTTTTGAAGTGTCGTATTTTTTCCAAACCTCATATTCCATAAATTGTTTTGTTCAAATCTCCTTTATAACCTATTCTCTATCTATTGTATAAAAAATAAAGTGCGAATTCGTGGGGTCCTAATATGTACCAGTCGAGACGACGGCTCTGGTACACTTTAGGACCCCTCGAGGACTTTTGAAGTGTCTTGTTTTTTTCAAAACCTCATATTCCATAAATTTTTTTCTTCAAATCTCCTTTATAACCTATTCTCTATCTATTGTATAAAAAATGAAGTGCAAATTCGTGGGGTCCTAATACCTATGTAACAGACCCTCTTTTTTTTTAATTGGATTTTTTTTTTTTTTTATTAACCACCAGGAACATTGTTGATAGGTATCACATCCTGGGATTGTTTTTATTGATTTAACTCGAATTATTTCTACGATATAGGCTCGGATATACCTAGGTATAAAATATAATATGGTGGTTTAAATCAGCGTTGCAGTTTAGATAGGAACAACGCAAAAAGCTCACCCCAAACTACTTCAACAATTTGACCCAGGTCCATATCGGTTTGTAGTGAAATAACCATTAAATCCGAGGCAATTTGCAAGGGCATCTTTCCAGAGCTCACTCAAAATAAGTCTTGATCAAATGGAAATGAAACTGCAAACTAAACACAAATTCTATGAAAAATATTATACTTGTTTATCACTAGCCTGTGGCCTGTCATAGTTCAGGTACGTTATTTGCGTATAACCTGCCTCGCGTTAGGAGCTTTAGGACTGATTTTTATCGTATCGGAGTACCAACTATAAAATTAATTATTATTGTATTGTAAATAATGACATGACCACATGATTATGACAAATACACACGGTTTGCGTTTCAGAAACAAAACTGACAGTTCACAGATTCACAGTTCACATTTGACTTTTGACGTTTATTTGCGCGGGTTACGTTACACTGCAGTGTTGCCATACTTTAACATATCGATCAGTGACCTTGATGGTAGATTTACGATTGACAAGAATAGTACCAATAGTAATATTCTTTCGACCTGATTTTTATTTCCAGTCCAGATTGACCTAGTTCAGTTCATTAACTTGAATAAGTTTTATTTCATACTGTACTGTAAAGGATCATTTACCGGACTCAAAACCAGTCCTGTAGATGACATTTTACATCATAAGAGATTGTAATATTGGATTAGAAGAATGCATAAGGTCTGTTCGTAGAACAATCACAAACCAGTCAGAGCCAATCATTCAGCATTTGCAGTTTGCAAACTATTTCTGATTATTTTGACCAATCGTTTAAATGCTGACCGATTTATGATTGTTCTATGTTCGTAGAACAATCACTCAGAGCCAATCAGCATTCAGCATTTGCAGTTTGCAAACTATTTCTGATTATTTTGACCAATCATTTAAACGCTGACCGATTTGTGATTGTTCTACGAACAGAACTATTCGCTATGTGTATGCTATGCTAGGTGCAACAGGTTGATGGGGAGACGAGAAACGATCCCGCGCAACTAGCGGTAAAAATTTGCAGTTTTGTGGGCGCGCAACTAGATTTATTCCCGAGTTTATTCCACTATTTTGAAGAGCGTTTTGTTTTCTGGTTTTTCTTTGTATAAAATATTTAACTTACATTATCTAATAACTATCATCAATTCCGTTAGGTATACTTACACACTGGCTGAGTTCGGCTTGGCGCACACTTTAAACTCTTTTCGCTCTTTTTACTCCAAAACCTTAATGACACATGACTACAAAGCCAATGGCGTGACCCGAAAGATTTTGGAGTAATAAGAGAGTGAAAAGAGTCAAAGGAGTGTCCAAGCCGAACTCAGTCACTGTCAGCTATTTTTAGTGTATGAAAAAGAAACTTGGAATCTTTTCTGTTACGCCTTAGCTACCCTGATAACCCAGGTAGACTTGATCGTCCATATTTCATATTTTGATTTATAACTTTCATCAAATTCATCTAATTATTATTAATAATTTTTTATCGTTTTCAGCGTTTTGACGTTGAAAATTGAGGTTATGGAGATGTAAAGTAAACATCATTGTGTTTTAATGAATATGTCAATCATTTTGGTTCCTTCAAATCACTAGAACTAATGAGAATTCTACAAAGTTGGCAACAGTGTAGTAGATGCTTACATCTTCAAAACCTTAGTTTCCATTTTTCAACGTTGAAACACTAAAAACCAATGATTTTCCAACAACTAGATATAGCCCGACGTCTCTTTGTGTGTCACATGTTTATACATTGAGGGGAGAGAGGAATTCTTGCGAGTTTGCCAAACTGCAAATTCATTAAGTACCTAGCTACCTTGTATTCAAGGTATTTTTATTCTAATTAAAAATACTTTATACTCTATGAGTGCATCTCCGGTAGCTACCAATCATAGACTTAAAATAACAAGACAAGTAACAAAACAAATATTGCTAACCCCAACATCTCCTTCATGAAGCTATTCAGTTTATTTCAGCGCCGTTGTCATGTGCTCTTAATGTTGTAGAGCTTTATGAAAAATACCGGCAAAAATAATTTAATTGAACTACCAAATCATCAATTTTAAACATCTTTAATTCCGTATTCTCAGTTTCCGTCATAAATGACTTTTCTGTCGTTTAAAAACATTGTTGAAGGTGAGCATTTGTATGAAGCTCTACATTTCATGATGAAATATGGCAACATGCGGTCGCAACTTTGAGGACGGATCGGCTGACGCATTGTTTACAGACGTCCGCTCAAGTGAGGTTAATGCGTTTATAGTTTGCTTATTTCTCAATTATTCAGGATTAAGTGTTTAATTGATAAACAATGCCTAAAAAGTGTGTAGTGTGTGGCCAGAGAAAAAAAACCGGCGAAAATCGGGCGTTTCACCGGTAAGTAAACAAAAACAAAACTGGCCTATCATCATTGTGTTGGGACCAAAACATTCAATGCTAAAGGTATAGGCGTTACGTGTCTTGTTATTATAAGTCTATGCTACCAATTATCTAATATGTACATTTTTAGATCACTAGTGATAATAAAACATTATCAATGAGACTCATATTTTTCCATAAGCCTTACTTATGTAGACACGAGGCAACGAAATACATCTGGCAACACGATACAAATGCCTATTTGAGATCAATCAATCACAGCTGATAGTCATTTTAACCAATCATAGCCTGTAGCTCTCTTGGAACACTGTTGTCGGCTTGTTCAAAGTTCAATATTTTTGAAGGCCGATCAGCTGATTTATGTGAAGAAAATAAACAGTGAATTATAACTGTCCTATAACACCAACGATATTGAAACAAATAAAAAATTCAAACATATCCTCGTTAAAACACTGGTTAATCCCTTTTGATAAAAAGTGAAAACTCTGAGTGCTTAGTAGTGCTGAGGTATTATTTTATTAATAGAAATAATTATTATCAAATGAACCTGATGAAGTTATTCGTATTAATAGTCACTAGAGGTCGTATCAGGTATTTTTCTCTATATTGCCATTTCATCATGTATAAAAATAGCCCACAGTTTCGCCGGCTGCTGACACCAGATGTCTCTGTTCCGATCTTGCACAACTTTGGAAGTGGTAGCATGGTTTGGCTGGCGCCATCTCATGATTATAATCAATAACTTGATATAAAATTTTGCCAACATAAGTACCTATTTATCTACAGTGCGTTTTTTTTTAAGACGGAACATAGGGATTCCCATGTTAAATTTTCAATCCCATGTTAGCAGTACTTCTATTCGTAGTACAAAGCTGAAACTTGCCGTGGAAGAAATTTGGTGCTTCGAGATTAAGTAAGTTCATGAATTACGCTAGAATAACTCGGAGAAAGACACAAAAAAGGCTTCAATTTATCAGAAAGTTATACTTTTAACATGCCTTGTATATGACGTTGACAACCAATTTTCTGACGTGTCTAACTTCATTGTCAATTTGTTCAACCAAATTTTTTTTTTTTTTTTATGACCATCAAGGATACTGCTTGGCCGTTAATAGGGGGCATTTTGAACAGTTTATCTGAAAAATAATGTTTGATTTTTATTATCGTATTACACTGTTAGAAATAGATGAAATCACAATTTGACGATGAAGATATTGGTTGACAGTGGCATATACAAGGCTAGTAAAAAAGTACTACTTTCCAATCGATAAAGGCATGTTGTTAATCTTTTTTCAATTTATTCTGTGTTAATTGATGAAAAAACATAATCTCTAGGTTTTAGTCGTGTACTTTGAATAGAAGTACTGCTAACACGGGACTGAAAATTTAACATGGGAATCCCTATGTTTCGTCTTAAAAAAAACGCACTGTATATTACCCTCGATATAACCTGAGTGAACAGCCACTCTACCTAAATGTGTGGTTTGACAAAAAAGCACTTTCTCTTTTAAACCGATTGAAACCGATTGTCACAGTATTAAACAAAACATTGTACGATACACAGCCGTTAAATATCATCAAACTACCCGTCTAGATAAATCTAGAGAAAAATAAACATCTTGATTCTTGACTGATTCAGAAAGTCATTAACCGGCTTGGTAACGTAAATTGGTACTGTTATTTCCAAGGTTATTTCATACTATACTGTGAAGTCTCATTTTCCGGTAAATGACACTTTACATCATCAGAGACTGAAATAAAAATCAATTTACAACTCCGCCACTATAATGACACTTTGCATCATCAAATACTGTGAAATGCTGTGGCTGGCGCCATCTCATGGTTAATTAATAATTAATTAATTAATTAATAATTAATAACTTGACATAATATGTTGGTAACATAAGTAACCTATCTACAGGGTGTCTCATAACCTATCCGCCATAGAGCAGCAGGTGATAATATAAATGAAAATAAGAAGATTGTCCAATGAATGTGTCGGCCAATGCTAGTCGTTAAAAAGATACATGCGGAGATACAGGGTATTGAAGTTTTGATTTAATTTTTGTTTTTTTCTATTTATAGTATTTAGACTAAGGTCGATCTTTCCATGAAAATTGGTGTTTGAGGTTGTTTTGTCATGCCGAGTGTCATGCGAAATTCGAAATTTGATCTTGGTATGGCTCTAACTGGTAGTGGGCACTATCTACACTTATTTGTATAATTATCAATAGTCGTAATTTTTTTGGACGTACCTTTATCATATTTTTAAATAGAAAAACACATTCCTTCAACAATTTTACATAGAAAAAGTATACTTGTTGAAAGTCGCGCTACGTGCAACCATGCATTCTCGAGATATTTGGATTTGAAATAAAGAATACATGTTATTTTGAGATTATGGTCAAGCAGGGTTTTGCATTTTTATTGAAAAAAAAAATAGGATGAGTTTTTCTGCTTTAAAATAAAAAGAACAACATACAACAATTTTTTTTGTAAAAACCCCATGTAATCAATTTTTATCAAAAGATCGTCAAAAGTTTAAATACTATTTGGAAAAAACAAAAATGCAATGAAGACTTCAACACCCTGTATCTTTTTAACGACTAGTCTTTGCCAGCACATTCATGAGACAAATCTTCTTATTTTCATTTTTATTATCACCTGCTGCGGATAAGTTATGGGACACCTAAGTGGTAGCATGGTTAAACTGGCGCCATCTCTTGGTTTCAATTAATATAACTTGACATAAAATATAACAAACAAAAGTAACCTATCTATATTACCTAAGCGGTCACATGGTGTGGCTAGCGCCATCTCATGGTGACAATGTGAGAATAATTTTTTGATTTTCCCATGGATTTTCCGTTCAATTTTAAGCAAAAAAGGTAACCCGAGCTTTTCTTTAACGATGCTTCCTTGGATGCGTCGTTTTCGAGATAAAAAATAAAGAGCATTGTAATAACACTAATGGCTTGTGTAATCCGATCACACAAGCATCCTTGTTTTCAATAAACCACCTCAAAATATCAAAAATATAGAAATTGAAGAAAAAAATATAAGTTAATTAAAGTTGTATTTCAAAAAGTAGGTAGGACTTTTTTCAAGGGCTATCAAACGGCATTTAATTAATTCTTTTAAAAAAATGTTAGAATGTGTCGGAAAAAGTTGACAGTTGACAGTACCTTCTATTCAATCGACTGAATATCTCTTCAAAAGTTAAGTTGAGAAAGTGCAGACCGTTTTTCTCTATCTTGAACCGTTTGAGTTTTATAGCTTGTCAAAGATACAAGAATGCCATTTTTTATAAAATGCGAAGACTAGCTTTGTTTAGAAAATGCACGAAATAGGCTCCACATCATATTCTACAATATTCTACACCTCTTCTTGACCTGGGGTAACTAGTGCAATAATGTGCATCCTACACTGATATAACAAACGTTACGTACTTTTAGTAACCAGAACGTGTTGGCCCAGGATTTGGCGTTCGATCCCGAGCTGGTATCGATATAGTCACCAATCACTTACCAAACCTGGTAACGTCAAATCGTGACCTGGTTAACGCCAGCCTATAGTCTAGCCAGAGATTATTTAGTTCTCTGGTCTAGCTATAAAATTTCAAACTTTTCAAAAATGGCTGATTTTTGCAATAAGGAAGTTCATGTAGAAAAAAGGCAGTGGCTTGGAGGTTTCTTGAACATAATAGACAATGGGGGCTACGTATCACCCTTATCTGCAACCTCTGAGATATTCACATCTTAGATTGAAAGGGGGGTCGAGTGATACCTTATTTTGAAGGGCCTTCGACCCTGATTACAACTGCCGAGTTTCAAGCCTCTCTTGTAATTCCTGTTGATATGACAGCTTGTCAAAATTTTAATTTTTATTTCATTTTATTCTCGATTTTTTCAATGAATAATTACCGGCAAGAGTTAACTTCTTCATACCAAGAGGATATCATTAGGGACTGGAGATCTTCAAAACGAGCTATTAGTCAGGCCTTTTGACGAGAATTTATTTCACCTTCATTTTTTTTGTGAAATGCATCTTTGCCAAAAAGCCTCTGGGTAATAGCTCGTTTTGAAGGTCTTCAGTCCCTCATCATATCCTCTTAGTATGGAGAAGTTAACTCTTGAGGGTAATTATTTATTGAATAAAATAAAATAAAAAATTAAATTTTGACAAGCTGTCATACCAACAATGCTGACAGCAGGGCTGACAGCATAGGTTCGAAATTTGGCAGTTGTAATCAGGGCCTTCAAAATAGGGATATCACTCGATCCACATTTCCATTTAAATTTTCAGGGGTATATCTCGACCTGTCTAAGGGGTTGCAGATAAGGGTGGGATGATACACTTTTTTTTGTTCTCCCTTCGTTTTATAGAAACTGTTTCGAGCGTTTTTGTTTTTTTATTTAATTTTTTGTTCCCAAGATATGGAAATTCCAAGTTTTTGAATTGTCATCCTGTATGTTAATCATTCTGATGCGAAATAGAAAATACGAACAGTCTCCATCGAGGTCTGCATGGATTGAAGGCACCCATCAAATTTCAACAAAATATCGAAAGCAGTCTCCATGAAATTAAATAAAAATCTTTTTTTGTCAACACAGTGTAAACTAAAAATTAGGGTATTGTGAGCATACTTGATATGAACTTTTTTCACGGGGGTTAACATCTTATTAGAGAGCACCCTGTAGACACTAACCTAAAATAAGGTCAGTGCTGTAGACTTACTCAATTCTATTATTTAATAAACATGGCCCTAAACTCTCATAATCCCACAACATGACTATGAATCCGAGTCCGGCACTGTGTTAACCATACGTCTACCCGAAAATATTTAAGTCCGTGACCCAGAAAAGACAAGAGCGCCATGAGCTGGAGCGTTGTTATTTGGAACTATCACTAAAAATACATGGATTTTCATGATTTACTCAATATTTCCAAGTCACACAGGACTTTTTTTGAGAAAAAACGATTTTTGTATGATTACATTCCAACCATTTGGTCTTTACTTGTAGAAAAAAGCTCATTTAATGCATATATTCACGTTTGAAAATTTACTGCATTGCCGAGATTTCAAAGAAAGGCGGCGTCCGCCATGATGAATGTCCACAAGAATCATGGCAGAAAATGTAGTATGGCCGCTTACCAAATCAAAACAAACCGGTGTTGTCCTACTTTCGACAATTTGGGCGTTAAATAAGTTAATAAGCACGAAATTCGTCACCGTAAAAGCTTAAAAGTGAATGTTTAGATGTGACCCTATTGACCTTCATCGTCGTCAGGCCGAAAACGGAAAATTCCACATAATTTATCAGATAAATAACCACCTACCGTCACTAGCCCCTGAAGCCCACATAGTCACGCTGAATTCACCCTCCATGGTCTTAATTTGAACTTGTTTCTGTTCCCATTTTCGTGGCTTAGTTTCTAAATGCATGTCGCTCAATAAAAACTCGTTTTCTCTTTTGATAAAAGCACGGTTTTTAATTTGTTTGCGTTTTTTCGAGGGACCAGCAGTGGGTTCTACATATAAATCTCCCTGATCGGGAAGAGGCACATCGTATATATTGAGGGGGTCCCCCGAATCATCCACTATTTCTTCGTGAGTTTCCAATATAAGTTCCCGTCCAATATAAGTTCCCGACCTTCCAGACCTTGTGCGGTCATAATTGGTTCGCCATATTCCACAATTGTGTCGTTCATATCTACCGGGAGAGATTCGATTTCCACGCATTCCTGTATGTCCGGCTTGATTTCCACCTCACACATCACATTCAGATGATGATCCGCCATATTCGCGAAATTTGTTTATAAAAGATGGACGAACAAATATGGCTACTCGTAACCACAATGGCTGCCGCGAACTAACTAATGGACGCCATTTCACTAGCGGGACTATTACCGTTTCGAGTGTCCCTCGTAAATGGCGTCTATTTCTCTTTATAACGACCCTTTGTATGAAATAGATAGAGAGGGCTATAGATCAACACAATAACGACTAAACAGTTTGCTTTCCGACATACGGTCGGCAGGCGTGGCTTTGGTTGTTATAGAAACGCGCATAACAAGCATGAGATGAAAAGAGAAAGAATTTCTTCGGGATAATAGGCGACATCTGGTGGTGAAATTCCGTGCTTACGAGGGGTGATCGAAATGATCTGTAATTCAAATAATTTTTTTTTTTTCAAAATATACAGGGTGTTTTTTTTTTATATCTAGCATAGGGATCTCGCAAACTATAGCAGATACGAGAGAGTTCAAATGAGAAAGATTTGCAGTTTTGTAAGCTTTATTCAACACCATTTTGAGTTTTGAAAGAATTTACATAGGTATCTCAAAAGATAGGTAGGTATTTGAAAAAAACTGATTTTCAGCGATTTTTTAAAACGCCCCTAGTTCCGCCAATATTGATTGTAGGCGAAAATTACAAAAGATTAGGAGATTCTATTCTGAATAAAATTACATCAAAACATTTTTCGTCACTCCCGTAATTTTTAACATATGACATAAACTTATGTTTTTTCAAATTTAAACATTTTGATCTTTATCCTTATTAAATAGAGAATTTTATCAGGATTCTAACGATATAGCATATTATTTTGTTAGGGTTATTTTTAAAAATGAAGTTTTTCTGGACATTTTTCATTTTTTCTGATTCATGTTTTACCTCAACGTAGTCAATAACTGCATTCCTTTTTCATGCCGAAGCCGCTCTGTGTGACTCCGGGGCCGCTCGGGGTGACACATAGCTGCTTCGACATGTAAAAATGATGTGAAAGGAAATGCAGTGATTCTAGGTAAGTGCCAATTCACAATGAACGTAAGCGTAATACAACCGTAAACTTGACCGTAAACATAACAGCAAATATTACGTTAGTGTTCACATTAAAAATAAAAATGATTCGTAAGATCGTTATACGTGCGCCGCGTACTTGCGTCTGTTATTCCTTTTAGCATATAATTGTGAACAGACATACCGATACAGTACATTTATCTTTACAGATTACGTTTCCGTTACGTCTTTTTTACATATTACGTTCATTGTGAATTGGCACAAAGTATCTATGGTAAAATACCATTATGAAATAAAGAATCAATAATAGTATGATGTATGATTATCATAGTGACACATAAGAATATTGTATTATTTTGAGAATTTACTGGGTTCAAGTTAGAAAAACGCGATAGGTATCGTAGAATGCTACATAAAGAACAATAAAAATGCTGTAAAATTTGCTGAGGATTTTTCTTGTTTACGGCCATAAACTTAATTTCTAAAAATAACCCTATCATATGATACTCGTTATAATTTTAATTAAATAGAATACAATATAATATGGCTTCCATTAAAAAAAAACATATAAGTTCATATCATATTAGGTTTGTTTGTTATTTCGGTGTAGGATAGTGTAATGCAGATTGATTTTTGTAACTTATGGCTACCATCAGTGTAAAGAAAATTCACCAAACGCGTTAGTACATTTATGGCCGATTGCACCAACTAATTTTGAGGATACTTAACGCTAAGGAACCCTTAACTTGACAGTTTTGCATGCAAAATTGTCAAGTTAAGGGTCCCTTAGCGTAAATCCTCAAAATAGGTTGGTGCAATCGGCCATTAGTAAAAATATTCTATCCTGAAAAACAGACAAACATTTCATTTAATTTTTTGGGTCACTTTGTATAAATACAAATTATTTTGAAAACAGCGCCACTAAAACCTTAAACTTTAAAATCATCGTGTTCGAGTGTTTTCGAATAAATATGCTTGACTTTTAAATTCACGTTACTTTACAGACACACTGTATTGTTATACAGGGTGCCCACTCTGAAGTGTCCCACCCTCGTAACATTTTTGTTTATTAACCGATTTTCATTTTTTTGTTCGTTTGTTAGGTCTCGTCAAACACTTTTTGAACATTATACCAAATCAGTTCTAGGGACGTACGTTTGAGTGATAATGGGGTTCCAAAGTGGGTCAAACTTCAGAAAATCGTATTAGGGGATTTTTCAGGAAAAAACTGACAACGGAATCTCAATCAGAATGACCAAAAACCTCCCTGTACACATTTTCAAAGAAAAAAAATGTTACTGTTGTGGTTATTTTTTTTTTGTTAATTTGTTAATTTAATACTCATACTAAGGCTCATTGAGTCTTCCTGTACGTTCTAATTAAATGTTAATAAAATCCCAGAATGTGTGTTTTAAACCAAAACTCATCGATACCTAATACAGGGTGGGCGACTTCAGAGTGGACACACCGTATGTAATGTTCGGTGCTAATACCAAAACTTTCTTATTTCAAATAAAACACCCTATATACATTATGGTGTTACAAATTAGATGTTCACCATTGGAAACGGTAGAAAATACAAGAAAGTTTAAATAATCGCAAGGTTGCACATTTTGATACCTATATACTCAATAAAATGCTGTTTAGAAATTCAAAAAAAAAATTAAAACTTCTGAAAAATCGAGATTTTGTGAAATGGTTTCATGTTTTCCTAGGTTTGTTCGAAGTAATATTTCAAAATAAAAAATGGTGACGTGCTCTATGATACGTGCCTCTTGGATTCAGATTTCAAAAGGACTCAGCTAGTGCAGAACTCCTGTGTCCGATTGATCGGTGGAATTTGTAGACACCAAAGAGTGACAAACTCTCCAGGATTTGATTGACTGAGGATGGATGGGAGGCGGATATTACACAGTCTGGTTCTGTACCACAAAATAATCACCTAGAAATCTCCAATGTATCTCTATTAGAAAATAAAATTCAGATTTGATGAACACAACTTAGAACTTAGAAACAGGAACCTAATATCTGCCCCTGCTCATAACACTGTATTGTTTGAAAGGTAAGGTCTACAAAATGTATAATAAAGTATCGCCAGAGTCCATCAGAGTTTAGTAATTTTTCAAGTTCGAGATTCAAGAAGCTGATGAAAATGAAGATTAAAGATTTTGTGTAATTTTGAATTTCATTCTTTTAATCTAAATTTGTGGATTATTTCTTTTTTGGGTTCATGAGCTTGTTGCTTTTTTTGTATATTCAGGTTGAGAAGGAAGAAATATCTTAAACTCCGCCTTTTGTAAATTAGTGTTTAATTTGCAATTAAGACATTATTTATTATTATTATTAAATGTCACATCTTCAATGCCACGTTTTTCACTCTTCAAAATCGCGCATCAAATTTATAATCTGACGTTTCGTCTCCGAGCAACCATCAACAACTTTGTTTTTCCATTCTACGCTTAATACTCATCATCACACAAAATTTTAAATTTTTTATGGTACCTATATACTGCTATTATTTTAGCTGCAACTGTGTAGAACCGTTTCGCTGGTGAGTAACGTGTTGCATGGTATTGTAGTTCAACCTAAGACTACCTATATAATCTAAGAGTTCAACAGTCTCGTACTTTTACTTGTAATTGAAGGCATTTTTTCTTTCGGCGGAGAAGAGAAATTCAATTGCAAACAACCGGATCCAGTTCCATTTTGCCAATGTATACTCCACTAAAACTCCCCCTTAAGTTCCTCGAAGGCTTGCACTGCTGCTTGCTTACGCAATCCTATTGTAACCTTATTTTGTTCTACTTTCACAGTTCCAGCTCCGTCGCTTCTAAGAAGCTTTGCTGTTCCAGTGGAGGTAATTTCATCTCTGGTCGGAGTAAACACTCTTCCTTGTGGCGTTAAACGCGTCACAGTGACATAATGTTGAGAGAGGTTTCATCCTCTTCTCCACATCAGAGGATGTGGAGCAGAGTCATACGCAATCCCCATCACGGTCAGGTGTTTTTTGAAGGGAGCATGCCTGTAATGAGACCAGTCGCATTTTTTAGTTGGGTCCTGGTGTAAGTATTCCATGTCATCGGCTTTCCTGTAGATGGAGCATCAAGAAAATCCCCTGAATGCTTCATACCTGGAAGGCTTTCCCAGTGATTTTTGTGTTGTGATACAGAGTCCAGCTGATAAGATTTCGCCTGAACGATTCTACACTGATTTCGCACGTCGGCTCTGGTACCACCAGGGCGGTCTTGATATTTCCTGTAGCGAATTGGGGTTTCCACCTCGCTGTTTTGCCACTTTTTTGTCGTTTCATCAGGATAAGATTTTTTTTGTTTTGTGCTTCGGCTAAAGCCGTTACATCTCTCAGACACTCCAGGACTGTCTTTGAATTGATTTCAAAAGCCTCTAGTGACTGCATGTGTATTGTGGGTAATGATTGAGAGTGCCTTCCTCGTAGTGCTCTTCCATACCAGATTTGACCTTTCTAGTCTCGTTGAAGTCTGTCAATCTGGTTACTTATTCTCTCAACTTTTATTCTGTTCGAGGTAAATAAGGTTTTGTTGAGATTTCTTTTCTTGACTTTGTCCGTTCCAACAGACAGACATTCAGTGTTTTCTAAATCCTCAAATATGGTATTGTGCATTGTGCCCACTTTTGGAGATGACATGGCCTTAAACCATCCATTGATAGCCTCGATGACTTTAATTGGATGCATCGAGGCTGTCAATTGTTTGGTTTCGTGCAAAGTATCGTATTCTAGTGTAAATCTTGTACCATCTACATAAAGTAACTAAACTATTTATCTACATTAAGAATAATAACGGTTTTAAAATTCATGAAAATACTGACTGGAACCTGTCTTCAATAAGAAGTCCCTAATTGAACTTTGACTGTCCATTGATATCCACAAAATTTTGGGTTTTCAAAAAAAAAATGAGACAGTAGACACAAGGTCGGATGCCGTGGAAAGGTCATAGAAAGTAGGTCCCACAAATTCCTCCAAGCCCCCAACTATATGTAGTCACATCTAGCCCTTTCACATATTCAGCCAAATTGTGTTCATCAATATAAACTAACGAAATACTTGATTAGAAAGTTCTTTCTTTAGAAGTTACTCAAATATATCTTGATCGCGTATTATTAACCGAAGGTTCTTGCGCATTCCGAAGTGACGTCACGGGCTGCCAAATTAGTGCTTCCCAAGGTTTCTAGCTTCACGACCATCAGTGTTGCATGATGACAGAAAATAATATAAATAATAGGATCCCATAGACCAGCCTACATTATTGATAGATTCCTCTCATTCTTTCAATTCAAATGAAGGGATAGTAAACATTCCATCACCCTGTAATACAAAATGTTCTCGTGCCATCTTTTCCATCGAGCTGTCATCTCATATTTTGCAGTAGGATCCACAGGAAAGAATGCTGGTCGGTACATCGTGACAGGAAAGATGGAATGTGTATTTATCATATTATTTCTCACTATGAGTCGCGTTCTTTCCAGTGACATTTGACATTCAAGCAGAAATGGATAGCTATTGTCGAGTTTGACGGTAGATACACAGCATGATGCATGCGACTTGGCAACACCGTCGGTCGTTAACAATCAGCCTTCTACGTCATGCACGAAAGTAGCGAAATCGTGCCGAAAGAAGAACATACCGTTGCGACTGTATCGTGACACCTACTATCAGGTCTCATACATAAGGTGAATTATTGTCGAAGTTTCACTTGAATGATTTCTGAGTTTTGGAGAAATCATGGAAAAATCTCTCAGAAAGTAGATTCAAAGTACGAATAGTTTCATGAAAAAGCCATAGAAAAAAATGAGATCTTTTTAGCCTTATTCTTGTAGCAACCAACTGCCTTTTAAATATCTCTCAATACATCTGACACACCACAG
This sequence comes from Orchestes rusci, assembly GCA_958502075.1. Lineage (NCBI taxonomy): Eukaryota > Metazoa > Arthropoda > Insecta > Coleoptera > Curculionidae > Orchestes > Orchestes rusci. The sequence goes on from OY293304.1 coordinate 55,141,741, forward strand.
GCAATAACTTTTTTACTTCAAAATATTAAAATCTAGTCAAAAATTATAATGGCTAGAAGCGCGTTTTTCAGATTTGGAAAAGCTTTCTTTAAAATCACCCATAACTTTTTTAGTCAATGGCACCACACTGATCCAGTTATGAGTGTTCGTATTTTGTGAATGCATACCAGCATACCTAGCTTGGAAACAATAAAGTTTCTCATAATATCAGTTTATATAGGTTTTGAGCTTCACTAACTTTTTTGGATTTTCATCGTAGGATCTACGGCATAGGGTAATATTGAATTGAAGTATCAGCTTAAAAAAATACAACTTAAATTTTTTTCTCAATTTATTTTATAAAAAAATATATGAAAACTTGACCTGCTTCAATAAAAACTATAAATCCAACATAAAGAATTGCCTGATTAACCAGGAAAACTGAGTTCTCAACTCAATTGTGCATAACAAAAATTAAATACAAGCCAAGGTTCAAGTTGAGAGAAATTTTAGAAAACACAGTACATTGGTATAGAAAAGGAACAATATGCTTTTACGTTTAATAGTATGTCGGAAAGTGGATCTTGACTTATTAAAGTTTGACAATTTTTCAAGACTGTCGAATCACCTCTTTTCCCTATAATCAATTAAAAAATCACATAAACATAAAATAAAAAAATACTCGATGAAATTCATAACGTTATGGTCTGGGGAAGTATTCCATGACATCAAGCACCAAGTTCTCCCACTTTTTTTGACAGCAGAGCATTTACTGTAAAAAAAAACTTTATTTTGAAAGTGGTAACATCAAAGGTCATTTGATATGGAAAGAAGTCAATTTATTTCAGTTTGGGACAAAACATTCTAAGTCCAAAAATTCGTAGAACCAAACAAAATTTACAAGATAGAATGTCCGCCCCTTTGATTCCTATACAAACTAACTTCATCATAATATGCCACTCAAACAAATGTCCCAGATAAAAGTAACTACATGGGCATTTCGGAAACGGTCTGTTCAATGAAAGAAAAGTCGTGTATTTGTTTGCCCAAAAATATTCCAACTTTGTTGTATTTTAAATCGATACCGTTATTTAGATACAGGGTGAAAAAGGAAAATGTCCATTTTTAAAAAACCACAATATTTTGCTTATTATAAAAGCTAACATTTTCATGTGAAGGAAAATAAATCAAGCTATGGCTTGATTATACTAACTTTTACTTAACCTTCTCATTTCACCTTCTAGGTTGCTAATCAGTATCTGCTTCGACACCAATTCTGCCTTCATGTTATCTGATTTGTTCCTGTCATACTCGTTTTGATATTCTCTAAATTTCTTCAAGATGTCTTCAGAACGAAGTCTCTCCTCTTTCAGCAGTTTCTCTCGTGTAACAAGAGCTTCTTGTAACTGTCGAGACTACATAAAAAAATACGTTCGTGAACATAACAGATTAATTGAAGGTAAAGTCTACATTCAAATAATAGGAGATTTTTCAGATTGTCAATGTAAATATCCGCATAAAGTGCTCATTGGACAAATCACATAAGTTCTCTCACTATTTAAAATCCTCCACTCCTAAATGTTGATAAGTTATTGCTTAAAAATCTCGAATATTTTAATATCTACATGAGCAGTGAATCTATGCCTATGCATTACCTCTTCAACCTGATCGTTATATTTCTTGTTTAGTTGAACGAGAATGTTGTTTGCTTGGACCAAATCTTTTGATAAGTCGTCGATATTCGTATCTTTCCTATTCACAATGATACTTAACTCTTGTAGGTCTCCTAAGAGTTGAACCTGAAAAAACATTTAATAAAATTTGAATGCAGTGTGTTAACGTACAGGGTGATGTTTTATTTAAACAGAATTATCAAAATTCTATAAGATTTCAATTGTTTGTGAATGTGAATAGGGGAACAATTTCTTTAAATTTCAGTTATTTAGATGTATGAAAAAACTAGATTACTCGAAATCAAAAAACAAAAGTAACCCCAATAAAGTATATTGGTCTAATCAAATGGTAGAAAATAGAGGAAAGTTTTGTTGTAGTTTTGATTTTATAGTATATTGACTATATTGTATACCTAGGCGGTAAAGTGGCATATTGGAAATAGTTATTTTGCTAACAAGTTCGCAAAGTGATGCTTTCCCGCACGCAGAAGCAGTTAGACGAACGACGCGAAGCGGAGTTCGGTTATGCTATAACGGCGGGAAAGACACTTTGCGAACGTTTTAGGAACAATATTTTTTCCACGAGCGTTCACAGATTAGACACGAAAAACTTTAGGTGATATATTATTTGAACGCACATAAAAACATAGAACTACTTGAAAATAATGATTATTTATGGTTAACAATATATTAATATTGAAAGAACAGTTTGTGGCGGCAGCTGGAAATTGGATAATATGGGTATAATCAAAATCATAATTGATTTGTTCTATATTTGAAATGCAAGGGCATGTCCGCTCACTGTTCATAAAATTTCCTCTTTTGTCGTCTTATTCCCTGCTATTGGCAACACTGTTTAGACATGCCACTCTAGACAGCTGCGTCAATCGCTTAAGATCAGTCAGTCTTCGTTTAATCGTTTATACTTTTATAAATTTGAATTTGATTGTCCGTTTGTAGTTCGTATACATGATCATGTTTTTTTGATGCCAGTATTCAGCTCAAATCCTTCGAAAATCTCCGATAAACACAGTAGTTTGCACCAAAATCAAGCAAGAACAACTCACAAATGCCGATTGAAAGTCGTCATTATCAATGTTTGTTTACGTTACTGGCGAATGCGTTTTTAACGCATAAAAAGAATTATGTGTTTCATTTTGATTTTGACTGAAAAAGGAAAAGTAACAAGAATATTATTTTATGCATTACAAAGTGCATTATCTACAGTTTGGTTGGTATGGAAACGAAGTTTGAAACAACAAATTGGTAGGTAGTTAGAGTTGACATTTGAGTGCGGGAATAGCTATTTACCTAACAAGTGCGGAAAATTAGTTTTTCCGCACGAGTCTGCCGTTCACCGACCGACGCGTAGCGGAGTTCGGTGAAGCAGCCGAGGGCGGAAAAACATTTTCCGCAAGTGTTAGGTACAATAGTTTTTCTACAGACGTGCGGAAACAAGGATATAATTCGTAATTTAAAAGTTTCTGATGCAACTAATGACAAATAAATAATAATGAATGTCAAAATGTGTAACTAAGCGACCATAGTTACCTGGAAACCTGGTTGCTGTTTGCTTATGATAAATTACGAATTATATCCTTATTTCCGCACGTCTGTAGAAAAACTATTGTACCTAACACTTGCGGAAAATGTTTTTCCGCCCTCGGCTGCTTCACCGAACTCCGCTACGCGTCGGTCGGTGAACGGCAGACTCGTGCGGAAAAACTAATTTTCCGCACTTGTTAGGTAAATAGCTATTTCCCACAGCCGTGCGGAAAATTCAATTTTCCGCACCGATATCCGTGTGGAAAATCAGATTTCCCGCACCAGTGCGGAAAAATTTTTCCGCACGGATATGTCAAAATTGACAATATCATAAGCAAACAGCAACCAGGTTTCCAGGTAACTATGGTCGCTTAGTTACACATTTCGACATTCATTATTATTTATTTGTCATTAGTTGCATCAGAAACTTTTAAATTACGAATTATATCCTTATTTCCGCACGTCTGTAGAAAAACTATTGTACCTGACACTTGCGGAAAATGTTTTTCCGCCCTCGGCTGCTTCACCGAACTCCGCTACGCGTCGGTCGGTGAACGGCAGACTCGTGCGCACTCGTTTCCGCACTTGTTAGGTAAATAGCTATTACATAAGTCAGCCAGTTTAGAGAGATGATACAACACAAATCACTATAGTAATAAAATACATATAAGAAAAACATTTAGAAGAAACATATGAGAGAACATCGGCACGACAAAATACAGAACGGCCGGTCAAGAGTCGTTAATGAATTGGTGGTTAAGAAACTGTTTCACTGTGTAGAAAGCTCCGTGCATCAGATATCTTTTGATGTGGGCCTTAAATGAGTTCTGGCTCAAATCCCTTACACTCTGAGGAAGTTTGTTGTGAAGTGTAGGCACGTGGTGCAGAGATGAATTGCATACTCTATCGAGTCATAGGAATTCCACATTCAAGTTTTTTCTTGCACAGGTGTTGTAGTCGTGGTTTTTTAAGACGGTTCGGATCCTTTGGAATTTTTTGCCCATAGTAAATTATCGATGGAACAGTCAGGATTCCCAGATCTCTGTGGGCATCACTCACGTCGTCACGATAGCCAAGGCCTGCAAGTCACGTCGTCACGATAGCCAAGGCCTGCAAGTGCTCTAACCGCCCTTCTCTGGAGTGCAAAGACGCGGCCCATATAAGGCGAATGACCCCACGCCAAGACCGCGTAACAGCAAATGGACTGCACAAGAGCATGGAAGACTATCAAACACACTTTAGAAGCAACAACCCCTATCATTTGCTTTATTAGATAAATAGATCTTGTTACCTTGAAGCAGACTGTGTCGACATGATTGTCGTATTTCATGGGTGGGTCCATGTAAACTCCAGGAAATCTAACCGATTCAGGGTTTTCTAATTCGTGTGACCGGAGACCGATTTATTACAGATTCCAAATCTCCTCATTTTCCTCTTTTCAAAAATACATAGTTTGCCTATGTTTGGACTAATGAAGAGTTGGAGAAGACATCCCCATCTATTGGTGGAAATGAGAAACCCAATGCCACAAACTACATATCATAGCATTCATGTGACATAGACAACTTGAAAAAGCAATTCTCCGCTACAGTTACAAGAATTATTGTGCTATTGGTTTCTATCACACCAATAGCAAAACTACAGTACAGTGACGGCAAGGTCTTTAACCAAGAGCCTTAAAGGCTAAGGGTTGCGAAAGACATGTATTTCTCTCCCACAAATCCATCCGCAGACGCGTTTCGCTGTGGGAGATGAATTATAGCATTATTCGCGCGCATTGCAACTTTACACTATATTATTCAAAGTCACAAAACTCAAAAACGCCTAGTCCAAACATAGGGAAACTATAAGGGGTGTTTCATTAATATTGCGAAAAAAATCGGGATCAGTTTCTCTGTTGAAAAATAAGAAGACATTTTCCTATAAACATGTGTCCAGAAATGCTACAGGGTGTTGAAGTTTCATTTTTATTTTAGTTTTTTCTAAATAATTTTTTAACCAATGTCGATATTTTTATAAACATTGATGTCGGCAATTTCTTGATATGCGAAATTCGAACTTAGTAGGGCTCTCACTTGTAGAGGGCGCCACCTACACCTACTTTTTCCAGTTATACATAGCCATAACTTTTTTGGACTCACCTGTATCACATTTTTGAGCAACAAGATAGATTTATTCGTATTTCCTGCAGAAAAAGTATACTTGTTAAAAGTCGGTACGGGCAACCATTCTCGAGATATTCGGATTTGAAATAATAAAAACATGTGATTTTGAAATTATGGCGGAGGTTACCCGCTAGAAATTACAAAATATTTCGTATGACTGCTACATATTTGTAGCAAAAAGATGAAATTTAACCAGTATTTGATAAAAACAACAACTTTTATTCAAATACTAGCTGAATTACCCGCTCTCCGAGCAGCCAAGGCCTCAACTCATTTGTCCCGACTTATCGGCGCTTCAAGTAGTGATAAATGGTAACAATTCGAAATTTGTAAGAAGTTGAATTTACCACCGAATTTACAATAGAAACAAGAGCAGAATATGACGTAACGCCATATGTTATCATTAACATTATGTTTTTTTTACCTCTGCTAAAATTCTGGCAGAACTTGTAAAATTCAATAATTATAGTCAAGAATAATAAGTCCCATCTCAAAAAACGTAAAACGTAATACACAAAGGAAAACATTTCGAAATAAATTCACCAATTGCAAAGTGAAATCCGATATACTCTTTACTTTTATGAAAATTCATAAAATGAACCTTGAAACTCTTTTTTAAATTAAAATAAAATTTATATTTGAAATGTTTGTATCTACCTTTATCATAATACAGACAAATAGGTAACGATAAGCAAAATTTCACACAAAAACTGTAAATTGAAAATGTATTTTGATTTTGACACGCAGCACAATTATTATCCTATTATTATTCATTCAAGGATTTATGATAATAGTAACACAATCAAATCACGAAACAAAGCTATTTTATGAAGATTCTGGATTCCGATGAGATACAATCAAAATAAACAACCTCCCCCACTCACCTTAACAATCCCAACCCAACAAACAGAGAATCGGCAACATTTTTGTGAGGATGGAAGAGTTATAGTCCTCTATAGATGGAAGCAACATTCAGCCGCAAAATTTTTTTACGCTGACGTGACGCTTTACAACAGCATCACGTTCTGGTGGGCTTCTTATCAAGTAGCTTAAGCTGCTGAGGCTGCCAGAATGCAAGGTTTCTATATAAGAGGTTGCCTCACTTTTACGGTCATCACGTCATTTGTGTCTACTGTAGCGCCACTGCGGCCATATCTCGAACCATTCCATCATAAAATCAAGAATGTCATTCATCAATATCATAAACTCACTATTTATTTCCAGGGGTGCGTTCACAAATGTTGTCGGGCGATCGCACGGCGACGCTCTGACCTTTCCCGGCTGATCACAATTCTCGCCGAGTAAGATTCACACTCATTCACAATTCGGGTAAATATTCTCCGGGCGATCAACTTTTCAACCCACTTTTTAGCTGGTGAAGATTTGTCGCGCCTGCGTTGTGTGTACAAACGTGTGATCCTAACCAAAAACCAAAAACAACAAACTACACGGCTGATCGTTGATACATTAGGGCTGGTGATAATTTAATTAAAAAATGAATATCATGTCGTCAGAATCGCACAATCTTGTGGTAGATGCGGATACCAATTATGTCAGACGATGGAAAAATGATATTAAACCGAATCGAAGGTAAAAAATTGTAAGCTTAAAAAACATCATTGTCAATAAACTTTTTTCCAGACAATGCTTTAGAGTATTTCCCTGTGACAATGGCAAATGAGAATGAGAGGCGCTATCTGACGACGAAACACAGCCTTGGAATGCCGGGATCCATATTTTACATTTATTCCTTATTCCACACGCTTATAACTTCTTAGAAACACAGTATAAAATGAAAGCTTAGAAAGTATAGCTATGGTGGTATTATTTAGTGTTTTTGTAAAATGGTTGTATTATTATTCAATGACCGTAACAGTCATATAACCCTTTCAAATTTTAAAGGTTATGATAAACCATAACAAGTCGAACAATCGTGAACGAGGATTATTTACCATACGTCATCTGTCTGATGAAACTGAGATTTGACGAATGTTCCGGGTTAAAAATTGTGAACGCACCCCAGGTGGACGAAGTGAAGCAACCTCCTGTATACTGATCTTGGCCAGAATGTAGCAATTGTTACTTCGGCGATCACCATGGCAACGCCATGTCAACCAATCTGACCAATCAGAGATTGCCAGAATGAAGCCTTCTCTCTCCTTCATTAGATACACGCATAATGCTATCTTTTTTACGGACAAACATACCTTCCCTTTTATAAATGTATAGAATTAGAAAAATAATGAAAAAAAAACTTCAACACTCTGTACCTCTGTAAAGAAGCATTTCCAGACACATGTTTATGAGGAGTTTTCTTCTTATTTTTAAGCAGGGAAACCCACGTTGCTTGACCATAATTTCAAAATCACGTGCATTCTTTATTTTAAAACCAAATATCTCGATTATAGTTGCTCGCAGCGACTTTCAACAGGTATCCTTTTTTGCGTAGGGATGATAAAGAAATTTGATTTTTAATTAAAAATATAATACAGGTACGTTCAAAAAAGTTACGGCTCTTAATAATAGAAAAAATAAGTGTTGGCAGCGCCCTCTTCCAGAGCCATACTAAGATCAAATTTGAATTTCGCATGTGAAGAAACCGCCAAACATTTTATCAAAATAAAACTTCAACACCCTGTAGCTCTGTAATGAAGCATTTCCGGACACATGTTTATAGGACGTTTTCTCCTTATTTTTAAGCAGGGAAAGTGGTCCTGAATTTCTACGCAATATTAATGAAACACCCTGTATATTTTAAAAAAAAGGAAAATGAGATCTTGAATCTGTAATAAAATATTGGGCATTCCATTTGAAAAAAATGAACTTTTTCACATTTTCCTGATTTCTGATAGTGATATGTTCTTTCGCTTAGTTATTATAAAATCTTCAGGAAAAAACATGAAACTTTTATTTCAACACTTTTTTTGTTTCTCTGTGAATAAAGTTCCTAAAGGGGTGGAAAATTATAAGGAAAAACCCTGATTTCGAATCACATCTCAGATATGATATTCCATTATGGGGTGCTATAGCTATTATGGCAGAACATGTTCGCTACGATTTAGTACTTCAATCTTAAGAAGCCGCCTGATATAGTGAGAATCGCCCTCTTCAAGAGCTCATCGTTCGAACAAGTGTTCGTCATTAGAAAGGATGTCTATTCACTGGTTTACCTAAACGGCTTAAGCTCTGGGCGAACGAACTTGTTTTTGCAAAAAGGTGGCAGGGATAAAGTGCGAACTTTAAGAAAAACTTCACTGGATTCGCCAGTATTTTTCTTGATCCAAACTCCAACCATATAGAAGTGAAATGCTGGCGAGAATATCCTGACGGACATCTGTTGAGGAGAAGACGGAATGCTGAACACTCTACGACACACGCATTCATTAAATCGGCAGCAACGACCAAAGTCAATCTTGTCCGTCTTCTCCCCACCATCAGCGAACAATGTCTTATGTTCATCGCATTGTGCGCGGAATACGCCACTCAGACGCTTCTAGAAATGGTGGCTTGCAAATGCAAGAAAGATGAAGATTTGGATGACTCGATATCATACTATGTCAACCCTTCTCTATTGCCAGAAGACGTCGTCTCTTCTCCCTCTCCTCCCCCCTGACCCAAAGTGACATGGAGTTGAAAAATACATTCAGTACAATGTTTTCATCATTTTCCTCCTCTACTTCGATGTTATACTATTTTTTGGTTTTTGAGAAAACAATGTCACATAGAGACACTATAGCCCTTTTTTTCCCGCGCTGTGAATCCGCAATCAAGGAACCTAGAGAGCTCAAATAAGGCTCAAATTGTCAGCACATGGTTTTCAGGGTTGCAAAATTGGGTATAAACTGTTCTCAGGGATACTCACAACATATAAATCGAAGATACATAATGTGTTTGCAATGTTTGCTTTTTATTATGTCGTTATTGACTGGCATATTGCGTCTGAAATAAGTTTTAAAAAGAAATCTCAATGTCTCAATCGAGAAAAGGCACAGTTTTACCAGTGTACCCGCAAAGTGAAACAAAAAAAAAACAATGTTGATTGAATGCAGGAATAGAATATTGTCAACAATAATTGTTTCGCTAACTGAATCAGTAGAAGATACGTAATATAGCTGTAGAGACTTTGTTCTTACCAGGTTTCAAAAACAAAACACTTGCGTGATTGCAGAGACCTATCCAAATTACCATGAGGTGTATACAGGATGCCACAGATTCGAGTGTATGCATGGGGACCTTAGTTATTATAAGAGATACAGGGTCGGTTAAATGGACGCAAGATGCGCAATTTTATGCTCGACAAAATGCAATTTTGAAAGTTGAAAAATTCCGTCTACTTCCGACGATGTTATTCGAAAAAAACGAAATTTCGAGTTGGTTTGGAAAGATATTTGAGAATAAATTACACGTTGTCATTGCCACTTTTTCTCCACTACAAGATGGTGGTCAAATTGAAAATCTGACGGTTCGTCTTTGAGCTGCCATCATCAACTTTATATTTTTGAATACGAACTTGGAATTAGGTGATAGCTATGACGTCATATTCACATAACCTCAAATTTTGATTGGGGGAACAACAAAGGGTGTTAACAAAACGGTTTTTTTGCCATTTAAGTATCATAAGCTGTTTTGCCTATATAGACACATTCCAGTGTCTATAGAAAGTACACCCACGTGCGCAGATGGAAAAAACGGCTATTTGAACTGAAGATACAATTTTTGGATATAAAATGTACATTACCTACTTTCAATACACTTGACAATACGGCAATGGCAGTGACACGGTGTTGACACATTTGCCAAAATATGAAGTTATTTTTTAAAATGTTCACGCGGCTTCACAGCACTAAAAACTAAAAGTTATGAGTCCAAATCTCACAAAAAATGATGAAAAAAAAGTCCAAATACACTACAAAACACGAAAAACTTTACAGAACAAGAGCATTAGCTACAACGTGAGAACGTATGGTTGTTCCCCCGATCAAATTTTAGGTTATGTGTGTGACGTCACGGGCTAGTGCCTAATAGGCAACGTCAGAAACCTGTCAACATAACGTCAAAATTGACGGCTTGTACCGTAAACAATACATTTATTACAAAAAAATCAGTTAAATTGTTATCAAGACATAAAAAAAAGGCTGATAATGTGAATGTAACTTTCTTCAGCTCTGATAATATGGTCTGCAACTTTGCAACTTCCACAATGACTACGGAACCCGGCTTTTGAATTTTTAAAAGCATCATTCAAACTCAAACTTTTATAAGCTTTTAACCAATGATTTTCCAATAACTAGATATAGCCCGACGTCTGTTTGTGTGTCACATGTTTATACATTGAGGGGAGAGAGGAATTCTTGCGAGTTTGCCAAACTGCAAACTTAATAAATAGCTAACTTGTATTCAAGGTATTTTTATTCTAATTAAAAATACTCTATACTCTATGAGTGCATCTCCGGTAGTTACCAATTATCTAATATGTACAGTTTACGGTCGATGGGACCTTAGATGTTTACGGGAAACCAGCTATGGGGTCGTTCTGAAAATTTGGTCATATACATAACATAGAAAATAAAAAAAAAACTTATAAAACTGAATCAATTTCTGCAAGTGTTTAGAAATATTGCCATTTAAAAAAAATATTGTAAATAACAATAATAGGTGAATAATAATTGAAAATATTGAAGTGGTCAAGGCAACCCATTACTCTACACCCTCGTCTATTCCCCCTAATGTCTCAAGGACGTCAAAAGATGATTAATAATAAAATAAAAATCCAGGTCCGTATTTAGAAAAATTAAGCAGCTCGAAGACGAAACATCAGATTTTCAATTTCATACCACCATCCAAAGTATAATTTATTTTAAAATGTCTTTTCAAACAAACGCAAAAACGTTTTTGCGAAAGTAGTTGGAATTTTTCAAATTTCAAAACGGCATTTTCTTGAGTATGAAAATGCGCAGCTTTGCATCTATTTAACCGACCCAGTATCTCTCATAATAACTGCAGGCATGGGGACCTGCACTCGAATCTGTGGAACCCAGTAAAATGTAAGTTTTATACTTGTAAACTTGCAGTATACAGTGCGGCTCTAAAAGTAAAAGTAATGTGTGAACCAAAAATTTTGAAACTTGGCATACTTTAATTGCAGTCGCAATACTACTTTTTGATGTTGCTGACGTACTTTTAGTATTCAAGATGACGGCTGGGCGCCATTTTGAAAAAAAAAATTAAATTGAAAGGGGGGTCGTGTGACACCTCATTTTGAAGATCCTGATGAGTACTTTATCACCCTAGAATATTGGGTCGATATCTTCAAGTACTACAAAATGGCAGTACATTTAATTACTACATTGATACAAACACTTTTTGAAAAAAATCGGCAAGTTCAATTCAAAAGATGCTTTTTTGACATTTTTGTCATTTATTCCTAACCCAAACTTAATGTCAAGAATATTTCCAGCATCTTTTGAATTGAACTACTCTATGGTCTCGGACCATAGAGTGTCTGGTTTCAGATTCCTCTCCTTGGGGCCGGAACCCCTGAACAAAAAAAAAAACAAAAAAAGCAGGACAGTTCGGAAGGTAGTACCGCTCGATGTGTTGAGTTGAGTGGTGCTCCGGGTACCGCCTGACGTGTTGAGTCAGGCGGTGCACTTCAGGTATCCGTCGACGTGTTGAGTCGACAGATACGGCCCAGTCCTAATTGACGTGCTGAGTCAATTAGGAAATCCTGTTTCGGACGTGTGGAGTTTGGTATAAACCGTTTTGGACGCGTTGAGTCCGAAAGCCAGACTAGAAGGGGGTAGAGCTTACCACCTGGACACGATGGGAATCCATTTCCTCTATCGACAGGAACCAGGGTACACCAGACAGAACCCCACTAGAACAGACAAGACTCCAACAAATGTATAGTTGTATATGTTTTGTACACATTTTTGAGAAGTTAATAAATAGTTTATTTGGAGAGAAAAGTGTAGGACTTCTTCCGGCCAGCGAAATCGAGCTACCCCGAAACCTCGTTATAATTCCAAACCATCGAGATAGAATCATAATAGTCGCAAGGAAGATTCAAACAGTGATAGAAAAATGGGATAGGTAGGTGGAGCTTAGAGTAGCTGAAATATGGCAACGTAGACAGGGGCGAACTGGCCGACAGATAAAAAAACTTCCGAATTGTTACTCTAGATTTAAACTTTATCCGAATTTATTTACGGTAACATCATATTTTTGATTTATTAATCATAATTGTTTCAATTTACTATTTACTATTCTTCATATTATGTGTGAAGTATTATAAAACAATCTGGAAAAGTATTTTCCAATCGTGAAACTTAATTTAATATTATGTACAAAACAAAACAGTACTGGAGTAGAAAATTAACAAAACAATAGGAAGTACATAAAACTAAAACGAAGCTACAGACAACAGATGTATAACAATTATTAGTTATGCCAAGAGCTATGCTCTAATAATACAAATCATGTAGGTCAATATTCACTTGGACATGAATAAAGAGGAATAAGAAAGATGATAATAATTATTCGAACATGTTCTATTATATCTTGAAAGATTAGAAAAGAAATTAACAAGTACCTATTTGGAATCTGCAGAAACAAGATATTTAATTTAATGGTTGCTGGATTTTGGGTTTTAGGGTCGATGAAAACGCCAGGATTGATTGAAAACTTGTGCCTACGTTTTAACCAAAACGATTGTTTTTATGTAGCCCTGATGAAGGTGTAATGTACACCAAAACGTTAACACAAGCTTTCAATCAATCCTGGAGTTTTCATTGACCCCAAAACCCACAATCCAGAAACCTTAAAATGATAAGATTGGGTCTTAACATGCGATAAAAAAGATATTTGATTTTGAAAATTATACTTTCTACCCAAGTAGTAGGATGCAAGGTGACTAATAAAAAGAAATGATGATAATTGAGATTTCTTTATTGTCCTTTGGATAGTATAGTTCTATTACTTTTATGTCTTATACCTACTATAAGCTTTAAGATAACTAGATTTATTCAAAAAAAAAAAATCACTCGTATATCTAGGTACTTCACATCAATGCTTTTCATTAGTAAATACCTATGATGGTCCAACACAAATTGATCATAGCCATGATTAAGTAAATTGGAAAAAATATTGGAATCTACAATTATAATGTGATTAAACATTTACAAATCTCAACCATACCCATAAATATTTCAGTGAACTCCACACAAATTTCATATCCCGGTCCTGTATCATGCTATACCAACCTATGAAATTTGATTTCAGTCGATTTTTTTCGTATCGATAGCGTCTCTACTCGCAAAACTTCTCAGGGCACATGAAACAATAATTGGGAAATGTAACAACACACAAAAATCACAAAATGACCCTCACAACACAGCTAAAACTGAGAAAAACCGTTCTACAAATGTAAACTGACACTTTGACAAAACGATAGCGGTAAGATGGCGGGAATGATCCCATTTTAGTCACGTGATGACGTCTCCACCCCTTTCATTGAAATGAATACGACCTGGAAAGGCCCTGACACGATACAAAAGTGAGGCAAATTAGATTGATAAATAACAGCGCGGGTTGCATAACTAAGTGGGGTGCACTAGTGGAGCATAACAAACACACCTATTATGTTCAAAACAGAATCCGCTATACGTTAATAAAAAAGGGAATTCGGATCAGTGTTTCCGAAAGTGCCCAGAAAACAGAGAAAGGAACTCCCCTTACATCTCTTTCTGTCACACTTGCCTCAAATTTACAGTAATTTGGCAATTGACGAGTCCCTTCCATTGATTTAGATAACTATGGATAAACAGTGAGTAAACCAAAAACGGCGAATTCAGGACCGGTGAATGTAAACAACAAAGTTCAGATTTCGTCTTGCGCATAAAAAAACTTGCGGGGTGGCGGATCATGACGTATAATATGGTGAAGCCCCATCGAAGACCCGGACTCGAGAATTTTGAATAGAACTATTATAAGAGTACAATCATTTTTTGGCATAATACTTACTGTGTGTAGAGGTATGTATGTTTGCCAAGGTATAATTATCATGATATGGATAGTACGAACTCTGAGAAAAGGGAGTATAAGGAGATTTTTTTAAAGGAAAACAAGTTCATTAGTTTTCAATCGCTGACAAAAGATTGGAAAAGATCAAAAATTATTGTTGACGTTTAATTATCAGTAGACTTGTGTGATTTTGATAAAATCACTCTGTATATAAGAAACAAATCATAAATAGGTTTGTAATTGTAAGGATATACAGTTGTCTCCGGATAGGTGCTAATATTCTGGGGATTATTATTAAGTTGGGTAAAAACTGGTCATGAAATTCCTAATATTGAATAATGAAATATCTAATAATTATTATTATTATGAGATATTAAGCAACACAACATTTTATAATAATGATATCATATGGAAGTGATTGTGATGTTATAAATAACAATAATTATTCTAAATGTAATCAAATAAATTTAATTACAAATGAGTCTAAGGATCCAGGGATATACCATATCCCACAGATGAGAACAACAAATTCAACATAAGGTTAAATCCTAAATCTAAGAAAAATATACAACTTCAAAAAATTGGAGATAGGTTTTCCGAACCAATATTGTATGAGTATGAGTATCGATAAATCACTTCATGGGGCAGTATGATCAGCGTGTCTTACAATATAACATCTACCTCTGCAAATACAGAATAAAAGACAATTTTCAAAATTAGTGAGTTGCTCTTTCAAGACTGTAAAAGTCTTTTTGTTGATGCCAAGTTGATATTAAATGCAAAATATAAAGTAAGTCAGATTCAATTCCAAATCATCATTAGACAAGATTCAAAATGTCATGTGATAACGCACGAAACAGCTTTCTCGTTATCTCAAACAAATCAATAGGAGAGTATTGGTTATTATATGTTTTCTGAAATCATTGTCACTATACTTTGTTGAATTTTTTGTTAATTAAAAACAGGGATATCTTACACTACGAAATCTAAGTATTAAAACAATATGTGAAATAACAATAATACATTGGAAAGTTTGTTCATTGGCATGAGAAGAAAATGAGATTTGTCAATTTCTTTCTTATCAATTCCCCTTTCA
This sequence comes from Orchestes rusci, assembly GCA_958502075.1. Classification (NCBI taxonomy): domain Eukaryota; kingdom Metazoa; phylum Arthropoda; class Insecta; order Coleoptera; family Curculionidae; genus Orchestes; species Orchestes rusci. Next base: position 55,157,220 of record OY293304.1, read on the forward strand.
CAGATTATACCTACATAAAATAAGAAATCCCTGGTATTTTTCTTTTGCTGTTGCAAAACACAACTATAACACCTTCGACATTCTCCTTAGCTAGGAATTCTAGCATCCATTGCTTAAGGTAGTATCGGTCGATTGAATCGAAGAACGAAATGAGGTACGCACAGAGCACAAATGTAAACCAACAAAGTAATTGTTCAATTGTAAACAATCAAAGTAGTCAATAGTCTAAGAAGATATAAACAATATAAACAACAAAACACCCGATATGACGTCTAGACGAGCGATCACAAGTACAAAAAGCTGCAAAACAAGAGAAATTTTATGGCGCATATAATTTTCAAAATAAGAAGGCCAGTGTTGCCATGCTCAAGAAAATCTGCCACAGACTTGGCAAATGGAGGTGAACAATCCTATTTTAAATTCTATAAAAGTATTCTATCTTGTCTTCGTCAAAAGCGTTAAACAACAAAAACAAAATCTTTCACTCATCACCGTCAAATCTTTGGTGGATGTGAAAATATCGCTGATAACAAATCGTAACTTTCGCGAATTTCGCTACATATTGATCTATTTTGAGCTATAAGCGAAAAATCCCCTACAAATAATAGCGAAATTCCACCCCAATCGGCAACACTGAAACAGATGACAAAAATGATTTACTTGTTTTGCATAGTCCGATTCTGTTCGGTGTCAGCTTATCCTTACAACCGTTGCTATAGTATAAAACGCACCTACCCCCATATGCACCGTAGAAATCTAATCCGGATGAAGACTTCATCGCGATTATTTTCCATTAGGTGGTATGGAAGATAATCGCGATAAAGACTTCATCTGGATTAGATCTCTACGGTGCATATGAGGGCTAGTGTTCCAGTGCGCAATTCGAAAACGGAACAATTATTATGAAAACTTATGCAACCAGTTATTGCTTATTCGAGATCAAGAAATACCCCACCTAGTTATGCAACCCGCGCTGTTTTTCATCAATCTAATTTGCCTCACTTCTGTATCGTGTCCGAAATTGACGAGTCCCTTCCAGGTACGATGGTATGCATTTCAATGACCCCTTTCTCCCTCCATGGGCGGGATTCCGTGTACTGTGGAATTCCATAGCAACACGTCTCTCTCTGTGTAAAATGATGGGAAAGCGACATGTTGCCAGAATTCCACAGGTACACAGAATACGGGACCATGTTCCAAACATTATCCCATGACAGCCGTTGCGAAAGTATAATGATTCAGAAAACCACGATTATGTCATTTACGGACCAATCACAAATTTTCCCAGAATAAAAAACCATGGAAACTCATTATTTCACGATTGTGGAGGAGCGCAGTCACAAAATGTCTTTGATTAGTACCATGGAAACATATCAACAAACTCAAAAGTGTCAGTGTCAAACCCATTGAACTCCATGGGCGGGATTCCGTGTACTGTGGAATTCCATAGCAACACGTCGCTCTCTGTGTAAAATGATGGGAAAGCGACATGTTGCTAGAATTCCACAGGTACACGGAATACGGGTCCATAATGGAGTTCAATGGTCAAACCGAAGTAAGGGTTTATCATGGACGTACTAAGAGAGAATTGGACCGGCCGCTTCCAATAAGCGCTTGTTTGTTTAGTGACACCTACAGTGACTCGATAAACTAAAGTGACGCCAATGCATGTCGTCGTTTCTATTGGTCGTCCGCCATATTCTGGCAAAACATTGCTCGCATTCATAAGACGGAACAGTTGTGGAACTGTTACCGCTCCTTCTTATGAATGAAGCGGAAGTCTCATAAGGCTCAGCAGTCAACTGTCAGAATATGCCAAAGAGCGCCCCCGGAGCGAAGGGGTAACTGTTCCGTCTCATGAACGCGACCAATGTTGATTGTTGTGTTGCCATTGACAACAATTGAGAGTTTGAAATGTTATTAAGTTGCGATTTGTGAAAATTGATTATTTTCTGATCAAAAATATTTACTACAAAGGTTCCTTTGTGATTTGATTCTTTGTTCATAAGGTACGTACTTATTTATTACCTATATTATTTTCTTATTCCTATTTTTCAAACATTGCGACGTTCCTGAACGCGCCCCATCGTTCGCCTCAACATGGACGTAGTTTATCGAGCCACTGTAGTGACGCCAACATGTCATTTTACCGTGGCGGGCAACTAGCTCAAAATTTGTTTTGAGAGGTGAAAATTTGTTTTTGCGGGTAAATAGGCATAGTCCGTTTCGAAATATTGAACTAATTAATGAAATAAATTACAAAACAATGAAAAAAGTAAACTTTAACATCCTTTTTTTGTTGCCCGCTCTAGCTCCATCCTTCTCTATCACTTGATATTCTCTCTCCATCTCTCTCGCACTGCCACACCGTCAATGCATATGCATGTTGCCTGTTGCCTGGTCTCTTCGACCATACACGAGCAAGCGTGTATGGTCGAAGCCTGGTCTTTTCATCTACGTCATTGGGGTTTATGTATTTGTATTGAGATTAATGAGAATATCATGGAAAATCTCAAATAAATAAATTGGTTGTAAATAAAGTAGAGTACTACTCGCAATAATGGCTATTAATCCCTAGGAATGTTACTCCCTCATGGCCACTTTTTCTGCTCTTCAAGATAGCATGGTCGAAATTGAAATCCAACAATTCGAATTCTCGCAACCATCATCAACTTTTTTGTTCAAATATGAACCCAACTATTTAATTCATTTTTAGATAAGTCTTCGCTCCTTGAAAGTAGTGAGGCACCATTCTCCTCATTTTTATTGTTTTATTTATTTTTTTATTTTTTCAAACTTTGAGCTTGGAGCTTCTGTATACGAGTCAAAAGATATTATTGTTACCATGACTACAATTCGCGCGACGCGTTCTGAAAGGATTAACAACTTTGGATTTTGATACATCTCGTATTTACTTTCTGCATTATTTCAAAATGGCAAGTGTGAAAAAATATCATTATTTTCAGGAAGCAAAGAGTTAATCAAAAATAAATTAAAAAACTTGGGTTCGTATTTGAAAAAATGTTGATGATAGTTGCGAGAACTTGAAATGTCGAATTTCATTTTCGACCATGCTATCATGAAGAGCAGAAAAAGTCGCCATGAATATGTGTCATTCGTTTTCGATTCTTTCAAAATAAATTCAGGACAAAATAAAAACGAATTTTGAAATAAACAGTTATTGTCGGATACCTCTGGAAGTCTCCGGAATTTTCCAAGTTTCGAAAAGGCATTTTTTTAGATTGAAATTGCACAACTTTACCTCAATTTAGTCGACCTTGTATCTCTTACGGTATACGAGATCCCCATGCTTTCACTCGAATTTGTAACAAACTGTAACCCTCTACAGTCTCATTTAAAATAGCAAAGTTTCAAAGAGGCGGCAATGTCGCATCGCTGAAGATATTTTACATCGAAAGAGCATCACGTCCAATTTATATGATCAAATTTTCATGACGATCCCATATCTGATTACCCGTAAACGTCTAAGGTACCATCGACCGTGGATCACCCTGTATACAACTATACAGGGTTAGGAAAAATTACCAGAACGGTCGATTATTTCAGAAGATACACGTGCTGGAGAAAAATGTCTCAAATAAAAGTTGTGGGGCTTTCAAAAATCTACATATCGGTGGTAAATTGAAACACACAGGGTCGGAAATAAAGTTATGGCAGATCAAAGTTGTATTTTTTTAAATGGTACCCCCTGTATATTATTGGATATTTCAATTCTTCTTTCAATTTTGAGCAAAAATTATTGTGCACATAATGTTCCTAAATTTAGCCGTTTTCGAGTTATCGCGTTTTATAAATGATAGTTTTGTATGTTTGACATGCTATAAAACTCAAACGGTTCAAGATAGAGGAAAACGGACTGCACTTTCTAGTCTCAACTTTTCAAGAGCTATCTAGGTACATAAAATTAATTGTTGTCGAAAAATGTCAAAATGGGTCGAAAAAAAGTTGACAGTTGGCAATACTTTCTAGTCATATGACAGAAAAGCTCTTGAAAAATTAGGATTAAAAAGTACAGACCATTTTTTTCTATCTTGAACCGTTTGAGTTTTATAGCTAGTCAAAGGTGCGAAAATGTCATTTTTAAAACGCGATATCTCAATAACGGTTGAATTTAGGAACATTATGTGAATCACAATTTATGCTCAAAATTAAACAAAGAATTGAATTATCAAATAATATAAGGGGGGAGCCACTTAAAAAAATGCAACTTTGATCTGTCATGACTTTATGACCGACCCTGTATATTCCAATTCAATACAGATATGTATATTTTTGAAAGCCTCACAACTTTTATCTGTGACATTTTTTGCTAACTCGTGTATCTTCTGGAAAAATCGACCGTTCTGGTGATTTCGCCTAACCCTGTATAAACCTAATCTCACACCAATCTACAAAAGTTAGTCCAATGTACGAAAGTCGTCCTTCAAAATGCTAAAACACTCCACGAAATCCTTTTTTACGTGTCAAAGCTACAGCTCATTGAAAATGTTCAGAAAAGTTGCAATGATTTTTGAATTGACGAGCAGTTTATTTGGTGATAAGAATATACAACAAATGTATTGACTTACCTTCTCCTGCTCCATGTTTGTCTTTTCATCTCTCAACTTCTCGATCTCATTTTTTAAATCTGCTACATTCCTTTCTGATGAAACTCTACCAATATTCAAAGTTGTGATTTCCTTTTTCAAATCCTGAATGATATGGTTATTTTTGAACAGCTCCACATTGCGTTCGTCAGCTATTTGTTTGATTTCCATCAAACTAGTTATTTTAGCTTTAGCTTCACGACTCACGATTTCCATTTTATTGCGTAAGAGAAGAAGTCGGAAATTGATATGATTAATTTTGATGTCAATAGTTTGTTGGAGTTTACTACGTTCTGAATTAATCACCTCATCGATGTTTTTCAGATTCTGTAAAAAATAGGTCTCGAATCAATATAAACTCTTAATTCATGACATGAGATATAACGCTTTGAAATGTGCTAAAATTGCTGAACTATGACGTCACATCGTGCTTTGTATATCTATATAGTGCAGCTCAAAAGGAGGGACCTTCTAACTTTTGAACCGTTTGATATATGCGAACGAAATTTGGACACACCATATGTGAGAACGCTTTGCATGTTTTGACATAATTGTGAGAGCTGGGCGCTATTTTGATTCAAAAAATCAAATGGAATGGCAGTTGTAATCCCCCAACTGCCGAGTTTCAAGCCTCTGCTATCATTTATTATTATTTTTTTCATTTTTGTTAATCAATACTCAGCAGCAAGAGTTGAATTCTCCAAACTAGAGGATATGATAAGGTACAGAAGATCTTGAAAATGAGCTATTACTCAATCTTTCAGACAATAATGAATTTACGTGGAAATTTTCGTGACTGGCTTGTAATTAAGAAGGAAGAGGTGGTGGGGAGCAGTCAAAATGCGAGGTCTACGATGCGTGAGTTCTCATATATTGTTTATTCGAGCTTTCGGAACTAATTTCCTAATACCTTTTTTCAGGACAGACAATTAGATAAACATGAAGATAGCACATACAGAAAAAAAAGATTTAACATAGGAGTTGTTCACTCAAGACAATAACTTGGATCAGTTAGTATTATGCATTCACCACTTTAGACATACACATCACTATTACTTGTTAAATACGTTAAGAATACTGTGAGTGAAAAAAAAAATGATGTGGAAAAAAAGTCTTCAATCTCACAAATTCCTACTGTTTATTCAAATATTTATTACGTGACTACCAGTTTCGGGGTCTACACTTTGCACCCCATCCTCAGGTCATCGAAACTAAAGGCTATAATATCAGAAAGGTGAGTGTTGACAGACAGACGAAATAAAAGAATTAAAAGAGTAAAACACATTAATTAGAATAGTTTGACTTGACAGTAACAAACAGATTGGTGTGGACGGACTAACACCATCATCCCGGATAATCTAAGACGCAACATAGGATTTCCCATGTTGAATATTTAACCCCATGTTAGCAGTAGTTCTATTCAAAGAACAAAGAACACAGCTCAAACTTGCTGGACATAAACTTTGGAGCTTCGAGATTATGCAAGTTCATCAATAACGCCGGAATAACTTGAAAAATGTCGTTTATTTATTGGAAAGTAATACTTTTTTACATACCTTGTATATGACGGTAATAACCAATTTTCTGACGTGTTGACAATTTTTTCAACCTCAAAATGTCATTGTTACCGATTAGGATCCCCCTTTGAACAGTTCTTCCGAGATATAATGTTTGTTTTTTATCATTTTATTGTGCTAATTGCTGGAACAACATAATATCTGGGCACCAAAGTTTATTCACGTCAAGTTTCATCCATAAACTTCATAGAACTAGTGCTAACTTGAGTGAGTGACCCTGGTACAGCTCAAGTGCGTGACGCACCGGGTCTTCAAGCCGTCATTTTACTGGAACGCAGTGGGATTTTAAGTCAAGTTGACAGTGTTAATCATTATTATAAGTGGAACTTTCATCTATCCTATCTAGTTTTTGGTGTTCATTGTTTTTGTAATTTTCATCATTGCACAACTTAAAACTAAATATTTATCATAAACTTGAAAAAAAACGTCAAATCAAATAGATATTTCGAAACTTGTCACATTTGGCATTTATCCATTGTCAATATGGGGTTGCTCCAGGGGAAAGGGGAAGGTAAGATTGGTGTCTCACGCCCCATGGCAGGAACGATCAAAATCGAGTGTGAGTCGTTGCGGGTGCGCACCAGGTGCGCCATAGTTCGTTCCTGGAAAGCCCTTAATGGGATTAAAACTTTGACATGGGAATCCCTATGTTGCGTCTTAAAAAAAAAACGTACTGAATAAAATATATCCAGGCATTTTTTGTCACTTGAAACATCTAATTGAGTCCACAAACATAAATACAGGGTGTAACAGATTCGGGTACATACAATACACCCTGGACCCGTATTCTTGAATATCTGGGAGGAGAGCTTTTGCGGAAAGTGGGCGTGATTAATCATAATACGGCGAATGTCATATTCTTGAAAGTTTGACGGGTGATTTGGAGATTCCCGGGAAGTTTAAGAAGGGAAAATGAGCTCCCACTAGTTCCAACCTCCAATCAGATTATTCAATTTTGTTGTTGAAGTCGATTTTGTGTGCTGTTTATATAATGGATGTAGATGATTTCAATCTTATTATGTAGGTAGAGTCCAAAAAGTCTTTGGTTACATCGAAAATAAGCCGCAACACTGCCTACATTTCAAGTCTCTTGTCTCTTGTTCCCGGGAGTAAAAGTTCGCTTTTACACCCGGGAACATGCCCGGGAGTGCTCCCTTCACAGACATTCAAGAATTTGTCTGCTGAAAATGCTAAGATATAAAGGTCAGAGTGCTGATCGCGTGACGTCATGTTGAGTAGGTGGTTTTCATAGTAACTCGATACGATCGAACATTAAAACGCGCGCATGATTGCCAACAGTTCAAATACTGCGAGCTGTCATTGTGTTTGGATCACAAGGTTTGTTTACAGAGCAGTCAGAAACAATCAGAAAGTCAGGATTCTGCGCAATCAATTTGTCCGCGTTGACACGCAACTTTCTGATTGTTTGAAAACATTTGGATGGTGTTCACATACATTTTGCTGATGGTTTTCAAACTGTCAAACCAGTTATTTATTTGCGGATATTTTACAAGTAAGTTGTCCGAAGCATGCTCAGTATCTTGTCTGGCTTAATAGTATAAATACTCCCTCCTTTGACGTTGTTGCTTATTCATTTATAATGTTTTGTTGCAAAAACCAGTTTTCAAGGAGAAAAAAAAACAATAAAATTTAAGGTTTGAAGTTATATGTCATGTCGATTGTCGATTTGACGCCAGCCGATCTGTCAATATAGTACATTTTGTATCAAGGGCGGAAAGTAGATGATTTTGACGAGGGTACAAGTAGCAGCACGAGCGAAGCGAGGGCAGATATTAGCCGAGTCATAATCATCTTTCGTCCGTGGTGCAAACAGTTTTTTTTGTACAACCAGTTTGTAATCATTTAAAAAAGAATAATTATGAAAATCAAAAATGAATGAATCGATACACTGCACTACACTGCTGACAAGTCAGACAACTTACGAACTGACAAGTGACAACTGTCAATCATGGTTACAATAGGTGTGTTCCCGTATTTTTTTGTGGTGCGGATTCATTCACTAAGATTGGCACGTGATTAGTTCCTTTTAGTATGCTGGATTGTCACGTGGTTATTAGATTCAGAGGCGTTGGGATGCAAGGAAGCGTTGCTGAGCGTCCTACTTTTGCGCCCGCGGGCGCGAAAGTACTTTTAGGCCCGACTGCCAAAATTAGCGACTTTCCGCTTGCATTGAAAAGTGGACTTTACGTGTAGGTTGTACAAAAAATAATTTATTTGTGTTCACACACTAGTTTGCAACCGGTCAGAAAAAAAAAACATGCATATTTAGGTTAGTGTAACTGTCAGCAAACTGTTCATGTGTAAACTTTTGAAAGTACATTGACAGTTCAAAATAAATTTTTGGTTGTAGTCGCCAAGGTTGTCAAAGTCAAGCTAACGCCAAATTCAATGTGGATGGTAGCATATGATTCCCGTTTGCGAAGCGGAAATTTGACAGTTCAACTTCGAGATTAAATTGAATGTAACTCAGACATTACTTCAACCTTAAATTCTCAAATATGTCACAATGCTTATGTCCAACACAGCTCAGCGGTCACAGGAGCTGGGTAAATTTTGACAGTTTAGTGTGCATAACTGTCAAAATTTGTCCAGCTGCTGTCAACGCTGAGCTGTGTTGGACATAAGGAATGATTTTAATGTGTCACTTTCTAATCTACTACAGTATAGTTTTGTTTTACATTTCATAATGTTAGCAATTTATAAATGAGGCGAATTTCTGTCATTGAGACAGAACGAGATTTGACCAGTTATAGCATTGAAGTATGCAATTTTTGGTTGGACCGAGATAGACAGTGTTACCGATACCTATCCTTGTCGAACTCATTACCGGGTATTAAGGTTATGGTTAAGGGGCAAACAAAACTGGTTTTGTGAGAATTCAGTGGTAGTTTGGCGTTCTGTGTTAATTTTATTGGTGTTGAAAATACATTTTATTATAGTATAATAATATGATATTGAACATCTTGTGTGCTGTTTTCTCTTAGATAAGTTTGTTTTATCGGAGAAAGTTTGAGAAGGACTGAAAAAATATGGTGATCTATTGTGTTGCAATCGGATATACAAACTTTCAAGATGAAAGAAAATGTTGTCTTTTCATGGCTAAAAGTTAAAACAATCATAAAAAAAATTGTTAAAGTAACAATGCTATAATTAAGTAGGTATCATGATATGCGACGTGAGACATTATGAAACAAAAAGTTGGGCTCTTCATGTAGGGTGAAAAAATGGCTATAGCTATTTTTCTTCACAAATTACAAATTGTAACTCATATAGTGAAGGCGATAAGTAGTTTTTTTTTAACGATATGATTTCCTCATCAAAATCTGATGAGGAAAGTTGTTTCCATCGCAATGAAAAATTATATAAAGTCTTTGTTATACTGAATTTATTCCAAAGTTAGAAATGGTGGTGATATTAATTGTGCCTACCTTTATAATAATAATTATTCTATTTATTTAATTTATTCATTATTTATTTATTTTTTTCATATGCCACAATGAGGAACAAATTTAAAATCACCCATCGTGGGAGTTTAGCCTATACTGAACTACTATTTTTCTGAGTGGAAAGTCCCAAGTAACAAATCTACTCAATTTATTCAGTCTAGACTCTGGGTATTTTCATTTTTTATTCCTGATTAAAATAAATCTTGCACGTGAATGGTAAATGTCTTTTCAATTTCCTATAATCAAAGCAATAATATGATATTTTCCTTAAATATGTCTAATCAATATATAATTTATGTATTATTTGTGATTTCTGTCCATATAGACCAATTAGAAAGAGAAAGATATCCGTAACTATCGCTATCTCTAATTGCTTCACTTTCGATAATAAGCGGGTCCGTTCCAGGTACGTAGTATGGAGCTCAATGAGTTATAGGTATATGGAGCTGTCGCTACTTGTTGTTTAGGCTGTGTTCGGGAATACGCTATTTGCACTATTTTGTGCTACGGACTGTTCACGGAGCATTTCTATAGCACCATATATCTAATAATAACTATATAGGAAGCAATTCTACACGCTTGATGCCAGGATGAGATAGAAGATTCCGCTGTACTGTATGTTTTTCGCATAAGTCTATCCTTTTCTATCGCGAGGGGACCGTCCCTTCACGATAGAAAAGGATAGACTTATGCGAAAACCAAGCCAAAACTATACAGTACAGCGGGATCTTCTATCTCATCCTGGCATCAAGCGTCGCTCGTTGTTCAAATGGGACGGTTCCTATATAGATTTAATAGATATATGTAAAGCACCATATAGCGCACCTGTGACGTCATTGTTTATGCAGACTACGTCATCACTCACGCTATGAAATGCTATTTTCATCGAGGTGAAGCAGCCGATAGCGTCAGCGCTATTTCGTGCAACAAGTGCTCCGTGAACAGTCTGTTTATGTTTGAAAAATTTGAAATTGCTTGTGTTTTGTGGATAAAGACGTAACAAGTGCTTTGTGATAAGTGCGTTTATTTCGAATTTGTGAAGTTTTGTATAGAGTGGGTTCAAAATAAATTTTCACTTTGTTATATTATTATTCAATTCGGAGACGGAAGAAAATTATTCAAGTATTCGTTTGAAATGGTTAAAGTAGGTACAGTGGAAAGCATATGAATTCGCACACAATATTTTAAGCAACCAATGCCAAACTTTGTCATAGTAACACATCACTTTTGTCAAAATAACAAGTCATGAGTGAACAAAGAAGCTGGTTTTTGGTTTTGGGATTGCTTATTTCAGCTGAATTCAAATAATCTCAATACAACAAGATGCATGGTTTCTCAAATATATTATCCAGTGATGCGAAGGGCGAAGGGCAATTGAATGATTGGCTAGTATATAAGATATTTATGTTGAAAACAAAAGGTAATAAAAAACAAATTGATTGCATCTCTTTCATCTCAGATTACTAAATATATATCACCTCAAACAAATTCCAGCGCAGAGACTACACAGTACTAACCGCAGTGGCTTGATATTTTTTGTTATTCATGGTTTAAAACCAAAAATCATCGAAGTAAACAAACGACACGTGATTAGAGACAGTGAATCGATCTAGCAGATCACATGTGTGTTGGTTTATTTCACCTATGCATATTACGAGGGTTGTCAAAAAATAACTGTTTGTGCGGATTCATATGCTTTCCACTGTACTAGTACTAAAGTATTACGAATTTTGAGTAACTATCTCCACATTCAAAACACTGCGTCCATGTGTCATTTAACAATACGCTCAAGTAGGCTGTTCACGGAGCTCTATAGCGCCAACGATACCAATAGGAGTTGTTGGTGTGAGTCTTTCCGGGTGCGCACCAGGTGCACCAGAGACGACCGTTCCTGGAAAGCCCTTTATGTCTATAGTAAGGATAATAGTTATTATTCATTGAGTGAATATTAAAAGTCCGCTTATCGTGATAAACAATGCCGCGAATGTATTACAGTAATTTCTTTTTTTTGGAGTACAGTGACAGTTCAAAATTTTAGGTTGAAGTCGTCAAGGTTGTCAAAGTCAGGCTTACGCCAAATTCAATGTGGATGGTAGCATATGATTCCCGTTTGCCATGCGGAAATTTGACAGTTCCACTTCGAAATTTGATTGAATGTAACTTAGGCATAACCACAACCTTAAATTCTCAAATATGTCACAATGATTTTTAAGTGTCACTTTCAGGAATCAGCTGAGATTCGTGACGTACTTGGAAAAGATCTACAATATGCCGGTCCAAAAAAACAAACTGCGAAAAATACTTGGAGTTTTAGTTTTGGACAGCAGTGATAGCACCGATATGCTTGAGGAGCTGATGCAGTCTATTTGAATGAAATTGGTAAACTTTGACTTCTTATGTCACAATGACAGCTCGCATTTAAACTATTGGCAACAATTCGCGCGTTTCAATGCTCGATCGTGTCGAGTTATTAAAGAGTTATTGGAAGTGAAATGAGGTCTAGCACTAATAATGCTAGCATTATTTTGACAGCTACGCATGCGCATTTGCCTCGTTAGATAGGGCTAGCGTTAATAACGTTTGTGCTCGACTTTATTACGGCACCAATAAAGTCGAGCCGTATCAAGAGTCGATTTCGGCTCGTTTGGTTGGTTTACATTTTGGTTAACCAAACAGTAACTGCAACGTCATGGTGATGACGTCATAACCAACATTTTACCGAAATCGTTTGGTAGGTGTTTGGTCAAAACTGTCAAAAGCAGAGTGTTAATAACCCAACTTTTTTGTTTATGTTCATTTTTAGTTACAGGCATAGATAAAAAATATATATGTTACAGGTTAGTGTATTACTAGGTACATAGTTTATCTATCTTAAAGGTAAAACTTGAAGCTTGTCCAGTGATTTGGTAAAAAGAATAAAAAGATTGTGGCCGCATTGGCCGCATTACTCAAAATGCCCAAAAGAAAAGCTGCTATTGTTTTGGCTGTTTTCGAATTATATTATAAACGTCCCCGATTCACTCTTTTCCTTCTTCCGTTTCATCGGCTATTTCCATAGTCCCTTTTCTATGGCTATTTCCCAACTAACGATTGGAGAGAAAAATGATTGACGTAAATATAGTCGTAGAACAACACTGACAAAAAACTAAACTCCCATTAACTGCAAACCAACTCTAAGATCAGATAGAACATAAACTATTACAACCACTGAAGCACAGACTGAAATTTGAATAAAACTGGTGGATTTGTTTATTTACGTCATTCACTTGATCATTCACGATGAACTACTGAATCTACTACTCCCGAGCGAGACAAAAGACGAATAGACAAAGATACCACTCATAGAAAAAATATATATATTTTACGAATATATATATTTTTTCTATGATACCACTATACCAAACCAAAGAATTCAATGATGACGTCACATCAAGTTTGATTTCAGGATCCGAAATTGGTTGATAGGTGTTTGACAGACCAAAGCATGTACCAAACAATGTACCAAACGATCCAAAATCGACTAAGGTAATTTCGGCGTTATTTGGCGGTTTGGCAGATTTGTGTCACTTGACAATTGAAATTTGTATGTTTACGTTCAGTTTAGACGGAGTGGTTTTCAATTTTTATTTATACCTAATAGGTTTTTGTTTTTCTGCATGTGTTCAGTATGTACCGTGGATATAAATCAAAATAAGCATAGTATAATAAACAACAAGTAGCGACAGCTCCATATATCTGTGGTCAAATTTCGTTCTGTCTCAATGACAGAAATTCGGCTCATTTATACCCTGCTAACATTTTGGAATGTGAAACTGTTTTCTAAATCAAGACTTTGAAACTTCGCATAAATCTTTAGACATACTGCATAGTGGGCAATCGTATTGTATAACTTGATTGATAATTCACTTATGTATCAGTATCATTGAAGTCATGGAATCGGCTACAGTATGTTTTTATTTTACATTTCATAAGGTTAGCAGTGTATAAATGAGGCGAATTTCTGTCATTGAGACAGACGAAATTTGACCACCTTTAGGTATATGGAGCTGTCGCTACTTGTTGTTTATTATACTATGAAATAAGTTTGATGAGTGAGAAAAAATAAACCGGCTACACTACGATTCTGTTACGAGGATGATGTATTGATGTAGTGCTCCTTCGTGAATTTATCTATATACCTACCTATGTAAACTCAATTATTCGAAACTTTGAAACTCCGAATCAATAGAGATTAAAAAAATGAATAAACCAGAACAATGAAAATACACTAATGAAACACAGGATTAACGATTTCCATTTGTTTGTTTACACATCTCAACGATGTTGTGGTTATGTTGGAAATAACGAAAAGAGCCGTGAGACATCTGACAAGCCATAAATTATGCAGGCTCCAATAACTGTTTCTTTACGGAAATAGTAACGTCAAGCAGTATTAAAATGAGGTACCTAATTGCACTAATAATGCTAGCACTATTTTCAAATTTCCAATAACTCTCTATTATGAAAATGACCTACTAAACATGACCTCACGTTTCAGGGGGTATTAGCATTGGTAACTCGTTAACCATAACAGATACAACGTCGGTCGAATGGAGGCAAAGTTCCCCAATTTGAATCACAAAAAAATGCCGCTTCGAAATTTGGAAAATTACGAAGACTTCCGGAGATACCTGGCAATAATCGATTTTTTCGAAATCCTGTTTTAATTTGTCTGAATTCATTGGAAAGAGATAATTGAAATCGAATGACACATTTTCATGGCCACTTTTTCTCCTCTTCAGGGTCCAAATCGATATCCGACGTTTCGAATTCTCTCTCTATGCTTCCTTTGCTATTTAAATATTTTTTGTTTTGATGGTATTGATAACTTTAAAATAATTATTTCGTTCAAAATACGTGATCTATGATTTGATATCTAAGCTAGACTGCGCCTACGCCGTTAATGATACCAAAATGAACTAAATGGATTTGGATACAGGAGGCCCCTGAGTTGTTTTTCAATATAAACGGTGTATCATCTTTGCAGATCAGAGCCGTATTTGTTTCGCATAATCCAACTGATCCGAATCGATCGAAGTGAACTGAACCGTGTTTGTTTGAGAAATGTCCCTAGACCGAAGTGAACTGAGATTCCCTCTAAAGTGATCCAAGTAACCCAACAATTTTGCAAGTTCAGTTGGTTCAGATCAATTGGATTTATAGAATCCTAACTTAATATTTTTGTTTTTTTCTATATATACAGGGTGCCACAGATTCGAGTGCATGCATGGGAATCTCAGTTATTATAAGAGATACAGGGTCGGTTAAATGGTTGCAAAGTTGCGCATTTTCATGATCAACAAAATGCCATTTTGGAATTTAAAAAAATCCGACTATTTCCGAAGATATTCGAAAAAAAAACGAAACTTCGCAAAAACGTTATTATTTCCTGAGTTTATTTGTGAAGATATTGTGAAATGAATTAGACTTACTCATTGCCACTTTTTCTCCTCTACAAGATGGCAGTATCAAATTGAAAATCTGACGTTTCGTCTTTAAGCGGCCATCAAGTTCATTTTTTTAAATACGGACCTGGTTTTTTTTATTTTATTTTTAATTATCTTTTGTATTGAGGTATTGCAACCGTCGAAAAAAATACTCATTTAAAAAATAATACCAGAGAAAATTAGTTAGGCAACCCTTTTCTCCCTAACTCATAGTTTGGTTCATAAATCCATCTTTATTCGACACGTTATTCTTATGAGAAAACCTGCACAACTAAACAAGCCTAATTGACCGAACCAAAATCGAAATAACATCCGATAACGATACATTTGATGGAATTAAATTAAATCTACAAATGACATGGAAAATAAAAAAAATCATATAAAAAACTGAATCAATTTCTGCAAGTGTTGCCATTTGCATGTTGCAATATTGCCATTTTAACAAAATATTGAAAATAACAATAATAGGTAAAAAATAATTGAAAATATTGACGTTGCTAAGGCAACCCATTGCTCTACACCCTCATCTAATTACCTCAATGCCTCAAGGACGTCAAAAGATAACTAAAAATAAAATAAAAAATCCAGGTCCGTGTTAAAAAAAATGAACTTGATGATGGCCGGTCAAAGACGAAACGTCATATTCTCAATTTGATAACGCCATCTTTCAGAGGAGAAAAAGTGGCAATGAGAAAGTGTAATTCATTTTACAATATCTTCTCAAATAAACTCAGGAGATTGATAACGTTTTTGCGAAATTTTGGTTTTTCCGAATATCTTCGGAAGTAGTCGGAATTTTTCAAATTTCAAAACGGAATTTTGTAGAGCATAAAAATGCGCAACTTTGCAATCATATAACCGACCCTGTATCTCTTATAATAACTGAGATCCTCATGCATGCACTCGAATCTGTGGCACCCTGTGGCCTTTATTAAAAAGTAATGGTGTGAGGATACAAAAATCCAAAAATAAGCTGGATAACCGACTAGGGGTTAATTTGACGCGAGCTCATAGAGTTAGGAAAAAAAAACTGTGGTTTACTGGTTTGTGGGCATAAAATCAATGTTAGTAAATAGAATTATGGAGGACCTGGAGGACTTAGTCATAGCAGAAGATGCAATAACAAACCATGCATTGATCTGTTTTCTTTCTTCAACATTAGTTCCTAAAAAACAAAATACATCAATCATGTATTTGAAAGAATAACAGGAAGTAAAGAGACATTGTTTTACGGTTATCCGATGTTAAACGGGAAGGTTGGTACAGAACCGTGATAAATGTCTAAAAACAACCGCTGCACATTCACCCAGATTATGGTAGTGCCTAGAGTTGCATCGGTGTGAGTGGTGCCAGCTACCTTACTGATGAGTCCAATTTCGGGACGAAACCGGTATAAGTAGGGCACTACTCACATGGATGTAACTCAAGACATTTATTACGGTTCTGTACCAACCTTTCCGTTTAATAACAGGAAGGTTTTATTACTTAACTCGTTGTTTTGAAGATGAAACTTCAATCATATTTAAATTAACAACAAAAAACAAAAGCTCAGGCAAGTGCAACGTGCGAAATTGTGAAAACCTACAGTTTTTGTTTAAGTTGTAAACATAAACAATCCACCCATAACCTAACTCCTAACTTCGCTTCCATCTGTCAAGTATTTTATTGGAAACTATCGGATCCACGATCTCAGGTGAACTGATTGGATCGGTTAAGTTCGTACTGAACTAATCCTTTTGACGAAACAAATACAGCTCAGGCTTCAACGTAGTTTTTTTTTTCAAGCAGCCCCTGGGCATCTCAAATTTATTTAGTTTTTGCAATTCGCTCAAACTGTTCAAAAGTTATTCAAATTCACAAAAACCAATTTTGCTGATGAAACCCATAAAATCCTGAAATACCAATTTTTTAATTTGAGCTAATTGTTTTTTTCAGATTCCACTGCAGTCGGAAGCACTCGCCTAACGTTTGATATTGATAGGTTGTGTTATTTACTAATAGGCTATTTTTTCGATGATAAATAAAGAAGATCAGGTATATGAGCACTGGTTTAATTGATTTTTTTGAGTAGACTTACTTAACCAAATTTGAGATTTCTAATTAAGTCATTTTTCATATAAATTTGCGTTCAAGCTAAGTAGAATTTTTTTACAGGGTGTTTCGAAGTACTCAAAAAAACGGTAAGTCATTGATGCGTCACAAAAGTACAGAGCATATCAACTTTTTCTAGTTTTGAGCATCGAAAGAGAATATTTTCACTTTTGAGCCTTTATGAAATTATTATTTTCAGGCTCATTTGCAAAACAAATCTTGATACATCCTTCTAATATTTCAACTTTTCTTCCATGTGTATGTTTTGAATCTTTTCATGCAAATTTAAAGATCATTGCGATCATCCACTATTATGGAAAATGGTTTTCTTTTCAATATACGTAATTTGTGCTTATAATAAAATTGTTTGTTTCATTTGTGCGTTCCTTTTTCTACTCTGCTACAGAACACCATATTCAGTCCAATTTGTTTGGAACACTCTTTTGCTTTATTGAAAAGCCTTTTTTATTTTCCATCTATCACAAAAGAGCGGACCATTATTGATTAATCATCAAAAATTCAAAAATCCATGAAAAAGTACTTTGTTTAGATTATCATAAACCCATTTTTGCAAGGTTTTGAGGATTCAATAAATTATTCATTACATCCACTTGGAATGATTTTGCATATTCTATACACTCTACTACATTCAACATTGAAAACATGGCAATAAGGACAACTAGATTATGAAATGAAATTTTAAAAAAATCACTAACCTTTATAAATATATTAAAAAGCACTTGTTTTTCATTCTGTAGTTCTTTGGATTCTTGTTCCCTCAGCCTGACTAGTTCCTCTGAATTGATTAATTGATTTTGAAGCTTTCGATTTACACCCTGAAATATAAAAAGCTCGTAAAATCTAGATTTCTTTTATATAAACATTGTAAGCGAGTTCAGAGACTTTTAGCAAAGAACAACTCTCTAGATATCATTATCACTGCATTGAGCAAATTTATCAGACCTGAGAACAAAGCTATGTCGCACTACCAGAAAATTGTCTCCATAGAATTGATTTCAATTTGCCTGTTTCATCACAAACCTCATATCAACCTTGATGAGAAGTTTAATACAAGAGTAAGCTGTACATTCTAAACATAGATGTTATCGTTAAAGAGTATTCCTTTCACTAATGGCATAAAAAATGCAAAGTGAGTGCTCCTGCCTTAGATTATAAGAAAAGCATAACGGTCACTTACTTGAAGCTGCGTCATTTCGGAATGAATCTCATTAATGATTTCACTTTGATCTTCCAGACTCAAATCAATGAACAAATAAACAATACTTTTTATCACAGACTTAGTATAGAATGTAAGTACACAACTATTTTCATTCAAAATGCATTTGAGGAACCTGAAATATAGAATCAAGAATACATTAAAAATTTGCAATTATATTTCACTCACATTTCCTTTTTCTGGAATTGATTCAGCATATTTACAATATGTGTTTTGAATTCCACATAGTTTATATCTAAGGACTGGTTCAATTTGATGATATCAAAATCTCCACTTGTTATTGACTGTGCGTAATTGAACTGACAATCTGAGGGATCCTTTATTTTGATAAACTGGAAATGAAATATGCATACATACAAGTGAAGAATAAAGAATACAAATAATAGTCTCAAGAATGTACGTTATTTTTTTTTAATTACATACTTTTCCAACATTCAGACAGCAGACAACTACAAATCCTCAGACACCTCTAGCCCCGACGACATAGATCAAAGGGGAGAACACCTCAGCACCCTACTGCAATATTCTCACAAAAGGGGGCTCCGTGGTCGAGCGGCGTGAGGGTACAAACAAAGTGAGGCGATGAGTTTCGAGACAAGCGACGAGATTAATTTTTAAGGCAACGTATGTCGGATATTCCAATAGGTACGCAAATGTCACTGAATTATGGACCAATCACATTGAGCAGCGGAAACAAATCAACGCGAAAAAAAGAGAGAATATACAACAGACGATCAAATTAAAACTAGTCGCAGAAAGAAATGCTGAGTTTTCTTAAATCGATTTCAGAATTTCCCATTCTCAAACCATCAGCCAGAAGCAGTGGCATAAAGGCATAAAATGCTCAACCCACGGGATGATTAAACTATCACGGTACCTTGAATGGACTGTAGAGATGTTGAATACGTAACATTTATAACATTTGAAGCCAAACCAGAAGTAGTATAATTTTAACCAAAATTTGGCTATGGAGACCTCATAATTAAATGCAGGACAATGATTGTTATTATTACATAGTATATGCAACAGCCTTTCTTTATGATCTTTTCGTATGATACTGTTCAACTCGAGCCAAAGAAAAGAGCCAGTAATATATGTGTAAATATTTCGTTAAAGTTTATTTCTCGACATTTGTATACATAACATTATAATAATAATATATTCTTAATAACAAAACTTTATTTTATAATAATACTAAATGCTTATGCGCTAAACAGCTTATGCTGATGCCGCGCTTTGACATTATCAAGATAACGCGATGATGATTAATTCTAAATTGATTTTTTACTTCATTACATGTACTTGATTCTCGCAGCCATATTTCTATAGGTAGTTCTTAAATTTGTTGTACCCTGGTATATTTACAATAATCCGTCAAATTCATTCGCACTAACGTCAATAGTACTTGAAGTTGGGCATGGTCAATTGGGTCAATTGACCAGCACCTATTTGACCGGTCAAATTTGGTTCAAAATATCTAGTAAAAAATCAACCGAGTTTGATATTTTTTGTTTTATTTCAAGTGTTCATGCTTGTATGTTTTCCATGTTTATGGAAAAATAAACGTTCTTGTGTGACGTCACCACGTTTTACTGGTTGCGGTCAAAATATGCACGGGAAGTCCGGCCCTGTCAAGAGGCAAGGCGCGGGCATGTTATCATTCAACAGATGACAGCGCGGCTGGCGCGGCAGTCGGGGACGAAGGGCGTAGACACGACGTTCGTTAATTGAATAATTGCGTTCCAAATTAATGAGTTATGTCCCAAGTCCCAATAACAGGATCGTTTAAGCTATAAAGTTGTGTATATTGTTCAATAATAATTTAATAAATGGCCCGTTAATGTTATAGTGCAGCGGTCGGATCTAATGCTCAGCGTCACCGAGTGATTTTGTGAGTAAACTGAGTTAGAGTAGTTCGTGTTCGTCGACCAGCTCATCGTCTAGTAGCGATTGTGGGCGATATAGACGGAAACATGAATGTTCAAACCTTCCTGTGAGCACACCAAAAGTTAGTAAGATGAGAGTTCAACCTTGTACTACGTTAAATTCGCCTTCTCGAACTGAGATGTGCATGAGCCAGAAGTTTCGAAAGGCCTTTTTTCAAAAGATAGCAAAGATTTGGGTGCTGACCATGCGGTCTCTTCTAAACTTTGATGAAATAGTAATGACAGAACGGGCTACAGTTGCAGACGTTGCACAAAGTGGTTCAGTTCGTTCAATGGAGGAAACATTGAAAGATTCTGAGAATCGAATACGACCCCTGGAAGATCTTGTCAACCAACTACTTCAAAATGATGATCGTGATGTGACTAAAGTCTCAATTCGCCCGGAGTGCATTCCCGAGTTTTCGCTTGAACAAAATGTCAGTTGCAGGAAATGGCTGAATAAAATCGAGCAATTGGCCCATATAAATCGATGGGACGACATGTCTACAATATATAACATGCAGTCGAGATTACAAGGCCTTGCGGGGACTTTAATCTTGAGAATTATATGCACACGTGGACGGAATGGAAGTATATGTTGATAGAAACCTTCCCTGATCATCAAGATTTTCCCACTACGATCAAAAAGATGTTGGCCCGGCAGAAAGCGAATCGTGGACATAATACTATTTTGCTAAGACGCAGCTACTAAGGGAATGCGAGATATCCGGCAAAGATTGCAGTGGCCATGATTTTTGAAGATATCTCAGAGAGTACCATCCAATCGGGTGCTAAAGTTGGCAGATATTCTTGTCCCGAGGACCTATACCGAGATTATCTTTCTACAATGGTGACTACCCCAGAGAAATCGAAACCAGCTCTCCATCGTAACCCTGAAAGACGTCCAGAAATCATTCAAAAGCCGGATTTGTGATATAACCTAAGACAAGGAAAATGCTAAAATTGTAGACAAATTGTCCTAAACCTCGAAAGGAAGGTTCTACAATATGTCATCGACTGGTACACCTTGCTGAAAAATGTTTCAAGAAACAGAAATCGCATACGATCCACAAAACTCTGTCTTGCAGTATACATCCGGCAAAGGAGACCGGTGGTTATTACGTTATTACGTAACATGCACCATCAATGGATACGACATTGAAGGATTCATAGATTCAGGCTGTGAAGTTGTTTTACTCCGACGATCAGATGCTGAAAAAATTGATCTCACATGGGAAAGCAGCAATATCTGTCCGAATGGGTGGTGCTGCATCGACAGTTCTTGGATCAACCACGGCGAGTTTGAGAGTTGATTTATTTGAAGCCGATGTACCAATTCTGATTGTGTTAGATCGCCTGCAAACAACGCCAATTATTATTGGACGCTCTATACTGAACGAGACGAACGCTGTGACTGTGGTTCGTGACGGCAGTGCCAGAGTTTTCAACCCCAATCAGAACTACCTAAAATTGATCAACTTCCATCGCAAAAAATCTTTTTCACTGCGAAAGATACCATCGACATACCACCTAATCACATAGGTGTGATCGAGTGCAACACTGACGCCGAGGACATTGGAGACGTATTTGTGGAATTGGGCCATTCGTATAAACCATCTAATGAGTATGTTATACCCAGATGCATAACATCGTCGGCTGAAGCCAGGCTTGATGTACTGAATGTCCACCAGTACAATTCAAATGAAGAAAGACCAACTTATTGCTCGAGGGGTTCCATATATTGAAGAAAACTTGTCTCTGAGGTGGGTGTTCAAAAGGTCGATGTTTCTACGTTATCTCAATTCGATACGTCTGACTTCAAAGATCACGTTTCGAATGAAATTTCTGAAAACGAAAGACTCAAGTTACTTTTATTAATCAAAAAATATCGCGATTGTTTTTCTGAAAATGTTAACGAGTTGGGAGAGATAAGATCAGCATAAATGACTATTTCTTTAAGTGACGATAGACCTGTGACGTATAGACCATATCGATTAAGCCTCAACGAAAGGGAAAAGACGCGAAATGGTAAATAGTCTTCTTTCGGCAAGTATTATACAAAATTCAAATTCTCCATACGCTAGCCCCGTCGTTTTAGTCCGTAAGAAAAATGGTGTAACTCGGATGTGTGTTGATTATCGCGCATTAAACACGAAGACAATTCGGGATTGCTATATCCATTACCACAGAAGAACATTTGGAAATATTGGGCGAATGCAAATATTTCACCTCACTGGATATGGCCAGTGGATATCATCAAATTCCCATGGCTAAGAATCATGAAAAAAACGGCATTTGTAACACCTAACGTAGAGTTACATCTTAGAATGCCTTTTGGTTTCGTCAACGGACAGTAAACCAAATTTTGGCTCGATGAGATTTTCGACAGCTTTGGCCTATATGGATGATATTCTGGTTCCCTCTGTGAATTTTTCGATAGGCTGACGTCTTTGAAAAGTTCCGCAACGCAGGTGTGACATTACGGATGACGAAGTGTCAATTTTTCCAAACAAAACTCAATTATCTTGGTCACGAGATCAGTTCAATTGGCATACGGCCTGGAACTGCAAAAACCAAGGCGGTTGATGAGTTTCCTACGCCACTCAATGTACATCATGTGCGTCAATTTATCGGCCTGTGTAGCTATTTTTGGAAATTCGTGAAAGACTTTGCACAAATCGCGAAGCCATTAACTTCCTTGACGAAGAAAGATGTTAAATTTGCATGGGGACAGAAAGAAAACGAAGCTTTCGAGAAGCTGAGATGTATTCTCACACAGAGACCAGTTCTAGCAATTTTCAGAGAAAAAGAGGTGCATGCTTCCAAATTTGGATTGGGCGGAATTTTGCTACATCGGCAAAGTGACGGGCAACTCAAGCCAACGTGATATTTCAGCCGTCAGACGATCAAGGAAGAACAGAGATTCATTTGAGTTAGAAACATTGGCAGTAGTCAGTTCTCTGTAGAGATTCCGAATTTATTTGTAGGGAATCAAATTCACAGTGGTCACTGATTGTGATGCTTTGAGGACCGCCATAACAAAGCGAGATCTTATACCACGAATCGCTAGATGGTGGCTAGTGGTTCAAGAGTTCTATTATACCGTGGAATATTGGACTGGTACGAAGATGTCTCACGTTGACGCTCTTAGCCGTAACCCGATAGAAGCTTTCCCGCAGGATAATGTTGAAATATTGAACGTGGACATCAAAAAAGACGATTGGGTCTTAGCAGCTCAAATTCAGGATGAACGTTATAGATAAATGATAGAGGTACTTGGCCGGAAACCATGCGATCGGGAAGAGGTCCAAATACAAACATGGAAGACTATACGAAACGTTCCCGAAGGCACAAATTGTTACGTTCCTAAAGCAGCACGCCGAGATGTGACGATGTACCACAACATGGTACATTTTGCTGCTAAAAAGACACTCAAGAATATTGAAAATAAATATTGGTTCCCCACGATGAGGAAATATGTAACGCGATACTCCACAGCTTGCCTCGAGTGCGCATATAACAAAGCACCTGCGGGTAAAAGGCAAGGGTATCTACATCCAATCGTGAAAATCAGTACGCCAATGGATACGATCCATGTTGACCACCTAGGACCATTTGTGAGGAGTACCAAGAAAAACTGTTATTTAATAGTGGCTGTATGCCTTTTCGAAATTTCTTTATGCCAAAGCTGTAAGGACTACCCAAACGAAGCATGCTATCACTTTTCTGGATGGCATTTTCAAAACGTTTGGGGTGCCTAAACGCCTGATTAGTGATAGAGGTTCATGTTACACAAGTGCAGCTTTCGCTAAATTCTTAAAAGAACTGGGTATTAAACATGTCCTCAATGCAACTGCTACTTCACGTGCAAATGGGCAAGTAGAGCGCTATAACAGGACACCATTGACAGCAGTTTCTACTGCTCATGATGAGGAGAATAAGTGAGATGCTTCAATAGAAAATGTAGTATTCAGTATCAATTCCACGACGAACAGCACAACGGGAAAAAGCCCATATGAGCTATTATTCGGCTACAGGCCCAGGAAATGAATGACTCATTCCTGAGCATAGCTGTACTTGGAAGCAATGAATTGTTAGATATCGAAGCTTTACGACAGGAAGCTGACGAGCGTATACGAGGCGCACAAGCAAAACAGAAAGCTTATTACGAACCAGAACGAAAAGAAATTCATGAATACGGGAAAAAATACGATCAAGTCACCTATGAATTGCAATTGTTTCAAAAAACGTATGTCTTGGCTAACATCGCAATTATGACATGACATCCACTTTCTAACCGTCACAGATGCCATGATGCCAAACCATACAAAGTAGCCACGACCTACGTTCATGACAGAAAAAGGAATCCAGAGGTGACTTGATCGTATTTTCTATTGAACACTCGTTAGTTTCAAAATATACTGGTCCGTATAGGATGAAGAAAATTCTAGCACATGACCGATACGTTGTTGTAGACCTGCCAGGTACACGGAGATTTCAAAAACGCTACGAGGGTATCAGCTCTGCTGATAAATTGAAGCCCTATACGACTACATACGAAAGCAGCAGTCATAGGCATTCTAAGGACGTAAAATCCGATGCGGAATAAAATTCCCCTCAGAGTGGTTGATTTTCAAGAGCTATGACTCTCTGATGATGCTGGAAATGTGTGCGCAGCACCTTTGACATCATCAGCTCAGTATTGATGTTAGGTTTATTTAATAGTTGATAATATATTTTCTTGTCTCCCGCGGATCTCCGGGACCGAAAACATAGTAGTATGTCCGTCTGTAACGTCACCACATGTGGTTGCAGTCATGATATGCACGGGAAGTCCGGCCCTGTCGAGAGGCAAGGCGCGGGCATGTGATGATTCAAAATATGACAGCGCGGCAGTCGGGGACGAAGGGCGTGGACACGACGTTCGTTAATTGAATAATTGCCTTTCAAATTAATGAGTTATGTCCGAATAAAGGTACCCCCAGACTGGGGCGAATATTCGCGGCGACATTTGCCGCGGCGATTTTTTTTGACACTTTATGTCACATTCTACATGCAAATGTGTCAAAATAAATGTTAAAAATCAGAGAAAATTCGCGGCGGCAAAAGTAGCCGCGAATATTCGCGTCAGTCTGGGGAAGCCTTAACAGTATCGTTCAAGTTATAAAGTTGTGTATTTTGTTCAAGTGATTTAATAATTGGCTAGTTAATGTTATATTTGATCTATACAGTGGTCCCTGCTGAACTGGAGGAGTAGTTTAAATTGAGTCGTTTCCGAAAAACAAATTGTCTACTTTATTTTCGAGAAAAAAATAGCACGTCGCTGTTTTTAGACAGAAATATATTTTTTAATTACTCATTTTCAATAAGAGAGGTCTCTTGAGTTTGTTCTCTGCGACAAAAAAAAACGACTGTTTCCAAATGCTGAAAATATGGGTACAAAGCTATACACTGTCAACTGCTAAATATTGTATGCCCATTGTGCAACCAGAGTCATAAAAGTAAAGGGTATAAATCAACTGTGAAGGAATGCACTAATTGTAAATACGCAAAGAGGTTTTGGAGATCCCAAACATAGATTTCAGGCACACTGTTGGGAGTGCGTCTGTTATCAAAGAGCACAGGAAACTCACAGGAAACGGCTAAATCTAGAACTCAGTACACATAGGTAGCCATCAAAGATCATATCCAAGGCATCTTCGTCAATAAATAGTGTGTTGATTTTACATATCAACATCCATGACTAACATGACACATTCTAGAGGTGAAACAATGGACAATTTGCATACATTTTCAAATGACTTGAAATTTTATATACGTATTCTAGACATTATTTGAAAGTCATCAGCGAAAAAAATTTTCCGAAATACCCAGAAATATACTAAATAAATGAGAAAGAAGACGCGAATTTCACTGCATGATCGCAAAAAGGGTGGGGCCATATTAACCTCCCGAGAGAGAGAGTCATCTCAGTCAATACGTCAGACGGAGATAGATAGTGTGTTCTGTGACGTGGTGGATGTTGATTGGCGCTCTTTAATCGGTGATTACTACATTATTAGAGGTCGTAGGTTGATTTTTTAAACATCAATGGCATCAGTACTTACTTATCCTTATATTTTTCATATTCCAAAAAATGTGCAAATTGTCCATTGTTGCAACCCATTGATTGTTTATGTAAATCAAACACATATTACAAATGGTTGTACCTGGTTATCATGCAGTGTTTTGCTACTCAAACGGCAAAACTGTAATTTTTTGAGAACCCTGTTAAAAAAAATGAGTTTATTTACAAGAGAAATTTGACTTGTGATGCCATCTCTGACGTAATAGGAGCAAACTGGAATTAAACCTCTTCAGATGTAAACATCGTATACTTGGACTTAAATATCATTCAAAAGGCAGTAAATAAAATAGCTCCAAGACAGAAGCATAACATCTTTACAAAACAGCCGTGGATTACAAAATCACTCAAAGAGGCATGAAGGAATAGAGACAGAGCATATTACAAAGTTTATATTGACAAGAAATGATGAAGAATGGAGGGAATACCAAATGGAATGTAATAGAGTTTCTTCACTTTTAAGCACTGAAAAAACAAAACACTATGATCAAAACATAGACAGGTGCAAAGGAGACGGAAAAAAAATCTGGAGAACAGTAAAAGACCTAGTAGGAAATAATAGGATATCCTCTTCTCTATATTGTGAATACCTCTTCACAAACAGGAAAAATACCAGATAATTTCAAAACCAGTGTTATAGTTCCCATACCCAAACCTTATTTCAGCCATTCAGACCAATTGATTTAAAACCCGTAGTGGATGAAATGATTGAAACAATAATTGTTTGTCTACATCTACGATATTACTTCGAGAGTAATCAGCTATTATTTGTGGTAGAGTCCGGTTTTAGGAGTAACCATTCCTGTGGATCGGCGTTACAATATGTGTGTGGCGTAAGGAGATAAATGAAGAAAATGTGGTACTTAGCATGTTTATGGACTTGACTTGAAGCGTGCTTTCGAAACAATTGATCGTGGTATCCTTATAAAAAATTAGAATTGTATGGTATAAATAGCAGTGCATTAGATTGGATAAAGGACTCTTTAAGTAACAGGTATCAAAAAACTAAAATAGACAATAAGCTTTCAACTAAAAGGTAAAACCAATGAGGAGTCCCGCAAGGGAGTGTGCTGGGTCCTCTATTCTTTGTTGCTCATGATATTCATTTATCATTAAAAAAAACATTTTTCAATTTATTTGCGGATGATACCCTTATTTGTGCAGCAGGCAATAATTTTAGAGAAATCTCAAATACTACTACTCAACGAAATAAAAATCCTGTATCTTTGCCAAAATAAATTAAAACTGAACACATCAAAAACAAAATGTATGATAATAGCAAAGTCTATATATTCCAATAAGTCCGGTCACTCCTTTGATCCGTCTGAAAATACCGGCATTTTTTGCGAGGTGTCGAAAATCATGAGCAACACCTGTTTTCGCTAGTTTTTTGGTAGTATACGAGGATACGCGGACGGTGAATCTATTTAGCAAAGCGTCGTTGTTGATACATACATACATACAAATGATCCGATCAAAATCATTAGTTCTGGATATTGTGATGATGCCTCCGGCATTTTTATTGAAATGAAACTTCCAGAAATTCCAGCTTCAGATAAATTACCTATATAAACAGCCGTTAACAATTTTCTTGGCTTTATTTTTTTTTCCTATTCGATCAAGCACAATAGCTTGAAATATTGTGACCAATCCACATCATTCTGTGAAAAAGAAGTCTATGAAGGTAGTGCAGGAACGGTTTGGAGGATTGACAGTTTCTCCAAAAAGTTACAGTGAATATCTGATTTCTTTAGAAAATATTCATTGAAAACTCGATTGAAAATTCATGATTCATTTGGAGACCAAGTTGTCTTCTATTGCATTTTCTCACCCTTGCTCAAGCTTCCCATTAGAATACCTGCTATCCCTATACAAGGGTGGGAAACCATTATACGTTAAAATTTGCAAATTCAACACTTAGAACCTCTAGAAGGAATAAAAAACATCCCAAACTGGAAATCTTGAAAAATGTACACGTATTTATTAATTGTTAAGAATGTACATAATATTTGTTTGTTTATTTTTTATTATAATAGGTTATTTGTATACGTTTTTGTCTCTAGTAGATGTTCGATTTTGTTATTTCCGAGGTTATTTTCTCCTCCATTGATTAGATAAACACAAATATTCATTTGCCGACATTTTGATCATTATGTTCTATTAGTTATATTTTATGAAAGTTTATGTATACGATCTTTTTCATTCCATATTCCTCGGTGTCCTCGAAATTTCCAGAAAGTTACTCAGCATTGAAAGCTATTTTTGACAATTTTAACTTCACGTGTGTACACAATCATCATAGCTAATGATCGAAAAATCGTTTGTAGCATTAAAAAAGTAATCTAGAATAATTGGCAATATTTTCCAAAACAAGAACGAAGTGAATATATTTTTCAATTGCACCCGGTAGATTCTTTCACACATCAGATGTGGGTTTTGCCGGCGAGACGAATAGTGACGGCAGGAGTGGGATTTTCGCGTCTTCGAGAGAGTGGTCGGACCATTATGGGTCGGACTTATTGGAATATAATATAGACTTTGATAATAGGTTCAAATACAAACTGTAGAAAATATGCTGAGTGAGGATTGGCCCTCAACATAAATGGCTCAAAAATTGATTTTGTTTCTGAAATAAAATATCTAGATATTTTCTTGGATCCTCAACTCAGTTTTTCAAATCAAGTAGATTATCTATGTAAAAAACTAGGTAAAAAAATTAGTTTTTTTTTCATCACATTTCGAACTATTTGTCACAATGGGCAAAAATACTTGTATACAAGGTCCTGCAATAGTGCGTCAGGCATCCATAGCTCGTATACCATTCAGGTTAGGAATTTCAGTCATGCGCAGACCCATACTATACATATGAGTGTATTTCAGGAAAATATTTTCGCAAATACAGAGTGGTCCAAAAAAAAGTGACGACATTTTTATATATTTGTTCAATGAGACACCCTGTATTGTTTTGGATATAAAGATTTGTTTCGGTGTTTTTTCCTATGTCCAAAATTGTCATCTGATTTGCTTTGATAGTTTTCGAGAAAAAAACGAAAAAACCAAGAAAATCGTCTGCGCATGAACGAAATTCCCAACCTGAATGGTATACGAGCTATGGCTGCCTCACGCACTATTGCAGGACCATGTATAACACGATCATTTTACCGCACTTTAATCATTGTAGTTCCTTATTAATACCTTGTACTCAGGAAAGTATAAATATACTGCACATTCAGCAAAACAAGGTGATGCGCATTATCCTTAAGTGAAATAAATACACCCCAATAATGAGTATTTTGCAGGTATTGAACTGGTTATCTGTCGGACAGGGCATAAAAAAGGCGAACCAAAATATTGTAACGATTTTTTGGAAAAAAGATTAAATTTTCAAAATTATTATAATATTCCTTCAAGGCAACATTATAACATACAGTCGGTTAAAACTGCAACCTTACAAAAATCCTTATTTTACTAAGGCGTTCGCATCTTTAATGCCCTTCCCGAGATAATAAAAAATGCTCCTAATTTGAAAACTTTCAATAAAAGAGTATGTACATTTTCAAGGGACACATAGTGAGAAATCATTTTTTTCTGTAACTAACAATATGCTTTGTCCATATTTGTATCTTTTTTTCAATAACTAGCCAAGTGCTAAATAAAGATTTATTTATTTATTTATTATTAAAACTAAAAATTATGAACGTTCAAGAGAACTTTTTCGTTAAAAATGAATAATTCGAAAAAATTATTATTTCATGCGAAAAAACTATGACTTACAATTTTTTTTAATAAAAATACCACACAGCTGATGTTCTCCACGTCCGGCGGATAAGTGGTACGGTTTCACCAATGGCTCAAAAAGATTCAACACTTTTTTTATACACAGAAGGAAAAATTCGTTTTTTTCCAAACTTCAAATTTTTTTTTTTTTGGAAACGACGTTGTAGAAGTTTTGACCAGCTGACCGGGGACAGCTTATGATGTGCCCCTGTATGCACCTAATTATACTACCTACCTAATCACCCTGTATGATATTCCCAAATTTAGGTATCGGAATAGACTTCCAAATTTAATATGAGCATATTATCTTTTTATAACAATTTACTAGTATCGTTCGCGTATCGGTTATGAACACGTTCCGAACCAGTTCAGAACTCATTCGAATGCGCAGCTGATGAAATATCACGATTTTTTATCAACTCATGCGAATTAGTTCTAAAATGGTTCGGAACTGGTTCGAAACCCACACGCAAACACAGTTATTATTACTTTTTTTTTAATTGCAAAATAAGAAAATTGACATGTATAGTTAGATTCATCCACAGCATTTTTTAATTTTATTTTTGAAATTTATTCTAGTCAATTGACCGGTCAATTAAATTCCACTTGTGTCTTCTGTAGATTGAATTTCATCCGATAGATTAGTTTACACTGCTCAATAATATTCATTTGCTTGCTAGTTAACAGTTTACTATCTTTGTGAAGTTGGTCCGTGGAATAGTCTATCAATACTGAACAGAGATTGTATGCACTTATTTTGCATCCTTTGCACTCTATACATCAATGTCTTATTTGCACGTGCCCACGTTGTTATATTATGTATGTATGTATGTAATATTTTGGGAGAACAATTCACGAGCGCTATTGATCTGTACTTTGAAGAATCCTCCCTTCCCTTCTTCTTATGCAACATTGAGGAGAGGAACTAGCACTAGAAAAAAGTTATCCATCAATATTATGTCCTAGACAGAAGAACATAATATCACCGAACATTATTATTAAACAGTACACTTCTATCGAGCATTAAGGGCTCTCCAGGGACGGTCTGTGTCGCACCTGGTACGACTCACACTCGATTTTGATCGCTCCTGTCATCGAAACATGGGACACCAATCTTACCTTCCACATTCCCCTGGAGCCACCCCATATTGACAGTGGATAAATGTCAATAAGAAAAGTTTCGAAATATCTATTTGATTTGACGTTTTCTTCAAGTTTATGATAAATATCTAGTTCTTAGATGTGCAATGATAAAAAGTACAAAAACAATAAACACCAAAAACGAGATAGAATAGGTGATAGCTCCACTTATAACAACAATGGACAATTTGCATACATTTTCAAATGACTTAAAATTTTATATACGTATTCTAGACAATATCAGAAAGTCATCAGCGATTTTTTTTTTCAAAATACCCAAAAATATACTGAATAAATAAAAAAGAAAACGCAGATTTCACTGTATGATCGAAAACGGGGAGGAGCCATATTACCCTCCCGAGAGAGAGAGAGTCATCTCAGTCAATACGCCAGACAGAGATAGAAAATGTATTCTGTGACGTAGTGGATGTTGATTGGCGCTCTTTGATCGATGATTACTACATTAATAGAGGTCGTAGGTTGATTTTTCAAACATCAATGGCATCAGTACTCACTAATCGTTGTATTTTTCCTATTTCCAAAAAATGTGCAAATTGTCCATTGACACTGTCAACTTGACTTAAAGTCCCACTGACCCCTGTTGCGTTCCAGTAAAGATGACGGCTTGAAGACACGGTGCGTCACACTCTGGAGCTGTACCAGGGTGAAACACTCGTTCCTGGAAAGCAACTATTATTCATCTGAATATGTTTCTTGGATATTTGCCATTTTATTTTAAAAATGACAGATTATTTAATATCATCAATTATTTTGCAAACGATATCTCAGTAACAGTAAGGAACTGAGACGTACAAATTTGACAGCAGTCCCTTCAAATATCAAAGTACATAAACAAAGTACACACTGACATTCCCAAATATTTTAAGAATTTCATAGGATGTGTGCAGGTTTTTTAACTATCGGGATCGCCCCAAAAAACAACCTGTTAGTTACCAGTAGCCCCGTTACTGTCCTTCAATTTTTCAAAATAAACACCCTGTTCTTTTATGTTTACAATGAACTTAGTCTTTGATTTTGACAGAAAAAAGTTAATATAATATGCTCAACCATTTTTAAATGTTGCAAATTTCGTATTAAACGTGCATCAATTTCATCAATTTCGGCATATTTAGGGTGGGGGACAAAATGGAAATAACCAAGTTTTTTCCTGGACAATCTTGCAATGACGCATAGTTACGTCTAATTGAGCATTCCTGAAACTTTCAGCTTGCTGGTTATCACATAACCAAAAACCATAAAATGAACATGTTTAGTGTGGGGGTAGGGTTGCCAGACGTCCCGATTTCGGCGGGACTGTCCCGATTTTGGAAGGCATGTCCCGATTTGTCACGCGTCCCGATTTACAAGCAGAAAATTCCGATTTTTCCATCACAACGTCCAAACGTCCCGATTATTTTGATTGGTGTATTAATTTCCGGCCGATCGCTTCTTTAATAGGCGTGAACAAAAAATAAATTGCTGATTGCCTAATATTGCGCTTCGTTTTGTGTTGTTTTTCCATTGAATTTGACATTTGAAATTAAATATGTGAGGTTTACAACTTACATTCAATTTCATTTCGTAGTGGAACTGTCAAGTTTTCGCTTGGCAAACGGAAATTCAATGTAACTCAAGCATAATGTAAGGTTGACTATTGGTTTTCGAATTGGAACTGTCAAATTTCCACTTGGCAAAGGAAAGTCATAAGTCATATGCTACCATCTATATTTAATCTGTGTTCAAAGTCACGCTTACGCCAAATACAATGTGGATGGCATTATATGATTCTCGTTTGCCAAGCGGAAATTTGACAGTTCCACTTCGAAATGAAATTGAATGAAAAACAGGCATAACAAAGACTTGATCCTATATATTTCATTTGTCATTTGTCAATTCAATCCATTTTGAATTTGGATATTTTGTGCGTAGGTTAAAAATCGGTGATTTTGTGAATCTTGCCAATATTATCAAATGATGTCGGACAGTTCTGAGTTTTCTGAAACGGAAATTGACTGGTTAGGATTTGATCGTGAACGTGACGAGTGTGAAGAAAGCATTGATATTGTTAACACTGAACTTACTGACCAGGCGGATGCTTCTACTTCTATGAAGACAGTCAAGAATAAAAGGCGAAAAAGGGAGGTCACTTTTAGCAAGGTATGGCAAAATAAATATAAAAGGCAGTTTCAACACTCAAGCGAAATGCAGGGCATGTGAAACTCAATTTTCCATAAGTCATGGAGGGGAAAATGATATTTTAAAACATACGAACACACAAAAACATAAAAAAAAAACGTACAAAAAGCATGTGATACTCGTACGATAGACACGTTTTATCAAGATTCGGACGCAAAGACGAAGAGACAAATCGCAATCTCGGAATGCGCTTTTGTATTTCACTCTATACAACATTCTCATAGCTACCTATCGAATGTGCAGGAAGACTATTTTCCAGTTTGTTTCCTGACTCAAAAGTCGCGAAAAAATATACGTGTGGCCGAACAAAAGCAACCAAAATCGCTGTCAATGTTCTGGCACCTCAATCTAGAAATAGTATTTTGGAAGATTTGCAAAATGGACATCCTTTTTCCATTGCAACTGATGCGTCGAATAAGGGAAATATAAAGACCTTTCCACTAGTAGTGAGATATTTCAACAAACAGAGTGGAGTGAACACTAAACTGTTGAAATTTCATTCCTGGACTTCTGAAAAATCAGTAGATATAGCTAGAAACTTGATTGAAAGCTTGGAAGAAGCGGGCTTGTCCATTTTAAATGTCACATCTTACTGTGCTGATAATGCATCAGTCAATTTTGGTAAAAAGCAAAGCGTCTTTGTTGAACTCCAAAATTTCAACCAAAACATTGTACCTGTTGGGTGTCTCTGTCATATTATCCACAACTCCGGAAAACATGGACAGTTAGCTTTAAAATATGACCTCGAGTTAGTAGTCATATGTTTCAATGAGTTTAGTAGCAGCACAAAAAAATCACAAGAGCTTAAAGAATTTTTCGATTTTTGCGATGAGGAGTGGTGTGAACTTTTAAGGTCTGTCCCTACACGGTGGTTATCCCTTGTGCATGCAGCAGAAAGACTACTGAAAACTTTTAAACCAGTAAAAGCATGTTTTATGTCAATGGAACGACCACCAGCGGTTTTAAAAGCTTTCTTTGAAGACGAGCTCGCAGAAGCCTACTTGGGTAGGTGCAGGTCAAATTTTAATAAAATTGAGTAAATTTTCTCGTTCATTAAAGGGTTTCTAGTAAATGTGGGAACTGTTATGAATGGAGCAATTGGCAAATTGGAGTCTGAAAAAACATTGGTAGTGGAATTATATAATGTTATGAATAATTTAAGATTGTCCATAGCAACAAAGTTGCAACAAGAATTTTACGGGTCTATCGCTCGTAATTTGTTGATAAACTGCGATCAGGTGAACAAAGTCGCACAATTCAAAAGAGAAGCCAATGCATTTCTGGAAAAAACTATTGAATATCTAGAAAAATGGTGAGATCTGTTTTCTTCAACTGTGTGTATTCAAACAATTCTTTCCAGGTACCAATTTGATGGCAATAAATTTGAATGCCTAAAAGGCATGAGTTTAGAAAAAAACCCGAGTTTCAACGACTTTTTGATGATTGCCAATCAATTTAAAATTAGAATTAATGAAGATCTCCTTTTTGAGGAGTTCATTTCATTGTCAGAATTTTTAAAAACATTTAAAAATATTGAAAGTTTCACTAACGACCAACAGTGGATTAAGTTCTTCAAAGTAAATGATGCCCCAAATTTTGAAGTGATATGCAACACCATTTTTTCTTTACCTCATTCAAATGCTATATCCGAAAGGATATTTAGCCTCATGATAACAGCTTGGCGAAAAGAAAGGAATCGTTTGGATCTCAATACTTTAGAAGCTGAACTCATGATCAAACATAATTTCGAAATGTCTTGTAAAGAATTTGTATCCTATCTCCAAACAAAAGGAGACATTATTCTAAAAAAAGTTGTCTCCAGTGAGAAATATAGTACTTAAACCATCTAATCTGGTTTTGATGTGTGGGTGTGTGTGTGAACCTTTTTCCTGCATATAAATATTGAACTATTATACCGTATTATACCAAACACTATTTGGCAGTTTTCTTATGTATGAAAATCTTGTATCTTGTTGATCGTATATTGTCTACCAGTATGCGCTGGTACGCTATAATAATAACCAATTATGTATTACATCAATTTTGGATATAGATCTTTGATTTTGGTGTATTTTGATAAAATGGCGGATGCGCTCCTGATTTTTTTCGTCTGCGTCGCATTTTTGTCGCCAGCGGCGCATTTATCCTTTTTGTGTCCCGATTTTTCAAAAATTTATTCTGGCAACCCTATGTGGGGGACAAAGTGGAAATATCCAATATTTATGTCATATGACTACACCAAGTTAAGCATTCCAGAAAGTATCATTAATTGACATATTTTTCGACGTGCCGAAGAAAAATCTCCCGCGGACAAAGTTTTTCCACGTAGAGGAGTTGCGGGACTTCTCACGCTTATGGTGCGTTTACACGCTCACGTTCAACAAGATATTCCACGGGCACAATCACGAGAACAAGCGTGTGAACGGGATGAATGTGCCCGCGCCCGTGAATTTGAATGTGCTCGCCGCTGAACTAGAGAATGTCGGTTTTTAGGCAAAGATCAAAGTATGAATGTACTTGTGAAAGTGTACTGTTTACACGCGCTCCATGCTTGATCGCTTTAATTACTTGTATCACCTCGGCGAGTTCGCAAAAATGGGTTGAAAAGATGTCAGACTGGTTATGCAACCAACTTCAAATTTGTATCAATGCTATTAGGTAGAGAAAGAGTGATAGCCGCCACAATATTGACCGCGGTGTTTGCTTTCCGGGCTGCGTCATTTCTAAACATCATGGACTTGTGCATGGGGTTGGCCCAAGGAGGGTCACGTGTGCAACGCGATTACTCGATCATCTGTTAGGCTCCGGCCATAAAAAAATATTGTTATGTGGCTCCAGCGTATAATTATCCAATATTCATCATGATACTATCATTTAGTTTCATGTCCAATATTCATCTATATGGTATTTTGATTTTGTATACGGACTTACCAACTTTACCTATCTACCTATTTGCGTTTTGAGGTGAGTTCAGAAAATATCAAATCCTAATTTATAAATTTGTGTTTAGTTTAGTATTTGGATCATATTGGACATTGGATTGGTTTCTGTTATCATGACAACAATGAATATTTTTTTCACCAAGAATAGTACAGTTGTATTTTTTATTGAAGCAAATAGATATTTTTATCAAGAATAACTTTTTGCCGAAAAATGATATTTTTGGTACATTTGCCCTCTTGAGGTAGAACATCGCTGGACATAACTATTAACCTATTTTATTATAAGGCTGCACCGAAAAAAAAGCGGGAGCAACTCTCATTGATATAAATTGCCTTTGTTGAAATCATTTATAACAGACGAGGAGCTGCAATAGTGAACAAGTCTCTGTTTATTTTTTGCGCAACTATAAAAGCACAGAATATTATTAATTTTGTAGGCAAGGTAGGTACGTAAGGAAATGAGTATATTGAAATACCTTCTGAATAAATTTCTGAACAAATATGTGATACTTCAATATCTGTTTCATTTGATAGACAAGCCCTGAAACAAGCATTTTTTGTTTGATTTTTTTCATCAGTTGGGTGCTGATGAACTATAAAAACAACGTAGGTACCCCCTGCAGAGCAGTTGGTGGTTGAACCTCGGTTGAACTCATGAATTTTGTTTCTAGAAAAAATGATGTAGGTAATTTTTCTTAAAAGCTTCTGAACTAATCTACATAATATTCTCCCCACGTCATTTCGTTTAGCTCTTTTCTCCAATTGTCGTATATTCTATAGTTTTTATTGAGAGTGGAATTCAAATTTTGTATTGATCAAATTATAGAAATGAGCGGTCTCCATGAAACTGAACAAAAACCGACATAGGTGTGTTTTTTATTTCTGTGTAGGATAGTGTGATGCAGATTGATTTTTGTGACTGATCTGATGGCTACCAGTGTAGAGGAAATTCACCAAACGCGTTAGTACGTTTAGTAAAGATATTCTATCCTTAAAAACAGACAAACATCTCACTAACAGAGCCACACTGAGTTTTGCAGTTTAGAAAAGTGTAAAAAATTGTGCACTAGTGGAGCATAACAAACACACCTACATTACCTTCACATTCTACATCAAGAACCTTTAGGATCAGCATCTTATTCTAAAAAACTCTGCTTATGATATATTTCGTCACTTGCGTAATACAAAATTTAGAATGGCTTTATTAAAATGTTTCCAATTTCAAATAACGCGTTTTTTTCCGAAGGCGGAGTCGTGCCATGTTGCAGCCAATTGGCGGCCTCTCGTTCACAAGTTCATGATGTTTAGAAATCACGCTTCCGGGCTGCTTGACGCGCGTCTTAACTCCTGTTTGGCTCCGAGCTCGTCTTTGCGCGACGAGATGCTTGCTAAGTTGCTTCACGAGCAGCCTGCCGGAAAGTTTGGCGCGAGCACGCACTATTAAGCTATACACGAACTTAAGCGGGCTTTCCACTTATGCAACCACGCATGCAACTACGCATGCAACATGTCAAGAACAAACGCATGCAACTGTGCTTGCCACTTGCGTCTTGCATGATGCTGTTTCCATGTATGCCTCTATATTTTTCACACATAACAGGCCTTTAGATTTGATGTTAGGTGTGTTTCTCGTCTTTTCACCCATGTCGAATGAATAAGAAATTGTTGCAATTGCTGCTGGAGTAGCAATTATTGTAACCACAATTTTTTTTTTGTAGGCAGATTATATTTATCCGCAAGAAATTGTTGAGCATCACTTCATTTGAATTTGTCTTTGTAATTATTGTCAGAAGCCTTCCAAAGGCAAGGAAAATTGCGGTAATCCTCAACGAACTCATTCTTTTTATTCGACCACTCCATTTTTCGCCTAGACATACAGAACTGAATTTTGAAGGAAAAACGATAATTTACTGTGGATAATCTTCAAAAAAACGTTCGAGAGGCAGATAGATGCACGTGTCTCCCGCTACCAGATCGAAAGACTTGCGTCTACTTGCAACTGCCTCGTGCGTAACTATTTTTGGCATGCCTCTTGCTTGCGTCTACGTGCCTCTACGCATGCAACCGTGGCACGGGTCTGTATTGCATGCATAGTTGCATAAGTGGAAAGCCCGCTTTACTGCTTGCTGAAGCATTTTTTGTTTGTAAGCTGAATCAAGGACTAAGTATACGATTTTGTCCAAGCGTGATGAGATCATCATTCAACGCCGAATTACGTCATCCTTGCCTCAAGGTCAGCGTTCCGACCGCAGAAGAAACCTGATAGCTCAGCTTCCAGTGCCGACCCAACACAAACCAAACCATTTACTAATGCTCGCTGTTTCAACTGTAATCAGCAAGGTAATAGTGCCAGTGAGCACCAACAAAAATTATCAAAGACGTTATCGGACAATAACACTTCAAAGAAAATAGGTTTACCCAAGACGTGTGCTAAGTGTAAGAAAACAGGACATTTGTACGATACCAGCTGGTTCGATGTGAGTTTTACATCGCGATTCAAAGGAGAAAAAAATACCAAGACGGTGCTCAAGATGAAAAGTCGACGACAATTGGAACTTGTACCAATTGCAACGGTTTTGGCTAAAGATGATAAAATCCATATCCGTTACCTCATCTGCACCGGAGCTGATGCATCACTCTTACATGTTGACGTTGCGCGACGCTTGAATGCAACAATTTATCCCTCGACAGCAGTGTTGACAAAAATTGGATCAACACAAACCAAGGTCTTATAATAAACGGGACACAGACGATGCAATCTGTCGTACAACTTGGTTACAAGATACACGTCAAGCTTGACGTTTGTGTCTATTTATTGGTAACGTGATGCGTAGTTCGTTACGTAAATTCATATGGAAATAAATATCATAGATTACCCTATGATAAATATGTATTTTTAAGGAATCATTGTACAATACAACTCTCTCTTCTTTTTCACTCTATCTCTCAAATCATCCGAAAAAAACCCGACTACTACAGCAGCTGATGCTTTTTTTTCACAAAATTAGTGCCATGTTGAACGATAATAGATACTGGGGGCTATGATTGAACGTTTACGTTAACTTAACATGTCTATTTCACCATGGTAACGCTGTTAGCAAATGGAACATTTGCATTGGTAAACATTCTTAACAGACACGTTTTCGTTAACTTAACATGTCCATTTTACCATGGTGACGCTGTTAGCGCATTAGTAAACAATCTCAACGTTTACGTTAACTTAACGTGAATGTTCAATCATAGGGCTCACTGACTGAACATATTGAACTATAGTTTTCAATGTTTGACAAGGTTCTACGATGCAGTTGTACAAAAGCATTAGTTGCTGTAGTAGTCGGGTTGTTTTCGGATGATTTGAGAGATAAAGCGAAAAAGAAGAGAGAGTTGTGATGTACAATGGTTTCTTAAAAAGAGATATATATTTCCATATGAATTTACGTAACGAACTACACGCCCCACATAACCAATGAATAGACACAAACATTAATATGGAACGTGAGTAAAAATCGTACAGGACGAAATAGAGCAGAATTACATTCGTAGCAACTTTTTTCCATCTATTTTAATGATTTCTGGGATTTCAATTCTGCACAACTTTCGTCCTGTACGATTTTGTTCCACCATGGAATCACCCTCTAGATTTATTATTACTGAATTTAGAAAAAAAAAATTATAGAAAAGTTATTGAGAAAGTAGATTCGATCTATTTTGGTTCTATGATATTTTATAGTAGCCTAGTATACACCGACAACTTGGTCCGCGGACCAAGTACTAAATCCGAACTATATCAGAACCAAATATTTGGTTCGAATGGTGTAAACATTCGCGGACCAAGCTTATCTACTCTTGGTTCGGTATTCGCCAGCAGGTGTAACGAACTAAATTTGTTTCGATCTGAATCAAAATTATTTCTGTTGATTGTTATTATTGTGAATCGTGTTGGTTCTGAGTTGCTAAGGCAATCTGAGCGTACTTACTCATGTCTTTTTTGGTTACGAATTGTGTTGATGAATAATTTCGACTTGTTTTTGACATTTGACGAATTCCGCGCGTACTCATTTAGTTCACGCGTTGCAGGACGGTGTAAACGGACGAGAGGCAAGCATTGGTCCTACCGTACTATCGGACCGAACTAAACGAGTTATCGGTGTAAACTGGACTAATCTAAAATAAGAACGGAGAAAAGAAGTAGCGCACTCATTTTCAAGATGGCGTGGTAAGCTCACGAACGATTTTACCGAAAACTCAGAGTAAAGATATTGAGGACCCCCTCCCCAAGTTAAAAACAGATTTTTGCGTATTTCCCGAAATTCTCAGATGACCCTATACCCTAATTTAAGCACGGTTTCACTGTACTAAATATCGACATCTACTTATTGGACTTCGTCACGCCCTATGGCAATTTTGAGTACAATCGCATACCGTTTGACACTGCCTGTTACCAAAGAGCAATTGATAGGGCTTTGGGTCCATTGAAAGATACCAAGATACCAAGTAGAACAATATCAGAAGGACTGCTGCAACTACAGGCAGTTTTGACTCGCTTAGCCACTGCTGGCTTCCAACTTTATCTAAATGCAAATGTGCATTTCTTAAGACTCAAAATAGAGGCTGAAAAAATTATCAAAGCGATGAAACAAGATTTAGATTTGCCTGGATTGAGAAAGAGTGTGCGGAAATTGCAGAAGTTGTCTAGTTGGGAAAACACATACTGGAAAACTAACAAGTTTGTCAACAATAAGAAAAGCCAAAGCAACGCATGAACATTTGACACATTGATCCGGACCATTGGTTCGATCACATGGAGAAATCTAAATCCTCGTTGTGATCGACGCCAACACAAAGGGTTCGAACTATTCATTTGACTGTTGATAGTGATAATAGCTTAAATATCCAATTTTAATGTGAAATACTAACTGTATACCTTCAGACACAAGTCTTCGAATCGTGAATAATTATAAATCTTGGCGTGCCATACTAAACATCGATAAAGCAGCAGCATGCAAATTGGTATTTGATGAATAAAGACAGCTATCCAATGCACAATATGTAAGAATTTGTACCATGTGAAATGTGAAAATATTATTGATCTTCGTGGTTTCCACATGAAGAAATTGATATGGAAATGCGAATAATGTGAAACTAGTAGCAGTGAAAAAAACGTGGCAAAAAATGAATTCGATCAAATCCCCCAAAAATTAGATATGCTCGTAAACAATACTTTTGAAATGAATAAAAAAATTGATTTCTTGATTGATGAAAATGACCAACTGAAAAAACAAAAGAATGATGAGATCACGTCTGCCTCTGAGGGAAAAAAATCATATGCAGCGGCTTCATCGAGCACTAATAACCACTCAAATATATTACTAGTCAAAAAAAAAGGGGGATCAAAGTGATGCCGTTCAAATTAAAAAAGATCTAATAATAAAATAAATCCGAGCGAAATTGGAGTTGGAGCAGGAGTTTCAATGAGACGTCCTACGAAGAGTGGTGGGTTGATTCTAAGCTGTTTCACCGAAAAGGAGATCACCAATATCCAGTCTCATATACAAAGTAAACTTGGAGAAAACTATGATTTTGACAGGCCCAAAAACAGTGACCACCGTGTAAAAGCAGTAGGCATCAGTGCGAGTTCGAATTTCCCAGTAG
The DNA here is from genome assembly GCA_958502075.1 of Orchestes rusci. NCBI lineage: Eukaryota > Metazoa > Arthropoda > Insecta > Coleoptera > Curculionidae > Orchestes > Orchestes rusci. Next base: position 55,199,441 of record OY293304.1, read on the forward strand.
CGATAGCGAGTTGTTGAGAAAAAATCAAAAAGGAAAATGAACTCGAGCCACTGACCTCTAAAATGAATGGATGAATAAAGTTGTATAGCTGGCCCATTGAAAAGCAGGGATCACACGGAGAAAATAATTTGTTGTTCGCACGAAATTGGTCAGTCCAAACAAAATGGCTCAAGCGCAATACCCATTTTTCAATGACGTGGGAATAAAGATTCTTGTTGCTATTTCTGACAAGCAGTGCCACGTTCACGAGCGTGCTTCTATCCTTGTCTAGCTGAAAGCATGATACTAAAACGCACAAGATATGATCAATTTTATACTCCACTTTTTTATTCCTAACGTCAGTTATTTTCATAACATTCACGGAGATTTAATGTTGCCACCAAATATCACGAACGGTTTTGATGGCTACCGTCACTTCAATATGTTGGAGCTTATGAAATTTCATAAATACCTATACATAGTTCTGATTTTTTCAAAAATTATGTATACAGAGTGTAACAAATTCAAGTATATAGTATTGCCGCGTTGCGGATTTTCTTCTTTAAAATCTTTTTTTCATGTGTTTCTTTTGAATAATATTTCAGATAGATTTATTCTGAACATAATATTTTATCTCAGCTTGACTACCCTCACACTTAACTTGGGTCATATGTAACAACATTTTTGAAACATAACTAGATACTAACTCAACTGACATTTCATCATTTTTTAAAACAATACCAACAAATAAAGCATCGGCGAGCCTAAATATTCGAATTTGAATGACTTAATTCAATTTTACTTTCCGAAAATGTAAGAAGAAACATGTGATTCAACGATTTGAAAAAAAAAATATGGGATTAAAATCGCGATTTGAATCAGTTGATTCAACTTTTTTTTTTCAAATACGAACCCAGCTTTTTTAATTCATTTTCAGTCTTCGCCCCTTGAAAATAATGATGCATCCTACTTCACTTTTTTTTATGTTATGTTCTTTTTGTTTCAATTTTTTTGTTTTAATTATTTTTACCTTTTTCAAATTTGATCCGCCTGACCCGTTCCGAAAGAATCAAAAACTTTGAATTTTGATAACTATTGTATTAATTTTCTGCATTATTTCAAAATTTCAAGTGTAACATATCAATATTTTCGGGAAGCAAAAATGAATTGAACAAATTATGATGGTTGCGAGAAATCGAAACGTCGGATATCAATTTCGACCATGCTATCTTGAAGAGCAGAAAACTGTGAAACTGTGTCATCCGTTCTCAATCATCTCTTCAAATAGATTCAGGACAAAAAGAAAAAGAATTTCGAAAAAATCGGATATCTCTTTGGAAGGTTCAAATCGATTTTTTTTTACACTCAAATTGGTTATGGCTATACAGGGTGTAAATTGAGTACTAGTAAACATTTTAAGGAGTGAATCTTTGACTTATTTAGAGACAAAAAAGTTCATATGAACATGGATCCACAACTGCTTGGTATTTGAGGTACAGGGCGTAGAAAAAAACTATTTTATTTGGTTTCTTGCTTATATTTTTGTTAATTAACATAGCAATTGAACGAAATTCGGGATACTGGGGATATTGATGACGAGAAACCGAGAGAGAAAGTCAAATATCAAATTGTTTTTTTGTTTAATGTAAGAGGCGCCACATATAGTAATACAAAAGGTACACTTAGTATTTGCCGCTAAAACAGCAGTTTTGGATAAAAACGGTTTTGAAGATAAACCTCGAGTTAGACCTACCTTGGTATTTTTCAAGTTGGATCATTTCCGAGTTTTTTTCGTCATGTCATGTGCTATGTAACACGTTGTTTATTATACTATGGTAACACTATCACATTACATATCACTATCACCAAATTACTGAGAATTAGATAAAAATAATAATTCGCAAAAATGGATGAATCTCCAAGGAGTGTAGGTGGTCATTTTCAGCAATATTGTAAAATGTTATTAACTAGTCTAATCTTACTGTTGTGAATGACCTAAGTTTGTTACAATCAATCAATAAAAGATAGGTACATTTTTTCCTCGATTTTTTCGCTTATTTTTCAAAAACTCGGAAATTATCAAAGTGAAAAAATTCGAACGCAGGTTTAACTTCAAACCCGTTTTTATCTAAAACGACTGTTTTTAGCGACACATGATAAGAGTACCTTTTGAATGTAAAATTGAATGGAGAATGGGTCTGCTTAGTCAAAAATGACATACAATGCGACACAAAAAATGGTTAATTAAATTCAGCAACAACACTGAATGTGGCGCCTCCTAACATTAAACAAAAGACTAAGTTGATATTTGAGTTTCTCGTCTTCAATGTCGCCAGAATCCCGAATTTCGTTCCAAATAAAATAATAATATAAATCGTCTAATCATTCTGCTGCCACTAAATGCAACAGACTATTTCCCAGCACAAATTGAAAAAAAAAGAAACCAAGAGGAGACCACGGAGAATGCATTCCTGATGATCCCATACTTCAAAGGCGTTTCCGAGAAGATAAAGAGAGTGGCCAACCCGGTGGCCAACCGGTTCGATGTCAAAGTGACTTTTCGGTCCAGCAAGACATTGAGAAGTGTAGTGACCAAAACAAAATGTGATTGATGTCAACAACTAAATCTCTTGCGAGTGTCGCGAGCGGCCACTGAATGTTAGACAAGGAACACAAGACCAGTACTCAGAGAGAAGATATCACAAGGTCGAACAATGTGGGTCATGTTTGGACCAACTAACATCAGATCAAGTGGTCGGAGTCTCGAATTCTACACAGGAAGTTCTTAGAAGCTGCCTTCATCGAACAGAAAGAAGGAATCAGTAACAGTATCGTCGAAATCTAGAAGATCTGAAAACCTGTGCTTGGTCGGAGCCCTACCCTCAAGCTTGAGTGACCATAAGATTCCCTCATCCTTGAGTTTGATTGCTCACACTTAGTATTTGAGCCTGTAGCCTAAGGATAAGATTCCAGTCCATAGACTAATACAGTCCACTGATCACCTTTTCTTCGGTATCATTCCGGCCTTTCCTTTATATATACCTATCTTGAATCAGTGTACTAAGTAAAAGGTATTAAGTCTCCGAAAGGCACTACAGACTACAGACCTGAAACAGTTTAATATTCCCTGGATAAGATCTCAGTTCACACCTGATGACGATCAAAGATACTATTGATCAAAACGTCGTGTTAACCCGAGTGTTAACCAAATAAAAATATAAAGATAATGGAAGTCCGAAACTCTCGGGGAAACTCTGCTTCTTTCTCGAGTATCATTTTCATGTAAAAATAATATTATAACAAAAACTTAAAACAAAGATACAGGGTTTGGCAAAAAAATTATGACTATTTAAAACAGTATGGGAAAGCTCAACTACTTAAATGGATTAGAATAGGTACAGCACGCCCCAGTGCAGTTTGTGAAAATGTTTTTCAATATACAAGGTCACCTATCATTTCCGCAGGGTAAGCTTCAACATAGTTTTTTTAAAAAAGCAACCACTCAGTTTTTGCAATTCGCTTTAACCGTTCAAATCTCGGTTCAAATGTTACCTATTTAACTTTTTCTAGAAATTGATGCGTCTGCACCCCCAAAGGGCCACATGGCACTTAGTTTTTCAGATACCTATCAAGTTGGGAACTTGTCAGTGTGTAAGCGACTGTCTGGAGTCTGGGGGGCCTTCGGTGAGGGCCGTATTCAGAGACCTATCAACAGCCAGAAGAGTAAATGCCAGAAAAAAAAACACCATCGAGCCATCGACTCCTTATCGGAAGAAAAGTCAGAAAATATCTCGGAAAATACAGACGGCCATGCCATAAGAAGAAATGGGAGAGAGAGAGAATAATACAACCTTTGCTATAAAAGAAAATCGAAATTTGAGTAGCGAAAGTAAGCTTCCTAGCATATGTAAGGTAGTTCAGTTTCATATTCAAATAAACAGTTAATATAATACATCGGTATTTTGAACGATTCATCCCCAGATTCATCATTAATTATTTCCGAGATTATTTCACACTAGGACACTAGGTAACTGTTGAAAATAGCATACTTTTCGAAGATCATAAATCATTGAACTAACATAAAATTTAACTCAAAACAAAACATCTTTGAACCTTTGAACATTAACTTACCAGTCGGTCCCCATAATCACTAATAATAATAGATAGGTTTCTATCTTCACAAAAACTCTTTCCTCTATGTACTGGAATGTTGTGATTATTCTTATACAAACATTGATTTTTACAGGACATTTTACGCTTATAGAAAAATGAAATATGATAATTTTAGTTTCTACCAAGTAAAAATGTATTTAAACAGTTCTATTTTGGTTATAAGTTCTAACGGCCAAACTGCTGAATGCTGAAGCTGAATACAAAATACAAACTACAAACAGAAATTATTTAGGGTTATGTACGTATAGGTAAGGTCGTAGATAATATAAAACTGATGGACGGCGCCTCGTTTGCAAAGTGGTTTCCAGCGTTTACAATAGAAAAAAGAAACTATACTGGGTCTCTTTTTAAGGGACAATAAAAATATTATTAGCTTGGGAAAGTGAAAAGTGAAAATGATACACCCATAAAAACTAAAAAAAAACTAGAAAGGCCCGGTATAAACCTCATCTACCTACAATATGTTAGTAAAATGAACCAAAAATTACATTTTTCTTGAAAAAGTCATGATTTGTAAAAATTTTTGCTTGCAAAAAAAACGATTGTCGATGAAAAAAGTTTGAAATTTTATACAGGGTCTTCAAAAAGTTAAAAATCTTTTTCTGTTTCAAGAGTTGAGTACCTACCCATATTCAAAAGTTTCCAGCAAAATAAAACATGAATATTTTCAACAAATGTTGACCATAAAGCAAGAAATACACATTTATTTAATTGGGATCACTTCAAAGAGAGAAACAGAGTATCTACTACTCAGCACGTCCAATGGTTATTTTTCAAGCGACGTACTAGAAATTTGGTCTTATTTTGACCGTTAAATTGTTTATTGTGATTTTTCGTTGTGTGGAGGCAAACTGAAGAAAGAAAGAGGGTCGTCTTCAACTGTGCAGTGAGGATTCCGGTGAATGTCATCCACGTTATTCATGATTCGTGTGCAAAATTTGGGACTACCTACTAAAATGTATAAAAATGACTTTTTCTCGAAAAATGAAATTTTTGGTTCATTTCACGGATTGGATATCCCATCGCCGGATATATTTACTGTCTATCTCACACAGAACAGAAACTATATTATAATTTCGCAACCTGATGACATTAATAAGTAATCTGATGAATAAATGTTAAAGGTTTGAATTTAAGATAATATTTTCATGATGACTTTTTTTAAATTAAAATAAATACAATTCAGATAACAATGATTTCACCTATTTCGTTTTTCAAGGAAACTCAGATAATTATTCTGTAAATGTAAGTGAAATAGTCCACATTGTTCACAAGTAGGTATTTTTTTTATTGTTCAAATGCACTCTCAGTGACGTCATACCATCATGTCATAAATCATAAGTTCAAAAACCATCAACTCAAGGGTGGTGAGTCACTAGGGTCATTCGTTCGAATTCAGAATAAACCACATGTCACTCCTATTGATTCACCTTCGGTAACAATCACATGTTGAGGGAAAAGGATACGGCCCTGATCAGATCACTTTAATCACATACACTGCATCAACTGAACTAGACAAATGCTTAATACGATCTACGCGCCGTTTAGTGCGCACGGATTTCCAGATCAAAGTCGCCATATTGGTAACTGTCTAATCAGATATTTTAAGTAAGTAAATATAAGGATTTTTAGTATATTTTCTTACTTTTTTTATGCTGTTAAAGTCGAAAAATAGAATGTTAAGTGGTATGCGTGTGTAGGTGCAAAAATTGTGATTTTGCAGCGTTGTATTATTTGTTATACGTTCATTGAAGATTGGGCAGATATTGCATAAAAATCACACAATAGTTTTTGGCTCAAGTCTTCTTGTATTTATAAGGTGGGGTTGTGGCCAGGATCTCTTGAATTCATCTTAGCCTATGTTGGCATTTATTATGGAAAATATCATTTACATCGAAATCATCTTAATTATCTTCAAAAAATGATACTTGGCAGCAATTTGACAGATGTTAGATTTTTTGACATTTTATCTAATTTCCAAGTGATTCTTGCCAGAAAACAATTAGGCTCTTTCAACTATTTTGCTCATTCAGGAGTTCGAAGAATTTATGAGGTTTTGATTCATTGAAACACGATTCGAAATATACCCAGATTATCATCTGTACTCCCATAACAAAGGACTTCATTCAATATTCTTGGAATTCAGATGACTGATGTTGAGTAGTTGATTGACATTACTTCACAATTAACTTCAGTCAAAATATTTTATGATTTTTGACAAATTCCAAGTTTCAAATAGTAAAACAGTAGCTCAATCAATAGTGCCCTTGTTATTGATTTCTTTGTACAATAATTCACTTGAAAGAAATGTATCAGATCATCTCAGTGAGTGTTGATTAATTCAATCTCTTCACTATAAATCATTGAAATTTTCAGCCAAGGGTTAGTTTTGGAAAGCGAAAAAGAAGAGTTCAAGCAAGCAGCATGTCAGTGTTGAATCAAAGTGGTGAAGAACCAGTGGAATGTCCGTTGTGTCTGGAGCCTTTGGAAGTGGACGATTTAACGTTCTTTCCGTGCACTTGCGGTTATCAGGTATGTTTTTGTTTTTTATTTTGAGTGAAATAAATATGCAAGTGTAACAATATTTTGATTCTTTATCTCTTTATGATGATTCAGTGTTAATAGATATCAACGGTTTCTTATTTGAATCCTGACAACACATAATAATATGTAAACATTTTATTAACCAAAATATTGAAGAGAATGGCACTAACGCAAGGTTCAATATAAAGTGTGTCCATTTGAGTGTGCAACATGGATTATTTTTTGGTAATTATTGCATATACGGTTTTGTGCTATTTTTCGATTTTTTCCAAAATTTTCTTATATAGACACATTCTAGTGTCTTCAAGCATTGCAAATTTACTGGCGGAGAGAAGTTTTTTTTGGATTAGGTCAGGTTCGAGGTCAAGTTAGTTTGGGTTAGGGGTTAGATTTGGTTAGTTTGAGTTAGTTTTTTCTGGCATAAAGAGCGTCATCCTAAAAACGTTATTTATAATACAAATCTTACATCATAATTTTTTCCCTCCGCCAGTAAATTTTGCAATCCCTAAAGACACTAGAATGTGACTAAGTCGAGGACTAAGTATATATAAGAAAATTTGAAAATCATCAAAAAATAGCAGAAAATATAAGCAATAGTTACCTTTTTTTTTATTAATTGCAGAACCAAAATTCAAATATCACCAAAAGTTGGTTGCAAGCTTGCAAGTCTTGACATAATAGGTATGGTGAATCAAAAGATATGAAAATTGTGCCCTTATTTCGGAAAAATCAGCAAAACTTTATAGTTAAAAGTTGTTCAGAATCTGAGTTTTATAGAATCTAAGTTTTGCTTGCTAAATATGCGAAGTTGATTTGATTTTTATCAATTTATGTGTTCAAGGCGAGGTTCAAGGTCAATATTGAAAAAAACAATTTTTTGGGGCAGAATTGTTGAATGTTAAAAAAAACAGGACGTCAAAATTTTGGTATTCCGGCTTCCGGCATAACTCTTAATTCTAGACAACTTTTCAACATTTAGCGGAATTGTTTTAAAAATATAAAAAAACATTTTTTATATTTTCTGACAAACTGTGTATGATTTTTGATTTGCAACCATTCTAATTGCACCTAATAAGTTTATCGAACATGCACCAACTTTTGGTGATATTTGAATTTTGGTTCTGCAATTAATTTGAAAAAAATCCCATATGTTGCGCACACTTAAATGGACACACTGTATGAATACATAAATTAGCCAATGAAGTTAACCATTACGAATAAATTTAAATTAAATCTGTCTACTGCAAACTTCAATTTATTTATGGTCAAAGGATTACGATTAACTATGTTGGTGAGTTCATAGATCATGTGCAGTGTGCTGAGCATACGCTCAGCACACCTTATATACCTAATATATCAAATATTTAAATTTTGATTGACTTTATTCTTAATTATTATAATCACATTCATTTTGGTCATTATCAAGGTTATTATTATAGGCAATTTTTTTCTAAATAGTTTTGGAGAATGTTTACCTCTATAATTAACTTCAATGCAGAATTGTGGGTCTTGTAAAGATTAGGTAGGTATCAACAAGTCAACGCATTTTTTTTATTTTAACGAGTTCCGTCGCTTTAGAACAATCTTATGCCTGGTTTATACAAGACATTCATAAGCATAAGCATAACTAAGTCAACGCATTTTTTTTATTTTAACGAGTTCCGTCGCTTCAGAACAATCTTATGCCTGGTTTATACAACACATCCATAAGCATAACTTTATTCATAAGCACAAAAGTTGAACGTATGGTTTCTTATGAACGCGTTTATACAAAGTTTCACAAACATATCGATAAGCATAAGGATAAAAAAGTTGATAATTTTCATCTTTATGTATAAAATTATGCAAAAATCGGAACAGCGCAGGCGTCATTTCTGACAATCTACGGTAGTAGTCAAATATAGTCCTGTCTTAATATAAGTATTATCATGATTTTCTTTGGCGCCTGGCTTCTCGATAGTTGTTTATGTTCTGTTTTGGTTTCTGGACTGTTTACTGTTTTGTGCATTTTTGTGAATATTTCAATATTTCCTGAAGGCAGTTTTAATTTGATGTTAAGTATGAATTTTGATTGACAAGCAAATTTTTAACGCTTATGCTTATGAAGTTGTTTAATCCACCTCAAAATTACGCATATATTCACGACTGTGCTTGTGACTAAAGTTATGCTTATGCTTATGAATTTGTTGTAAAAACCAGGCATTATACAGGGTTTTTCACTTAAAACTCCGCACGTCAATATCTCGGAAACGAATAGGAATATTTGATTTCTGTGAAAAGTAGTCAATGTATGGGGTCGACTAGTTATTTTTCACAGTTAAAAAAAATCGACGCCTACCAAGAGTAAAGCGTCGCGACGCATCGAAAATATTTATCGATTGCAGGGACTTTGAAATTACGCGCATGCAAAAGTACGAGTTATTTGTAAACTTTTTTGTTATTCAGTCGAACTCATTTATTCTACTCAGTTTTGAGATATACAGTAGTCTAGTTTACACCGATAGCTCGTTTAGTTCGGTCCGATAGGACCAAGTGGGTGGGGATAGTACGGTAGGACCAATGCTTGCTTCTCGTCCATTTACACCGTCTTGCAACGCGTGAACTAAATGAGTACGCGCGCAATTCGTCAAACGTCAAAAACAAGTCAAAATTATTTATCAACACAATTCGTAATCAAAAAAAACATAGGTGAGTACGTTCAGATTGCCTTGAGAAACTCAGAACCAACAGAATTCATAATTATAACAATCAACATAACCCCATAATTTTGATCCAGATCGAACCAAATTTAGTTCGGTACACCTGCTGGCAAGTACCGAACCAAGAGCGGACCACCTTAGCTCGCAACTGTTTACACCATTCGAACCAAATATTTGGTTCTGATATAGTTCGAATTTAGTACTTGGTCCGCGGACCAAGTTGTCGGTGTAAACTAGGCTAGTGTGTCCAAGATAAGGATGTCTATCATGGGGATCTTGAAAACTGTGAGAGATACAAGGTCGGTTAAATGGAGGCAAAGTTGCGTATCTTGATGCTTAACAAAATGCCGTTTTAAAAGCCAAGAAATTCCGACTAAGTCCGAAATTATCCGAAAAAAAATGAAATTTTTCAAAATTGTTTTCATTTTTTTCTGACCACATTGGAAGAGATATTTTGAAATGAATGGAAATTCTTCATCGCCACTTTTTGCCCTTTACAAGATAGCGTTATTGAATTGAAGAACCGACGTTTCGACTATGAGCAGCCATCATCAACTTGGTTTTTTTAAATACGGTCCTGGATTTTTTATTACGGATTTTAAGAGCCTCTTATGTTCCTAAACCAACGAGGTATCGCACTAATTAAAAAAGAGGTGGTTGTTTTTAATCCTATTAAAAATGTATTTTTTGTCTCAATCTAACACATGAGTTCTTATGGAAAAATCCATCAACATAATTTTTTTGAATAATTGCGATACATTGGAATTTCTTGGCTTTCAAAACGGCATTTTGTTAAGCATCAAAATACGCAACTTTGCCTCCATTTAATCGACCTTGTATCTCTCACGGTTTCCAAGATCCCCGTGGTAGACATCCTTATCTTGGACACACTGTATATCTCAAAACTGACTAGAATAAATGAGTTCGACTGAATTACAAAAAAGTTTATAAATAACTCGTACTTTTGCATGCGCGTAATTTCAAAGTCCCTGCAATCGATTGATATTTTTGATGCGTCGCGACGCTTTACTCTTGGTAGGCGTCGAATTTTTTTAACTGTGAAAAATAACTACTCGACCCCATACATTGACTACTTTTTACAGAAATCAAATATTCCTATTCGTTTCCGAGATATTGACGTGCGGAGTTTCAAGTGAAAAGCCCTGTATATGAACTGAAGCTAGACCAAATTTCATGATTTTTACTTTGTTGGATTTGTCCTTATCACAAAAAGGATAATAGCTATTGAAATCTAGGAAAACTGTTGAAACTTAGGAAAAACGAAAGTATTCAAAATAATTTGTTAATTCAACAACAACACTTTGACACTGACCACTGAAACTACCATGTGATGTGAGGCGTTTTTATGTGGTTGTACTTGTGTTAGTAAGTGAAGCTGTTTTTTGATTTGTTGAATTTGTCTTTGATGTTGTGTGTATTGTGGCCGGTTTGTCAATTGTAGTTTAAACTCAGTTCAACGTTGAACTGGGTGCACAGTCCAATGTACTTGAACCAGGTTCAACGTTGAACCATCCTCGAGAAACCGGGCCTTGGTGATAGAGAATTTCAATGATACTAAACAAATATACTAAACAAACAAGATAAGCTCACGCGCATCTTTTCCGGTGACCGTACATTTGAAATGCATAGGGTGTTCGGTGCCCAATGCTAGGTTATGTTTTTAACAGCTATTTTCCCATATATTTCCTATGCAAGGTGACCCAAATGGCCACCATGCGCGAATTTGTTTCAATTTCGTCCAGCTAGTGAGCTTATCAAGTGTGTTTCAGTATCATGGTTAACACTCTGTACTCTGTTATTTATCAAGCGCTCGCAACGCAGCGGGAAAAAAGCTATTTTATAATAAAAAATCGCAGTAAAAACAGCACATAATTGAAAAAAAAATCTTTGACTTCCGAGACTACTGAGACCAGTCACTTCTTATAACCGAGACGAAAGTATGACATTTATTTACCATGGCAAAATATTATCGACGAAAATCCTGGAACGGTTATATTACACATGGTAGAAAGAAACAAGGTATGCCAACGCGCATCTCTCTGTGACGTCAAATGCAACAAAGATACAGTGTTGTCATATTGGCGATTTTTCGCAATTGGACTACCTCTAAAAACCACAACTTAAGACACAATTTGAAGAAATATCGCTAAGCGGTTCTTTAATTACTTACTTTGATTTGAGGCTATTTTTTGCTTCATCTTTTTTGCCTAAAATCAAACAAAATTTTGTCTTCAACCTTTATTTTGAAAACGTCTAAATCCAAGGTGTACAGTATATTTTCAAGTTGGCAACGTTGACTGGAGTGTCAGGTTGACAGATGACAGGTCTTACTGGAATGAGTCTACATAAAGTCCGTCGTTGATATTATTGTTTTGAATTTTGAATATTCAAAGGAATATATCGTCTTTTTGATTGCTTGATATTATCAAACTTCAACGAAGATAGGAAAGTTGGGGAAATAGTAAATGCCATATACAAAGGAATGGTAACAAGAAATTAATTTTCAAGGTATATTTTTTGATTATTTATAAATGAGATAATAACCACAGTAAATGAAACAACTTATCTGTTATGCTAGATAGCAGTCGTAATAAACTACGTTCCTTTGTCACCATAGTTACTATAAACAAAAATTGTAGCGTTTGACGACATTGCGCAATTCAAGCCAATATTTCTCCGAGTGTCTGACATACCTTGTTTCTAATTTCTTTCTACCATGATATTACACACAAATTGTATAATACAATATGAGTGAATAGGATTTGTTGGCGCCATCTCATAGTAAAAATGTAAGGCTGGACAAACGGATTACCAGCGCCATCTACATGTGTGTGCTGTACTAACCCAAACACCGTTTCTGATATTGGCATATAAGAGAACATCATAGACTTTATGGCCGATTGCACCAACCTTCACTTAACAAACACTTAACTAAGGGGGCCTTAAATTTTAAGCAGCCCTCAATTCGTTTTCATTTGCACCAACACTCTTTGAGGGCACTTAACTAAGTGTGTCCTAGATTTGGCAACGTTGATCAAATTTAGTCATTTCTAGTAACTTTTCCATTATTTAGGTTGAAAACCTGACGAGAACAACGCGATATGTCATAACCTCATTTGTTTTTGTTCACAGTTTCACAGAATGGTGGTTACATGTTTTGGTGATATTGTTTACAAGTTTTATCTGACCACTGCTAATTTATTGCGTTTCTGGCAGGTTTTCTTTAAACACACGGGAATGGGTGCAAAACAAAGAAACCCTGAAATCATGTAAATCTAGTGTATCATCCAAACTCCAAATAGTTCAAGTGATCCATTCTTACTACTTATGACAGTGGACTGTTCGACTCTTAAAAGTATTCTTCAATGTAATTTATATTACCGATGCTGCCACGGCCAAAAGGCCAAAAAATCAAAAATGATGTTTTCATCTAGACGGATTCTACTTAATATTGGTATGTACAACCAGATGGATGATGTGCCTATAGTGATTAAAATTTGCAAATCCAGATCTGAATTGAACTTGGAGAATGTCTTAAATGGCAGGTAACAGGCACAATCACATTAAAATTATACAATGTCGTAGCCAAACTCCTATAATAACTTAATGCATTGGATCCATTAGCGTCATAGGCCTCAATTGAGGGTTTTGCTACCAGATGTTGCCATGTTTTAACTCAATGTTTCAACTCAATACAAGTTCACCTTGAAAAAATTGTGACGGAAAACTGGAGATAAATGAAGTTTTAGGTGTTTCGGATTGGTGATTTGGACGATACAGTTGAATTAATCATTTTTCCTAGTAGTTTTTCAAAAAGCTTTAGAACATTCAGGGCAACGTCGCTGAAAAAAAAGTGAATATTTTCAGAGGAGATGTTTGTTATCTTACTTGTCTTGTGATTTCAAGTCTATGGTGTAGAGCCCCTTCTAACTAGCAATGACGTAGTTGCCAAATTAATACAAACAAGTATTTAATGTAAGGCAGGATGGCCGCCAGTACCATCCATATTTTTCTAATATTTTAATATTTTAAAATTGCATAGGTTAATATGGTAACTTGCTATTGCTAAGCAGTGACCTTACAAAAGAACTCATTCGCCATCGCAATATGCATAGTTATTTGTCTTAAATTAACGAAACTTTAGCCAGAAATGGTGCTTGTTTTAAATATTGAAATTCAGTAGTATTTTCTTCCTCATTATTTATATTCTATGAGTTTAAACATCTGTGTGACAAAAATATCAAATAATAATCAAACCTCGATAACATTATAATCTCCACACTTTGGCTGTATGTATTCACATATCTAAAGATTGGAAAAAAAAACATACAACGGAAAACATGTTGGGGAGAGTGGGGCAACATGACGAACGGGGAAAGTTAACGAATTGCATTTAAAACAAAATTTATGAATGACAACCAGATGATTTCTGCATCGTTGCAACTTGGTCATAGTTTAATGGGTTAAAGGATGTCTCTATAGTACTTGTAGCAATACTTCCAGTATAGTAGTCCATAATCTATATCAGAGCAGTCGCATCTAACATGTAACAAGGTAACAATAATAGTCTTTGATGGTGATAAGGTAATTATTCATTATGTTTCAATGAAGATAAAACAGAAAATAACACGAATGCTCCTTTTTTGTTCTTCGGTCTCGTCAAACACTTTTTGAACATTATACCAAATCAGTTCCAGGGACCTACTTTTGGGTGATTTTGGGGGTTCAAAGTGGGTCAAACTTCAGAAAATCGTATTGGGGGATTTTTTAGGAAAAAACTGACAACGGAATCTCAATCAGAATGACCAAAAACCTCCCTGTTCAAATTTTCAAAAAAAACAATGTTACTGTTTTGGTTATTTTTTTTTGTTAATTTGTTAATTTGATACTTATACTGCTCATCGAGTCTTCCTGTACGTTCTAATTAATAAGATGTAAATTAAATCCCAGAATGTGTGTTTTTTAAACAAAAAATCATCGATACCTAATACAGGGTGGGCGACTTCAGAGTGGACACACCGTAGAAGAGATTGAGAAAAAAATGTATAAAAGATTGATCAAGGATAAAAGAAAACGTTCAAGTATTAGAAGTGAAAAAAAAAGTGTTAAATGATTCGAGTCAAACCCAACCAACACAAGAAACCAAGAAAGAAAGAAAGAAGGTATTTTGTGTCCAGGTCGTCAGGAACCCTAAACTGAACCTCCAATTGAGGAATGTATCCAATGTGGAGGATGCGAGGAGGCTTGGTGCTTATGTGGGTATAGCCGATGATATGTCGGTTTTAGCCGATTTTCATATTTTTTAACGGTCTAATCTACTAGCGAGGAATATCAAAATATGTACATTCAATCTTGAATCAAAAGTACCAGCCTTGGTACCAGCATTTGTCAAAACCGTACACGGGTAGTCTGTTCAAATAAAATAATGTAATGTACAATTTCTTGATAAACTATTGTTTCAAACGATTGTTGTTTTTTCCATGGTTTTTCCAGGTAAAAACCTAGAACCAGTATTGTTGTGTATTGATATTCTACTAATCTCGAATTTTATGATAATTAAGTAGTACACATTGTTTTGATGTGTATTGGTTCTCATGACTGTGTGTGAATCATGCAAGTCAGTATTTCATTCATTGATTATGAATTTTTTACAGTATTTGTGCTGAGTGGTCCTTTTGTCTTACATAAATCATAATATAATTGTATTTAATGTATTGATAATTCTCGAAAGTTTTCAATTTTCAAATTTCAAAACAATTCCCAATGACTCTTTGCTGATGAGACCCACCAATCAAAAGTATTTTGAAATGTTATGAAACCAACAAAAATATTTTTCGAAACAACACAAGGCCACATTTTATTTATTTCTGTTGTTGTTAAAGCATTGGATTTGTAGATTGGTAAAGGTGAACCAATTCGTTTAACTGAGCATGTGGGCTTAATTTCAATTGAGTTTTACCGACATGTTCCAAATTGCCTCTATTTTTGTAATATTACATATTAGATAATTTCCATCTTTAGTTATCCGCTGTATCACAACAGTCATTGTGTAATTTTTCGCATTAATAAATATCGCTATAATAATATGTTACACCTTCGCTTTTTTTATGTGCATAATAAATCGATCCAATATTATTGCTGAGCAGTCCTTTCAATATTATGGTAATTATCTTCGGTTATTAGATTTTTAGTATGAGTATCGTGTGTGAAAGCTGAAGCAAACAATATTTTCCAGTTGGAACTGATTATTTCAATTATGAATGTATGGATGCATTATGTTATATTTATTGATTACGATTGAAGTTCTGACTTAACAACTCCCGCCCAATAACCGTTTCTGATTCCTTCAGAATAATAAAAACATATTATGTGGAAATATTCTGCTTATCGTGAAAATTCCATAACAAGAAATTGCTGATCAAAATAAGTGTACCTTCTTATAGTCCAAGAGCCAGTGATTTTTTTGCGTAAAAAGTTACCGATGGACAAATTCTTGCTCAAAGTGTGTAGCGTTATGCCCCATGATTGAAAACCATAGTCTAGCAGGGTATGATGGGGAAGTTTGGCGTAAACGTGATTAACTAGTCAATAAAAAAAATTGAGATTCGAAATACTTGCCGATGGTCAATTTTTGAGGTATATCATCAATGTACCACTAATAAGGCTGTAAGAATGCCAGACGAGTTTCGCGGGTTCAAGACGCCAGACGCCCTCAAAGAACAAAAAAAGTTATCAATGTTTGAAAAACTTGCCGAAACTTGTTTTTTTTTTAATCAAAGAGAAAAAAAATGCTAATCGAACGCAATACATGCCAGACGATTTTATCGAGGATAAACCCTTGCCAGACTAGAAGAATATATACTTCCGTTCGCAGACATGCACACACAAACGCCGCGTCGCGCCGTCCAGAAATGGGATAACAAAAATAATGTAGATATAATTAATAATTATCAGGTTCAATCAGATGCCCTTGATTTATTTTTTCTGATTTTTGAGTCCGAAATAAAGCGTGCAGATGTTCTCTAAGTTTACCCGTTCTGTCTGATTTCCTCGTACTAGTATAGAAAATCATTTTCAGTATATTAAATTTATGAAAATTACATGTTATTGGTTGTCTTTTTAATCAGAGCTATGTTCATCATTACTGGCAAAGGTTCTACATTAAATCTCATTTTCGGGTTGCACCACGGTATCTCCGATGCTATTTGCCTCGATTGTTCATTTTTAGGAACCTACTGTTTATCAGTTTAAGGTTTTGGTTGTTACCTACATACATAATTTTTTTTATTATTTTTGGCATTAATTTTTGAACGCGACGTATAAGCTTTATAGAGTGAGAAAACTTATTTTATGTATATTCCGTGTCATACCTACAAAAATGATTAAAGTTTTTCGGGTACTTACGATAAACTGACAAAACAATCAAATCGGTTTATTTATTTAAAAGAATATCAAATTGTCGCAAAACGAAATGGAACACCCTGTATATTTGAAATGAGACAAATAAGCTCTACCAATTAGGAAAATAAAATACAGGGTGTCCCATAAAACTAATTTACGTTACTAAGGCGGTGAATGATTTTTTAAATTACGAGTCAAGATGTTTATGGACGAGGTGACGAAGGAGCCGAGTCTGGAATTTCTAGACGAGTAGTTTAATGACATTTAACGGCTGTGTATCGTACATTATTTTGTTTCATACTGTGATGATTTTTTTTATCGGTTTAAAGTGCTTTCTTGTCAAACCATACACTAAGAGTGGCAGTCCGCCTCACAATGTTACCATGAGATGGCGCCAGCCAAACCATGTCACCACTTGAGTAATAGATACGTTAATTATATGTTACCACCATTCTATGTCAAGTTGTTAATTAAAATCATGAGATGGCGCCAGCCAAACCATGCTACCAATTCAATTTCACAGTCTTTGATGATGCAAAATGTCATTTTTGGAGTAGTCAAGTAATTTTTTTTACAGTCCCTGATGATGTAAAGTGTCATTCACCGGACTGGTTTTGGGTCCGGTAAATGATACTTTACGGTACAGTATGAGATAAAAAAAGAAAACGTTCAATAAGCGGAAAAATCACCCATTTTCAAAGTTTGAAATACGTTGATATTTTTACCACTTTTTATTTAGTAGAAAAAACTAAAATGATTTTTCAGATTTGCTTTTGGTAATTTTAAACAAGGTTACTATTAAGTACCAAATATACGAATATCACCTGTCATTTGGAGATTATTGAACTATTTCCATATTACTGAACCACAGTGCGTCGCCGCCTGTTGCTGCTGTCCGCCATTAAGGTCGGATACATATGAAAATTTTCCTCATTTCATCCTTTTTTTTCAAGAAACTTAATTCGGCAAGGGTTTATTCTTCACGATTAGCAATTTTTTTCTCCTTGATTCAAAAAAAGAACGATTCGACAAGTTTTTCGAAAAATGATTTTTTTTTGAACTTTGAAGGTGTCTGGCAGGGCCTTAAACCCGCGAAAATCGTCTGGCATTCTCACAGCCTTATTTGTGGTACATTTCTAGATCATATTCCTCAAAAATTGACCATCGGCAAGTATTTCGGATTTTAAGATTTTTTTACGTTTACGTCAAACTTCCTCATTACATGCTGCCAGATTTAGTTCTCGATCACCGGGCATAAGTATACAAAGTTTAAGCAAGAATATGTCCATCGGCAACTTTTTAAAGAAAAAAATTGACTGGCTCTTAGACTACTAGGTACTTATTTAATTTTTTGCAGTGGTGCAATAGCTCATAATATCTATCATCCATATAATTTGTTGAACGACATCAAAAACATCAATAATTCGTTTGGCGATGCTTTTGAGTAAATAGTCGATTGTTTGAATCTCTAAAATGACCGTGTTTGAGAACCTCAGCAACTGAGCTGCTGACCTAATCAAATTCGCTAAACGCGTTTTGTTTTTATTATTATTTTCGCTGCGTGTTTTGCTCAGTAAGAAAGCAGACTCGCAATTTATTCTTTTTGCGAATTTTATTTTCACAGAAAAAATAAGCTACTCAATTATTTTTCGACAACCTCACTAGAAAATGTAATTTTTTTACTACCTTTCTAGAAAATGTTATTTTCCACCATTAACTAAGGGATTTATGTCCATTTTAAACCATCAGCTACAATGCCCGCTTCTCAAAAAACTCCCGGACACCAGTTTTTGAAGTAACACAGTAAAAAATTCGTTTTTTTTTTAACTTCATCACCCTGTATTCAGGAAACGGAGCAATTTTGGGGTGAGGTGAGTTGCTTTAAATCGGCTTGCTTTGACCTCAGGAATATGTGAAAAGATTTTGTTACGGGACCCTGTATAATAAAAAGTACGACTAGTCTAATAATAATTATTATAGTCTCTGTTTGTTTTAAACGAATGTAATATGGCTCCAACTTGTGAAGGGCGCCACACAAACTTAGTTTTTTGTTGTGTTCAGCCAAAACTTTTTTATAAGTAGGCACTTGAATCACATTTTTAAGAGAACCAGCAGATTCATCTACCATTTTTATATGTAAAAAGGATACCTTGTAAAAGTCGCTACAAGCAAGTATTCTCGAGATTTGGATTTAAAATAATCAATACATGTGACATGTAGCTTAAAAATTATTACAAACATACACTGCTAGAAGTCATTAAATATTTCGTATCATCGCTCCATATTTCCCAGTAAAAAATTATAATATTCAACTAGTGAGTAATGTGAGCAACCTTATTCAAATACATAATATCAACTCGAAAAAACATGAACAAAAAACACCATGTAGGACTCTGATGAAGCATTTCCGGATACATACATGATTGAGAGAGATTATACTGTTGAAGGAAGTGCTAGACTAGATGACATACATTAAACCATAATCCATGAAAAAAGCTAATCTCAACATCTTTTTAATCAAAGTTAATGATGTGAAGCAGATACTTCCAATTGTAGGAAATACTCCTAGTATTTACTCTAATCTTTCCTTAAGGATTGTGTGGAGTAAATGTCAAATTTGACGAAGTGAAAACTACACAATGGAGCATTTTACTCGAAGTAAAACCAAATACTTCTTTTTATCATACCGCCCAATGTTTCAAGCCTATACTTTTCATGTCACCCTAATTATCAAAAAAAATAAATGATGAATAAATTTGTCAAAACAAAAAATCACAAAATTAAAAATGTTAATTTTATCTTGAATTTGGTAATGGGATAACATTCTAAACATTTTTGTGAAATTACATTTATTTGATATTCAACGAAGTAAACGGTAAGTTTCATTTGTGCGATGTAAGTCATACGGTCTATGACCGCTTCGTTTCTTTTTTTATTACAAAATCACTGATGTGTATCGATACCAAATGTCACGAATTGTAGAAATTTGGAGTATATTGAATTTTTAACGATAATATTTTTTTTCCAGATATGCCGCTTCTGCTGGCACCGAATTCGTACAGATGAGAACGGCCTGTGTCCAGCGTGTCGCAAAGCGTACTCTGAGAATCCGGCCGATTTCATCCCTTTATCTCGAGAACAGGTATTCAGAACTTCCTTCATATTCTCAACGAGACATTGCATTTGCAAATTATGTGTGATTTTGCGGCAACTTACACCTTGTGATAACTATAATTTTGTCTCAGTTGGTCAAGTTGAAAGCGGAAAAGAAACAGCGCGATCAACAGCGCAAAGCCAAGCTGTCTGAGAGTAGGAAGCATTTGGCTAGTGTTAGGGTAGTTCAGAGAAATCTGGTGAGTGCCACTTCCATCTTTTCAACAGAGTTTGGTGCTTCTGATCAAAAACATCTGACTGTATTTTTCAGGTATTCGTGGTAGGCCTGCCACCTAGGCTAGCTGATCCCGAAGTTCTGAAACGTCACGAGTATTTTGGCAAGTTTGGGAAAATACATAAGGTGGTGATAAATCAATCGACTTCTTATGCAGGCTCTCAAGGGCCTAGTGCAAGTGAGTGTTCTTTTTTGAGTAGCAAGGATTTTGATTTTATTTTTGTTTTTTATTTTTGTTTCATAATAAATTCAACGACTTATAGACAATCATTCAAATACACTTGTAATTTTTAACAGTAGCATGAAGCACGCATACACAGTGTGTGTTTGAACAAGTATGCTTTTACCAAGGCGTATCAACAGATAATAAAGCACTAGTAAATGCCTATACCGGAATCTCTTGAATATACACTTCATAAACAACTGACAAAAATATTATCATAGTATAAGCATTTACTTTGCTGTATTAATAACACCCATTTTTAATGAAACACCCCTATCCAATTTTTGCTTGACAAGTCAATATTCTACTATACGTCCAGAACGAACTACCGCACCACACACAATGAGACTTATCAACAAATTGTATCCGCACTTTACAATGAAAAACCTTGAACAAAGAGAGTATGATAATAAAATAGCCGTTACTAGTCCAAGATCTGAACCCATAACCTACTTAACTATTCAAAATCAATCTGGAAGACTTGGTACAGGTCAGGGCAGAGAACATAATGAGAAGCGACAAAAACTTGTTTTTCTATGCCTATTTAATAATAGATGTATTATACATCCACTTTCTATTGGTTAATGTAACTCGTTACTCATACCAGTGACTTTTTTTTCATCACTCAATTGTTTTTAACCAATGAAATGATCTAATCTCATTACTCCACTGTTTTGTAGCCAATCAGAACATTCGATAAAATGTCAACCTTCAAATACATCATTTTGAAACAGCCCATTTGACCGTCCATACTTGTTTTATAGTCATTGTCACATTGTGTAAACAACCTAACCTCACTTTATGTAAACTAGTTCTCAAAAAGTGCCTTCCAAATGAAATTGAATATTTCAAAGTTCGCTTCAATTATTGAATAATCATAGAAAAAGTATAGTATTCTACTCGCGGGAGATGGATATTACTCACTCAGATGATAACGCAAACTTCATTCTCGTGAGTAATATCCACCATTTCCCGCTCGTTGAATATTATACTATTTTCCCATTGGTTAAACGAGAACACATTAATTTGGCCTTGAAATTGAAATTTTTGACAACTTTCATCGTATCCAAGTTTTATTGGATACGAGGAAGTTGTCAAACGCGCATAAATAATACTCATAGTCCGGGCGTCCGGGCCCAGAATAAAAATAGTGAGATATTCTTAAGTTTTATATAGGAGGATTTTTGATGCTTTAACAAAAGTAAGACGTAGAAAAGGTACCTGAATTATGTTTTTTATACTAGGTTATCAAAAACATTCAACAAAAACAAACATAAAGCATGTTTGAAAAATCAAACTTTTATTTGACAATCAGAAATATTAACTCATGTGTACAGGGTTTTTCCTTATAACTTGCCACCCCTTTTAAAACCCTATGAACAGAGATACAAAAAAAAATGATCAAATGAAAGTTGCATGATTTTTTCTGAAGATTTCATGATAATCAAGAGAAAGAACATATTATTATCACTGTTGGAAATTGGGAAAATGTGAAAAATTCAACTTTTTTGAATGGAATGCCCTAAAAAAAAACATATGTTTTTATCCGATATTCATTTGTTTTCAAGTTATAGCGCAATACATAGACGTATAACCAAGGATACACCAAACTACCCATTCATAAATTGCGTTTTCGGCCGATCACTCATTGAATTTTAAGAAAAGTTGTTTCGAAGTCTCAGGCAACATCGCATTTCAATATCGCGCATGTTGAGTGGGAGTGACCATCGAAGTTCACAGAGAAGACATAGGCGTAGGCAATTTTTGGCGTTTCGACCATTTATTTTGGTAGAATTTATGGGCTGATGATTTTTTCAGTTTTTTTAACTTATAAAATCGAAGAGTACCTCAATTCTTTCTCAGTTTTGGTTTCTGTACGGGAGTTTCTGATCAATTACTTGACTGTCGTATATTTTGAGAAAAACGCCATAAAATGAACTTGTCAGATATTTCTACGTCCGAATAATATTTTTTCCAATTTCTATTTCTTTTCCACAATTTCTATTTTTACTATCCTTTGGAAGGAATTTATTGTGATCATGTAAAAATAACTTCTCCAGATTTTTTTTTTGACACGTTTTGAGGTTTCTAGAGTTCGAAAATTACATTCACTTAAATCGTTTTGTCTGTTGTCGAACTAGCTCTCAAAGGCTTCGACCAACCAAGTCCAAATATGGTACATGCCAAGTATCATAAACTTGAGAATTTCGTTGGACAAAAACGTCAAATGCGAAGGAATTGAAATGGAGTAAAAAAGGAAAAATTTTCTATTTGAAAAAAACATGGCATGTTGGGTATCATATTACAGGAAAATCACTGAATATTATTAAAAATATTTTGGGCTAGCAAAACTGGGGATGAAAAGGTTATGTCAAGAAAATACCACCTGTGGGGTATCATAATAAAGGAAATCACGTATAGATCATAATGCGATACTTATGCATGAGAAAAATATACGGGGTTGCGGTACAGGGTGAAATTTTTTTTTTCAAACAAAATATCGCTTGGGAGATTTCATATTGGAAGAATCTTCTTCGAGACACATTTTCAAAATTTCAATAGGAAAGATTGGGATTGCGATACAGGTAACAAAGTGCGATAATATTTTTTTTCTAAATATTTCTTATTCAAGAAAATGCGATGAAAAAGGTGATTCCTTTCATGGAGAAATTCAATATGGAAGGTAGATGGAGGTTTTGTGTGAAGTGGCTTCACAGTTTTTTTGTTTTACATGAAAAACAACGTTTAGTTAAATTTAAAAAGTTGATGGCCACATCAAGAGGCTCACATTAACGAATACTTTCTTGGAGAAAAAAGGATCTTTGAAATCCAATTTGAAAACGTTCAATGAGTCATTATGTAACCTATTTCCAGAATAACAACAGGTCTCTTGAATGTGTAGGATTCATAGACATAATAATAATTGTTATACGTCTATGGTAGGATCCTTTGGCAAATTTGAATTGCCATGCCATCTTTTTCTAACCACCAGAACAAGAAAATACATAGGTACTCACCTACTAATATTGTATTGATATTTTCGTGAATTTTATTCAAAGAATAAAAGGTAACCTACAATAGTAAAACTACTCTACAAATTATCTATTCTTTATTCGCCTCTAAAATGTACAGTTTTTGTATTAACACTCCTAATTCTATTGCGGTTCACAGTATCAAGTCGTTTGTTCCTTTCATGAAATATCCTTATTTTAAAATAATGTTTCAATATTATTTTGGTCAATAGAATGAGGATTTTAAAATCTTTATCATTTTAACTCAAGGGACCCTACTGATGGCAGCCATCCAACTAATCGTAATCTGTTTGACGTTTGGAATAAACATGTCTGCTTACTTATGAAAAAATAGATTATCTCCCGAAAAAATAGTCTTTTGGCACACAACACACTTCATCACTATAAAAAAGTTCAACACAACACAAAATATCACCACAAAACGATCAAAGTGTGGCAAAAGACCGAAATATTCCCAAACAAGCTATTCAGCAACGGCATGCAACGCTGTACTCTGAAGATGAATGATATCGTAAACGAAAACCTACTACCTGACGAGAGTGTTGTCGGCTTGTCGAAATAGCAAATTGAATTGAAAATAACATCATGTCTTTCCAGGTTTTGTTCCCTGGTAATTTATGATTAAATAATGTTATTGATAAATGATAGCAATTTAAACAGTTCCTAGAATATTAAAGATAAAAATGGATGCGTAGTTTTACGCACATTATACCTTATAGCTTCATGGTTTTTCAAGTTGTTGAAACTTGGCATCATAGCTTCTTTATGATCATAGGTGTATGATTTCGTTTTATGTAAACATGTTGGGTCTATCCTTGGTTATACGTCAATGGCGCATTATCATTTTTTTACGTTCCACTTTTATCAAAATGTTCACGTAATCAGAGTAGTTCAAACCACAATTGATTGATCGACTGATCGACCGGGGCTAACGATAAACTACATTATAATAATATGACAGATAGCATCAGATCCCCCACCTAAACTTTTTGGCGGGAAAAGTTTTGTCGCTTCTCATTGTTATTTTTTTCTCACGTCTGGGTATCCAGATACGGGTACGGAGCAGCTGTATGTCGACAGTGGTAAGACCGGGTTGGAAAAAAACTTCATTTGTTAAGTGGGCAAGAGAAATGACTGGAAATTATTTTGAAGTTCGTGACCTCTAGGGGCGTAAAATACTCGATGGGCTATAACTTTGAAAACGCTGTTTTATAGCTTGAGTGATACCGGATCATTTTGCATCAGGACAATTTCGTATCTGTCATAATAAGGGAAGGGGAGGCCAATGTACCTTTCAATATTTGAATTCTAATATCTCCAGAACCGTTCAACTGATTTGAATATTTTGGCCCTGTTTTATGGTCTTTGAAAAGAAATATTTTGTTGATTCTTTTATGTTAAATACACTAGAGGGCGTAATTTGCAGTGATTTCACATTTTTGCGATTTTGGAAAAAGTTAAATGGAAATTTAACATTTTTTTAAACGTGAATATAATGATAATTGAGATATCGCGAAGAAATTTTCACTCAAATTTAGCCAATTCTATGGTGGCTAAATCCCGTCGCGAAATTGAAAATTTTCTGTTTTCAGGTACCCCTCGTATTTCAGTTGTCATATAACTAACAATAAAAAGTAAACATGAATTGATAGGTCTGTTCGTAGAACAATCACAAATCGGTCAGCGCTTAATCGATTGGTCAAAATAATCAGAAATAGTTTGCAAACTGCAAATGCTGAATGCTGATTGGCTCTGACTGGTTTGTGATTGTTCTACGAACAGACCTTATATACAGGGTGTCCCTGAAATGACTGTACAACGTTCCACCACAGATTCCTTGACCAAAAATACGGCGATCCAGGCAACCTATATCCAAAAATGCTTTGTTAAGCCTACAGAGGTCGTCAAAGGTTAAAAAAAAAATGGTTTTTCCTACATTTTTCGAAAACGTGCAGATCGATTTTGATAACTTTTGGTACCTAGTCTTGGACCATGAAATAACGTTTTTTGTTTCTATAGCGATCGGTTGTGATCAACCAAAAGTGTTATAAACGTGTCGTCACATGCAGTTATTTGTTTTGATTTTTTCTTGGAATTTACTTTTTGATAATTCTGATGTTTGTATCTAATAGTTCAATGTATTGGGGAGTTTTTCTGTCTCTTGAGAAATTTCGCTGGGATGAGTGGTTGTGCCAAAAAAAAAATATTTTCAATCAGCTGCACAGATATTTTATTATTGATCTATTTTTTTCTAGCATAACCACTTATCCCAGCAATTTTTTTCAAGAGAGAAAAAAACTTCCATACCAACTGCATTATTAGATAAAAACATCTGAATTATCAAAAAGTCAATTCCATAAAAAATTAGTAACGTCATATGACTCATGCTGCTATATCTTTTTTTTTTTTCATACTGTACCGTAAAGTATCATTTACCGGACCCAAAACCAGTCCGGTAAATGATACTTTACATCATCAGAGACTGTAAAAAAAATTACTTGACTACTCCAAAAATGACATTTTGCATCATCAAAGACTGTGAAGTTGCATTCGTAACACGGTTTGGCTGTCGCCAAACACGATATTTTCGTTCACTGTCTTATCTACACGGAAGATTTTGCGCCATTCGCAGAAAGCCTCAATCTCCTTTTGATACCTTTCCGCCGATTTGACAGGAATAAGTTTTTTTATGCAAAATTAGGTCCATTTTGCAACTTGTTCACTTAACATAAACGGTTGGTAAGGTATATCAGATAGGACAAACATAAGTTGTTACATGGTCTGGCTGGCGCCATCTCATGGTACGAATGTGAGGTGGACTGCCACCCTTAGTGTGTGGTTTGAGAAGAAAGCACTTTAAACCGATTAAAAATAGTTATTACAGTATGAAACAAAACAATGTACGATACACAGCCGTTAAATGTCATTAAACTACTCGTCTAGATATTACAGACTCGGCTCCTTCGTCGCCTCGTCCATAAACATCTTGACTCGTAATTTAAAAAGACATTTACCGCCTTAGTAACGTAAATTACTATTATGGATTTGACTTTCTGATAATTCAGACGTTTTTATCTAGTAACGCAGTGTATAGGAAAGGTTTTTTCTCTCTTGAAAAAATTTGCTGGAATAAGTGGTTATGCTAGAAAAAAATGATTCAATAATAAAATATCTGTGTACCTAAATGGAAATATTTTTTTTCTGGTACAACCACTTATCCCAACGAAATTTCTCAAGAGAGAGAAAAACTCTCCAATACATTGAACTATCAGATAAAAGCATCTGAATTACCCGAAAGTCAATTCCAAAATAAATCAAAACAAATAACTGCATGCGACGTCACGTTCATAACACTTCCGGTCAATTACAACCCGTCGCTAAAGAAACAAAAAACGTAATTTTATGGTCCAAGACTAGGTATCAAAAATTATCAATATCGACCTGCACGTTTTCGAAAAGTGTAGGAAAAACCAATTTTTTTTTGAATCTTTGACGCCCTCTGTAGGCTTAACGAAAAATTAGATCGCGTTATTTTTGGTTAAGGAATTTGTGGTTAAACATTGTACAGTCATTTCAGGGACACCTTGTATAGTTTTTTGCGTTAAACCCAGTTTTATCACACATATTTGACACATTTTTCTGATCCTCCAATTGCTGCCATCTGTTGAAACTTTTATAATTGGATTAGTTAACAATTTTTTGGAATTACCTTAGCGTTGGAAATACATTTTGAGTGTTCGATATTTTTGGAAAGCTCAGAGCAATTAATCATTTCACTTTTATTTGGCTCGACTCATTAGTCCAGTAACCATATACAACAGACCTTGCGTTAGATCCGGTAGTTCTGATTTTTTGCTGACTTGTTTATGATGTTGGCCCAATGAATAATCCAAGTTATCGACCTCGACCGCCGAACGCAACAGTATTAAATTTCAAAAAAATTAGAAAATTTCTACCTTTTATCCAGTTTTTGACAATGTGAACCAGAAGAACTAAGTTTTCGATTATAACTATCAAATACTTTTTTAAAGTAGACTTAATTTGCTACAATTTGAGGTCAGAATGGTCTCTGTAGATCTTATAGTTCCCAAGATACAGATTTTCAAAATTTAGTGTTATTTTTTCACACTTGGAAATGTTTACATAATAGAACAACATTATATTATTCTGGTATCTCCAGGCTAGTTACCATACAAATTGATTATTCTGTGGGAATTCCGACCCTATAGACCTATTTTTTTCGGTAAATTCACGCCTTGTAACTTGAACAGTCAAATCGGTCGAGGGACTCCGAAGTTGTAGGCAATTTAGTAACATCAAGTTTGATGGCCTGTAGCTGTCTTATTTGACAACCTGAAGAGAAGTGTCGGGAGCTATTCCGTAGAGAATATCGTCCCTAAACTGTTTCCATATATTTTTTAAGTAGTTCAATGGGAAAAATTTGAGATTTTTTGTTTTCACATCACCGTTACGCCCCCTTTCGGCAAACCTAGAAACTTGAAATCCTGGGTACATTACTCTACAGATATTTTTTCCCAAGTCTATAGTGAATAGTTTATGAGATCTAGCACCCTGTCGCTGAAAATGAATCACCCTGTACAGTTTATCTTTCCTAGTTTTGAACTATTTCAACAGGCTATTATCAAGAACACGCTCGACTTTGTTGAAGAAGGCACTGGTTGCCTTTCTTCGCAAGTGTGAAGGTTAAATCAGTATAATCGTGGTTCTTTGAAAGCAAAAAAAATGTGAATACGTTAATCCTCTATAACAACTGGTTGGGACACTACAACGTTGATTCAATGGAAAACTCGGGACAACCGCCGTTCATACTATAGAACATGCATGGGCATTAAAATAGATGGTTCGCATTATCGAACACTCTTTCCAGGTGCCTACGTAACGTATCTGAAAAGTGATGATGCGCTGAGGGCAATACAGGCAGTGAACAACGTGACTATAGATAATAAAGTAATTAAGTCCAGCCTGGGAACTACCAAGTACTGTTCTCATTTCATGAAAAACCAAGCGTGCCCCAAGCCAGATTGCATGTATTTACATGAATATGGTGAGTAACCTGATATTATCTAATTTTTTTCCAGCGATTTGACTTTGCTTTTTGGAATGTGATTTATCATGCATTATAAAGCACAATATGATGATCAATGAATCAATGTTAGAGTTTAAATTTCTGCCGAGAAATCACATTTCAAAATGACTATTGTAACATATTCGGCATGTCCACTAATAAATCTGATTATTTTTGAAACAGCTTTCCATCGTAAATTATGTAGGATGATCAGTAAGTAATTGGCAAATAGGGCGAAATACTTATTGATATTTAGATGTAACTATCTTGGCATTTGGATATCGTAAGTTGAAGCTCTGAAACTTCTTATCCTGATATAGTATTTTCTGAGTATATTCAAATCATTTTTGTTGAAAGGATCCATGTAAGTTTGGCGGTTTAACAAGGATAATTAAGTTAAAAAAAATCGGTTCTTTATATCGACTTAAAATTTTCCTAATTGGTTTTTCTACACCAAACTTCATATTCTATCTCGGAACAAATTTCTTCGAAGCATGTCTGATCATTTGAAGAATAAATTCAACTGATTATACAACAGTTAGTTTATTCAATTTTTGTCCGTTCCACCTATTCAATCCACATTACTTTCTATTTTGTCTAATGTATAAAAGGTACTCGAATTTAGCTATCGATGGAAAGAGTTGTCACATGATTTTTGTCAAAATTATCTCAATTTCCCACAAGTTTTCCTCTGTCTCACTCGATTCACCATAATAGTTCCTTTCTCGATTTTTTCAAGGAGACCCTGAAGCTAGCTTTACCAAGGAACAGATGCATGCAGGCAAGCATCAAGAGTACGAGAAGAAGCTGCACGATGACTTGTTGAGCAGGGCCAAGGCGCAAGTTAGTCAGACGACAATAGACACGAAGAACGGGTCTACTGCGCAGACACATCAACAGTCGAAGAACGGTACTAAGGAGGGTGCGGCGGTGACAGGGGTGAGTATTTGGATAGATGGTTTGATGAAGGGAAGATCTCTGGTTCCTGCACTGTTTTCAATAATTAAATTAGGCGAATATAGTATAATAACATGAATAACAAGTTTGGTCCATTTAACTTTTTGCCTTCATACCGCTCCAACTGGTTTTTGAAAGTCTTTAAATTTTATCGTGATTTACGGGATGATGGGTAGTCATGCAAAAAAGCAAAATATGTGCCATTTTGGCTAACCGTTTTTTAGTCATGACAATATTGTTTTTTTTATTGAAGTATGTAACATAAGTAACATCAATACAGGGTGGCCACCGGCCATATCTCGGAAGCTACTGGACCTAAAAGTTCAGGCAAAAAAATATGATCACTAAAGTGGCCACGAGAAAATGCTGGAAAATATTTTTAACTTCGAAATTTTTCCGCTAGGGGGCGAAATCAAAGCTTAAATATTAAAATTCGAAATTTCTCCGGAAATTCTCAGATTGAGGTATATCTTTATCAACATGGTTAGAAAACCTAGACAATTTCACGTCTTTTTGGTACAGGGCTCATTGGCGTACCGATCTTCGTGTGAGTAGGGGAAGGTAGTGAAAGTGTAATTGTTCAAGTGGCTGTAACTTATAAACGACTTGTCCGATTTTGTTGCGTATAGGCTTGTTTGGAAGATAAATGTGAGAACTTTCGTATATCGTATCCAGTGATGCGTGATTGTCTCCAGAAAAGTTGCTAGAAGGCGTAATTTGAATTAAAAACAGTGTTTTTCATTTTACCGCAAAAATTTAAATGGTATGGTATAATTCTGATAATAATAACTAGTCCAAATTATGTAAAATTTAATGTTTTAAGGTTTTTAAGGTTTTTTTTTTTTTTAATCTTCATTTCGATTCTGTTATCAGAATTATACCGTACCATTTAAATTTTTGCGGTGAAACGAAAATAACAGTTTTTAATTCAAATTACGCCTTCTAGCAACTTTTCTGGAGACAATCACGCATCACTGGATACGATATACGAAAGTACTCACATTTATCTTCCAAACAAGCCTATACGCAACAAAATCGGACAAGTCGTTCATAAGTTACAGCCACTTGAACAATTACACTTTCACTACCTTCCCCTACTCACACGAAGATCGGTACGCCAATGAGCCCTGTACCAAAAAGTCGTGAAATTGTCTAGGTTTTCTAACCATGTTGATAAAGATATACCTTAATCTGAGAATTTCCGGAGAAATTTCGAATTTTAATATTTAAGCTTTGATTGCGCCCCCTAGCGGAAACATTTCTAAGTTATAAATTTTTCCCAGCATTTTCTTGTGGCCACTTAAGTGATAAATTTTTTTTTCCTGAACTTTTAGGTCCAGTAGTTTCTGAGATATGGCCGGTGGCCACCCTTGCTGGGACACCCTGTATATCTAGAGGTTTCATTTTTGATCTTGATGCCATTATCCTTTAGGGTACTATTTTTTTGTGTTACTAAATGGTATTTTTGAAGGTATATCATTCTTCCATATCCGTTATTTTTTCTTAGGTTTCTTGAAACTTTGTGAAAAATTCATATACCATGCGGCTTTTTCCCCTTATTCTTTATCCAACATGGCATATCCATCTCCAAGTTAAAGGACTTATTCCAATCTTATTTTCCGTCTCAACCATTCGTTTTTGTAATTTTTCTCAATCAGTTTGAAGTCTTTGATATTTACGCCGAATATCAAGTTGATTAGAGAACGCATTCGAACGTAGATTGCCGCCAGGTGCACAATTCTCCAATTAAATCCGTAAACGAATAGTTTAAAAATCAAATGCATATTCGTACACGAATTAATTGGCGAATTGAATAATGCGTATACGAATATGCATTTCATTTTCTACATTATTCGTGTAGAGAGCCAATCAGCATTTGCAGTTTGCAAACTATCTCTGACTGACATTCACCAATCGATGAAACGCTGACTGGTTTGTTATTGTTCTACGAACAGACCTATAATCTTCTGACTCATGATACTGGTGTGGTGTTTTAGTATCGTGCTTCTGAAAACGTTTAAAAAACTAAACTAAATCTGGAAAAGTGTTTCTCTTATTACAATACTTCCTAGAGATAAGATGTGTAAATACATGTATAATTTTGCTAGGTTTTGTCAAAAATCCATTCAATGTTAAAATTTTCGAATTCTCAATTTTTCCAAAAATGAAAAAAAAATACAGCGTCATCCGGGAAATACTGAAATACAGGGTGTCACAGATTCGAGTGTATGCACGGGCATCTCAGTTTTTATAAGAGATTACTGGGTCGACTAAATGAATGCAAAGTTGCGCATTTTTATGCTCGAGAAAATGCCATTTTGAAATTTGAAAAATTCCTACTACTTCCGAAGATATTCGAAAAAAAAAACGAAATTTCGCAAAAACGTTCTTATTATTTGCTGAGTTTGTTTGAAAAGATATTTTGAAATAAATTATACTTTGTCATTGCCAGTTTCACTTCTCTACAAGATGATGGTGTCAAATTGGAAATTTGACGTTTCGTCTTTGAGCTGACGTCATCAACTTATTTTTTTTACCTGGATTTTTTATTTTATTTTTAGTTATTTTTTGACGTCTTTGAGGCATTGAGGTGATTAGATGAGAGTGTAGGGCATTGAAATGCATACTATCGTACCTGGAAGGGAATCGTCAATTGCTGACACGATACAAAAGTGAGGCAAATTAGATTGATGAATAACAGCGCGGGTTGCATAACTAAGTGGTGTATTCCTTCATCTCGAATAAGCAATGACTGGTTGCATAAGTTTTCACAATAATTACTGTGATCATTTTGATTTAAATTTAAGCATTGAAATGCATACTATTGCATACTATCGTACCTAAAAGGGACTCGTCAATTGCCAAATTACTCTAAATTTGAGGCAAGTGCGACAGAAAGAGATGTAAGGAGAGTTCCTTTCTCTGTTTTTTGTCTCATCTTCTGCCAAAGGGCACTTTCGAAAACACTGATCCGAAATCCCCTATCATCAGTTGTCATCTTTTGTTCCTTTTTTCAAGGTAATTGGATCACTATTTCCTTGTGTCAAATGAATATTATCAAATGGCGGATTCTGTTTTGAACATAATAGGTGTGTTTGTTATGCTCCATTAGTGCATCCCACAACCCGCGCTGTTATTCATCAATCTAATTTGCTTCACTTTTGTATCTTGTCAGGGCCTTTCCAGGTCGTATTCATTTCAATGGTGTAGGGGAATGGGTTGCCATAGCAACATCAATATTTTCAATAATTATCCACTTATTATTGTTATTTTCAATATTTTGTTCAACTGTCGATATTTTCAGACACTTGCGCCAAAATTGATGAAGTTTTTTTTATTTTCCATGTCATATGTAGATTTAATAAAATTTTATTAAATGTACAGGTTTTTTTTTTTATATATTGACACCCCCCTTATCTTTTTTATTTGACGTTTTTGAAAAAAGTGTCCCGGATGTAAGTTCATTGGCTTTGAGTCAATTTTCCAAAAAACTCTAATTTGCATATACAGGGTGCCTCAGAAAGTCTGGGCGTGGTTCAACTTTCTTATTTCAAATTAGAACCCTGTTTTTGTATTCGATTTTTATATTCTCGTGATAATTCTAAACATTTCTTATGTAGCATACCCTATACCTAATTTTGACGTATAAAAAGATATTGACCTTTGAATGTTGACGTTTCATAGAAATTGGATAGAAACAAAAAAACATGCAAGTATAAAAAAACAATCTTATATTTCATCAAACTAAACACAACACTATAACTGCTCGATATGTCCACCGTCCATTTCTAAGCACTGCGTATAATCTCGCTCGATTTTATTTATGCTATTAACAATAAAGTGAGCATTATTTTGATTGGTCTCTTGAATGGCCTCAGTAATCCGATTTCTTAAAACTTCTACATTTTCGGTCGGTATTTCATAGACCTTGTTCTTCAGAAAACCCCACAAAAAAGAGTCAAGTGGCGTCAAATCCGGGCTATTTGGCGGCCATCTGATCGGTCCGGTTCACAACCGGAAAAACGTTGTGTGGTGGAGCTCCGTCCTGATGCCAAATTATTTGATTGTATTGACGGAGTGGTAAGTTTTCCAAATAATTTTCTACCTCGTTCGTCAATGAATTCAAATATTTCTCGCCGTTTAAGCGCCCGTCAATAAAAATTGGCCCAATAATTTTATTCTCCAAGATTCCACACCACGCATTTAAGGAACTTCGACCTTGGATCTTAGTTTTCCTCGTTGCTCGGGGGTTTTGAGTTGCCCAAAATCTCACGTTTTTTCGATTATGAATTCCTGCATTATATGTTTTTGAAAAAATTGTGATCTTCTTCCTTTGATATCAACATCTCTTGGCAAAACATAATTCTTTTGTCCTTTTGCTCTTGAGTTAATTTTTGCACTGGCATTATTTTATAGGGATGGTAACCATGTTTTTTTAGGGTATAATAGATTTTGCTAATTGATTTATCGAAAAAGTTTGATGCATCTTTCAAAGCTGCATTTGAATTCTCTAAAAATAAAGATCCTTATTCATTTTGAACCCTTTTGTAACGAAAATTGCTTCTGAATTACTCTCATTCTATTTACCTACCTTGAAAATACAATAAAATATTTAGTTCTTCCTCCTGATCGACAACGGCTAGCCTTTTTTTTTCTTTTTACGGACATTCGCTGCCTAAACCCACGTTCAACATTTTTGAATGTTGTTCGCGTTGGGAGCGCTCGCATTGGAAAGAGTTGCCGATATTCCCTTCTTGCTGCACATGCATTTTTGTCATTTTGATAAAATATTCGAAGAATATCACATTTTTGCTCATCTGTGTAAGGCATTTTTATCGTCTCAGACAACGAATATGTCAGAGATCTAAACAATTACGGTAACCAAGCAACATTGCGAATTATTTATACGTCAAATTTAGGTATGCTACATAAAAAACTTTCCGCGGTCAATATCTGTTTATACGTTAAATTTAGGTATAGGGTATGCTTTACGAAATTTGTTTGGAATTTTTAGGAGAATATAAAAATCGAATAAAAAAACAGGGTTCTAATTTGAAATAAGAAAGTTGGACCACGCCCAGACTTTCTGAGGCACCCTGTATATGCGAAATAGAGTTTTTCAAAAAATTTACTGAAAACCAACAAACTTTTATCTGAGAAACTTTTTTCAGAAACGTTAAACAAAAAAGTTAAGGGGGTGTCAATATATAGAAAAAACCCTGTATCGTTATTGGATGTCATTTCGATTTTGGTTCCGTCAACTAGTTCTATTCAGTTGTGCAGGTTTTCTCATAAGAATAACGTGTCGAATAAAGATAGAATATGATGTGTTAGAGAGGGGTTGTCTAACCAATTTTCTATGGTATTATTTTTCAAAGTATTTTTTCGACGGTTGCGATGCCTCAATCCCTTAAGGACTTCAAAAGATAACTAAAAATAAAATTAAATTCAAAATAGCATTTTGTTAAGCATAAAAATGCACAACTTTGCATTCATCTGGCCGACCCTGTACATCTTATAATAACTGAGATCCTCATGCATGCAGTCGAATCTGTGGCACCCTGTATATTGATGTAAGTTTCTTTCTATTGTGTCAACTTTAGTTTGCCGTAATCAGTTGCTCACTCAGGATATTGTAGGTTTCAGGCTATGATACTTGACTAGTTTTTAAGTGCATTAACACTGTTCGTCTGCATTTGCTCTTCACGAACAAAATCTAGTAAGTAGTTATGAACAAAGATAATATGCATTTTACAGTAGACGCTAAGCATTTTTGCAATATCAAGATGGCTGACTTTTGAAACTTTCAATCTTGTTCAATATCAACTAAAATTAAACTTACTATTGCATTCAACTTAAAAAACAAAAACGCACCATGTCTGTAAAATTGTAAGACAGTGCCCCTTCCGTCTTCAGTCAAATACATATTATTATTTTATTCAAACGTCAGAAAAACGGACATTTTTCGACTGAATATCGGACGCAAAGTAGTTCCACTTTGCGTCCTGCGGAGGAAAAGTTACCACAGCCCACTATCTATGACAACGGAACACGTTTTCAGTGGGCTCTGTTGAGTCGGAATGTTGAGTGCACTGCGTTTAAAAAAAAACTAATTCAGAACCAAAATTTTCATTATTTGATAAAACTCACTCAATAATTGCTCACAATCAGCTATTATTTGAATAATACTTTATAATTGAATGTTGACGTTGACACTTAACAGTTTTCACCGTGACAGTGTTGCCTATTAGGGTTTTAAGCAAAGCGATACGCTCCCTGGTGGTGAATTTCACTAGTATATTATATTATTATTTATCTTTATTGTTTATGCTTTGACATTGTTTACATTGTGGTTTTCGCAATAATTTCCGGCGGCGTGCACTCGATTTTCTACAAATCAATAATAAGGTTAGGTGGGTTTTCCTCAGCTTGTATGTTGATATTGTTGCAAATCTAGACTTAAAGACGTCACTATGGCTCTGGCGTCGCCGCCCGAAACTTAAATATGGCAACTTGAAAACATATTATTATGTTTTAGCCTAAATTTGTTGACATTTGATGAAAAAAAAAGCATATATTTATTTGGAGGAAAAGTGATTTTTCATGACTTGCTCTCTGCTAAACACGAGCGCGTCATGAGAAGTATCACTTTCTCCATATAAAATAAGATACTGTTCTGAACAATATGAGTAAGGAACGCTCTTTTAAACAAGACCCCCAGTTCCTTCACAACCAAAAGTCACCAAAAATAATCAAACTACACGTGATTAGACATAGCAAAACGATTGAAATGATCACACATGTGTTGGTTTATCTCACGTGACCTTTCAATCCTTTTCCTTTGTTTGTTCACGTGTAGTTGGTTTACTTTGGTGACTTTTGGTTGTGAATCAACTGTAGTTTGGTTGATTCCGATTACCCAGTACGGAATTACTAACATTTGAATAAAAACATATCTGACCTTCCCTCACCACTTAATCAGTAGGGGTTTAATGGTAAAAAAACATTTCCTGTTTAACCTACAGTGTCTATACATATACAAGACCAACGACTTCATGGGTTTGAAGTCGTTGTACAAGACAGTGACGACAATAGGTAATTAGCCGCGATGTTTTTGCAGAATTATGACGTGTATTACCGCACATAATAATATGTTCTTCGAGACAACATGTAAACGTCAAATGACTACAAAAACAGTGCCAAACACAATTTATTATTGATTTTTACTCATCTGTCATGTTTTTACTAAATTACGTGAGTATTATGGCTTCAAATGGACTTTTAGGGGTATTAACAGCATTAATTGAAAAATGAAAACGTCAAAATAACTTTGCAGAAACATTGTCGGCCATGTTTTTGCTAAACTCGATTGACGAATCAAAAATGATGCACTCTATTGTCGTCACTGTCTTGTATGGAGTCTCTAGTTTCGCCATAACAGTTGCGCCCTCTAGCGGCCGGTCCAGAAACTTACAAATAGTTTTCAGCAATTTCTCATGTCCTCTTTGCTAATTATTTCATTTCCGCATGCCGTACGGCTAATGCTTTCCGGTATCTGCAACAAAAATATGTATCACTTGTGTAGCCAAACATAAACATCAGCAAATAACACAAAACAAATATTTCAATGAAACGAAGTCATGCAATTTTGAATCTACAGTGTGTCCACGGATTGAGTTTTCTTAAGGTGTAAACAGGGTTGTCAGAGTTTTAGCCACCCCTGGTTTAAACCGTGGCTTAAAGTATAAAAAGTGGTCAAAAGTGGTTAAAAGACGCTGAAATTGAAAACAAGTTAAATCAAGAAGACATGTTTAATTTACTCACAAAAACTTGGTAAACTTACTAAAACTGCGTGATAAATAGAAGGAACTTCACAATATAGAATGAAAAATCACAAAAACGCAAACAGAATATCCTAAAAACCTTCTTCTACTCCGGCCGATGATGACACATTTTGGCTAACGATTAATGTTGAGGTTTACATTAAATTTCACTTCGAAGAGGAAATATCAAATTTTCGCTTGGCAAACGTGAATCATACGCTACCATCTAAATTGGATTTGTGTTCAAAGTCAAGTTAATGCCAAATTTGATGTAGATGGTATCATATGACCCCCATGTGGCAAGTGGAAATCTATCATCTCCACTTTGAAGTGAAATTCAATGTAAACCAGGCATAATGATCACCTGGTAGTGCGGCCTTAGCTACCGAAAAGCGGTGGTGGCAGGGATACGCTAACGTATACCCAATTAATTTTAACAATTACTTGACAATGGGCTGAGGCTAAACAATTAGCGTCCAATCGCATTTTATCCACTTTTGACCCCATTTTAGCCGGTTTAAACCACTTTTAGCCAATTAAGTCCACTTTTAGCCAATTAAAGCCACTTTTAGCCACTGGCCTGACCAAAAGTACAAAAAACCGGCTTTTTTACAACCCTGGGTGTAAATGACAAACAAATTTCGAGTTTTCTGGGAATCGCTCCTGCATGAACCGAAACTAAGATGTGAAAAGAATTAGTCAAATCAATTAATATACAGGGTGGTTTTGGGGCGATTTTATAAAAAATGACCAAGAGTAAAGTACCTCTGTTTGAATAGATATCGAAAAAAGCCATGCAAGAAAGTTGTTTAGATTAAGAAGTAATGGTAAGTGAAAGTTAGTTATGACCGATTAACAACTTTGAAACAAATTGGCCTATTTTGATTTTTTTGAGACAAAAAATTTATAAAATCGACAAACTTTTTCCCAAAAAAATCAAAGTAGGCCAATTTGTATCAAAATTGATATTTGGACATAACTTTTAATTCTAAACTAGCATTACCCGTCACGGCTTCGCCCGCAATTGTTTGAATGTTATCGAATGACGTTGAAAGCTACACTCATAAACTTGGAAAACGACGAAACACATGTTTTATTAATTTTATCCATGATCATCATAATGAAGTTTCAAGTCGATGTGACCAAAGATTCATTTTTTTCCATAGATTTATGATTTTTCACGCCTTTCCCCGTTTACCCCTTAAGGGTTGAATTTTGAAAAACGACGAAACACGTGTTTCATTGATTTCATGCAAGTTTGAAGTCGATGTGGCCAAAAATACAATTACAATTTTTTACTGATTTATGATTTTCCACACCCCCACCTCTTCCACCCAAATAAGGATGTGACCAAAAATACGTTATTTCACCTTGCCCTGGAATTTGTTCTGAAATACGAGGTCAACAAATGTTGTTTTCCACCCCATCTCCTTTGAGTCCGACTTTGTCCTCCCTGGGGGTTGAATTTGAAAAAATAACGATACATGTGTTCAATCAATTTCATTCAAGATTGTCAATATGAAGTTTCAACATGATGTTAACAATAATACATAATCTTAAATCAATTAACGATTTCTTCCACCTACTCCTTTGAGTCCGAATTTGACCCCCTTAAGGGCTGAAATTTGCAAAATAACGTAGGTAACACGTATTTAATTAATTTAATTTAAGATTATTCATACGAAGTTTCAAGATGATGTTAGGTACCAAAAATACATCATATTTTATCAATTAATGATTCTTCTCACCTCATCTCCTTTTAGCCCGACTTTGACCCCCTTAGGGGTTGAATTTCAAAAAATAACGAAATATGTGTTTAATCAATTTCATTCAAGATTATTCAAGTTGATGTGAGCAAAAATACATAATTTTTCATCAATATATGATTTTCCCTACCCCCACCCTTTCCACCCCCTCAGGAATAAAATCGCGAAAAATCCTTTCTTAGCACACCTAAAAATATTTAGCAGAACATCTCTTCAACATTCCATGGCTCTATCTATAAAAGTTTTGGCTCGGCGTTGATAAGTCAGTCAGGACCAGCTCTTTCATAAATATACAGGGTGTCCCAGCAAGGGTGGCCACCGGCCATATCTCGGAAACTACTGGACCTAAAAGTTCAGGAAAAAAAATATGATCACTAAAGTGGCCACGAGAAAATGCTGGAAAATATTTTTAACTTCGAAATTTTGCCGCTAGGGGGCGCAATCAAAGCTTAAATATTAAAATTCGAAATTTCTCCGGAAATTCTCAGATTGAGGAATATCTTTATCAACATGGTTAGAAAACCTAGACAATTTCACGTCTTTTTGGTACAGGGCTCATTGGCGTACCGAGTACCGATCTTCGTGTGAGTAGGGGATGGTAGTGAAAGTGTAATTGTTCAAGTGGCTGTAACTTATAAACGACTTGTCCGATTTTGTTGCGTATAGGCTTGTTTGGAAGATAAATGTGAGTACTTTCGTATATCGTATCCAGTGATGCGTGATTGTCTCCAGAAAAGTTGCTAGAAGGCGTAATTTGAATTAAAAACTGTTATTTTCGTTTCACCGCAAAAATTTAAATGGTATGGTATAATTCTGA
This sequence comes from Orchestes rusci, assembly GCA_958502075.1. Classification (NCBI taxonomy): domain Eukaryota; kingdom Metazoa; phylum Arthropoda; class Insecta; order Coleoptera; family Curculionidae; genus Orchestes; species Orchestes rusci. The sequence continues at coordinate 55,239,350 of OY293304.1, forward strand.
TAACAGAATCGAAATGAAGATTAAACTTACAAGAAAAAACCTTACAAAAAAAAAAAAAAAAAACCTTAAAAACCTTAAAACATTAAATTTTACATAATTTGGACTAGTTATTATTATCAGAATTATACCATACCATTTAAATTTTTGCGGTAAAATGAAAAACACTGTTTTAAATTCAAGTTACCCCTTCTAACAACTTTTCTGGAGACAATCACGCATCACTGGATACGATATACGAAAGTACTCACATTTATCTTCCAAACAAGCCTATACGCAACAAAATCGGACAAGTCGTTTATAAGTTACAGCCACTTGAACAATTACACTTTCACTACCTTCCCCTACTCACACGAAGATCGGTACGCCAATGAGCCCTGTACCAAAAAGACGTGAAATTGTCTAGGTTTTCTAACCATGTTGATAAAGATATACCTCAATCTGAGAATTTCCGGAGAAAATTCGAATTTTAATATTTAAGCTTTGATTGCGCCCCCTAGCGGCAAAATTTCGAAGTTAAAAATATTTTCCAGCATTTTCTCGTGGCCACTTTAGTGATCATATTTTTTTTCCTGAACTTTTAGGTCCAGTAGTTTCCGAGATATGGCCGGTGGCCACCCTTGCTGGGACACCCTGTAGATAATTTTTTTTATATTATCTCTTCTAACAAAGGTACTTTACTCCTGATCATTTTTTATAAAATGGCCCCAAAACCACCCTGAATATCAATTGGATTGAATCATTCTTTTCACATCTTAGTTTCGGAATGCAGAAGCGATGTCCAGAAAATCGTGATCTAACTAGAAATTTGTGTTTCTTTTACAACTTACGAAAACTCAATCCGTGGACTATACAGATGTGTAGAAATGGTACAATAACTTGGAATTTTCTAACTTACTCAATTTTATTATATTCTACGTTGAAAAGTACAAAAGGAAATTATTAACATCACTTTACTGCAAGGCACATCTCTCACCTAGATGTCGTCCGATGTTACCGTCTTGATATGTTGCAGTTAATATTGGGATGGTGTTATAATATTGGAGCTTATGCTTTAATTAATAATAATATAACAATTACTGTAGCGACGATATTTTTTTGAAGCGAGAAAATCACTTTACAATTGTAGCACTCTTATACATAGGGATATCATCAAACAATCATCCTTTTCTCTTAGGCAAATAACAATACATCGAAAGACACTACGGCAGGGACAAACAAAGAAAACTGGCCACAATTGGACAAGGAGAAGAAACAGGACAAAGACAAAGGTAGAAAGGGCAAGACGAAAAATAACGGAGAGACTAGAGCTAAAGACAAAAAAGAGCCGAAGAGTAGTAGTTACAGTGAGAGTAAATCATCACAAGACAGTAGAACAACTAGTACAAGTAGTAATGGAAGTCAACATAATATATTAAGTAGCAAGCTAGATGCTGAGTGTAAGTATTTTTTCACTCATGATAGGTATAGGTTATTGATTTTAATGTTTTCTTTGCAACATTTCTCATCATCAAACATGAAATTCGGAAAATCAGATGCCAGCTGGATTGAAAAAATATATCAATAACTTAATAATGATTTTTGTTGTTCATAATGGATTCAAAATAGGTGATCATTGAGTTAATTCTCTTGTTTCACGATACAATACGAAATTAGCTCTCCAATCCTTTCATTTCAATTGTAGCACAACCTGTTATCAGTTTCAGCAAAAGAATCGGATTCTTACACATCCCCTGCTTTGTCCAGTGAACCTAGTCCTGCGTCCTCTCCTCCAAGCACACAATCGCCTCCACTTCAGAGATCCGTCACGCCTCCAGAGTTTTCCGATGATACGCCTGTATCTTTTCATTCCTCACCCTCTGGCTCGTTTGCGGCCAATGGAAATACGCCGTTGGCCGCGAAGTTGCCGAGATTGGTTGGTGGCACGGTCGAAGACAACAATTCCTACTTCAGCTCTAGTGGCTTCAGTAAATTACAGAATGCCTTGGACCATGTGATAGAGAAAGAATGCCGTGAGGAGAGACATAGGCTGGGTGCGGATCTGGATGTGGCTAGAGGTGAAGTTTTGCAAGAGGAGAATGGACATCAGGTATGTAAATCAGAAACCTTTTTTATTCATTATCATCAATAAAAATTTTATTTATGTAAGCTTTGATAGTATTTGCTGTACACATGTTATTGAAACCGTTTTTTGTATACTTGAGTGGTTGCCATTTTACAATAAGGATTATTTCACCACATATCATCACATACAATTATTTTTAACTTCAACATAACATGCCAATGTTCTGTTTATAACGGCTTCAGACAACTGTCCTTGCTGGCCAATCCATGACATCATTATTGGTGTCTCGCAAAAACCTCGTCACAATGCATGCTGAATGTGAACAGACATTATCAGACATTATCAAGCATTAATTATGAAATTATGGCCAACAAATGGAGCAAAAATAATCACAACCTCTTTCAGGACATCATTGATGTATCTTTCACTATTCAAAGTACCGTGTTGTACAATGTGGAGGTCGGTGCGGCCACGAGAGTTCACTTCTCCTTAAACCATAATGCCTCCTCCAATTTCACTGTATGATCGAAAACGGGGAGGGGCCATATTACCCTCCCGAGAGAGAGAAAGTCATCTCAGTCAATACGCCAGACGGAGATAGATAATGTATTCTGTGATTGGCGCTCTCGAATCGTCGAGGTCGTAGGTTGATTTTTCAATCATCAATGGCATCAGTACTCACTTATCCTTATATTTTTCATATTTCCAAAAAATGTGCAAATTGTCCATTGTATAACCACAGAACATAAAACAGTATTGAAGGATCACTTCGCTAAGCTCGCGAGAGTCACCCAAGAACCGCTGACGTTCTTATCACATGCCACTCGTCCCCGCTATGCTTCATACAGCGCAAACGGAAAATATTCAATACATACCAGTTGGCGATCAAAGCGTCAAGGGGTTTTATACTTTTGTCTGTCACTCTCGTAGGTCGTAGGTCTCTTATCAAACACGTGTTCGCACGGGTTTAGCAATCGGCAACATTTGATGATGTTTGTGCTATGCTGTACTGACCCATCTACATTTTTATACAGGGTGGCTTATCGAAAAGGAAACGGCATTGATTTTGGGCATTCAACATCACAAAAAAAATTACTCAGACATGTCAATTTTGTTTTTAAAGGGGACACTTTTAAGGCGTATAACCAAACTCTCATCTAAAACCCCTTAGGCATGGTGAAACTCACTCCTGAAATCTTAGATGGAAAGGGGGTCGAGTGATACCTTATTTTGAAGGCCCTTTGACCCTGATTACAACTGCCAAGTCTCAAGCCTCTGCTGTCATTCCTGTTTCTAAGACAGGTTGGAGAAGTTGACTATTGCGGGTAATTAATAAAAAATGAAAAAAAATCTTTGACAGGCTGTCATATCAATAGACTTGAAACTCGGCAGGTGTAGTCAGGGTCAATGGGCCTTCAAAATAAGTTATTACTCGAATACCTTTCCATTTAAGATTCTAGGGGTGAGTTTGACCCTGCCCAAGGGGTTGCAGATGAGGGTTTGTTTATACACCTAAAACGTGTCCCCCTCAAAAACAAAATTGAATTGTCCGAGTGTTTATCATATGACATTGAATGCCCTAAATCAATGCCGTTACGTTTCCGATTGGTCAATCTGCTGTTGGGGTGTACAATGCTTTACGATGCTCTTGTTTTGTTATTCAGGTTAGGCAACACTTAACTTATTTTTATCTTTCAAATAAAAAGAATCATTTTTTCTCGAACTTTGAAAAATACCCAAATTATTCTATGCAGGGTGTTTTCTGTTTTCTAACCTCATTGATAAAATGAAAGAGGTTATTCCAAGTTCATCTCAAGAGTAAAAGTTGATATAATATGTAAGTGAATATAAGTCCTGCCATGCATAGTTTTCATGGACTGTCATGGTTTTTTTCACAAAAAAAAGTTTTGTATGAATATCTTAAATATCCTGTGGCTTAACTTTATCACGTGCTAGCATGTTATCAAGTGTGACATGTATTAATGAGTTTAATATCTTTTTAGGTACTGACGGATGCACTTCCAAATATAGATACAACAGCAGACTGGGCAGCGGCGTTTGGCTTCGTTGGACAACCTACTCGAGAACATGAAATGTTGCAGCAGAAATTACAACAAAGGGAAGTTAGTAAATTGTCGAATTTCATCGGATATGGTGGTAGTCAACATGAAGCTCCGTTTGGGAAAGGTAATTAAGTCAAATTAAGGTAGTCTCCTAATGATACACATAAGTACAATGTAGAAATTTTGTTCACCATTTATAATTGGGTGGAATACAAAAAAATCTGAACTTTTATTCCCGTTCCAGGTATGGAAAATTACAGAGGATTCTATGACATGTCAAAATTACAAGAAGATCTAATGGACGCCATAGCGAATAAGACAAATGGATTCAATCAAATGAGACCCCACGAACCCGCAACCCAACAGCCACATGCACATATGTCAAATGGAATGGATAATAATATGTCAAAGTTCTTTAGCGATTTCCATAAATTCAGTAGTACAAAGGTGGATTATAGTGATCTGCTATCACACAAAACTGCATGTTTTTACATTTTCCAGGAATCACAGAACCCAACTCATTATCAAAATGGATTCAATGGAATTCACAATCCCTATCAACATATATTACAACAAAAACAATTAGAAGAACAACTAATGAATCTCGGAATGAAACAAAATAATTTCAGTGCTGCACAATCGGTAAGAACATCAAAACAATGGAAATTTGTCGGTTGAATGTGATATGTTTTATTAGACCGTATATCAAAATGGAATTCCTACATCTACGTATACTAATGGTGATGGATCTGTTTTAAATGGCGGACTTAGTTCGTTACATGGAATGTATTCAAAACCACAAGTAAGTAATATTCCATTGGATGCATTAACCTATAATATTATAAAAGTTTTTTTCGTCTTCATCATTCTGGTGTCAGCGTTAATTTATTAGGGATACCAATCAACCGTAACATTTGTCATTTAACCTTAAATTTAACTGATTTTTCTGTTCACCGTTTTTGAAGTAATAGGTAATTGTTATATTTTTTGTTGAGTCACTTCTCATTCATGTGATAACGTTTATTTTCGGACACCAAGTATACGAGATAACTATACAGGGTGACCCAGACCAACGTCACGAAACTTAGGTGGGTGATTGTATGTGTTAAAAAAATGGTGGTAAGTCATAATATAACAAAAAAAGATTGTTCACTAAATCATTCGTTTGAATATTTGAATTTTTCCGACGATATGAATTATGCTAGCGCGCTTTTATCAACTAGAAGTGACAATAGAAAAATGTCTGACCACAATATGTGCAAATGAACTATAACGACTCCGTATTTTTTGTGATGAAACTGCATCATTTAACCAGTTATTGTTTTTCTGTGAAACTGAACTTTCTGTACACTGTCTTGAAAGTCAGAATTCATGTAGTTCTTTTTTATTTCCAACAAATAAACATGTTTTTATGCTTTGAATTGCTTTGTTACTTACATATGATTTTCTGTTGTTGATCGGCTAAACCATTTTCATAATATTTCCCATTTTATTAGGTGGAGTCGGATTGATCATGTATATGGGGCGAGATTGATCAGTCTCACCTCAAGTTGATATACATATATTCGGTTTTTGTATTTGAAATCTACTATAACTATTTATTCAATTTTTTTTGTTTGTTCGAGTCGCCAAGAAAGACCCAAAGAAATTTGGATCAATGTCACCCTCACTGAACAATTTCAGCCCTAACAGTATAAAATGCTTTAACTTCAAAAGTACTTGGCATAGAGCAATGAGGATGAGAATCATTCTCTTTGTGTCCACTAGTGCCAAAATGTCTGTCTTTAACGCTGTACCTATTTATTAGTTTTATCTATTTTAATCACATTTTATTCCATATCTCATTTTTTTTACTCATTTTAAACTACAATTTAAACTTCTTCAACAATCAAACATTTTATGTCTTATCTTTTAACCACCAATTAAGTTAGTTATGTCTAGTGTTACGTCTATATCTTCCTTACATGAGTGATAAGTGTTTTTTGTTTACTCAGAATTGTTGTCCTGATGAAGGGAGGAAATTCTCTTCCGAAAGCTTGACTTAGCAATAAACTGAGCATCTAACTGCCCAACTCTATTACTGACTGCTTTCTCACCAATTTTCTTCTCACTGTAACCGTACCAGTCACCAATTCATTCACTGTGAAAGAAAAACCAACATACATACATAATATCACAAATAAACCAAATCTATGATTATATTATTTTTCGTTGAATTACATCATGCAAATGATCATTTTCCTGACAGTAACTTTTTGTTTGGAATCATGAAAACACAAAATACGCCAATAGGCTGTGAAAATATTTTTTCAGAATCTGTTTGATTGATGTAACAATTTTTACAAATTAGATCAATGAATCTTGTCGAACGAACCCTCCCCATGTGAGTTTTTCATTGGATAAGTTTCGAAGTGGAAAAGTTATGGAGTGTTTGGCAAAATTGAGTGATTTCATGTGAAAAAAAAACCCTGTAAATAATTTCAAAATCATGCGATCTTGGAAGTGATATCTAATGATAACACTATGCCTTTGTATTGATGTACCTATTAAAGGCTATAAAATGGAATAGGTAAGCCAAATTTTGAAAATCAGGGTTTGAATTGAAAGCACTCTCCCTATAAAAATTTCCAAACTATTTATATTTTGTTACATGAAAAAGAAATTGTTGGTTTTATCAAATAAATAATGTATAGAATTAATGGAGTCAATTGAAACTGCGAGAAAAACGCTCGCCGGCGCGGTACAATGGATCAAACAAAGCATGAAAGCTGTTACTTGCCGCTTGGCAATATGGGTGAACTGTGCGAAAGCGTAATATTGGGTGAATTTTTTTGTTCGTTGTTGGTCAGTCCACTCATATTATTAAGCAGTGCGTCACAACTTGTATGATTTGTTTGATCTATTGTAGCAGTTTTTTCGTTGTTTCCAACTGAGTTTGAAAATACTATAAGTAGGTACATAATATTCGTTGTAAAAAGTTTCTTATTGTCTAGGTGCTTTTAACCATTTCTGATTTTTCCAAGATCTGTCTGGTTTTTGTACAGATTCACATCCATTTCAATGCAAATTATTCTAAATTGAAGTTTTCACAAAAACCAAGAAGAAAACCAACAGATGTAAGGTGATTGTAAACACAAAAGTGAGGTTAAGTGTAATATGTGGAGAGGAAATAGGAATTGTCATATTTCAATGAGCAATCCAACTGTCAAGACGCTAACCAATCAGAAGCCATCATTCACCGGAGGTTCTGTAACGCTTAGGCATTTCCAATACGCTTTCGGTTTTATACTCAATGGACCTCCCCTCATTAACCCTTAGAAGATCTTGCCAGCTTTTTTTTGTGATAATGATATCTTTACTGAACTAACATTAAACTACACAAAAAGAACAAAAAAGATCAAATTATGTGAGTGGTTTTTGTGCTATTTCTTTGTTGTTTTCGTGTCGTTGCATGTTGATTCTGTGTTGTATTTTCTTTGTTATCATGTCATTCAAAGCAATTATTTTTCACATGAGTAATTTTAATGTCGATTGGCGGTCAAACGGCGGGATTTATCGACCCGTACTTAAATAACATTTTTTGACAATTGTTTTCCAATCTTCAAAACGGCTTCTTTGTTTTTGAGGAATCTCTCGAGACAAAAGAGATATGCGAAATATGAAATTTGGATTTCAGGTAGAGCACCTTCTAGGGGCAGAGTAGAGAAACATTCTTTCTAAAGAACGTCACAGATAAACAAGCTGAAACTTTGTACCAAATTTCATTTTGATTCGATAAGAAATATCCGGAATATATGCCTTACAAGAATAAAAAATTTACATTTGACTGCTGGTAACACGGGAAATAGTGAGATTTCGAATTTTTGATATATGACTTACCACCAATACATACAATCAACCTTCCAAATTTCCTGGCATTGTTCGTGGACATCCTGAAAAGGCAGCATGACACTACATATAAAAGTGTATGTACTGCCTTTCTGTCTGACTGATGGTCTTTGTTCGGGTTGAAAGTAGTATCAGGGGGCGCTACTTACACAAATGTAGCTCGACATTTATTATGGCTCTGATAGTTTTGCCGCTTTCATAAATACAGTGATGGGCTTAAATAGGGAACAAACTCATTTTAAATTCAGTGTTTAGATTTTTTGGAAAACGATCAGACACATCGATTTTTATTTTTGGATGCGGTTTTTTTTATGGCAAATTCATGTATACAGGGTGGACCAAAGATGAGTTAACCATCAACTTCTTGTTTTAATCAGAAATACCAATTTTCAGGTCAATGTTCTTATTGGTTGAATATTAAAATTGAATGTCCATCCAGGAACGTATACATTTAGTTACCTATTTCTTAGGTAAGTACGCGAATCTGTATTTTTCAGTTGCTCAGTTACTACTTGTTTATGTGGCTGATTAGACAGTTAATTCAATTATTCAACCAATAGAATCGTTCTGTTTGCCAATTTGATTTAATTAGATTAACCACCCTGTTTTCAAGTTTCAATGATAATTATTCGATGCATGCGATTTTTTTTTTGCTCAATCTACCTTAATATCAAAATCGAAAATATCCGACAAACAAGGGTGGCAGATAATAAAATATACACTAGATTTTCATCTGTATCAACGTTATATATATACAGGGTGTCCGGGAAAATGTGGGAGATCTCTCGGATTCAGATAGAACATTAAAAAATAAGATGACAAGTTCCCATATATTTTTTTCCTAGCGGCCCCCTAAAGGACCCCACTGGAAATCGGTTTTTCTTGAATAACTTTTAAACGACTCAATATAATTCAATGAAAATTCAATATGATAAACAGTAGTAAGGACCTCTCAAAATACTTCCCTTAAAACATAATTAGCTTGTTTAGTTTACCAGGGACGGACTAGATTGTACATTTTAACGCTCAAATTTTTAACACCCTGTATGATAAGGAGTTAAAAAAAATAAATTTGGATACCTTGAACATTAAGCTAAAGAAAAGGTACTCTTGTTCATTGTCGATAAAATGAACCATTTTCGAGAAAAAACAATTTTTATTAAACAAAACCTCGAAAAAAGCCATGACGAAGTGGTGCTCTTGACGAAATTGTGAACCTAACGCTAGGAAAAAAATTTATGGGAACTTGTCATCTTATTTTTTAATATTCTATCAGAATCCGAGAGATCTCCCACATTTTCCCGGACACCCTGTATACATATAGCTATGAAAATATGTATTGATCAAAACCATCATATTATCCGCACTTTTGAGGTGAATATCACAACATTTTATATGAAATACCAACAATATTTTTGCTTCCTCTATTATAAGCCGTATCATTTTAAACCTAACCTTTCCGGAAACCCTGTATAATCAAGATTTTCCACATTTTTACAAATAGTTGCCATTTATTCTGCAGTTTTGCGTAGTTGCTTATCAGTCATCATTTACAGGGAGTCTCGCAACCTACACATAATTCTAGAACATCGGAGGCAGAATTAGATTTTGATCCGTTCCAAGAAACACAAAAGGCGTTGGCAGAAATGATGGCTACAGAGCAAAATCATAAGCCACATAATCTAGGCATGAGTTCAGGTGAGTCTTTCTTGCTAATAGTTTGATTAAATAACGTTGATTCCAATCAGGTCGCACAGGTCAAATAAATGGTTTAGTTCATAATCAAAATGGCTCTCATATACCACCTCCACCTCCAGGATTTTTACAGCAACAACAGACACATATGAATTCATTTGGTAAGATCTTTGGACATATTAGTTTGGAAGAAATCATTTTTATAACAGTTAAATGAATAATTGAACAATTGTGATCTTTTTTGCAGGTAGTAAAATTTTACCTTATCTTAGTATGTCAAATAGTCAACAGCAACAACAGATAAATAACCCAGCAAATAATTGGCCTAGTAGCTTTAATCCTCAAACGCAACAACAACCACAAAAAAGTAAGTATACAGATTGCCCAAGATAAGAATGTCTATCATGGGGACCTTGGAAACCATAAGAGATGTAAACATGGTTAAACTAGAAAAAAGCTGCGAATTTTCAAGCCCAACAATATGCCATTTAGAAAGTTTCAAAATTCCGAGTAGTTCCAGAGATAAGCCTTAAAAACCGAAATTAGCCGATTTCGTTCTCATTTTTTGTTTGGCGTTATTTAAAGAGATATGGAAAAACAATAGACACTTTCTCATGGCTACTTTTCAAGCTCTACAAAACGGCGTTGAGAGCATTGACTTTGATACTATAGAATAGGCATCCCATTCGCCAACATCACAATAAGTGCGAAAGAGACAACACTGAGATAGAACGAGGAATTTGAACCCATCGGGCAACACCGCATCAAAAATCGATTTTATCTGGAACAGCGGCGGCACATTGCGAGTTTCTACCGTTTTGTATGCAAAATATAAACGATTATTAATTTGGGTACCTATGTGGTTATTTTTATATGACAATATATTACATTTTTGACTTTCTGAATCAATAAAAATTCAAATTGATACGACTTTTCTGCATCAAAACTTTCCATAACATTATCGTTGAAACAAACATGTGAAGTTTGTGACTCTCTAAAAAATCAAAAATTTAGGTCATAGGATTTCAAAAGATTACAATTTTTGATCCCAAGATTTTGTTGATGCTGATGGATTCTTTTCGTGCAAAAAATCATGGTACAGTGGACATTTTTCACTTTCCAAATCAAGTCGAATCAAATATGCTTTATTACCATGGAAAATACAATTTTATCGGTAAAGCAAAATAAAACAAAAATGAATAAAGTACTGCGACAAAAACTTATAGTCAAAGATTAAAACTAAGAATCCAAACAACAAATAATTAAGCATGAGCTATAAAGATGACAGTGTATAAAATGGTATATTATAATACAATGTAGGTGTGTTTGTTGTTTCGGTGTAGGATAGTGTAATGCGGATTGTTATTTGTAACTGATCTATATGTGAAGAAAATTCACCAAACGCGTTGCTACGTTTAGTAAAGATAGTATATCCTCAAAAACAGACAAACATTTCACAAACAAAGCTACACTGTGTTTTGCAGTGTAGAAAAGTGTAAAACAGTGTGCACTAGTGGAGCATAACAAACACACCTTTAATGAGCATGTACAGGGTGATTCATTTTCAGCGACAGGGTGCCAGTTCTCGTTAACTATTCATCGTAGAGACTTGCGGCAAAAAATTTTATTACTAAAACGGACAAGAGAAAAACCTGGAAAATATTTTCAAGTTTCTGAAATGGTCGCTAGGGGGCGTAACAACCAACACCAAGTAGAAAAATATGATTTTTATGGAATTTTGTCCAATGAAAATATATCGATGAGCTCATTTTCGGATTTACTGACTATTTACCTACACTTTTTGTCTAAAACGTTTTTTTCCATCTATCATAAAGTGGTGGGGGAAGTTCAATTGTTTCATTAAACAAACGGAGATTTCTCCCGTTTCGCTTGACCGATTTAAACGAGCTTGGGCTCATATGAAAGAGCATGATCTGCACTTCAAAAAACTTTTTTGGTTTTGAGTTTTTGACCTTCGCCGTCGCCGCTAGATGGCGTTAACTGAAATGGTAGCATGTTTTTGAGTTTTTTTCAAAAAAAATCAAATGTGATGGTTTGGGAAAGGCCTATGTCCAGGAGTGGACGAAAAATGGCAGAAGAGAGAGAGAGTTACGAACCCTAGCGACCATTTCAGAAACTTGAAAATATTTTCCAGGTTTTTCTCTTGGCCGTTTTAGTAATAAATTTTTTTGCCGCAAGCCTCTACGATGAATAGTTCACGAGAACTGGCACCCGGTCGCTGAAAAATCACCCTGTACAGTGGCGGACATAAGTATGGAAAGGCCCTCAAACCTAGTATAATAAACAAGTAGCGACAGCTCCATATACATATACGTGGTCAAATTTCGTTCTGTCTCAATGACAGAAATTCGCATCATTTATACACTGCTAACATTATGAAATGTAAAATAAAATTATACCGTAGCAGATTCCATGATTTCAATGATACTGATACATAGGTGACTTACCTATCAAGTTATAGAATACGATTACCCACTATGCAGTATGTCTTAAGATATATGCGAAGTTTAAAATTCTTGATTATAAAACAATTTTTTCCACGACTGTCAAGGAATGTCACTATTGTGCAATCGATATCGATTTGAAAACGTAGCACATTGTGCAACCGTAGGAAATGAAACCATTCCCTACTCAATACCTAGCAACCCGTGGGAAAACCGTAGGAAATGAAACCATTCCCTACTCGTTACCTAGCAACCCGTGGGAAATGGTTTCATTTTCTACGGTGTGCTACGTTTAGACCCAATATGGATTTATCGATTACACGATAGTGATATCAATTGACAATCGTAGAAAAAGTATAGTGTAAAACTCGCATGGAATGACCATTTCCCACTTGTTGTACAATATACTATTGCATTTCAAAATGTTGGCGGAGTATAAATGAGTCGAATTTCTGCCATTGAGACAGAAAGGGGTTGACGTGAGCTGTCGCTACTTGTTGTTTATTATACTATGCCTCAAGTTTGATAAAACTCTGACCCTGCATCAGTTATCAAAGAAATCACGGTGTATTTAAAAACTGATCCATAACTTTTGCCCCTCTTTTGAATGGTGCTAGCCATTTCTATCAAAAGTTACACAGGAAAAAGTTAGAAAAGTAGCCTTTTTCTGAACGTAAAAAAAGGCACTAAACAATTTTTTGAAAAAAAAAACGTCAGGATCCCTAAACTGACAAATGGATTGAAGTTTTCAAATGCACCATCACTTCTTTGATAACTGATCCAAGATCAGAGTTTTATCAAATTTAAGGGCCTTTCCATACTTATGTCCGCCACTGTATCTAGTAAATAATAATTTAAGTATACTAAGGAGGCATAAAATTATCAAATAATATAAAGTAGTATAATATAGTAACATATTACAGGTAAAAATATAAAAAATATAAACACTACAGCGACACCACAGTTTAAAATGTTAACAACACATATTCCCTGAGCAGTCTTTTGGATACATTCAAGTTATCACAGTCTTTGGCAAATTGTTAAATTTTTGTATAGTAATACAAATCAAAGAGACACAAGAAATATACAAACAATGAAAACACTGCCAAGATTACAAGTTCATAGGGATGATAATATGATGAATAATATTAAAACAACTAATAACAAGGAACTTCTTTGAAATTATCTGAAGGGACTCCACAGCTGCTGATTATCATATTTTTTTAATTGAATGTTTTATGATTTTCACACAACTACGGTGGCGAACATTCACATAGCAATACAGTTAACACTATTTGCATTTTTTATCACACAATCGAAAACTTGATAGATATAAGAATGTACTCATTCCATTTAGAAATGAGTTTTATTTTTCCGTAAGCACAGCAGAGGAAAATAATTTTTAAACTAGTCTTGAAGACAAACAATAATACCACATAATAGAGAAGCTGCATGATTTTTTTTCATTGTTGGTCCATGAAAAATAAGGAAAAACGTGTTTTTTCTTCTTCATGTTGGTCGAATTATGAATTTTGACATCACATCATGATCAGTATATCTATACATACTGAACTTAAAACTTGCATTACCTACTTTTGAAAAAATCATATTTGAACGAAATTAAAAAATACGTCTCGATTTTTTCGCGACTTTCTACGGTTTGCAATAAAAAAAAGTCGATTTAATTTTTTAGACAAGTTTCCCATTATGTCGATAGTTATACAGAAATGAAAAAGTAGCACTCTCAACGGCCTAATCTTCTAGTTTCTAAATAAAATTGTTTTTATGTTGATGCTCCTTCTCCTTGTCCGGCATATAAGAGAGATGTCTCTTGTTTACTGGTCTCGTGATGAATCCTCAATGTGAAATTTTTTTAAATCAACTTTTTGAGACAGTTTTTTCAAAAACGTAAAATAGAAATGATAAAGGGGCTGTCAATGTACAGGATGACCCATTTTGGGTACTTTTGCGGGGTATCGGGGTACCGTTATTCTTATAGTATGTCCACGGATGGGGTTTACAAGAGGTGAAATGGAGCAAAAATTGAAAGATACGACAAAAAGTTATTCTTGATAAAAGTTTTTGCTTGGTCTAAAAATAGGAGCTACGATGAGAAAATTGATTTTTTTTATACAGGACGTCTCAAAAATGTTAAACATAAAATTAAACAGTCATTTTTTGACCTGTTAACGTGAAATCATAAATAAATAATAAACTTGCTTTGAATTTAGTCCTCACCCTGAATCCGAACTTACTGAAGGAAATTTGAATCTATGAAAATTCTAAAAAATCAGACAATTTTGCAAGTCAGCATTTTACTACTTCTATTATGACTTTTATACCTACAACAACAGGTAATCATGTACAGGTATAAAATCAATAATATCCCAATGGTAAAATGCGGACTTGCAAAATTAATCAATTTTTCAAAATTTTCATAGATTCAAATTTTCTTGAGTAAGTTCATTTCACGTTAACAGGCCAATTGACTGTTTGCTCTTGTTTAATGTTATGTTTTACATTTTTAAGACGCCCTGTATAATAAAAATCAATTTTCTCATCGTAGCTCCTATTTTTAGACCAAGCAAAAACATTTATCAAGAGTTTTGTCGTATCTTCCAATTTTTATAACCAAAAGCCCAGAGGCTAGGGGTTGCGAAAGACATGCACCACCAATAGGAGATGCTGGCTCCAAACCTTCGTATTTCAATTTTTAGTCCATTTGTCCTCTTGTAAACCCCATCCGTGGACATACTGTAGATAGAAAGTTGTGGTTTTCGCCCTGTTTATTTATGGTCGATAAGATTTGTCTTTTTTTACCTTTTCAGAAATTTATAATAGTATGCACTTTTTCTCATAAACACTCATCCTAACCATCATCAATTTCATTTTATATACAGTGTGACCCATTTGTTTTGGGAACACCCTGATAAAAAGTTTATTTCTTAACCGATTTGGTTCGTTTTTTTTTGGATTGTAGAGCTCGAAAAATTGTATATTCTTGGCAAAAAGTGACCTTCGCCATTTTGACTTCAAGGCCTACTATGTTAGTTTTTGAGAGCAAAATTTCAGGAAACCATATTAGCGATTTTTTTAGAAAAAATCTGTGTGCGCCACTGGATTCAGCATCCCTTAAAACGGGTCTATACAAATTTTCAACCGAAAATATCAAGTTGGAAAAAATTAAAAATTCGCACTTTAACAATCTTTGATTCTATCAAAACAAATAAAAATGACATAAAACTAAAAATTTGTAACTTCTACCAAACCACCATCAACTTCAATGCATTTATCATTTCTTTTGATAGAATCAAAGATTGTTAAAGTGCGAAATTTTAATTTTTTTCAACTTGATATTTTCGGTTGAAAATTTGTATAGACCCGTTTTAAAGGATGCTGAATCCAGTGGCGCACACCGATTTTTTCTAAAAAAATCGCTAATATGGTTTCCTGAAATTTTGCTCTTAAAAACTAACATAGTAGGCCTTGAAGTCAAAATGGCGAAGGTCACTTTTTGCCAAGAATATACAATTTTTCGAGCTCTACAATCCAAAAAAAAAACGAACCAAATCGGTTAAGAAATAAACTTTTTATCAGGGTGTTCCCAAAACAAATGGGTCACACTGTATGGCGCGTGAAAAAAATATATCATGTATTTAATAGCATATTTCATTACGAATTCAACGATGTTTGACACTTTATGGTTCTGCAATATTTAAATTGAAAAAAATGGGTAGGCCTTCAAATGATGGCGCTGTATTGTGTAGTAGGCGGTTTTTACTCATGTTTCGAAATATGAAACTCAAAATCACGTTATTGACGATTTAAAAACTCTATTCATACACGGTGTAACAAGTTCGAGTATATAGCATTGGTAACTCGTTAACCATGAGAGATACAATGAATTCCTTCTTCATTTTGTCCTGAATTTATTTGAAGAGATAATTGAAAACGAATGACACATTTTCATGGCCACTTTTTCTGCTCTTCAAAATATCATGATCAAAATGATTGATATCCGACGTTTCAAATAATCGCCACCATCATCAACTTTTTTCAAATACGGACCCAACTTTTCACATTCATTTTTAGGTAACTTCACTTTTTGAAAATAATGATACATCATGCTTATTTTCTTTATTGTTTTTTGTGTTTTTTTAGTAATTTTTATTTCTTTTTCAATCGTGGAGATTCTTTATTCAAGCTTAAAAAGTCACAAGTTATTATTGTTACCATGACTACCATCCGCGTGACACGTTCTAAAAGGATCAAAAATATTTTTTGATAACTCCCTTATTGACTTTCTGTATTATTTCAAAATGGCCAGTGTGACTTATCATCATTTTCAAAAAGCAGTTGATTGACATATGACGTGACCTACCTACGTATATAAATGAAGTTTTTAAATCGTGAAAAAGGTGATTTCAATTTATTTTCTCGAAACATGAGTTATAATAGCCTACTACACCATACTTAGCGCCATCATTTCACCGCCTACTACACCAAAACATTCGGAATTCAATAATAACCCATTTTTCCAAATTTAAATATTGCAAAATCATATTGTGTCATACATCGTTGTATTTCTAATAAAAGATGCTATTTAATACAGGGTATACTTTTTTTCGCGCCATATAAAAATAAACTTGATGATGTTTTCTCCGAAACGAAACGTCGTACGGAAAAGCTCTCAACGCTGTTTTGTAGAGCTTAAAAAGTGGCCATGAGAAAGTGTCTTGTTTTTCCAATGACGTCAGAAAAAAATAAAAACGAAATCGGCAAATCTCGGGTTTTTAGGCATATCTCCGAAACTACGGAATTTCAAACCTTTCAAAAGGGCATATTGTTGGGCTTGAAAATGCGCAACTTTTCTTTAATTTAACCATCTTCGTATCACTTATGGTTTCCAGGATCCCCATGATAGAAATTCTTATCTTGGACACGTGTATAACTGTTAACCTCTTCTACAGAAAGAACAATTTTTCTTTATATGGTTTAATCATTCTCCCCAGATCCCACAAATTCCTGTAACGACTGGAAAGTGTTGGACCCGGCTATCCTGAGCTCCAGCCGAAGCTACCAGCTGCCACAAATACCGCCCTCAGCGGTGCGAGATCCATTCGCCACAATTCCCCCCATAGCCAATCAACCAATCACACCAAACGGTCCTCTAAGATCATTCGACTATCCGCCTAGTAACAGTCCATTTTCC
The DNA here is from genome assembly GCA_958502075.1 of Orchestes rusci. Taxonomy (NCBI): domain Eukaryota; kingdom Metazoa; phylum Arthropoda; class Insecta; order Coleoptera; family Curculionidae; genus Orchestes; species Orchestes rusci. The sequence continues at coordinate 55,256,735 of OY293304.1, forward strand.
ACATTCACTCAACAACTGCAGCAGCCCAATTTCAACTCATTCTCACATTTAAATACACCGCAAAATTGGTTTTCTGCAAACGACATAAATTCACAAATTTCAAGCCCACCCGGCTTCAGAAACAGTCAAACTTCCAAGCAACAAGAATGCTAGACCTGTTAGCTGTGTAAGGATCGCGCGTTTATTGGGAAATTTATAGAATTGAAACGGCCTCATTCTGTTGAATTGTGCAATATATATATTTTATTTTATTGTATTTTCGTTTCTGATGGGTCTGCTGGACACAAATTTATGTAACTTCTACAATTCCAGTAAATTTCTATTTATTATTATTTATCAAGATTGAGTATTCTCTTTTTAACATCATGAGCACTCCATCCAATCAATCAACTTTTAGACTCACTTTTATTATAAAAAAGTGATACAGTAAAAAAGGAGTCAAATAACCTAAACCATTCTTATGGAGTTAACAAGGCGATGCTTGATATTCTCAAAATTCAACTTTTAATCTTTTGTTTTTCTGCGGATTATTAAAAATCATGCCAGACAAAGTATTTCAGCCCCCAGTTGCAAATATATTTTGTTGTTGATTGCCTTAGGCGTTAGATCCATGACGAAAGCTAACGATAAAAGAAAATTATGTTAATCGCTATAACGAGTGAAGACATTCCTCGATCAATGGAGAGAAAACGCGGGTGCTTGGTCGCAAGAAAAGTAAACTAATATTCTATCCATTTCAGTATATTGAAAGTAAAACAGCTAAATATAATGTATTACAGTATTTGTTTGACTTTAATTTATTGATCCCTATACCTCAAATTTCAAGACGCAGAATTCCTGCTACTCTACAGGGTGTCCACTCTGAAGTGTCCCCTGTAACATTTTTGTTTATTAACCGATTTTCATTTTTTTTTTGTTTGTTAGGTCTCGTCAAACACTTTTTGAACATTATACCAAATCAGTTCCAGGGACGTACTCTTGGGTGATTATGGGGGTCGACATTGTTATTGTTGTTGAATGTTTTTGAGTACCTGTAGTATATAAAACATATCCGGCACTTTTTTCACGATTGGGCTACGTCAAATTCTTGTTAAACAGCATGAAGAATCAAATTTGAGAATATCTCACTACCTATTTGTATTCTGGGCCCGGATTATAACTAGACGTAACGTGAGAGGTCGGACGCTGTCAAATTTGAATTTCAAGACCAAATAAATGCATTCCCATTAATCCCATTGAAGCAATGGGAAAACAGGTTTTTGTCGCCTCATATACTCATAGTGTTATTCGGGCCGATGCTCTCAGCTCTCAGTTTTTTCGCACAACATAAACTTCAAGCGAGGAACGATGAAGTAATTTTACTACAACACTGTGCATGAAAATGAAAACTTTTTGAACAAGGGTCGGTTATAGCTAGCAAAGTTGATTCGTATATACAGTGGTTAAAGTCGTTTTTCTGAGTAATGTCATTTAAGCAAGAAATATTTTAAAAATTATCATTATTATAAACTATTTTTGTAACAAAAATGATATTTTTGAACAATGTATTTATTGGAGCCATGTTTGATCGATATAGTTGTGGACTTGGCATGAATTCAGTAAACCAAATACATTTTTTTCCCGGAAATATGCTCGGACACGTCGATTATAGTATTTTCATCAATTACGCTCTTTTTAATGTATACAAACATTTTATACAGGGTGTCCTAGATTTGAGAGATGACGTCTTCGACCATTTTTTTTATAACTTTTTTCAAAAGGTAAATCAAGTTACACATGCGTTCCAAATTTCAAATTGTTTGATCTTTTTTTATGGCATAGTTGTCGTAAAACATTGTCAAACTGAAAAAAAAAATCGTCGAAGTCCGTTTTTTTTTCACTCCAAAACGATATGAAGTTTTATAGGTTTTCTTCGTTGAATGACCATTGAACTCGATACTACTTAACAGTATCGAGTTCAATGTGAATGACCAATGACCTTACCTAGAAAAACGACTATTCCCACTGGGTTAAGCGTACTGTAAGGCGGCGGTTACACTGAGTTGTGTCTATCGATTGCATATACCTAATATGATCGATTGCCATCGAGTCAAAAACAATCACACGATACCTTATGAGACTGGTTACACTCATGATACCATAGGTCTGGACCGCAATTCTTGACATCATTCGCATGCACGCGTATGCGATATGCGATCCTCTGCGAAGGGGATTATTACGAATGGTGCAAACGGATCATATTCTTGGGCGTCCTTCGAAATAAAACGTTCGCAAGTTCACAATTACGAGTGCGGCTAGATTCATTGCAAATATTGCAATCATTTTCGTGTCATATGTGTCAATGAATTGTCATTGAGTCAGCTGATAAAAACATTTTTGTTTATTTGTTTGCATGACGTTGATGCTAGACCTACAGAGAATGGGGCCTTTTTACCCCCAACCACATCAGTAATGACGCACCCCCGATAAACAATTTGAAATTTTTGAGCTCTGGATTATTTGGCGTCAAAAGTGTATGAAGAGGTACCAAGTTTCGATATTTCTGTTCAAGGCCCCTCTTTGGGGTGTCGAGGCCGATGCATCGATGTAACAAATTACAATTTTGTCGAAAACTACTACCTTATTATCTATGACTGATAAGATTAGCGGGTTAGGAACGATGAAAGTAAACTTCACTTTTTCATCAATGCCGACGTTTCGAACCTTTATTTGGTTCTCTTTCAAGGCTGAAAAAGACATGGTATGGTATAATTCTGATAATAATAACTAGTCCAAATTATGTAAAATTTAATGTTTTAAGGTTTTTAAGTTTTTTTTTTTTTTATTTTTAAGGTTTTTTCTTGTAAATTTAATCTTCATTTCGATTCTGTTATCAGAATTATACCGTACCATTTAAATTTTTGCGGTGAAACGAAAATAACAGTTTTTAATTAAAATTTCGCCTTTTCTGGAGACAATCACGCATCACTGGATACGATATACGAAAGTACTCACATTTATCTTCCAAACAAGCCTATACGCAACAAAATCGGACAAGTCGTTTATAAGTTACAGCCACTTGAACAATTACACTTTCACTACCTTCCCCTACTCACACGAAGATCGGTACGCCAATGAGCCCTATACCAAAAAGACGTGAAATTGTCTAGGTTTTCTAACCATGTTGATAAAGATATACCTCAATCTGAGAATTTCCGGAGAAATTTCGAATTTTAATATTTAAGCTTTGATTGCGCCCCCTAGCGGAAAAATTTCGAGGTTATAAATATTTCCCAGCATTTTCTCGTGGCCACTTTAGTGATCATATTTTTTTTCCTGAACTTTTAGGTCCAGTAGTTTCCGAGATATGGCCGGTGGCCACCCTTGCTGGGACACCCTGTATATTATGGGATCGTAAATTTTGTCATATACATCTAGAGAATAAAAATAATGCAACGAAAAGTGTTTTTCATTTTAGATTACTTATACTCTTTTCAGAATTACACGGTGTTATGTCATAATGAGCTAGGCTACTATAGAAATATTTGTTGAGAAAATCGCTTAAGGCTATTCATTAGACTGGAATTTTGAATGAACAAATATATCGAAAAATAGACTTGTTTTAATGTTTATTTTTCTATATAAAACTTGCCTTCATTTTTCCGATTCTAGTTAGCTTAAAATCCATTTTTCAAGAAATAAAGCTGTAATGGCATAACTCATTATTGCATAACCCCGTCAATCATCGTAAATATATTCAAATTACCCGCCAAAATGTATTCCTGTCAGAAAACAACACGTGATACCCAAATGCAAGAATCTGCTTTTAGTGAACTCGGATTCATCAGATGGCGCTTTTTTACGAGCAAATCTGTTAACACGGGAGAGTCCAGTCTATGTTTTATTTTCGTCTATGGTTGCCAGTGCCAAAGCCGTCCAGTAGGGGAGTTTTAGCACTGCATTCAAAAGAACTATCCTAGAAACTTTAGACTGGAAAACATGAATAATCCGCAATTTTTTTGCTTGATCATCATTCTATATGAACCCCTCTCTTCACTTCAACAAAAAATATACCGATTCTTTTGCCAAACTAAAGTTTACCGGACCCACAAAAGTAAATCATCTAATTATTACCCATTATAATCACAACAATTTCTAAAAAAATCCCCCCCAATTTCTAAAAAAAGTGACTTGAGCGCTGTATGGTGGATGGACTGGTCCCCAACAGGATATCGCCATTGCTCATTTACGAAAAACCTCTATAGGGAATTCTTTATGAGCCTACCATAATTATTGGAAAAGAATACGGGACAGACGGGACTGGTGATGAAGAACGCCTTCACCATTGTATCACAGTAATAATCAAGGGCGTAGATACGGCTAAGGGGTAGATGGGGTAATTACCCCCCCAGAACTTGATTATTATCCGAAGTGTCTTGAGTTTTTCAAACCCTAAGATCTCCTATCATTTGAAATTGTAAAAATTGGCTCCGACATTTTAATTCATGAAGTGCGTGTGTGTCACCAGTTTCCCAATATCCAGTTTGCTCATTGCATGTAGAGTGTCGTGTGTACATAATATGGTTCACTTTATGTCCATTTATGGTTCAGAACAGAAAGTACATGTTTCATACTAGTAGAGCCTAAAAATGGTCGTCCATCTATCGTCCAATAGTGTGTAAATCAATAGACGTACAAGCGTCCAGATATGTCCGCGTTCTTTGTTCGTATATTGGACATCCTTGTGCTGTTCTGCGATGTGTCAAGATTCTGTATAGGTATAGACTCTCTGTACAACGGGTCCAAAACTCCCGAGAAAGCTCCGTTAACCCCCAGAAAAAAAGCTATCTACGCCCTTGGTAATAATAGCTGTAGACATGTCTCTTTCATAAATAAAGCAACTCTTTCATGAAGCAGATTTTAAATATAGATTAAGAAAAGCGACGCGGGAAATGAGCAACTGCAAAAAATTGAGCGACTTCACCAGTTTCTCACAAAAATAATAAAATTATTGTAGCCATGTTTCTTTCATAAAAAAAAAGGCGACTCTTTCATGCAACATTTTTCATGACTCCACGACGAGACCAAAACGTCTGAATTTTGGGAGTTGACGAAGCTCCAGCATTTAATTAAAGCCTATATTTGTTCGTTTTCTGCTGTTTGATAATATCAGAACTTTCACATGAGCAATAGAAAAACTGCATATTTTGCATGTACCTCATAATTTATTTCAGTTGCCTCAATTAACGGATGTTTTTTTTTCAAATGAGATCAAAACAGACATTTTCGTTCAAACCTTGGACTCAAATTGTTTACAGTTCAAGGTTAAGACATTTTAGTTTGGAAAAAATAAATAGGCAAAACAGGCAGACTGGTAACAACAAAAATCCCCGACTGTTCTTGTCGAACTATAAAATATCACACTATACGCGGAGACTAGACGCAAACCCGCCATCATCGAGATTTTGGACGATTCATATCTTGTGCTTTTTATTAAAAAAAAAATAGAGACATATCATAGTATCAAAGAATACGGAACATTTGCACGTCCCGACAAAACAATTGGGGACATGATCCTCGAAATAAGGGACAGTCCCGTATAATACGGGACGTATGGCAGGCTTGAATTGCTAGACCTACAGAGAATGGGGCTTTTTACCCCCAACCTCATCAGTAATGCGTCATTACTAATGTGGTTGGGAGTAAAAAAGCCCCTGATGAACAATTTGAAATTTTTGTGCTCTGGATTATTTGGCGTTAAAAGTTTATGAAGAGGTACCAAATTTCGATATTTCTGTTTGAGGAAGGCCCGTCTTTAAGGTGCCGATGCATCGATGTAACAAATTACAATTTTGTCGAAAAGTACTACCTTTATTATTTATGTGAACTGAATGTTGAAAAAAGTATGCATTAAATAAAATTTTGAGCTGAGATTCTGATTCAGCATTGAAAGTTTGATGATTTTTGTATGAACGATTTCTGAAATATGCAAAAAAAACCGTCTCAGGGTGCCCTATTTGAAGGGGCGTATCTATCCACCTTAAATGGCATTTTTCGAAAAATGTTCATGAAAATACCTCAGAAATGACCTCACGAATCATTTTAGAGAATAACCCTGTAAACTCAAGATTTTCAATGTTTGCAAAAAGCTCCAATCAACATGATCTCGAATTCAGCAAACGCTGGAAAAATAAATTTTGTAACCACAAATAAGTCTTGCGAACACTATGCTGTACGATGCGAGCGAGAAACTGTATCTCTTATGATAACTGAGATCGCCATGCATGCACTCGAATCTGTGGCACCCTGTATATTCATTAGTCAATATAAAAATATGGCAACGACGTTGACCTTTTTTTTCCTATGAAAAAAAAACTAGGTGAGGTATCTGACAATTTTGTTGTTAGATTCGTCTTTCCATCTTTCAAAATAAAAAAGTTACATCCAATCAAAATGGTATCAAGACAAAATGACCACTGACAATAGGTACCTACAGGATAAACCAAAATAAGTTATGACCATCCAATTCATTTTTTCAAATGGAAACCTCTTTTTTTTATTCCATCCCTACATCAAATTTCAAGTAGGTTCCATGTATCATGTCCTTAAACCCAACAGTTATCGAGAAATTAACGATTGATTAAAAAAATTGACTGTGTTTCAGTGTTTCTGAAATTTCTCGATAACTGTTGAGGTGAGGTTAAGGACATGGTACATGCAACTTACTTAGAATTTGATGTAGAATTCGAAATAGAAGTAAAAATGGGGGTTTCTGATTGAAAAAATTAAGTTGATGGTCGTAAACTATTTATGATAAAATTATAATAAAAAACCGCATTCAAAAATAATAATCGATGTTTCCGCGCGTTTTCCCACCTAACCAATCCCTGAATTTTGAATGAATTTATTCCAACCTACGCGTCCTCAGTGTATAAAGTCTATTTCACTGCAATTTTCTCAACTAAAAAGTCTACTATCTATTTTAACTTTCGGGTTTTCATGATGATTCTAAAAAATGATCAAATTCATTTTATACCCAGATAAAGTCTGCAGATGAAGATGTTCAGTCTTCGATTATTGAAGAAGGCGGCGAGAAATTGATTGAAACCGCAATGGTGAAAGAATCCCAGAAAAATCAGACAAATAGAAAGTCGTGTTTCATTTTCAACATCACTTCAAATTATTATGCTCTGTATACAGATCATATTTTGTATTTATACATTGCAAACTCCTTGTTCAGTTTGTCTCGATAAACTCTGTGTGAAATGCTAAATAAATGTACCTACCTAATAAAAAATAAACATGAATAATAATTTGTTTTGTTTTACCCATTTATTTATTGTTATATTGCTGTGTAATAAATACTTGATGGAAAAATTAACAATAACCAAGGTACCAAGTAGAATAGGTAGGTACACAGGGAAACGTAATAATAAGATTATAAGGTATAACGAACTTTTACAGTAAAGCTTGAGTCTGTGTTACTCCAAAAACCTTTGTTCGATTTTAATGATTTTACTCAAAGCCCATAAAATGAGCTCCAAAACCAAAAAAAATCAGCAAAATCGAAAGGAGTTTTGACTTACATGTCCTCAAACTTTGCTATTGGCGAACTTCATGATGAGCACTATCAAACCGGTCATTCAAATTACCCGCCAAATTTTCGCAGCCTTAGTTCCATGACTACACCGTATGGTGACAGCACCGTTTGACAGTCTAAATCTTAGATAAGGAAAGGGTTTTTCACTTAAAACTCCGCACGTCAATATCTCGGAAACGAATAGGAATATTTGATTTCTGTAAAAAGTAGTCAATGTATGGGGTCGAGTAGTTATTTTTCATAGTTAAAAAAATTCGACGCCTACCAAGAGTAAAGCGTCGCGACGCATCGAAAATATTAATCGATTGCAGGGACTTTGAAATTACGCGCATGCAAAAGTACGAGTTATTTATAAACTTTTTTGTTATTCAGTCGAACTCATTCATTCTACTCAGTTTTGAGATATACAGTGTGTCCAAGATAAGAATGTCTATCGTGGGGATCTTGGAAACCGTGAGAGATACAAGGTCAGTTAAATGGAGGCAAAGTTGCGTATTTTGATGCTTAACAAAATGCCGTTTTAAAAGCCAAGAAATTCCGACTAAGTCCGAAATTATCCGAAAAAAACCGAAATTTTTCAAAATTGTTTTCATTTTTTTCTGACCACATTTGAAGAGATATTTTGAAATGAATGGAACTTCTTCATTGCCACTTTTTGCCCTTTACAAGATAGCGTTATTAAATTGAAGAACTGACGTTTCGTCTATGAGCAGCCATCATCAACTTTGTTTTTTTAAATACGGTCCTGGATTTTTTATTACGGATTTTAAGAGCCTCTTATGTTCCTAAACCAACGAGGTATCGCACTAATTAAAAAAGAGGTGGTTGTTTTTAGTTTTATTAAAAATGTATTTTTTTGTCTCTCTCTAACACATGAGTTCTTATGGAAAAATCCATCAACATAATTTTTTTGAATAATTGCGATACATTGTTAGTTATTAGATCATTGGATTGTTCACATTATTTCAAGATAATGTGCTTGATCGAATAGGAAAAAAAATAAGCCAAGAAAATTGGTTACGGCTGTTTATGTAGGTAATTTCTTTGAAGCTGGAATTGTTGGAAGTTCAATTTCAATAAAAATGCCGAAGGCATAATCACTATATCCAGAACTAATTATTCAGATCGGATCACTTGTATGTATGCATCAACAACGACGATTTGCTAAATAAATTCACCATCCGCGTATCCGCCCCTCGTATACTACCAAAAAACTAGCTAAAACAGGTGTTGCTCATGATATACGACACCTCGCAAAAAATGCCGGTATTTTTCAGACGGATCAAAGGAGTGACCGGACCTATTGGAATATATAAAGCCTAGTTTACACCGATAACTCGTTTAGTTCGGTCCGATAGGACCTAGTGGGTGGGGATAGTACGGTAGGACCAATGCTTGCTTCTCGCCCGTTTACACCGTCTCGCAACGCGTGACATAAGTAAGTACGCTCAGATTGCCTTAGAAACTCAGAACCAACACAATTCACAATTATAACAATCAACATAACCTCATGACTTTGATCCAGATCGAACCAAATTTAGTTCGGTTCACCTGCTGCCGAATTAGCCGAATACCGAACCAAGAGCGGACCAGCTTAGTCCTCAACTGTTTACACCATTCGAACCAAATATTTGCTTCTGATATAGTTCGAATTTAGTAATTGGTCCGCGGACCAAGTTGTCGGTGTGAACTAGGCTATTAGACTTTGATACAACAACCGATTTCATCTCTATGAATTTCCTTATGAATTTCCAGAAAAAAAATAAGGAAGATTTAAAAGAAAACTTGGCTGTCCAACATTCCCCACAAAATGAGGCGAAGTTGGGTCGCAGATAAGATGAATACACCCCTATATTTTCCTTATTTGAAGAAGTCGGGGTTTGAAATTTTGTACAATCATACAGTCTCATGACTTCCACTATTTTTATGATATTTAACTGTAATTTGATGTCTATACCCCGCCTACTACGTCTTCGCAAAGAGGGCCAATTCTCGATATTTTTCTTCGCGTCAGAGATATCGAAAAAAGTAACTGGAAAAAGTTGTTCTATATTGTATTCTAACCCCGGATTCCTTGTTTCACGAGAAAATTCCTTTTGTTTTTCAATATTTTTGTTCATTTACGAATTCATTTTTCCGTTTGACCCAATATGATTTTCATAAAAACTGAAAATTCGGCCCCATTTCAATATAATACTGCCATGGCTTCTCCAAAACAATTTTTAAGATATCCGTGACACACTGTATAAGCAAAGTTGGACACCAAAAACTTTTTGAAAAGTTTTATTTTTTATTCATCGAGAAAATTTAAATTTCATGTTTTATAGTCAAAATCTTTATCAAGAAACGTAATAAATCTTTCATTCTGAAGGTAGGATGGTATCTATACAAAAAATATTTGTGTTCTTTTAATACCAACACAAAGGTGTCTAAATATACCCAACAAAAACTAACCAAATGTTTTTTACATTTTCGGACCAATTTTCGATTGTCCAACTTGCCCCCCAAAAATATTTTTTTTCATGTTACGCCATCACCGACATCAACATTTTTGTGAAATATGCGGAAATGAACTTTTCCTACAGCCGTGCGGAAAATTCAATTTTCCGCACCGATATCCGTGTGGAAAATCAGATTTCCCGCACCAGTGCGGAAAAATTTTTCCGCATGACATTTCCGTGCGGAAAAATTTTTCCGCACGGATATGTCAAAATTAACAATATCATAAGCAAACAGCAACCAGGTTTCCAGGTAACTATGGTCACTTAGTTACACATTTCGACATTCATTATTATTTATTTGTCATCAGTTGCATCAGAAACTTTTAAATTACGAATTATAACCTTATTTCCGCACGTCTGTAGAAAAACTATTGTACCTAACACTTGCGGAAAATGTTTTTCCGCCCTCGGCTGCTTTACCGAACTCCGCTACGCGTCGGTCGGTGAACGGCAGACTCGTGCGGAAAAACTAATTTTCCGCACTTGTTAGGTAAATAGCTATTACAGTTCGTTACCAAGATAATGACGCAACTTCATGAAAAAAGTGAAAAATCACTAGCCCTTATTGCTTCATAGTTGAGATACAATAGTTAAAACTAAACTGAGCGCGTATTCTGTAACGTCATAGAGAAGAAATTTCCTTCTATAAAGCATAGGGACGAATGCTTTATAGAGAAAAATTTCATCTCTATGACGTTACAGATTACGCGAAGTACCATGAATATGGACCGGCATATTTTGTTGCTAAATGTCAAACCTTTTTTGCTCTAAAAGAGTTTTTTTCTAGACTATTGAATTCGTATACGGATATTGAATTCAAGGGGCATAAAATTAGCCGAATTTGTACCACCCAAGAGTATTTTTCCAATTGATCGGATCCACACTGATTTTTGACACCAAATTTTCAGCATCTTTGTTTCAGGTTAGGTCAAGAGGAGCTTTGTCTACAAAATAGGTACACGGAATAGACTCACCACCGTATTCTACAATACACTACACTTGTTTCACCTCCTCTTGACCTGTTGTAACTAGTGCAGTAATGTGCATCTTACACTGATAAAACAAACACGCTACACTGGTTGCACTAACCGCGTAACAAACGCCGCAGTGTAGAAAAGTGAAAATTCATGTGCACTAGTGGAGGATAACAAACAAACCTAGTACACAGCTTGTGCCTAGTATGTTGGCGGATGCGGTTAACAAGAGGACAAAATAGGAATTACGGCAGGAAAATTGATTCTTATTATGGCGTTTCAAAAATGGAAAAATCAAAATCAATCAAGTGCAGTCTTCTTGGCCTTCTAGCGTGAAATGAATTTTATCAAGAATTACTTTTTTCGGGCCTTTCAAGTTTTGGTCGATTTATCCCTTAGATAATAATATTATATTAAATAGGTAGACTTAGATTTGTCCTCTTGTTAACCACATCCGCGGACATACTATAGCTGTGAGATCTCAATTAAGATCTTTCACATACACAGGGTGTCTCAAGAGGTGGTCCTGGGATTGTTCTAAAAATTTGGTCATTCAGGTAAGTAGTTATTTTCAGTGATGCGACGTAGCCGCTTCTATTAGAAAGTAGAAGAAACTGTGATATTTTAAATGGGACACTATGTATATTATTGCATTTTTAAATTCTTCAGAATATTCAGGATATTTTTTATGAATATTATCCTATACATATCTGTAGCGATTCTCGAGAAATTGATCAATTTCCTTCTTTTGCTTCTTAAAATATAGCTCTTGTTTCTCTCCTACTATTACTACGCCACTGGGTTCATAAAAAGTCAAAATTTTGAGAATATTCCGTTAATTATACATGGTCGTATGAAATTATTATTTTTTTCTCTAGGTATAAAAAAGCTTTAAAGTGTGTTTTTTTAAATGGAACATACTGTATATCATCAATTATTTCAAATGCCAATTAGAATCCCTTTCAAATGATATATCATGTCCATATAAATACCTAAATGTTCCCGTTTTCGAAATAAACGCCTCTTATAAAAATCTTCTTTTCTTAGTGTGTTGCCATGATGTATCATTTGAAAAATATTTAAACGTTACCAAAACACGAAATAATTTTAAAAATTATCATAACTATGAATATTACGTGATTTAGTTACGTTCAAATACTTTTCGAAAGACATAATATGGCAACCCACTGTATAGATAGAGTATGTCCGCGGATGCGGTTAACAAGAGGTGAAATGGTCCAAAAATTGAAAGCATACTACAAAAAGTCATTCTTGATAAAAAAAAGTCTGCTTGCCAGAGGCGTTTATTTCGAAAACGGAAACATTTAGGTATTTATATGGACATGATATATCATTTGAAAGGGATTCTAATTGGCATTTGAAATAATGAATGATATACAGTATGTTCCATTCAAAAAACCACACTTTTAAGCTTTTTTATACCTAGAGAAAAAAAAAATCATGCGACCCTGTATAATTTACGGAATATTTCTTTACACAAGAGCAATACAGACGGTCTTTCTAAATCACTCTCAAAATGTCAACTTTCTATGAAGCCCAGTGGCGTAAGAATAAGAGAGAGACTAGAGCTATATTTTTAGGAAAAAAAAAGGAAATTGATGAATGTCTCGAGAACCACTACAGATAGGTATAAGATAATATTCATGAAATATATCCTGAATGTTCTAAATAAATAATCCGAAAATGCAATAACATACATAGTGTCCCATTAAAAATATCAAGGTTGCTGCTACTTTCTAATAGAAGCGGCAACGTCGCAACCATTGAGTCCTATAGTTTAAGGTCAATGGTCGCAACACTGAAAATATTTTAGATCGATAGAGCATTACAGCTTACCTAAATGACCAAATGTTCAGAACGATCCTAGGACTCTGGGACCCGTTTTCCTTGAACGTCTAAGGTACCATCAACCTTGGGACACCCTGTATGTACTATAATTTTCATTCCACAGCAAAGTTTCAAAGGGATAAAGACATGATGTATGATGGCCATTTTAACATTCTAATCTTACCTGCTTGAAAAAAAAACAAGCCATTCAAAATAATAATTTATTACTAATGTCCAACAGGGTTTAACGGTTCAGCCTTTATATTTGATAAATTTAATCTATTATCTACGTCCTCGTCAATTTGTCCTATTATAGCCCTAGAAAGAATACTAATTATTATCAAATTATACTGCATTTCCTATTAACACTCACACATTATCGCCTCTTATTATGTGAAGTCCAAGCATGACTTGTTCAATCCCCGTCGACGATGAGTAGACTCTCTCGTGAGACTCGTCCAAAATTACATTGATTGTTTGATCAAAGCCTTTCAACGTACCCTTGAACGAAAGTGATAACCTTAAAAAATATCAGCCGAAGAAAACATTGATTTACTTTTTTGATTCCGTTATAAGTGGATAGTTATTATTATAATAGCTGTATTCGCGAGTCGGTTACGAATCAGTTCCGAACTAATTCGCATGCTCAGTTGCTGGAATATAGTTATTTTATGAGCTGCGCATACGCATTAGTTCTGATACGGTTCTTAACCTTAACAGACCCGCAAACATAGCTTATAATACACTTCCTAAATCTGAGCATCGCAAATAAGGCATTACTTATGACAATTATTATAACAAGTAGTTTGCCACACCATTATATTATTATGATGTTTTATACAGAGTGGACCAGAAGTAATGAACGATAACAGTAGATTCCTCACAAAAAAATATTGCGATCAACCTCAACTTGTCTATTTCGAAAGTTGATATTAACAGAGATACAGGGTGTCAAAGTTGAATTTTAATATTTGATTTTTTTCAAATAAGTTTTGAAATAAGTTATATGCATGAAATTTGACATATGGGGATTGTTTGACATGCAAAATTCAAATCTGAGCACGGAATTGATCTTACTTGTAGGGGCCGCCACTTATAAAACTATTCACTACTTTAAATAGTAAGAACTTTTTTGTACCCACTTGTATTTTTTTTTTTTTAATTTAAAAAATGATTTTTCCATCGTGTTTACATGAAAAAGGTATACTTTGTACAAAGAGTGGAATAATAATAATAATAATCTTTATTTAGCACAAAGCTACAGAGGTACAATAAAGTAGAAAGTGTAAATTGATATAAAATAGTGAAAACATTTGGGAAATATCGTATTGGTAAAAAATAACTAACATCAAGACAAGCTATAAAATAAAGGTACGAGAGTTATATCACAAATGGCTTAAAATATGCTTCCTCAAAATACATTTAAAGTTTTCCAGACTTTCACAGTTTCTAATCACAGGAGGTAGTTGGTTGAATTCATATAATAGACCCCTATGCAGTAGGGAGTTTGCTATTGGACTAGAGTGGCACTTGGTAAACAATATAAAATCATTACATTGTCTGGTGTTATAATTATGTACATCATTGAAATATTTCGTTTTATCACAGATATAGGACGGTAAAGTTTTATTCTTAATTTTAAATATGAAGATATACACAATGTAAATAATTTTTTGTTTAAACAACATATTGAGGACATTTAACATACATTCAATTGGTGTGTAACGATTACATTTTAGAATAACCCGCATGGCTCTGTTTTGTATTTTTTGCAATTGATCCAACTTATATCTAGGCACATTATATAAGATAGTCGAACAGAATTGTAAGTGGGGTGCTGCTATTATATTGTACAATAACATTTTTGTATACATTGACAAATTACGCCCAACTCTTGTGATGAAACCAACTTTTTTGGCAAATTTCCGCATAACATAATCTGCATGGGAACAAAATGTCAAATTAGGATCGGATAGTACACCCAGGTATTTGGTTTCTTTCTCATATGCAAGTTTTTCAGAATCAATGAAAATGTTTGTTTTCTATGGTAACATGACTGAGCCTAGATTTTTTCCCGTATATACAGAATTTGGACTTGTTGGTATTTAAACTTAATTTATTCTTACACAGCCATTTAAATAGTACATCCAGTTCTTGATTCATTACATTTTGTCTGTTTATAATGTCTTTGCTAATTATATACACCATCGTGTCATCAGCGAATAAAGTGACTTTACATTGTTTAACCACTTGAACCATGTAATTTATATATATCAAGAACAGCAAGGGCCCTAGAACAGTACCCTGTGGTACACCAAATGGGACATACATTGCTTCAGACACAGTGTTCCTAAATCTAACTTTTTGGGCTCTATTACTAAGATATGACCTGAATCATTTCATCACAGTACCCTGAATTCCTATTTTATCTAGCTTTGCCAATAAAATGTCATGACTAACGGTCTCAAATGCTCTTTTAAAGTCAAGAAATATAGCTAACACATTATTATCACAGTCAATGTCTTTGAGGAAATCTGTGTGATGATTACTAACTATCACAGACTCACAAGAATGACGTTCACGGAAGCCGGATTGATTAGGAGCCGGATTGATTAGGAACTATTATGTTGTTTTTATCACAGTGCATTATCAGTTGTTCTTTAACAGACAGTTCTAGAGCTTTCTCATATAAAGGAACGGTATTTATGGGTCGAAATTCGGAATGTTTTTGGGTATTTGGACCCTTCTGCACCGGGATCACAATTGATGTCTTCCATTGATTAGGGAACACTCCAGTGGACAAGGATGTATTGATCACGTCCAGAAATCTATCACCGACGACATAGCAGGCATCACTGAGAACTTGTTTGGATATTCCACTGGCACCTCCCCCCACATTCCTGAGACCGCTGACAAGTTCCTTCATTTTCGCCATGGATATTTTTTCGAAGTTGGAAAAATTTGGAATGGTAGTGGTGGGGGGTTGTGCATACAATGTTGTAATACAATTTATAATTTCATTTATGATTTGCGATATACTCTTAATGAAATATTCATTGAACTGGGTCGCTATTTCTATTTCTTCGGTGACTGTTCCATTTTCAAAGGTAATCGCTTCACATCCATCTTGATTTTGGCCTGGTAGAAGTGTCTAGAGGTTCCTCCATAGTTCTTTTGAATTGGTCTTATTTCCATCCAGTAGGTTTTGGAAATACTTCTCTTTGTTCTTCCTTATCTCGCTGACAATATAGTTCCGTTTGTTCTTGAATTGATCCCAAGTGTCCTGGCTTCAATCGAAAAGTGCTCTTTGGTACAGAATATCCCGCCGATCTCGCATCATATGTTTTATTTCATATGTTATCCACTTTTTATTCGGCTACTTATGTTTGGTATGGACCTCAAGTCGGGGACACATCTCATCCAAGATTATTGATATATCATCGATAAATGAGTTTGCCAATACATTGACATCAGAAATGTCATGGTCCCATGGTCTTCCTGTCAAGTACTGATGCATTTTGTCCACATTATAGTTTTTCATGGATCTTTGGTATGAAATAATATCACAGTTTACTTCTTTCCTATTGTCTAGTATCACAGATAGAATTGCATGATCACTGATCTTTGGCGTTAGGTGTACTTTATATGACGTATTTTTTTCATTTGTTATTATGTAATCGATGAGAGTTGCACTTCTACATGTAACCCGTGTCGGCGAGTTCACAATTTGGTAAAGTCCACTTGTATGTATTTTGTTCAAAATCTTGTTGCCAAAAAATGTGTTTTTGGTTAAATCAAAATTAAATTCGCCCAAAATAAGATTTGTACCATCAAATTCACTGATTTCATCCAACAATTGAGAAAAATATTCCACAAACTTTGCATCTTGTGTATAAGGTGGATGATATAAAATGGTGCACATGTACTTAGAACTAGATATAGACAATGTAAAAGACAATGACCAGACAAAATTATCGACACATTGTACAGAGCCTAATTTATATTTGGTGTCAATTCGAATGAGCGCGATCCAATGACGTAGATAAATAGACCAGGCAACATACATATGCATTGACGGTGTCGCAGTGCGAGAGTGATGGAGAGAGAATATCAAGTGATAGAGAAGGATGGAGCTAGAGCGGGCCACAAAAAAAGGATGTTAAAGTTTACTTTTTTCATTGTTTTGTAATTTATTTCATTAATTAGTTCAATATTTCGAAACGGACTATGCCTATTTACCCGCAAAAACAAATTTTCACCTCTCAAAACAAATTTTGAGCTAGTTGCCCGCTGCCGGAAAATGGCATGTTTGCGTCACTAAACAAGCAAGCGCTTATTGGAAGCGGCCGGTCCAATTCTCTCAGTACGTCCATGGCGCGATCACACCTCCAGTCCTTTTATTCGTCGTAGTACATTGATTAAAACTATAGCCAACGACACGCAACTCACTAAAATCAACATCTTGACAAACATGAGTCTTGGACAAAAGCACAATCTTTGGTTTCCATTCATTGATTAAGACCAATATATTGTCTTTAGGCCTTAGGCGTATATCTAGTAGAAGTAGAAGTGCCAAGGAGTAACCTTTTCAAGATATTTAAACAATGACCTCCATAATTTGTTCAACTGGCTGTGTGAGAACAAATTATGTTTAAACACCCAAAAATCAAAGTTTTGTGTCTTTGGAAAAAAGTCTTTGTTAGCTCGGATAGATATGAGGAATATTAAGGTCACTATTGATAATGTAGATCTCTTATATGTAACTGAAATTCGATATTTGGGTGTAATATTGGATTCTAATTTGAATTTCCATTCCCATTCTGATTATGTAATGAGGAAGTTTTCGAAGAAGGTCGGCTTTATAAATAGGGTTGGTGGGGGTTTGTCCCTTAATACAAAACTTCTGTTGTACAACACCATCGCTCTGCCACATCTGCAATATTGTTCCACACTTTTGTTCAACCTACCAGCCTACAAAATCGAGCAAATACAAAAAATTCAGAATCGTGCAATGAGGAGAATGTTGGAATGTGATAGGTATACACCGATAGATATCATGTTGAATGTATTGGAAATGTTCTCTGTAAAACAAAAAATTATGTTCAACATATATGTATTTGTTTTCAAAATCAAACACAAACTGGTACCTGATTATGTATGTGATAAGATTAATCAATTTAGTGATGTACATGGTTATAGCACCAGGAACTGCGAGGATTTTATATTGTCTAATAAATGTAATACATCTCAAATGGCGAAATCCATACTTTTCAGAGGACTTTATGAATATAATAAATTGCCAAAGATTCTCAAGAACTGTGATAGAATAACTGAATTCAAGAGACTTATAAGACCGTATGTTTTGTCCCATTTTTAGTCAATTTTAATAATTTTAGTTTATAAGTTTTATCTTTTTACAACAATTTTATTTATACTTATTTATTTGTCTTTATGTAATTATTGTGTTATTATTTCATTATTTCTTGATTCTGCTGCTGTCCATTTAATACTTACTTTGTAAACTTATTGTAAACTATATAGCGTTTGCTAAATAAACGGATTATTATTATTATTATTATTATTATTATTATTATTATGAAGTAATCCATGCAATGTGGTTTTGAATCGAAAATTTTGAAAATGAACATAGGAGGCTTTGAAAACGACGTTATCATGGTGATTTTGACATTAGCTTGAATGCCTAATGTTTCTTGATTTGAAAAAAAATTATCTGATTATACATTTTTTTACAAAAAAAAAATTTTTCTTTGAAAAACTTTTTAATTTTTTTTTTGATTTTTTTTATAAGAAACATTGAACATCGAGACAATTGTCAAAGTTACCGCGAAAACGGCGTTTTCGATGCACCATATGTTAATTTTCAAAAATTCCCATCCGAAACCACATTGCATAGATTACTTCATAGATAATAAATAATAAATAATTCTTTATTGGCAAAATGCTACAAGAAAACATAGTATAACGTATAATGTTATACCGTTGTTTGATTACTCAAACAACGGTATAACACATATTGTATAAAAGATATTGCAAATAATTAAAATGTTGTGACAGATAAGTGTATAAATTTCACATTATGGGTGTATAAACAAACAATACTTAAAACCAAATAATGAAATTGGAGATCACATATGATTTGAGTAGCTGTTTAAAAATGATCAGGTTATAACAGGTTTTGATTTCTGGAGAAAGTTTGTTAAAGTCTAGCAGTCTTTTAAAAAGAATGGAATTCAGCGTTTGACTAGATTTACGCTTTTCACTTGAAATAAAATTATCACGATTTCGTGTACAATAGCTATGGACATCACTAAATACATAGTTTCACTTTATCACAGATATATGGAGGTAACAGTTTCATTTTAATTTTATAAATAAATACATTTACATCAAAGATTATTTTTTGTTTTACAGATAACATATTTAACGTATCCAACATTAATCTGATAGGCGTATATCTATTACATCTTAAAATTTTCCTCGTTGCTCTGTTTTGTATTTTTTGGATTTGTGCCACTTTATAATCGGGTAAATTATACATAATCGACGAGCACAACTGTAAGTGAGGTAACGCAATAATAGCGTTGTATAGAGTAATTTTTGTGCTCATACTCAACTGCTTCCCTACTCTACTAATGAAGCCAACTTTTTTAGAGAATTTCCTCGTTACATTATCAGCGTGCGACTTAAAAGTTAAGTTTGAGTCAAGAATGGTTCCTGAATATTTCATTTCTTTTTAGAAGGTTAATTTGTCGTGATCCATGGCTACGTTGAGAGTGTTTGTGTCAATTTGTGATACATGTGATTTTTTTCCAAAAATGCAAAATTTTGTTTTTTTAGTATTTAGACTAAGGTTGTTACTACACAACCATGTCAACAGTTCCTGATTTATGACATTTTGCATTTCTTCGATGTTCTCACCCACTACATAGACTATTGTGTTATCGGCAAACAGTATGATTTCACTTTTGTTGGCGATTTAAAAGCATCGTTGACATACAGCAGGAACAATAGTGGTCCCAATACGGTTCCCTGCGGCACTCCATATTTCACATTTATTGGGTCAGAGCTACAGTTCTTGAACCTCACCTTCTGTGTACGGTCTGATCAATAGGACTCGAACCACTTCAAAACGTTACCCGCCATACCCAAACAACGTAGCTTATGTATCAAAATGTTCCTATCCACGGTTTCAAAGGGACATTGCAGATCCAAAAATACAGCAAGACCCTTCTTTCCATCATCAGCAGCTTTAAGGAACTCGTCTCATATATGGACAATAACAACTTCACATGAATTAGATGCACGGAAGCCAGACTGGTGTTGTACAAAGATTTTGTTTGTTTCACAATATGATAGGAGCTGTTCTTTGACACATATTCCTAAAAGTTCTTCACAGTTTGGCATTGTGTTTATTGGCCGGAACTCAGAGTGTTTAAGTGTCTTTTGAACCTTGGGAACAGGAATTATTGTTGACAATTTCCAGGCTTCGGGAAACACACCAGTGGATAAAGATGAATTTATTATGTCCAAGATTCGATCTCCTGCTACAGCAATCACATATAAAACCTGCTTAGATATACCAGTATCTCCTCCTCCAACATTTTTCATCGACTTGGCCAGCTCTTTCATTTCAGTCTTCGTGACGTTTCGGAATCTTGTGAATCTGTTGAAGTGGTGTTCCTCTATAGTTGAAAAATCAAACGCAGATCCAGGGATCTTGTGAATAATATCTTCTATGCTTTGGACAAAAAAAGTATTGAAGCTCTCAGCAAACGATATTGCTGAGCGCTTCAATACTTTTTTTGTTTTCATTTGCCAACATACGACCATAAAAGTTGATTTTTCCAGGAACATATTGATTTTTCCAGATAGCAATAGTTTCAAGTTTTTCCATAAAAGGCGTGGATTTTGTTCGTTCTCATCAATAGTGTCTTGGAAGAATTTTTCTTTCTGGGTTCGAATTTGGGCAACTATTTCATTGCGTAGTCTTTTGAATGAGTTCCAAACATCATCATCTTTCTCATAGACAGCTTTTTTATACAAATTATCTCTTATGTTCATCTTTTGTCGAATATCTGCCGTTATCCACTTTTAGCTGTCATTCAGAGTTAATACGATTTCTGGGCACATAGTATTTAAAATATTTGAAATATCATTCACGAATGTGACTGCCAGTATGTTTACATCCGAAGTATCTTTATCCCAAGTTATTTGTCTGATGGAGGAATGCATTTTCTCAGCCGAATAATAATTGTTCATTGGGTGTGTGTGCAAAATGGTCTTCTTGTTTCGTTCTTTATTTGTATTCTTCAAGTTGAGGGGAAACAATGGAGTGGTCACTTATTTTGGGCGTCAGATGAACTTACTTGTAAAGACAAGACCTTTACAGTTTGTTATGACGTAATCTATTTGTGTTTCACTTCTAGGTACGATTCTTGTTGGTGACTTGATTATCTGATTGAATCCGTTTGAATATATGACACTTAGTAATTTATCACCATAAAAAGACTTCGATATACAAAACGAAATTGAAGTCTCCCAGAATATAATTGGGTCCATCAAAGCCAGCCACTTCATCCAAATAACCTTCCATGAATTCAAGAAATCTGGAATTTTCCTTTTGAGGTGGATGATACAATACGGAAAATAAGTGTTTGTGATTTGATAAATTGATTTCAACTGCCAGCAACCAAACATAATTGTTCACACATGTAATCGTTCTGGCACTATATTTAGTATCAGATCTAATCAGCGCCATCATCCCACTAGTTCTACGATTGTCCGTCACACTTTGTTCCAAACGATAGTTCTCTATTTTCAACTCAACATCATCAATATCATTTGACACGTGAGTCTCAGACAAGGACAAATCTCTTGAAAAGGGTCACTCCTATCGACTTTTACAAAGTATAGTTTTTTTACGTAAAAATGGCGGACAAATCAATTTTCTAATTTAAAAAAAAAATTCAGAGTGCGTACTTGAAAAAGTTATAACTATTGGAATGAGTGGAAAGATGTGTAAGTGGCGCCCCCTACATGTAAGACCCAAACCGAGGCCAAATATGAATTTTACATGTCAAACAACCCCTATATACGAAATTTCATTAAAATAACTTGATTATTTCAGAAGTTATTTGAAAAAATCAAAAATAAACATTCAACTTTGGCATCTATCGCAATATTTTTGTGTGAGGAATCTACTGTTACCGTATGTTTCATTACTTCTGGTCCACCCTGTATATGGAAGACAATTCCTCCATAGTATTATCAGCTGATCACTCAAAAAAAAATACGCATAAAAAATGTCTATCCACAGGGAGAAAAATGACTATGTTGAATTTTCTGACTAAGTAGAATTTGCCAGAGAGCGTACCAACAACAATAATTTGCCTACAGTTCCAAAGGCGAAGGTGGCGGATAGGAAAAATTTTCTCCCCAATACTATGGTTCTTGACAAACCGCAAATCTGATTGCAATCCTCAAGTGGTTATGACGATACTGTGTCAGGTTCAAAGACGGTACTATGTTTTTGACGGGCCCTTGACTACCATAAATCTAGCTAAATTTTAATGAAAACCGCATCGCGATATCTCCATGGTAAGTATAATGGGGATATAGCGATGTAGTTTTCAGTGTTTTCACTAATTTTATGGTTGTAAAAAGGGCCTACCAAAAAAATAGTAGCGTTCCATTCAATTTTTTTCTAAAATGGCAAAAATGAAGAATCGCTACAAATAACGCCCTCCGGTGTGTTTGTTTTGAACTAAAAGTTTTGAAGAGAAATGCCTTGTGAAAAAAAGAAGATATTGAAAGATGCATTGGTCTCGCCCTCCTTTACCATAAAAGAAACGAAAAAATGTGATAAAGCGAAATGATCCGCTATCACCCAAGCTATAAAATGGCACTTTCAAAGTTATAGCTGATCGTGGATCTTTCCGAGACAGCGTGACTTTTGTTCCTTCATAGTAGTTACTCTTCCTAGCGGTCGCATTACGAACTTCAAAATAGTTTCCAGTCATTTCTCTTCACCACTTAACTCATAGAGATTTTTTTCCCAACCCTTTAGGTTCCATTTCGGAGATACAACCGCTCCGTACCCGTATCCGGACACCCTGTACAAGTGGTCGTGATCAGATTCCACCATTTTTTCTCAAGAACTCTCTTTATCAAATTATGCTTAATAAATCTCTGGAATCTGTGTTCTCTGTTGGTGGAAGCATAGCGACATAACGTCAATATTCACGAGGTATCTGTATTCAATCAGCTATCGTCAAATTTTTCAATAGCCTGGTCAGCGAACGACTCAGTCGCGGAATTACTGGAAGCAGTCAATACGGATTCTCCGAAAACAAGTCTTCGACGGATAATTTGGCTACGTATAGAACAGATTTGGTGGATTGGTAATTTTTCAGTTTACCAACTATTGCATTTTGATTGATTTTTTGTTTGTTGTACCTTCATTAATACCCTTCTAGTAGTACAGTAAATCTGGCACTTGGGATCCCATCAAATGACCCCCGCTCCGATTTTTTGTCTGGTGTTGTTGATCCATTAGAAAAGCTTGAATTCAAAAAGTTGTATCCCCCCGCCCCCGGTTTTTGAGAAACTAAAAAAAAAATTATTTGATTTTCTGGCTAAATGAAGACAATCAAATTCTCACAATATTTGTGTTCGCTTAAATAGCTTTAAAACTTATCGTAACAACGTTAGAGGGCGCCTGAGTCGACAAATGCGTTTTTTTTGCATTTTTGAGGGTCAAATAATTTTTTTTCACTGTCGCAGTTTTTTAAGTGAAGGTCAGGAAAAAACCTTTAAAATTCATATACAACTTTTTTTTCTACGACGCACCGTTCGCGAGATATATTACTGCATTCAATGTCAAAATCTGCATATTATGTAAGTTGCATGACATCGATAACCGACGGTAGTTTGCTACCCGTAACCTTTCAGAATTATTAAAACGTTTTTTAAACCTAAAAATCTCAAAAAATTGGGAGTAGAATGATTTTGTGTAATATTATGAGGGCAAAAATTTCATCTGACTCAGAAAATGGAAGAAACATGAAACGGAAAATTTTTTGACAATAAAAAACCAGCTGCTTATTTTTTTTTTTTTAAAGTGCATAGGTACTGTTATAAATTTTTGTAAAGGTAAAAAAAGACAAATCTTATGAACTATAAGTACAAAGGGTGTTCCATTTAAAAAAATAAAGTTGGGTCCGATAACCTTTTGACCTGACCCTGTATACTAATTCCGAAGGCAGAATCGAGTTCTACGGGAAAAGTTATATAAGAAACAGTTTTCACATTTTCCATAACTTATCTAATAGTTTAGATACGAGGGGTACCTGAAATGCAACATTTTCAGTTTAGCCCTGTATCTTAAAAACTAAAAGAGCTATGAAAATTTTGTTAACGGCATGTTTAGTTTAACGAAAAACTATCACACTGTCGCGAAAACCGCAACTTTCTATCTATAAGAATAACGGAGATATCCCGAAAAAGTACCCAAAATGAGACAGCCTTTACTATAGGTGTTTGCAACCATTGAAATATTGCGAAAATGTATGGTTATGTGACAATCTCACGGGACTGGGAGCGAATAGGGGTGCCGGGTGCATTTTCGTTAACTGCACCCATCATAGACCGTTCGGAAAGCCGAACGTCGACGTGTTAAATGCAGATGATATAGACGCATTTTGCAATTATACCGTCTGCAGTTAACATCACACATTATTATGTTTTAGTTCGGGTTGGTTTGGGTTAGTTTGAGTTATTTTGGGTTAGTTTGGGTTGGCAATCAAACTCACATAGTGCGTGAACTGAATACACTTAAAAATATGCAGCAGTTCGTGGGTTGCTTTTGTCAAGTGCAGACGGTATAGCTGCAAAGTGCGTCTATATCATCTGCATTTAACAAGGCCAAGGTTCGGCTTTCCGAACGGTCTATAATGGGTGCAGTTAACGAGTATGCGTGCCGGGTGGATAAAGAAAAGCGCAAAAAATGGTAAAGAAAACGCCAATTTTTGATTGATTTATTGTGAAATAACAAACAACTCACGTTTTTTACGACTTTTGTGCATTTGCTTACCTATACCCATTACACTTGTCGCTAGAGGTACAACATGCTACTGAACTTCCGCGCATAAATTTGACATTTGAGTCTTTTTTGCTTCAATTATTTATAATCCTTCACGATAAAGATGTCGCTAAGGCGACATCATATTTTTACCAAACCAAAACTCACTGTCACTATCTTTTTTGAGTAACAATAGTTATTGCTTATAGGGATTTCTGCAATTTGTTTTATGTTTTTCAAATTTTCTTATATAGTCACATTCTAGTGTCTTTAAAGATTGCAAATTTACTGGCGGAGGAAAGAAATTATGTTATTTAATTTTTATTATAAATAACGTATTAATGTAGGAAAAAAGTAACTTAAACTAACCAAAACAAAAAAAAATCTTATCTCCGCCAGTAAATTTGCAATCTTGCTTGAAGACACTAGAATGTGACAATAAAAAAAAAAAAATCAACTAAAAATATCAGAAAACTTTATATTATGCTATAATGGACAATTTGCATACATCTTCAAATGACTTGAAATTTTATATACGTATTCTAGACATTATTTGGAAGTCACGAGCAAAAAAATTTTTCCGAAATACCCAAAATATACTAAATAGATGGAAAAGAAGACGCGAATTTCACTGCATGATCGCAAAAGGGGTGGGGCCATATTACCCTCCCGAAAGAGAGAGAGAGTCATCTCAGTCAATACGTCAGACGGAGATAGATAGTGTATTCTGTGACGTATTGGATGTTGATTGGCGCTCTTTAATCGGTGATCACTACGTTATTAGAGGTCGTAGCTTGATTTTTTAAACATCAATGGCATCAGTACTTACTAATCCTTATATTTTTCATATTTTCAAAAAATGTGCAAATTGTCCATTACCCGAGTAATTACCCTTTTTTGCTTCAATAATTACATATTTATAATCAGTTACAAAAAGGACGTTAGTGAAATCAATTTTTTACCAAACCCAAACCCACATCTATTCTAACTGTTTTCAATTTGGGAGCACCTTTGTGTTCTTTTACCCATTACCCCTATCAGCTCGCAGTCCTGTAAAACTGTAAGTAACCACACATTTGCACAATATTTCAATGATCGCAAAAATCGTCTAACAGGGTCCAAATCATTGGCGTAGCTAGGGGGGGGGGCTGATGTACCTCCGCCCCCCCCCCTGGAAGATTCGTCAACTTTTTGAAGCTGCGGAGTATTCTGCCTATTTTGAGTGCGACATAAAAGGACTTCTAGATAATATGCTCTGTAGTTTTGTGGAGCATCCATGATTTACCAGATTTTTTTGGATATTTTGTCACACCCTATCAGAAAATTCTCACTTGGCTTGAACGCTCATTTAAATAAAAAATCACTGGATTGGAACTCTACGATTTATTCCAGCTCGTATTCAAGTGACTGAATTAAAAAATAAATCAAACCAGTGCTCATATACCTCATCTTCTTATTTTTTACCTAAGAAAGAGCCTTTATTATTTACTAATAATAATAGAACCTATTAAAATCAAACGTCTCGAAAGTGAGTCTGCTTCCGTCACCAGAGAAACCTTTGATTTGAATTTGCGCTATTTTTTTCTTTTTAGGTTTCACTGACGACGGAAGTAGACTCGTTTCCGAACGTTTGATATTATGTAATAGGTTTTATTATTCACTATAATAGGCTCTTTTTTGGGTAACAAATAAAGACGGTCAGGTTTGTGAGCACTTACTGATTTTTTGAATGAACAGTCACTTGAATAGATCTTAGATTTCTGATTAGGTAATTTTTATTTAAATTCACGTTCAAGCAAAGTAAGATTTTTTTCCGGAATTTTTTGGAAGGGGAGGAGAAATACCAAAAAAAGTCTGGTAAGTTTTCTTCTTTTTGTTGTAGATAGAAAAAGATGTTGAAGTCGACTTGGAGAATCTTGGTCCCGCGCTTCTCCGAATTGTTTCCTATTTTGTAACAAATACAAAATAACATGAACAAAGGTTGTTGTTGTTATCTATATTGCGACAACAAAACCTTTGCTGTTAGAGTTTTCATTCAAATGGGCACATCATCTCGTCCCGCGTTTGATTCGTCAGCAATTTACGAGACATCCTGTCCTTTTAACAAACCTTTTTCAAATGTCAAAACGTCAAAAACTCGCGCGCGGACAGTTCAAGTCTGAGAAGATATGAATCTCCGGGGATTCGCAGGAGATACGAACTCAAACCATCAGCGGCGAATAGAACGGAACTTTCCCTGCTGGAAATGAGGGGAAATTCAAACAAACTTCGGCGCAACACTTGTTTCATGTCCCGTATGTAAATAAATCAAAACTGACAACCCTGCCTGGGGCAACGGCCCACTAAAATCTGAAGCTAGCAACGTCAATGGTCCAAATACAGGAAAAAATTGAAAAATATTGTTAAAAAGCTATTCAAGCAGAAACGTAATGTGACAATAAAATAAAATTAAGGCCCAAAGTTTTCTACACAATTGGCAAAACCTGGAATAAATACTAGAGGGAAAGCATGTCATAATGAAATAGAGTTCATTTTTTATCCAAAGTAACAGTGGCAGATCAGAATTGGAGGTTGAGGTTTGGCAAAAAAAAAAATAAGTGACATAAAGTGCTCGCTAATTGAAATGAAAAGATAAAATATTTGATGATAGACTTAATTTTCTCGATTGAAGGTGGATTTTGATCATCAATTCCAAAATTATCGTCACTTTATTCTCGAACGTTTTTTTCTGTCAAATCAAATACATTTTGAACATAGGAAAATAAAACGAATCACATTTCAATTTATGACTATCGTAATAAAACATGTTTCCCAACCTTTAACCTTTAGTTTTAATCTGTCACTGTAACTAAAAAAAAAGATCTTATTGTTTTTTACTGTTTATAAACATTTGCGCAGCATATGAATACTTAAGAAAGTAGTTATTTCGAGCCTGTAATTGGATTGTTGGTAAACTGAAAAAAAAGTCTATAAAAATGTCACACCAAAAATTAGAATTTTCTCAATCCAGTTTAATTTTTTTTTCTTCAAACGTCAGTAAAATGGACATTGTTCGACTGAGTACAATACCTCCTATATAGGAGTTGTTGCTGAGTATCGGCAGCAAAGTTTCACTTTTCCTCCGTCGGAGGGGAAAGTAACCATGACAACGAAAACGTGAGCCTGGCGCCGCCGCCCGAAGCTACCTTTATTCATGGCAAATCAGTTAAATTGAAGACATTAGGTGTGTTTGTTATGCTCCACTAGTGCACACTTTTCCACACTACAACACTCGGTGTGGCTTTGTTTGTGAAATTTTTGTCCGTTTTTCAGGATAGAATATCTTTACTAGTTTAGTGAAGATATTGTATCCTGAAAAACAGACAAACATTTCACAAACAAAGCCACACCGAGTGTTGTAGTGTGGAAAAGTGTGCACTAGTGGAGCATAACAAACACACCTATTATGTTTTGCATAAATTATCAATTTGTCGACATTTGAAGAAAAAATAGCAAATTTAATTTGGATATAAAATAATATACTATTGTCTGAAAACGACTACCTATGCAAAAATATTAAGACATGAAGTTCAAAGCCATCTAGAATGATTCCATAATATTTTGGATTCAAGCAAATACTTTCAGGTAAATAAAAGTTCATACTATAGCTATGTACTTACAATAAAGTTCCTCCCATCCGCGGTGATTATAGAAACAGTATCTGAAGGTGAGCTAAGGAAAGATTTAACATCAACGATTCATGAATATAAAATTTAAAGTGTGTAAAGGATACGGTTAACAAAGCTGTCCAATCCAGAAGCCATGTTTCGGTTTTCTATGTACGTATTTCTATTCTAATACAAAATATCTAAATACATACAATAAATTCATAAACAATTATCAACTAAAATTGTTTGGTTAGAGAAAAGAAGAAGCGGGACACCCATGAGCTTGAAAATAAGGAGGCGCTAGAAGTTATCTACACAGTGTCATTCATACTGATATAATCGACAGTAACCACGGACTTAGTAAGTTTTTATATAGGTCCGTGACAGTAACCCACCAATCTTCCAGATCCGGACCTAACAGATTTTGATAATATCCAGAAAAATGAAGAATCATGAATTAGGTACAGTGGAAAGCATTTGAATTTGCACACATTATTCAAAACAGTTATTTTTTGACAACCCTCGTAATATGCCAATATACTAGACCAGGGTGAAATAAACCAACACATGTGATCTGCTGATTTTGAATTTTAAACCATGAATAACAAAAGCTATCAAGCCACTGCGGTGTGTATTGTCAAAGAATATTAATTCTTTGGTATTGTGTAGTAGGTATCTGCGCTGGGATTTGTTTAAGGTGATTTATATTTGATAATCTGATAAAAAAGAGAGGCAGTTTATGTATTTTTTATTACGTTTCTTATATTTTCTCTTCTACATAAATATTTTTGAACTAAGCTGAAATAATCAATCCCAAAATCAAAAAGCAGCTTTGATGTTTACCGATGACTTGTCATTATGACAAAAGTGATGTGTTACATTGTCTCTGGTGTTACTATGACAAAGTTTGGCATTTTATGACGGTTGTGTAAAATATTGTGTGCGAATTCAAATACTTTTCACTGTACATATCATGCACAGAGAAATGGGAGCACCTATTTTGAAGTTGAAATGTATTTTAACCATTATACAGGATGTCCTCAAAAGGGGCGGAAAAAGCTCTTCTATATACAGTTCATTTTTTATTTAAAGTAACAGTGACAGATAAAAATTGGAGGATAAAAGTTGGCAAAAAAAATTTAAATGTCATGAAGTGCTCGCTAATTGAAATAAAATGATAAAATATTAGATTATAAACTCCATTTTCTCGATTAAAGAAGGGTTTTGATCATCAATTCCAAAAATATCAAAACTGTCCATGCTCGAACGTTTTTTTCTATCAAATCATATACATTTTGAACATAGCAGAATAAAGCGAATCACAGTTCAATCTATGACTATCGTGAAAGAACATGTTTGCCAACCTTTAACCTACAATTTAGATTTGTCACTGTAACTTTAAATAAAAAATTAACTGTACCGCCCTGCTGGTCCTAACTGCAGAATTTGACATTTTCACTTTTTTGAGTCCTTGGATTGGCCCACTTTTTATTTATATGTGTACAAAGTTAGAACTTCCTAGCTACACGGTAACATGTGCTTTTTATGGCTGAAAGATCTGTCCTAAGTGAAATATCTCTCCTCACTAGCTTAAACTGTTCGATTGTTCATATTATGCTATAATGCTTTGTTTCCGCTTTGTCCTATCTACGTCTATACTATACATATATACTGTCTGCGTATCTCTAAGGATGCATAAAAAACAATAAATAAGATATAAAAAAATCTGACCTAATTAGTTAAACACTGAAATATCTCAAAATAACTATCAAAATGCAGATAGGACCTTTCATGTTAGTAGGGCAGAAAATAGGTATGCCGATTTACCGCAATTTATCTCACTCCAAAATAATTGCACCATTTGTGCCCAAATAACACAGATTGTGCCTTGATAAACTAAGATGCTATATAACTGATGATATATTAGGGTCCATCAATAAACAATTTTATCATTTAGTGACGGTAGTTGCGACAAAATACTCTCAAGAGACAAAAAGTGTTATAATCATGTAATATAGCTCTCTACAAAACCATGTAATAAATCTTCTATAAAACGGAAGAAATTCAATTCTTATAGCATACTACAGTACCAATGTTATAAGAGGAATTACTCTCTTAGTCTAATTTGTTGTATTATTGTTTTGAAAAAAAAACATATAAGATGGTTACAAAATATTTTTATTAGAGATTTATTATATTATCATATAGCTATCTTTAATAAAACAGTTAACTCGCAAACGTATTTAAGACTGAATTGGCTTAAGAGAATAACTTATAAAAATGTTTTATAGGATGCTTGATCTATGTACAAAACAGCACTATAAAACCATAACCAATATAAAACACTTACAAAATAAAAATGGACACAAAATAGCAACACTGTCTCATAGTTTATATGAGGTCAAGTTTAAAGTCAGGAATCGATTTTTCTCTGAGAGGCCATTGTCAAGATTATTTTTTTGAATACGGAGCCGGTTTTTGATTTTATTTTCAGTTTTTTTTAACGTCCTTGGCTTTTTCATTTAAGGTCTATATTGAATTATACTTCGATGTAGATTTTCCCTTGCCAGACGGGAATCATACGCTATCATCTACAATGGTTTTGTGTTCAAAGTCACGCTTACGCCAAACTCAATGGTAGCATATGATTTTCGTTAGGCAAGTGGAAATCAATCACTTCCACTTCGAATCGAAAATTCATGTGAACGCATTTTTTCGCCCATTGGATCATTGGAATCAAACTTGGTCTGTCACTATTAGTACGACGTGCGTCCGCTACATCTATTCATTATTTTTGGTCTTTTGACTTGACACCTGCTCCGGTAATGCCTGGTATACATTGAATCTCACTTCGAAGTGGAAGTGACAGATTTCCCCTTGCGAAATGGGAAATGGGAAGCATAATATCATTTTATAATAATTATAAAATGATATGATACAATCTATATTCTGTTCATGGCTTTCCTGCGGTTACGTCATACTTTTACGTCTCTCTCTTACACATTGAAAAAAAAAACACGTACGTCTGGACGAGGGTCTTTCGGCAGAGAACCTAGCTCTTTCGGATCAATTTGACAAATGTCACATGTGGAGCGACGACATACTGCCAAACGTCAAATAAATAATACTGTTACGTGACCGCAGAAAAGCATTGAACAAGCGTACAGCGTACATTGCATATGTCCAACACAGCTCAGCGAAGGCTCAGCGGTCACAGTAGCTGAGTAAATGTTGACAGTTTTGTGTGCAAAACTGTCAAAGTTTGTCCAGCTGCTGTCACCGCTGAGTTGTGTTGGACATAAGTATGGAGGACTCCATAGACAGGAATGTATTTGGCGTGAGCAGGACTTTGAACACAAATACATTGTAGATGGTAGGATATAATTCCCGTTTGGCAAGTGGAAATCTGTCACTTTCACTTCGAAGTGAAATTCAATGTAAACCTTACATAAAATTCATAAAAATGAAATCGTTATATCTACCGTACCCAGCGTGTTGATTAAAGTCTTTGGCAAAAACCCGGATACAATTCTAAAATCACAAGGCACGTCATGCTGTGTTGCCAAGTCACCGAGTAGAGGTTCAATTATTAAGATATAATAGGTAACGCTCCTGCCCATATGACTGCTCCTGCCCGAGTAAAAAGGTACGCTGCTGCCCAGCGTAGCCGGTGGATGTTCTCTTAAATATCGTTTAAAAAGTAACGCTCCTGTTTGTCGTAGTATCATGGTTCCTGCCCAACCTATCTTGTGCTAAGATCTTGTAGGTATAACCTCGACTCGTTTTGTCGTTTTCCTGAAAGACTGTCGATACAAAAATGGCAACGTTGCGGATAAATTGTATCCGTGTTTTCGCCAAGGATAAGTGCGTGTTCCGTGTAGGCAGATTCTTCAGTTCTTCCTTCTTCCACTTTCAACTCTAGTCAACATTGTCGGTGACATTTGCCTTTTTCGCGAAAACCTGCCAAAAAAAAAATCAACACAGTAAAAATGAGCAGCGAATTCGTATGGGCTATCAAAAATGGTGATTTGGAACAGGTGAAACATATTATGGAGAAACAGGTAATTTTGTGATTAGTTTAATAATAACTGAGTGTAAAGAAAATACATTTGGGCTGGGTTGTCTACATTTAGAACCACTTTTCTTGGTTCTTGACGTTGTTTTTGAATGAACCCAATATTCCTTGAATGTATTGCAATAAACAATAACCAAATCTAGGCCACTTTCTCTCATATTCCAATTAGTACAATATGATCCTAAGCTAAGATTTCAGTGGACTAGAAAAGTGCCACTCTTTCATGTATTGCCTATTGTTAATTTGTTACCTATACGATATAAAACTTGTCAGATTCGTTGTAAAACGTTAACGAGTTTCCGCTGAAATCATAAATAAATGTAGACTTTTTATAAATATTTGCCAATAAATTACCATTGATGTTTCTGGTAAAAACCTATGAAACGAACTAGGTGAATAAATTATATTAAAATGAATAATATTCAAAATAACCATGTATGACTTGATTATAGCCAAATAGGGTAAAATTACATACCTGTTAGCCGGGCACTACCCGTTGTCGGACATCTTGCGACAAAAAACAAAAGAAATAGGTGGTAAATTATTATTAAAGACATTATTTGCTCCAAATATTACTTTCCTTCCACCTCGTATTGAAACGCCCTCTTTAGACGTTAAGACCAATTCAGGAAAATTAGAAAAAGATCGGCTTCATCAACCACCCTGTCAACTGAGACAAAAGTGAGGAAACTAAGAAGGAAATAGTGAGTGCAATTAGTTGGATCCAATATTCTGGTACTCTTGTGATACATTTGAGTTTAGAACATGTCTATCTGTCATTCTGGTCTTGAAGATTTGACAAATGTTTTGTTTTGTAATTGTTATTAACTGTACGGATAACCGGTCCCAAACTTCGCTAAATTCCCTTTCTCGGACTGCTGTCCGACAACCGGTCCAATTCGCGAAATATATATCCCTTGCTTTTTGTCTAACTTGTTGTTAGATCTAGTTTCTCTCTTAATAGACGTCAGACAAGTTTATTTGAATGCCAGGGACCGGATTCCGGACAGGTAAATGCCAAAAGGCGCCAAATTTGAAACACTTCAAAAGGTGTCCGACGGGGTGTCCGAGAACAGGTTAGGTCGACTAGTTCCCGGACATTTTACATTGTTTATATGGAAAGGGCTACCTACCCACTTTATTATCCAAAATAAAAGTAGTCGTCAAGTCAAAAATCCACTAAAAAGTATTACTACATGCAAGGAAACAATGTTCCTATTCCCATGAAAACTTTCAACTGGTTTAACAATAAGCAATAAGAGAAAAAAGAGTCTTGGTAAGAACGGCGGTACCTACCTAATTCCAGACAGAGTTTCTGGAAAATCATCTGATGAGCTCCGCAAAGGTGGCCTACAACCTATAATGACGTTCTCTACCGTCATTATCAAGGGTTGGAAATATGAAGGGTTCTCCATTAAAAAAAAAATGAAAGAAGCGATAAGGAAATGGATTCATTTGTTATATCTCCTGTTGGACCAAATTCTGTTGAATTCACAAATCATGCAAACTTCAATTCTAAGTAATAGTTATAAGTTGAAAAAAATTAAAAATGTAAAAAAGTAATTACTTTGTTCAGTTCGAATCAGTAATCCCAAATTCAATTCAGTAGTAAGATATTATTTTTTATCATTTGTATTGTCCCCACAATTGAAAATTTTCTTTTATGTGCTTTTTTTATACCTATCTGTCACTCATGTATTTTTTCTCCTCGATATCGATAGACAAAATTTAAAAAAATACATAGGTATTTTCACCCATTTGCTTTAATTTTCTTGGACGACACCCGTCCGACAACAGGTCCTTGGCCGTACGAGAGATATGACGCATGTCCGACAACCGGTAAAATGCATATTTTTTCAAATAAATTATTTTTGTACATTATAACAGCAAATTTTATAATATTTTTATGTTGTAATCAATTCTAAATACCTACTTCAAGGTACGCCATACTATGCCTCAAATAAATTCCAGGCTATCGGATAATTTTTCATTATCACCGCATTCTGAAAGTATAGTTAGGAGGTGGCCGACAACAGGTACTTTCACCCTATATACTCAGTGACATTAGAAGTATTACACTAACTAATTACTCATAAAACTCAATGTAAACATGCCCTAATAAAAATATCTCATTTGAAAAAAGTATATATCAAATTAACCAAAAAAACGAAATGTTCAGAATCAATGAAACTTCAATATTTCAGCATAGGAGAAATTTCATTTCTTCCAGGAAACTCTATAAAGTGTTTCAAAATTTTGTAGTCAAACGAGCAATAATGGGGTCGTTGCACTATATCAAAATCAAAGCTGATTTTGTGTAGAATATATAACTGTGGGTTTCTTAATAAAATGGGTTACATGAATTGGCCAAAATAATGCACAACATTTAAACTAGGCCTCTTTGAAATAAATAAGTCCATCAACCTGGGCCCATCGTCGCATTGACGTCACAGATCAATATCCTTTATCCGCTTGACACTGAAATGCACGCGCGCTGCTTGATACAAATGCGGCGTTGCGAGATGTACTATTGATGGTATTTTAACAAGAATTACTAGCTCAATATGATGAACGAAAGATAATCGATACATTTAGGTTAACTTTAAAATGGATGGTAAATAATGTGATTCAATACAAAAATTAACCAGGAAATTATACGACACCACCCAGACTGGGTTTTTATGATACCTTTGACCGTATCATAAAACCCTCAAGATATTTATTTTTCTCAGACCCAAATTAATGCAGACGCATAGAATAGTTATTTATCAGACGTAGGGATAAACTCAAAGACACAATTCTTTGAATTTATCCCTACGTCTGATAAATAACTACCAGGAGCGTTGCATACTAAACAAAAACTGCAAATATTGGTACCTGCAAATTAAAGCTGGTAGGCAATATTATTTATTGGCCCATTCTTTTTTGACGATATTGAATCGTATATAAGCAAAGTTGATCCAAACCACGAACGTGAATTCGAAATTGAGAAATCCCTAGAATAAAACACGCTTTACACTCGACCCCAAGCAAAAAGCATCTCGGCAACGTTGCGTTCTCTACAGTTATCGACCCACGGGAAGAGCTGCGCCGGATCCAAGAAGCGACGCCATATTTTGCCGTACACGCGTCATCATTTAAAAGGCTTAAAAGGACTGTTGACAAACTTCGACGCTAGTTTATGCCCTTAAAAATCGATAAAAAAAAAAAAAAAAAATACGGGTCTAATATTTTTGATTATATTTTCAGAATATGCAATAAAAAAAGTACGTGCAACGACCCCATTAGCATTGGGGGAATGTGCTGGACATTCAAAACACTATAGAGTTTCCTGGTGGAAATGGAATTTCTCCTATGCTAAAATATTGAAGTTTCATCCATTCTGAACACTTTGCTTTTTTGATTGATTTGATATCCTTTTTTTCAAAGGAGATATCATGAAGCTTTGTATCAGGTCCTGTTCACATTGAGTCTTATGGGAAATACGTCGGTGTAACACTTATAATGTCACTGAGTATATTTATTCCAATTACAACTGCTGGTTTCATAACACTATTATACGTGACTACAAATATTGAAAATTTTCAAAACTCACTGGAAAGTAGGTACCCTTTTCTTATAGGTAGTACATAATTAAAAAAAAATGTGAGGGAACCAAATGTGTTTAATGGGGGATCCACTTAGCTGTGAACACCCTATACCTACACATCGGAATCATAGAAATATATTCCAACCATCCCGAATTATCCGGATGTTTTGAATACGCGTCAGTTTGGTTAAATCTTTGTTATTTCATCCGTGAGTGTGAAAACTACTTTTTTCTAGACATTCGGCAATGATAATATCTTACTATTTTCAGTCAGTAGATGTCAACCAAGAAGTTGATGGGCGACCATTAATCTTATATGCTGCCGACTATGGTCAAAAGGCTGTAATACAGTACTTAATTGCTGAAGGAGCAGATGTCAACGTAAGTTATCTTTTTTACTGAGAAAAAGAGCCTTGACTCGTTCTATTTCATTAGTTGTTTCTTCATTATGGATAAAGTATATTCGTCTATACCCTATTCATCTCCTGAATACTGGCTAAATAAACAAACCTACAGGGTGATTTATTTTTAGCGAAAGGGGGCCAGTTTCATAATATATTCATCATACTTAGATGCCTCTATCGTGTCATTTGGAAAATCTCCCAACACTTTCACAAAGATAATTTTTCCAAATCTTTCGAAATAGAAGAGTTATGAAGATCTTTATGGAGGTGGGTGATGCTCCAAATAACAGGATACATCTATTTAGTGGGTTTGCATTTAAAAATTTCTAAACAACCTCAAAAACAGTATTGACTTTGACAATTTATGTTGTGTGTTGTGTGGTCGGCTTAAGCTAATAAGATTAATCCCAAGCACATACACTAGAAAGACCCGATTTTTCTCTCTAAAACGAACCAAGGAACAGTCAAATCGGTCAAGGGATTCCGAAGTTCTAGGTATTTTAGTAACATCAAGTTTGACGCTGTCTTATTTGACAACTTAGAGAGAAGTATCGATGAGCAATTTTGTAGAGAATATCGTCCCAAATCTGTTTCTATATTCTTTTTTAGTAGTTCAATGGGAAACATTTTGGAAAATATGTCGATTTTCTGTTTTCATAGTACCGTTACGCCCCCTTGCGGCGATCATAGAAACTTTCATATTTCCAGCATTTTCTCTTGGGCTCTATAGATTTTTTCCTGGGTCTCTATGATGAATAGTTCACGAGAACTGGCACTGTCGCTGAACATGAATCACCCTCTACGTGATCGGACAAATCGAAACGAATGAATAAGGTCATGTGCGTTTGTTCATTTCGGTGAAATCTTGGAAAAAATAAACTTAGGAACTATAATATGGTGAAGGTACAATATATTGAAACATTGAAACATAATAATGGACAATTTGCAATTTTTTTGGATAAACATATGAGAAATATTAGGACTATCAAGTACTGATCCCATCAATGTTTAAAAAATCAACCTACGACCTCTATTAATCTAGTTATTACCGATAAAAGAGAGCCAATCAACATTCAATAGTCATTTTGACGTCACAGAATCTACATTTATCCCAGTCAGGCGTAAATGACTGTAATGAGAAAGAGAGAGGATCGTTCTAGCTCCGCCTCGTTTGTTGTGATACAGTGAAATTTGCGTTCTCTTTTTATTCATTTAGTATATTTTTGAGCATTATGAAAAAAAAATTTGCTGATGATCCTGAAGGTAGAATATGTATACATATATATTTCAAGTCATTTGAAAAAGTGCGCAAATTGTTCACTGCTAAAAGATGAAACCTAAACCACCGAACATATAATAATTACTACGTTTTTATCATGATAAAACGCAAAAGATTTCTGGGCGAAATTAGAACCAAGCCGCGCATGTCGTCACCGCGAGCCAAAAGTGAGGTTGGATTCAAAACAACAATTATATTGATACCAACCACCTTTGTAATGACGTCACACTAATTGAGTCTACTATGGCTTGCAATTTCTGAGTCGTAGCTGGCTTATCAAGAAAAACTTTTGACATGATGTGACCCCAAACCGAAAAGTCTAAGCTAGTTTCGGTTTAGGAGAAGAAGAAGAATACGTCTATTTAGCCAGTGCTATACAAAAACATTGATATATACAGGGTGAGTCATTTAAATGGGAAAGCTCAATTACGCCTAAACCTTCTAAGATATCGAAATGAGCAAAATGGATTTGAATACAGGATGCCCCAGTGCAGTTTTTATTTTTTTTTCTCAATATACAGGGTGTATCATTTTTGCAGTGCAGGTGTCAACATAGTTTTTTTCCCTGTTTATCTTTGAATATTTGAATTTGCACCTTTTCGGGCATCTCAAATCCGTTTAGCTTTTGCAATTCGTTTCAACCGTTCAAAAGTTAATTCACTTTTTCAAAAAATGTATGCGGTTGCAACCATTGATCAATGATACCACGGAGCATTTGGTTTTTGAGATATCCAGTTGCGACTCCGACTCTGCCAGTGCTCAAGCAACTGCCTTGGGTATCTTATGGTGGCGATGTCGTCGATTTGCATTATGGTATCACTTTGCTGTGTCACTTCAATGTTGGTAAACTTCAAAGCACCATAACTTGATTTTTTCAAATAGCACCTCAAGGTTGAAAAAGGGATCTCGCGTGAGTGACAATATCTCTGTTCTGCCTCAATTCACGATGAAAACATGTATGCGTATTTAGTGATGCGACGAGCAAATATTACCGACCGAATATTCCAATAAATTCCGTAACTTACGGTAATATTCGCTCACCCTCAAAGGAATATTCGTTTTTGGGTAACATATTACGGAAATATTACGGTTATATTACCGAGAACATTCCCGGAAATACCCGAATAAATCCGCATTAGAGTGGCAATACTTCAAGGAAAAGTCAATGAATTGGAAAAAATATTATTCCTGTATTTTTTGTTACCAAAAATATGTTAGAAATGCTACCAGAAAGCAGCAGTATTTGATTAAATGTCAAAAATGCCCAAAAAAGGTCAAACAAAAGTTTACAAAATATAAGACAGGTGAGGGGTTTTTTGAAATATTCTCTCATGATGAATATTATTCAATTTTGTATGAAATCTATCCAGTGCGTCCCATAAATAATGTCTAAATTCAATAAAAATGCAGTGTTTTTTTTTGGAAACGCTCGGACCTATCAATTTTTATTTCTATTTGTGTTTTTTCATAGTCTATTCATCTATACAGGGTAGCTCAAAAATAAGCTGCGACCTTTAAATTCAGGGATACGAGGTAATTTGAATTGGAAAAAAAACATATTTATAAGGTCAACAATATGCTGTGAAAAAGTCCTTAATTTTTCTTGTAATTTTCGAAATATATTTAAAAAATCAAATTTTTCATTTTTTTTTTTTTTTTTTTTTTTTTCATTTCTATTGACTTTATTTCAAGGCTTATAGAAAAAAGAAACGCACTTCATCGTATCCATTTTAATTGCTTTATAATATGCTGATGCTGACATTCGAATTGTATTGCAACGTTACGCCATCAATTTATTTTTTCTTGAAGGTGTTCATTATTTTTTGCTTATTCTTTTTTACTCTACGGGCAAACCTATTTCCTATGAATTCACTTTGAAAATTGGCGTATCCGGGCATTAAAAAAAAAACACTGAACCTTAAAAGAATTCAGAAAGGCGGAGGAAAATTAAAGTACTTTTTTCCCGCCGGAGGAAAAGTGAAACTTTGCGGCCGATACTCAGTCGAACTATGTCCGTTTTACTGACGTTTGAAGAAGAAATTGTTTCCACATCATGCATATTATTGAATAAATAATTACAAAATAGTTCGTTCTGAGTTCAATTCTAAAGATAAAATATTGAAATTTTGGTTGAAGCTATATTTTTGAACAAGGATGATTAATTACCCACCAAACATAGTCTATTGCTTAAAAGAAGTTAATTTTCCTAAAATTCTCATAAATCACGGAAAGTACTCGTAATTTAACGAATATTACCGACCAAAAATAAATAACGGTAATTTTTACATCACTATGCGTATTATACAAAATGAAACTATAAAAAATGTCCTACAATTTATGTAATAACTTTTTTTTTCGTAGAAATAATAGTCTTGACGTACGAGCGCCGCAAAGTTTAGTTCAACATGCGTTTTGGCCGTAAAACAAATTTCAACACTACCTTGAGGTAGAGTGTGCGACGCGTTTTTTTTTTAATCGAGGTATCCCCAGTGGACCTCACAATTCCAAAATGTATCGTATACTGCTTTGTTTCGCTGTTCTTCATTGAACAAATGTTACGAGTTCTTTGTTTTTAGTACTGATCGAAGATTCACAGAACGAAATATTTCCCTCATCATCCGCTATGGAACTATAAGCTTCATCGCAATACTCTTCGTTTTTGATTTCATCAAACGTTTGCTCGACAATATAGTCTCTGTTTCTTCCTTTCCCATTTCAAGATAGCGATGAAGAGGAAGAAATGTTGATTATTTTCGAGCAAAAGTATGATGAAATCAAAAACGAAGAGAATTGCGATTAAACTTATCATCCCATAGCGGATGATGTGGAAAAAATTTCGATCAGTGAAGTTTCGATCGGTAGTAAAGACAAAGAACTTGTAACACTTGGTCAATGAAGAACAGCGAAACGGAGGAGAATACGATACATTTTGGAATTGTGAAGTCCATTGGGGATACCACGATTGAAAAAAAAACGTTGCAGACTCTACCTCAAGATAGTGTGCGAATTTATTTTTCGGCCAAAACGCATGTTGAACTAAACTTTGTGGCGCTCGTACGTCAAAACAATCCATTCTACGAATAGTTATTATATAAATTGTAGAAAATTTCCTATACTTTCATTTTGTATATGCATGTTTTCATCGTGAAATTAGCCGGAAAAGAGATATTGTCAAAAAACTGCTTCTGGGTACCATTCTTCGAACATCGTAGCTCGAGCGGCAAAGATACGAGGGGGCAATGTTGAAATTCGGAAAGAGCACATCAAGATCTATAAAATCACAAATTTTTAAAACTCCCGGAAAACTTTCCAGGTTAAAGTACCAAATGATTGAACTAATATACGATAGCCGATGATATCGTACTTCTTAACAGTGACAGTAACGCTGCCCATGTATTCGTAAGAATACAAAGGGTGCTAAATATTATCGAAAACAGGTGTAATGAGAAGTAAATCCTGCAAAAACTACTTCAGTTGCTTTTACTCGTGGTAGGAAACTAGAGCCCGGGAAGAATCTTAATTTCTACGGAAAAACCTTGCTTCTGATAGATGAGGTCAAATTTCTAGGAGTTACACTAGATAGGAAACTCACATCGGTAGCACATAGGAAACAGAACCAAAAGGGCTATAAAAACCTTCATGATCCCCAAAAGTCTTGGGGACTGTCAGACCAATAATTACCTATGCAGCACCAAGTTGCTGGTAAACAACGAAAACAAGGTTTGTGAAACAGACACTTGATGCTACCAAAGACTGGCTCGCCTGGAAATAACTGGCGTAATGACAATCACATCAATTACAGCCAAGGAAACTATACTGGGTCTACCCCTTTTCACATCAAGATAAAATCAGGGGCTCTAGCGAGTGTCCAGAGGTTAGTATCAAATTGGGCTGATGTCATTTCCAAAAGTAGATATAATGCCATATTTTTTGAGGAATTATAAAACACTGGAAGCTAAGAAGAGAAATCTCAATAAAGCCCTTACTTTGAAAAGGATTCAAGTTGAAGAATCAAACAACCAGATTGTCAATCATAACTGGTATGTAGAAACACTCAAAGTTGGCGTATTTGTGTGTGTAAAGGTGAAGAGAGAAGGCAAGAAGTTCTAAACCTGGGCAAAGAGATCACCGACCTTCAAGCAGACATCATTTTCGTACAAGTCGGTATGGCGATTATAAGGAAGAGCAATCCCTACGAAGAAGACACTCTCAATCATCACCCACAATATAGCGGCAATCCAAGCTCTAGACAAAGGCTTTTGAAATCAATTCAAAGACAGTGCTAGAATGTCTGTGAGCTGTAACGGCTATTACCGGAGCACAAATATTCGGGTAGAAGGAGAAAAAAGTGGCAAAGTAGCGAGATGGAAACCACAATTCGCTACTGGAAAAGTCGAGACTGCGAGAACGAGAAAAGCAACTGGTCTCACTACAGGCCATGCTCCTTTCAAAAAACAGCTCAGCGTAATGGGGATAGTTACAAAGACTCATTATTCTGAGGTCTTTGTAAAGCGTACAACGCCTCAAGAGAAACACCTGGCCGCGTATTCTTGAAAGTGAGAAATGGGACCATCCCCGGGGATTGCTCACTGTCTACACGGTCTCCGATACAATGTATTCACGTATATGTGCTCAGCATATCCGTCAATCGGTACACAAAATTATGAACTTTTTTAGTCGAAAAAATTCACTATGTATTGAGTATCTTTATTTAAAACGAAAAAAAAAACATGAAAATAAGGTTTTGTTCAGTTTAGATAAGTGATTTTCTCTGAAAAAAATTGAAAGCTATTTTAATAAACACATCACCAATAAGTAATTGTTAGACTAATTATTTTAATCAGATTATTTATTAACACCTATATGCACCGTAGAAATCTAATCCGGATGAAGTCTTTATCGCGATTATATTCCAATTTTTGTATGCACCGCAGCGCTTAAGCTTGAATCGGTCGCTTAACTCTGATCGCCCCATTTTCTAGGCTTAATCCAAGAATTTCAACGAATTCTAACCTAGTCTTTCATTTGTTTATGTTTATCCTACAGATTATGAGGTT
Source organism: Orchestes rusci (assembly GCA_958502075.1). Classification (NCBI taxonomy): domain Eukaryota; kingdom Metazoa; phylum Arthropoda; class Insecta; order Coleoptera; family Curculionidae; genus Orchestes; species Orchestes rusci. The sequence goes on from OY293304.1 coordinate 55,299,788, forward strand.
TTGCGACTAAAGACAAAACTATGAAAGTGGAATATCAACGGAGGATTATTTAGATTTTTGAATATCAATATCAAGCAATATTTATTGCTCCACAACACACTCATAATAATGCGAATTGCTCAATAGATTATTGAATTGAATAGGTATCTATTTTTGTAGGTAGGTACAAAAAAAAACAGTGTACCTATCACACTCTGATATCTACCACATATTTTACCTATGATTTTTTATCGTTCAATCGATCGACTCAATTTGGATTGGTGTTGAAAGTAGGTACCTACCTATCTATATCCTGTAGAGGTATCTAATGGCTACTTATCTCGAAGTTTTGTCTAATTCTAATTCAATTCAAAATTTTAAGTTTATGGGTAAACCCAGACTCATAAACAAATAGACTCGTTGATTTACTTTTTTTTTAAAGCTTTAGGTACTAATCATCTCTACAAGATAAACTAAAATAAAAACCTTTAAAACTGATGGTCTCATCACTTTTTATTTGTTTTCCCAAATGAGATCTTTTCATTCAATTTTCTTGACTTCATCCAAGTCCCAATTTATAACAGATAACCCAATAGAAGAAGGTTCGTGTTTTTATCAACTATATAAGAAATTATTTTAATTATATTTGCTTTTCCTCTTTCCTTGAGTTGTCAAATGATGCGTTTTCCAAAGTTTGTACATCGAGTTATACATATTTGTAATAATTTCAAAGTAGATAATGAGTTTGAAAATTATACAATATTGTCAATTTATCAATGGGCATTTCTCGGGGCATTCCTTATGAAATCATGTAATCAACCACTTGTTTCAACTAAAATATATTTTCTTGTGTTGTAAAAAGTGATGTTTTTATTTATCATCAGATGGATGGAATTATTATTCTTGCTGTATTAGATACCTAGTCTAATACAGCAAGAATAATAATTCCATCCATCTGATGATAAATAAAAGCATCACTTTTTACAACAGTATATAATAACCACTCAATATCATGAAATCTAAGCCCAAGAAAAGAGGAAAAGCGAATATACGAATGGTTCCAGAATAAAAGTTGATACCTACACCAAATATTGAATTTAGAAGAAAAACCCCTTGGCTAATGTTTGCTAAACGTCATATCAGGCTTGCGGATGTTACTGATCCATATGGTTGCTCATTTTTCATTAAATTTTGCAAGCAAATAGCAAAACTCAAAACAAATCACGCAACATAAATTTCAAAATTGTTATTTGTATATTTTTCTAGGTTATTTTGTGAAGTTGTCAAAAGTCTCATCAGGGATTAACGATCCTTGCAGCGAATTCTTCGGTGCATACAAAACACCGCTTAATCTAACTTTGAAAATTAATCGAGATTGGCTAAGCTCTCGTACGGTGCATATGGCTGTAAATAAACGTATAAGCCAAAAAAAGTTTTGTAAACTTAATCAAATCCGGATTTTTATCGTAGATGAATGTCATTGGATATTGAATATTTGGACGTATTTTCCAATTCTAATCCTTCTCAATAACAATTCTCGATTTTATCACAAATAAAACGTACAGTCCGTTTCACGAGGGTTCATACTCACGTCATAGATGACGTCATTACTTGAAAAAAAACGTATGTCGTAGCTAATTCATATAATTTCAAGAGCGTTCAAATTTTGTATTGAAGCCGAACAAGTATGTTCCAAAACGCTCTCCAGATCACGTTCAGAATTGTTTTCCATTTAGATTTTGAATTCAGGCTGATCATCCATTGGAAGCGTAGTCGCGTGTATATCCGCCATCCGGATGCGAGCGATCGTTAGACTATAGGCAGCTTACAGCGTGCACTGCTTGTGACTCTACCATTAGACTCAACGCTATTCCAGTTCGCTTCTGTTTGTGCATTAAGAGAATCATGTAGAATGAAATTCCAAGATATGTAGTTTTTGAAAAATCCTCACATGGAGGGATTGCAAGCTCGAGAGAGTGAAAAATACATTCATCCATACATTCGTCCAGAAATATCATTATTTAAAAAAAATTGCTGAGGAGCTGATCTTTTTGGGGGATACATTCGCCACAATTGTGTGTTTTTGCAAAGGGTTTTTTTCTATTTATAATAGTTCACAAAACGGACTAATAAGCAATCGTTGCTATATAGACACGTTTGAATAAAAAACTAAGAAAGCACCATTATCGCAAAAACCCACAATAGTCGAGTTTTATTCTTATCAGTGGACGTCCCCCCATCACTGGATGAACATCAACCTACGAGAAATCAGCTAGTCAGCATTTTTTTTTAAGAATTATTAGGTAAACGAAATTTAATACATCAGTTTGGTGGCTAAAAGTAGATTAACAGCCTAAAACTTGATAACACTTTGATCCTGCAACAGTTATCAAAGATGTAATGGTGCATTAAAGAGCTTGAATCCATTTGTCAGTTCACTAAACCAGCGATTCTTTTCGATTTTCATAGGGTACACAAGTTTTCCCTTTCGGATGGTGCTAACCAATTTTTCCAGAACTTACACATTTTTTTTGTAACGTGAACAAAGAGACCTAAACAATATTTTAAATAAAATCGCCATGACCGATCAAATGACAGATTGTTTGAACCATTTTAATGCACCAATAATTTTTTGATAACTGAAGCAGGATGACTTTGTAAAGCTTATTAGCTTAATAAACGATTATCATATTATATTATATTATAATATCAAAGTTCTATCAAATTTTAGGCATGTGCTGTTTATCCGACCGTGAGTGTATATTTTGATTCTACAGAGTGTATGTATTTTTCCAAGTTTTATGATAGTGTCAAAAAGAACAAAGCATCAGACTATTGTGTTTTTTGAAAATGCGGAGTAAAGGATTTTCCTTGTAATTTGCAAACCGCCTTAATAGCCGTTATTTTAAGTTATAAGAAAATGATAGATTATCAATAATTTTTTTATACCTAACTCATGAAATAACGGCCATTTGAGGGCAAATCAGTTATCAACTGCAAGACATCAATTCCTGCCCAGTCATAAGGTGATAAATAAGTCACATTCCTAACTACAGGAGAAGAAAATAATAAACGTAATTTTATTACAAACAAGTACCAGCGGAACATAGATGAGGAGACTGAAATCATGAACACGAACTGAATATAAACTAAAATAATGTCAAATTCTGCCTGCCCAAAATATTCATTCAATAACAATACTAGCCCTTTTTTTCTTTTCTCAACAACGCATGACTGCTCCAATAATCCATCTATCTTTCTGATCTCTGGACTGCGATGGACGTGGATGCCTTGAAGTCCTCATCAATTCTGATTCCATGAGATCTGATCTGTTAAGAGTTGTAATTTCAATTCAAAGGGCATCAGATACTCTCTACAAACGTTCAGGAGATGGAATAGGAAATGAATAGGTACAAAGAACTAGTTTTATGAAATAACTCACCTCCAAAACTGCCTCAAGTGGTAAAAAAGGTTTTTCAGCATCTCCATCCTTTCTAAAGTAGACCACAAGCTTTTTTATCGTATTTTGTTCACATTCTGAATACCGACAAGGTATTTTACCCCCATATGCACCGTAGAAATCTAATCCGGATGAAGTCTTTATCGCGATTATTTTCCATACCACCTAATGGAAAATAATCGCGATGAAGTCTTCATCCGGATAAGATTTCTACGGTGCATATGGGGGTTATACAACAAAACTGTGACATTGGAGAAGTTAACTGACTTGTGTTTTGACAACAACATTGTTTTGATTAATTACTTGATCACATAACCAAATTTTAGGTTATTATTATTCAGAGATGATAGAAATCAGCTGTTGCTCGGCGGCCATTTTGGATTCTAGTAACGACCGATGTTTATTACGTCATTAATTCTGTTTCAGTCTGTTTTTAAACCTCTCCATGAGTTAGAAAAGGAGAGACAATCAATGACGTGAGTACAAACCCTCGTGAAACGGACTATAGGTTCTTTACTCGTGAGCAAAATTCATATTTTTTGAGGAACTTAGTACGACTGAGAAAAATTAATATTATATGATGATTGCCGGTTTCAGACCATGCAGAACTTTTTATAAGGAATAACTTTTCTCCGTAAAACTAATAATGAAAATGTTTTTCATATGGTGCGAACTTAGCTAGACACACTGTCTATCAATTAGGACAATATTATCAAAGTTTTGTACATTCATTTTTGCAACTATGTATTTTAATCAAGAAAAATATATTGAGATTTATGCAAATGAAAATTCACGTAAAAAGTGAACAAAGACACTATACATTGATGAGGTTAAAAATCCAGGGACTAGTCTGTTCAACTGGATTGAAGTAAGAGAGTAGAGCCGCTCTCTCGGGACCACCTTCCCCTCTCAATTTTTTCTCAAGAATACGATTTTGTGAAAATCTCTCTAAACTCCGCCCCTTTCTCTCGCCTGTTCTACTTACTACCCGTCAAGAATAAGCACCCTGGGAGAGTGTAGACCAGAACAAGTAAAATCACTTCCATTGACACAGCTTTGAAGTAACGGAGCTGGAACTGTGGAGGTAGAACAAAATAAGGGTACAATAGGATTTCCTAGGCAACCGCAGTGCAAGCGTTCGGGCAACCTTGAGGGGTAGTTTTAGTGGGTATACATTGGCAAGGTTTTAGTATCATGGGCAAGATGGGAGTCCCACTCTACATAGGATCCCATGAGGAACTGGGTGTTCGAAACTGAATTTACCCACCGAAAAGGAAAAAAAAAGTCATTTGAATGCCAAGATAGGAAAGCAATCAATTATTTGAGACAGGAAAGTAAAGTCATTTTGATTTTGTTTAAATATCCAGAACTTTAAAATAAAAACAGTGGTGTTTCTCCTTCCATCTCTATCTGCATCTTGATGCAGATAGATATGCCTGCATCACGATGAATTTCTCTCTGTGCCTGTCTATGCTCCGTTCCTTTCAAGTTTCTTCCTTACTTTACCATAGGAACTTTCAGACTATGCTACTGGTTGAGGTCGTATCAATTTATTTTATATAATGTTTTTGGAAGCTATGGATTCTTGCCAACTGATGCCAAGCAAGACGGTAAACTTTGTCTTATTTAACCGTCACACAGCCTCGTTCCATAAATTCGTTGCCGAAATCAATAATAATTATAAAATCCAAGTAAGTTCAAGAGCCCGTAAACACACTTGCCAGGATGTTATGAATAAGATGACTTTTAAATTTCATTATAATAATATTATTGCTTGTTCCTGTTGTTTTTTCAATTAATCTGATGTTCATAATATGACTGTAAGTTGTGTCATTCGTACAAGAGTAGGGCTGCTTGACTTACAGTTCGTAAGTTACACTCTCTATTTTCAAATGGAAAAACTGTGAATTCTGAGACTACTGTGAAATGAAGCAGGGACGTCGCCCGTGATTGGTCAGATTGGTTGACATAGATGTTGCCATGGTGATCGCTGAAGTAACAATATATCAAATTTGCGACTAATGTTAATGTTGAGTTAGACAAAAGGTTGATTTATAAACTTGCCGTCCGCCGTTACGGTTGACGTTCTCCGGTGCCGCTAACGTTGCCGTCGCCCGATGCATTTATAAACTTTTATACCGTCGATTGTCGTCGAAGATTTTCAATTTTTTTGTTTACTCACTTTGAAGTTAATTTGTTTTAGTTCAGTGAGATTTGGTGACAGACTCGAGTATATTTTGGTACAAATCTCAATTAAATGATATAAAAATATGAATTATGGGATTATGGGAACAAAAACCTATTGAGCAATTTTCCTATGGCTTAAGCTACGAACGGGGGACGGCAAAAGATGAAGATGAACAATCTCTGGCGGTGCGCCAACGGCAGGCGGCATGATATAAATGTATGCAGGTTTGTCCATATGTCTATCTCGAACGTCAAACGTCAGCGTTAGCGGTAACGGCGAACGGCGAGTTTATAAATCCCACTTTAGTTTTGAGTTTGGGTTTGGTAAACAAATGGATGTCGCGTGAGCGACATCCTTATTAAGTGTATTTGTTGTGCTCCACCAGTGGGGGCAAAAGACTATTCATCTGTAAAACTTCCAAAAACTATCGCAGAATATCTTTCATAAGGAATGCGCTGCTTTCTCTTCATTTGCCCTATTACATAGGGATCCTGCTTAGACTTTTTATATCCGGATTGAAAGTGAAGATTTTACCCAATTTTTTGGAAAACGAAGTTTGAAAATTAATTATTTTCATCAATTACTTTTGTGAGGTTATCAAAACAGAATAATAGTCCCTACGTTCAAAACCATTGAACTCCATACTACGTACCTGGAACGGACCCGCTTATTATCGAGAGTGAAGCAAGTAGAGATAGCGATAGTTACGGATATCTATCTCTTTCAAAGTCATTGGCCTATATGGACAGAAATCACAATAATACATAAATTATGTATTTATTAGACATATTTAAGGCAAATACTGTATTATTGCTTTGCTTATAGAAAATTGAAAAGACATTTACCATTCACGTGCAAGATTTATTTCAATCAGGAATAAAAAATGAATATACCCAGACTCTAGACAATAAATTGAGTAGATTTGTTACTTGGGGCTTTCCTCTCAAAAAAATAGTAGTCCAGTAGGCTAAACTCACACGATGGGTGATTTTAATTCTGTTCTTAATTGTGGCATATAAAAAAACATAATTAAATAATAAATAAATTGAATGAATAGAATAACTATTAACATAAAGGTAGGAACAATAATTATTACCACCATTTCTAACTTTAGAATAAATTCAGTATAAAAAAGACTTTATTTAATTTTTCAATGCGATGGAAACAATTTTACTCATCAGATTTTGATGAGGGAATCATATCTTCAAAAAAAAAAACTACTTATCACCTGCACTATATGAGTTATAATTTGTGAAGAAAAAAAACTATATCCATTTTTTCACCCTACATGAAGAACCCAACTTTTTGTTTCATAATAATGTCTTACATCGCATATCATGATACCCACTTAATTATAGCATTGTAACTTTAACAAATTTTTTGAAGATTGTTTCAACTTTGAGCCATGAAAGACAAAATTGTCTGCAACACAATAGATAACCATATTTTTTTAGTACTTTTCAAAGTTTCTTCGATAAAACCAACTGATCTAAAAGAAAACAGCACACAAGATGTACAATATTATATTATTATACTAAAATAACATGTATTTTCAACACCTATAAATTAACACAGAACGCCAAACTACCACTGAATTCTCACAAAACAGTTTTGTTTGCCCCTTCACCATTACCTTAATACCCGGTAATGAGTTCGACAAGGATAGGTATCCGTAACACTGGCATAGTTTTAGGTTTATAGAACAATTTCAACTAAAAAAAATGCTGGATGAACAGCTTTTAACAAAAAAATAATCCCATTACAAATTAAAATTTTATCAGGATTTAGTGAGAAAAACTCCTTTAAATGACAGCTTTTTCACATTGTTACAATCCATACAAGCTACATATTATAGAACAAACAGGCAATGTTGCCAAACTTACCCAAACTTCTTAAAAACAATGAATGCAATAGTTTTTGTCTGTATATTTTAATAAACTATGACAAACATAATAAAACAGTAAAAAAAACAACCATATGGGCTGGAGCGTTACTTTTTAAACGATATTCAAGAGAACATCCACCGGCTACACTGGGCAGGAGCGTACCTTTTTACTCGGGCAGGAGCAGCCATATGGGCAGGAGCGTTACTTTTTAAACGATATTTAAGAGAACATCCATCGGCTATGCTGGGCAGGAGCGTACCTTTTATCTCGGGCAGGAGCATCCATATGGAGCGTTACTTTTTAAACGATATTTAAGAGAACATCCATCAGCTACGCTGGGAAGTGCATAGAAAAAATCACAATCTAATGCGCACACTCCTCTTGGTAGCTTTCGCGATTCTCAAGCCGACCGTCAATAAAATGGCGCCAAAACGAAACAGCAAAATAAATGAAAAAGGAAAACTTGGCAACACCGCGCGTATTTTTCACTCTCGGTCGTTATTTAGTGAGTAGTGTCTTGACAATCTTCACAGTTATTATTGATGATATCGAGTTCGCCGCGATGTTCTGTGAATCAAATTTTTAAAATTTATTTTTCCTGCTTAACTATATGTTTTAAGTTCTTTAGTGGTTACGTGAGGAACTGTAGGACATCAGAACAACAGAAATTGTCCATTTCAATGACCCACAACTGGAACAAATCGAGATTTTTGGAAAATGTTCGTATGAAGCAATGTGCCTAAAATAGTGTTTTTTCTACAAAAAAGTGATTCATCCAGCATTTTTTCTCTTTAGAATAGTTGAACGAAGGATAATTTTCCAAATTCGCCTTTGAAAAGTAAAAAATTCGTGGAGCCTAATGTTTACAAGAACCATCATTTCTAAAACCGGACCGTCGAGAGGTAGTGCTGGTAGCATAGGCCCCTTTTTGGGAAACATTTCAGTGCCTTATTGCCAGCCTACCTCTCTGACACCACGCGCTCTTCTCTCTGCTGTGAGTAATTGTGTCTTGTATTGTGGTGAATAAAAGTAAAATTGGTACCATTGTCAAGCCCTTTGATTTACGCTACGTCCCCCAGTCCGAGAGTGGATTACTTAATGGAGAAGAAATCCCCCACGTTGTGACAGTATATCAAGTTTTACTGCGAAATGTCTAGAAAAAAAAACATGGTCCATTAAAACTATAATTTTGTGGTCTTCAGTTTTCTTACATCAAGTGCTTTTCATGAATTACTGGTACCCTCAAAATTGAATACAATTCAGTAATATGCATGATACTAAAACAAAGTAATGTGTAACCTTATTTTCCAGTCAAAAGATAAGCATGGAATCACACCAATCCTGGCTGCAATTTGGGAAGGGCACAAAACTTGTGTTGAACTTCTACTCCAAGAAGGAGCCAAAAAAGACGGAGTTGCCCCCGATGGAAAGTCGTACTTGGATTCCGCTGAAAGCAACGAAATTCGACAACTTCTGGCTTAATCATACACTCCATAATACCGCCCAATTCTATTTATTCAGGCCTAAATATTTGGCATTGATTTGAATTTATGATATGAATGTGATGAAAAAGGTTGTCCAAAAGAAATTATTTATATTATTATGTATTAAAATCAGTGCGTCCTTAGTTTTCCAGGGTCTAAGTTTTGATTGGTAGACAATAAAGAAATCTTGCTTGCTTTTTGATCTAGTATGCATGGTGATGTGGCGACGTATATGTCATCTAACAAAAAATATCTTTATGTATAGAACTGTACAGTACATGGATCTCTAAATATTTTGTGGTATTACTGATAACAATGTAGGAAAGCTGTCCGCTTAGAGTAACAAACGCATATTTTACTTATGAAAATTATTGTATTTTTTTGTTGAAATTAAGCTTGTGAACTTTTTATAAATATGTATGTATGTTTTTGCTTTCGATGAGTAAATGTCAGATTTTATTTATTATTCATTGATAATAAATAGGTTTTCTAATATGACATTTTAATTAGTATCCTTTTGTGGAAAGAAAATCTCATCGCTACTTTTCGAAAACAGAAAAAGTTGATGTTTATGGCGGTACCTTTTCATTTCCGATTTGCACTGCTGTGTATTCCTTTGAGGAATCTATGCATGTTGTGAGGCAATATACCTCCTTGAAGTGATACTGCTTCTGGAATTACCATCTCAGCTGTATTTAAAGGTGACCCAAATAATGTGGATGTTTTGGTTGTAGCTTTCTAGTCATATCTTGAATGACTCACTTTTTTTCGTGTTTGTTCTAGGCTTCGTAGCATACGCTATGGGCCAAACTGAAGCTCCACAGTTTTCCATACCCAACAACTTGTTATGTTGCGACATAACTTTGGTTTTTGAGAGGGGTTGGAAGTTGGTGTCTTCAAAATCTCGGGCGCCACCCTCTAGAATGAGGTACCTCTCGGGTTGCCTTTAGACAGTGGAGTTATGGGCTTTGATTGAAGACCATTCAAATACAGGGTTGGAATAGAGAGGTTCATTTCCCAAAGTACAAGAACGGTTTTCTCTTATGGAATGAATAAAATGAGCATGATCAGATAAATTCAGTTGAGAATAAGAGTGAGAGTGTATCGGTAGGTTACGGAAAATTAAATTGAACCAGTGATATGTCCAAATAGCGGAAGGTTATCTTCCGGTAAATGAGAAGATTCAGGTTGATATAAAAAAACTTGCCTCAGTGGCACCGTTGGAAAGCATTATCCCAAAATTTTGAGGTCATGAATTCAATAACAAAACACGGTTTGGAATTTCTGTGTTCCCTGCCGTCGTTTTCCTGGATTATGGCGGAATAATAAATTGACTGCAAACAGAAACGTATGAGGGAAAAATCAAAACGAGGAATTTTAAAGCGGAAGACTCTAGCAAAAGGCGAATTGCGTCTATGGAAATATTAGTGAAGAGAAGAAAACCAAACAATCCACTCCAAAGCGGAGTCCAGTAAAAAGGCAAAAAAGTCCATGAAAAGATTTTTAAAAAGGTAACGAACGGAATCGGAATCATATTTACCGAGAGTGCGCTGGTTTGGGAATTAGGATAGTTTCCTGACCAATGTAAGGTGCACTTGGGAAAATCAGAAAGTAAAGTCGTCCAATCAAAGACCCTATTTTGATAATGAGAAAAGCTGAAGTCAGTCTTGACGGTGAAGTGGAAAAAATGGCCAAATGAATGATCCCATCTCGAAAGGATCATCAACGCAGGAAACCTCCGTTTCTCCCAGTTCCGACCCAAAAGTGGGGAAAAATGTGCGGTTTAGATTGACGCATATTAAAATAAACAGATTTATAGGGTGTTCAAATGGATTCCCATTAACTTATTATTCTGATAAAAAAATAAAGGTTAATGGTTCAAAATGGATTTTGTAAATATAATATTCTCACATAATATGTGATAATATAATATGGTATAATATTATAGAGTCGTATTTTCTTATTCGAAATAACAACCCTATTTTTTATTTGATTTTCGCATTCTCTTGACATTTTTAAACATTTTTGATACAGTGTGTTGCAGATAAGATGAATACACCACCGTATTTGAAGAAGTCGGGGTCTAAAATTTTGTACAGTCATACAGACTGAATATCATGAATAGTGGAGCACCTATACATGATATTCAACTGAAATTTGATGTCTATACCTCGCCTACTACGTCTTCGCAAAGAGGGCCTATTCTCTATATTTTGCTTCGCGTCAGATATCGAAAAAAGTTACTGGAAAAATTGTTCTGAATTGTATTCCAATCCCGGATACCATGTTTCACGAGAAAATTCTTTTTTTTTTCAATATTTTTGTTCATTAACGAATGTATTTTTCCGTTTGACACAATATCTATGAATCCTATAAAAACGGAAAATTTGACCACTTTTCAATATAACTAGCTGGAAAATCGGCGACTTCGATCGCCTGTCTGAAAGATGATATAGAATAACAAAAAAATTCCGATTTGTTTGAGGTGATATACAGGGTGTTTCCTAACCTCCGTGACAAAATGAAAGGGGTGATTCTTCGCTTAATTTTAAGACGAAAATGTGGTATAACTTTTTTTCGAATTTCGCTTTGTTTCCAAAATACAGGGTGTTTAATTTTTTTTTTTTTGATTAGTTTTTTATTTTTAATTAATTTATCTTTTACTCGATTTTGTTGAAGTTTGGTAACGGTATTTATAGTGATAACGGGCTCATTTTGCCATAAACAAATAAAAATTATCGAATACAGTGGCGTCCCGAGCGGCACTTCAACCAATATTATTGGGAAAAAAATGTACGCCACTGACTTTTTGTGTCATTTTCATTTTTTTCTCAGGTTATTCAACTAAAAACGCAACTTTTTGATCTCATGAATTTTTATCGTATCTTGCCTAATTTTTGAGATAAAAAATTAAATCTAGTTGAGTGAGTTTTGACGCAAAAAGTAATTTTATCGCTGATGTTGAATTTTCTAACAAATACAGCAATCAATTATAATCATTTTAATGGAGCATTCAAAAACACTAAATAAATTTAAAAAAAATATAAAAAGAAATAATAATAATAAAAAAAATTAAACACCCTGTATTTTGGAAACAAAGCGAAATTCGAAAAAAAGTTATACCACATTTTTGTCTTAAAATTAAGCGAAGAATCACCCCTTTCATTTTGTCACAGAGGTTAGGAAACACCCTGTATAGTTATTTAGTAATCTGATGTAAAAGAGATGCAATTAATGTATTTTTTATAACCTTCTTATATTTTGTTTTCTACATAAATATCTTACATAGTAGCCAATAATTCATTTTCCCCCACTCGCATAGTAGCCAATAATTCAATTGCCCTTCACACCACTCGATAATATATTTGAGAAAATGAGAAACCATGCATCTTGTTGTATTAAGATTATTTGAACTAAGCTGAAATAATCATGCCCAAAACCAAAAACCAGCTCTTTTGTTTACTTATGACTTGTCATTTTGACAAAAGTGATGTGTTGACAAAAAAAGTGATGTGTAATCTTTGGTGTTACTATGACAAATTTTGGCATTTTACGAGGGTTGTTTAAAATACTGTGTGCGAATTCATATGCTTTCCACTGTACATTAACTTACGGTCATTGTCATTAGCCTAGTTTACACCGATAACTCGTTTAGTTGGGTCCGTAGGACCAAGTGGGTGGGGATAGTACGGTAGGACAAATGCTTGCTTCTCGCCCGTTTACATCGTCTTGCAACGCGTGAACTAAATGAGTACGCAAGCAATTCGTCAAAATGGTAAAAAAAAGTCGAAATTATTTATCAAGCAGGTTTTTTTAACTATCGGGATCGCCCCAATGTACACTCAGAGGAGGGAGCAATAAATATGGACTTGCTCAGTGGTATTGTATATTAATTAATATACAAGGTCATGGGAAGACATCATTTTCATTCTGTAATTATTGATTTAATCTGTGGAAAAAATAAAAATCAGAATTTTCTCTTGGAACTTAGTATCCGGGATAAGAATAAAATTTAAAACAACTTTTTCCTGAAACTTTTTTTGTCTCTGACGCGAAGCAAAATATCGAGAATTGGCCCTTTTTGCGAAGACGTTGTAGGCGTGAGTTAGATATAAAATTTCAGTTATACAGGGTGTCTCTGAAAAGACTGTACAACGCTCAACCACAAATTCCTTGACCAAAAATAGGGCGATTTAGGCGAACTTACCTATATCCAAAATTGCTTCGTCAAGTCTACAGAGGGCGTCAAAGTTGCAAAAAAAATTTTGTTTTTCCTACATTTTTCAAAAACGTACAAATTTATTCTGATGATTCTTTGAACCTAGTCTTGGACCATGAAATAACGTTTTTTGTTTCTATAGCGAACGGTTGTAATTGATCGGTGTTATAAAAGAGAGTTCACATGTTATTTCTTTTGATTTTTTTGGAATTGACTTTTTGATAATTCAGATGCTTTTATCTAATCGTTCAATGTATTGGGGAGTTTTTCTCTCTCCTGAGAAATTTCGCTGGGATAAGTGGTTGTGCCAGAATTAAAATATTATCAATTAGGTACACAGATATTTTATCATTGATTTATTTTTTCAAGAGAGGAAAAAACTTTCTTACACACTGGGTTATTGGATGAAAACATCTGAATCATCAGAAAGTCAATCCAATAAAAAATCAAAAGATATAGCTGCATAATATGACGTCACTGATTTTTTATGGAGGTGACTATGATGATTCCGATGTTTTCATCTAATGACACAGTGTGTAAGAAAGTTTTTTCCTTTCTTGTCAAAATATGCTGGGATAAGTAATTATGCTAGAAAAAATAAATCAATAGGAAAATATCTGTGAAGCTAGTTGAAAAAAAAAATTTTTTTGGCACAACCACTTATCTTGGCAAAATTTTTCAAGAGAGAGAAAAACTCCCCAATACATCAAACTTTAGATAAAAATATCTGAATTATCAAAAAGTCAATGCCAAGAAAAATCAAAAGAAATAACTACATAAAACGTCACCTTTATAACACTTCCGGTTAATTTCAACTGGTCGCTATAGTAACAAAAAACGTTATTTTATGTTCCAAGACTAGGTACCAAAAATTATCAAAATTAATTCGCACGTTTTTGAAAAATGTAGGAAATACCAATAATTTTTTTTGAATCTTTGACGCCGTCTGTATACTTAACGAAGCAATTTTGCATATAGGTAAATTTGCCCAGATCACCTTATTTTTGGTTAAGGAATTTATGGTTAAGCGTTGTACAATCATTTCAGGGACACCCTGTGTATCATAAATAGTGAGGCTCATCAGTTCATATGACTTCTTTTCCAAATAAAGAAAATACAGGGGTGTATTCATCATATCTGCGACACACTGTATAACATACCTAAAAAAATCGCCATTAATTCGAGATACCTACATTTTTGAACACAAATTTATAGAATTATTTAAACTTCTATTTGGAACATTTTTTCCCAAATATCAAATGAAATAGTTTATTGACCCGTGAACTCCTAAACCATGGCTGCGACGTTAGAGTAATTCATTTTCTATTAGCTTAGGAAATTAATTAAGGTGATTAGAAGAGAAGAGGAAACATCTAGGAAATTTTGAATGTAATGATGTAACGATTCATGAGGTAAGTAATGAATACTACTACAGCTCACTATTGAAGCCATATATTTGCACGAGATTTTAATCATAATGGATAAATGATTATACAATATGTGTAATTATTTGCAATATCTATCTGCTTTCATTTTACTCCTTCTATCCAACAAAGCTTCATGAAAAGTACCATCAGTCTTCGCCTTCTTCAACTTCTTTGTATCTTCCGAACAAAGCCTCAATTTCTTATCTTGGAATTTCTGGAATTTCTTGACATAATTAATTTCCACTTGTTTCAAATTCCCATGTTCCTCGTCAGGCACATCCTTGAAATGATTGACTTCTTTGAACGTGTGCGACCTTATGCTCAAAAATTGTTCATTTCCGGCTTTTTTCGTCTTGGCAATAATCGAATCTTCATCATCGGCAGACATAAAACATTCATTCCATCCTAGCAAGGCCATTTTACCATTTTCAAAAACTGCTTCCCACTGTTCCATAGGCCCAATAGCATCAGAGCGACCAGTCACAATTCCATTATTATCTACTCTTAAATATTTGTTATACCCGGATTTTAATGCAATTTTTCTTTCACTTATACAGACGCCTGTGAGAATTTCTTCGGGTGATGGACCTTCGCCTTCATTATGTGGTGCTCCCAATGTAAACAAACCATTGTCCAGTGCTTTAACGTATACTTGGGATCCAAATTCAATAGCAATAGGTCCTGTTATATCTTCAGTTTTTGTGACTTTCCACCAATCTCCATGTTTTATGGTATCTTCATTGATTTTTGGTGTGTCTTGACTTCGGTGTTCACTTTTGTGTTTCCGTTTCTTTGACTTTGTTTTTTCGCCTTTGAGCTTCAATTTGGTTGGTTTGAAACAACTATACTCCGACATTTTTATCTTGTATCTTGAAATTGAATAATCCAAAACCAAAAATATTAGAAAAACAACTGACATAAAACCAAAACAAATTTCAGACAAATGACAAATTGACATGACATTGACACATTCATTGATTAGGTGTGTCTGTTATGCTCCACTAGTGCACACTTTACTACACTACAACACTCAGTATGGCTTTGTCTGTGGAATGTTTGTCTGTTTTTTAGGATAGAATATCTTAACTGAACTAGTAAAGATATTCTATCCTGAAAAACGGACAAAAATTTCACAAACAAAGCCACACTAAGCACTAACCCCCATATGCACCGTAGAAATCTAATCCGGATGAAGACTTCATCGCGATTATTTTCCATTAGTTGGTATGGAAGATAATCGCGATAAAGACTTCATCCGGATTAGATTTCTACGGTGCATATGGGGGTAAGTGTTGTGGTGTAAAAGAGTGTGCACTAGTGAAGCATAACAGACACACCTATTTTGAAAGAAAGAGGAAGGAAGTACGGTTAATTTTTTATTTAAAGTTACAGTGACAGATCAAAATTGTAGGTTAAAGGTTGGCAAACATGTTCTTTCACGATAGTCACAGATTGAACTGTGATTCGCTTTATTTTGCCATGTTCAAAATGTATTTGATTTGATAGAAAAAAACGTTCGAGCATAAACAGTGATGATAATTTTGAAATTGATGATCAAAACCCTTCTCTAATCGAGAGAATGAAGTTTTTAATCAAATATTTTATCATTTCATTTCAATTAGCGAGCACCTTATGACATTTGATTTTTTTTGCCAACCTTCAACCTCCAATTTTGATCTGTCACTGTAACTTTAAATAAAAAATGAACTGTAGTAATCGCAAATTAATGTCACTGTGTTCAACGTTGCCAAGTCTTGTACTATTACTATTCTTCCGAGTCACGTAATGTAATAAATTTACACTACAGATACAGAGTCAAGTCAAGTCGAGTCAAGTGATGTGATAAATAATACAGATACAGTGTGTCCGTTTTAAGTGATACCACTATTGCTATATCTAGAACTGTGAGTGCTACGAGATCGGTTAAATGGAAGAAAAGTCTCCGTTTTTGATGCTCATCGGAGGTTATGGAGATCCATTTACTGTATCGCAGAATTACTTTTAGTTTGAGTAATACAGAGTTAATTGAAAACATGGCCAAATTAATTTCGTTGAATACTTCAGAAACTATATTCAGACACAATTTGAATCTGGAAGTTTTTCAAATTGGGCAGGACGACCTGGATATTTTTCATCATCATTTTCAAAACTTTTCATAATACCCATTCCAACGATGTACTGAATAAATACCAACGTCGTCAACGTTTCGACACTCTGTTAAATGACAATGATCATCGCGGGAATTCTCTCCAGTACGGATCGGATTTTATCATTTTTCAAAATTTAAAAGGGCTTAAGAACGTTTTATTGCATCCTGTTTTATGTTTTTCCAGTATTGTTTTCTACGTTTCATCCAAAATATCCATTATCAAGAAATAAAAAAAAATCCTTTGTAATTGTTGCTAATTACCAACAATCTTACTTTTATGGACTTTTTCCAGCATTCCAGAAGTGATTGATAGTCGAAATCTTCCGATTTATTATTTAGATTCTGAGGTGAACAGTCGTGAGCATAAATCCATTGGACAAAAATATGTAGACCGTTTGCACAATGTTTGATGTTTCTAGCCCAAGTATCCTTATTTCGTCATGGCTTGGATGTTTTCGTATTTGTTTCATAACTTGTCAGAGACGATGGCCACAATGACATGATAGGTTATCACCAAAGCTCACACAATTTTTTTTTTGTTCAACGGATCTATGATGCACACGACTGTACTTCGATAAATAATACATTCTATCTTTTATTTTTGATAAAACCCTATATTATGAAAAAATCCATTGGTGTAATATTAGGTAATCATGGTGGTCATTTTGTAGGCCGTTGTTACCGATTCATCTTATGGGATGAAAAATTGTTCAAAAAAATCACACAGAGTGACAAAAATCCAGCTCCGTATTTAAAAGATTCAAGTTAATGTTGTTTGCTCTAGTACGAGACGAAACACAACTTTGGAGCATCGATTCGTTTTCATTCATGTTTTAAACATAAATTATAATTGAATAAAACATTTTTGAGCCATATTTAAATTTTGAAATATGATGAATTCAGAGTACCCGTGATAATTCCTGATGATGTCATTTTACAGATACGAAACGTCGTCAATGTTATTTGTGTGGTGAATCATTGAATAGGGTATGAAGTAAGGTTTCAAAAATGATGATGAAAAATCCAGGTCCGTTTTTTTAAAAAATTAAGTTGAGGGTGGTTATTCGAATACGAAACGTCGTATACATTACCTTTTTGAAGACACCATATCGCTCTTTCGGTGCAACAAGGCACATTTGCCTATGTATTTCCTATGATAGATGTGCCCTTGTTGCATCGAAGGTGTGATATTGTATGATGGAAAACATTTTAAGACTTTTAAATTTGAAATGTCTCTCGAAAATTAACTATTTTTGAAATATTTGATGAAATTAATTTAGCCCATTTTCACAATTTGCCTGGCCTGTATCTCGCAAACTTGAAATAATTTTGCGACACAGTCAATGAGCATAAAAAACTGCAACTTTTCTCTCATTATCTCGTGGGTCTCACTGTTTCGAAGATAGCAATAGTGGTATACACTTAAAACAAGCAATTCGATGGGTCCATTATACTTTTTTAGAGTGATCACTCCACATACGTCAGGTTAGACATCTAAAACAATGTTCGGTTGGAGTCGATCTCAGTCAAAACATGATAATTCTATATTATATCTACAGACCATTGGTATTGGTATTGGTATTGGTGGGGGGGAAAACCACTGCCCGGCGAGTAGGCCTTAAAACCCCTTTTCGCAAACACCAGGACCAATGCAGTTCTAACTAAGTTGATGATGGAGAACATCACCTAGTTATATATTTAGGCTAACTATTAAACTTTTCGACTGTCAGTAATTAATTGATAATACTGCAGTCTACTCAGTAGCGTTAGCCAGTGAGAGTGCCACTAAATACAGAACAGAAAATAATTTCTGCTCACCGCGGGGATCGAACCCACGTCAATCAGAACTAACGGTCTCTCAAGCCGGCGTGTTACACGCTCGGCCACCGTAGCCCCTCATATCTACAGACCAACTGAAAGAATAAATAAAAATATTGATGAGAGATGTATCAGATCACAAGCAATAGATTCAGCTACAGTCACAGTAACAACAACACAGAGTGCAGATTCAATCGCCTTTTGGAAAGTCAAATGCAAAAAGAATCAAATACGAAGATCTAAAATATGAGAGACCGCAATATCAAGATAAAAACCTGCTAGATAATGGATACCCCAGAAATGTGGGATAGAGTTAGACTTCATCAACCACG
Source organism: Orchestes rusci (assembly GCA_958502075.1). NCBI lineage: Eukaryota > Metazoa > Arthropoda > Insecta > Coleoptera > Curculionidae > Orchestes > Orchestes rusci. The sequence goes on from OY293304.1 coordinate 55,318,730, forward strand.
AAGGCTAATCACAAAAGAGGCATTGACAAATGGCGGAAAAACACGCACCGACCCAACATCACAACTTCAATAAACAACATTCGTACAGAGCATCAGGAAAAAGTCGAAAATGTCGACAATTTTCAACAGCAATTGATGGAAAGGTCTATGATCTCCCCTAACATGGACATTCGCTGATGATCGAATAATAAACTTAAGCTCAATATATCCAAGCAACAAACCACAATTATTACCAATAACCGCTAAGATTCAACGTAGAACAAGTTCCCAACATGCTCGCGACGACCATATACGTCCGAACATGTTTGCGTTGGTCTCGTGTTGATGGGTGTCATATAGAGCCGAGCGTCGAGCCGAGCATTCCAACCGCCAACTAGGCTTAAACAACCCACTCATTAGCCTAGTTTACACCGATAACTTATTTAGTTCGGTACGATAGGACCAATGCTTGCTTCTCGCCTGTTTACACCGTCTTGCAGCGCGTGAGCTACATAAGTACGCGCGCAATTCGTCAAATGTCGAAAACAAGTCGTAATTATTCATCAATACAATTCGTAACAAAAAAAAACATGAGTAAGTACGCTCAGATTGCCTTAGAAACTCAGAACCAACACAATTCACAATAATCACAATCAACATAACCCCATAATTTTGATCAAGAGCGAAACAAATTTAGTTCGGTACACCTGCTGGCGAATACCGAAGCAAGAGCGGACCAGCTTAGTCCGCGACTGTTTACACCATTCGAACCAAATATTTGGTTCTGATATAGTTCGAATTTAGTACTTGGTCCGCGGACCAAGTTGTCGGTGTAAACTAGGCTACTGTCGAGCATGTTGGTCCAAGCCTACTTCCAACTCGTGCTCGCCCAACATGCTCGAGCGTCTGTGGGGGGTTTTAGTCTTGCCAATTCTGTACATCTCAACTAAAATCAGGATATATACAAGATCTATCTTGGTATATGCGTCCCCATCCTGGCTCACAATATGGATTATAAAGTCCTATCACCAATGGGTCGTGTATGACCGTGCTTACAGCAACCAACAACCATCCTATTATAATGAAAATATGAATAAGAATAATAATAACAATAATTATAATAAAAAACTCCAATTGTAACAAAAGGAAAACACCCAGTACTACAAGTACACTCCAGAGTCTATTTTGTAAAATAACAACTTTAAGCTCTACTGGGACTGCACCTGTAGAATATCTGGGTATTCTACTATAATTAAATGGATTTTGTTAAGAATTAAGAGTCGAACAGTGATAACTGAAATTGATGTTTTAATGAATGACAGTGACAACAATACGAAAATCTAACTAGTGACCACATTGTCAATTATTTTGCAATATATTCAACACTTCCTCTCAAAATAACTTATATCATCTGGTCACTGAACAACTTCGTTTTTCGGTCTCACTCCCAACATTGATCTTAACATGTTAAATCTTGCCCATGTTAAAGGTTTTGTCATGATATCTGCTACTTGAAATTGGCCACTCACATGTTCAAGTTTAATTAAACCCTCTAGGACCTTTTCTCGAACAAAATGATACTTAATATCAATATGCTTTGATCTCTTGTGAAATTCAGGATTTTTGGCCAACTTGATAGCACTTGCATTATCCACAAGCAGTGTAGAAATGAAATTGAGCATGTCTGTCACGTCCCTTAGCAAACATGTCAACCAAATTACTTCTTTAGCACCTTCACTAGCGGCTACGTACTCAGCTTCGGTAGTTGAGAGTACACTTCTTTGCTTTTGACTAGACCAAGTGATTGCACCTCCAGAAAACTTGCACACAACACCAGTTCTGGAACGTCTCGTACTCAAATCACCAGCAAAATCGGCATCGCAGAAAGCCTCTAAACCTTCCTGTGATTTAGTTGAGTCATGAAATATTCCATAGTTCATAGTTCCTTGCAAGTATCTGAATATTCTTTTAACCATGTTCCAATTTGATAATGTTGGCTTCTCCAAAGATTCTGATACTAGACACACTGCATAGGTCAAATCTGGACGTGTAGCCATCATCAAATACATCAAACTACCCACTGCTTGGCGTAATGGAACTTCTTGAGAATTAAGTTCAGTTTCATCTTCTGCAACACTTTTCTCAATTGGGGTTTTCACAGCATTACAACTTGACATACCAAATTTGTCCAATAGTTTTCTTGCATATGCAGCCTGATTTAGAAAAATTGAACCATTTTCTAAATGTGTTATTTCCATTCCCAGGAAATATTCCAAATTTCCAACTTTTATCTGAAATTCTTGTCTAAGTTTGTCAACAAGATACTGTGAATGCTTCTCTGTCTTCTGGAATATTTCCTCAAACTTGGAAGTGTTCAACGGTGACGCCTGTGCCGAAAGTACCAAATACCAACAAATGCGAAGAATTTAGACCGATTAATAGTGTACCTGTATATGAGAAGATTCTGGAAAGTGCTGTGAAAGAACAACTGCAGGAATTTTGTAATGAAAACTCTATTTTGGTTGGTAACCAGTCCGGTTTCCGAAAAGGTCATTCCTGTGAGACTGTGATGGTTGATATATGTGACGAATTCGTGAAACAAATTGATGGAGGCAATTATATAATGGCAGTATTTCTAGATTTTAGACGAGCCTTCGAAACCATCAGTAGAAAAGTACTAGTTCAAAAATTGGAGAAGATCGGTTTAAGGAATGAAGTTCTGTCATGGTTCCAATCTTACCTGAACAATCGAACTCAGGTTGTGAGATTCAAGCAATCAACATCTAGAACCTTACCAGTAAGGAATGGAGTACCCCAAGGAACAGTTTTAGGACCACTCTTGTTTCTAATATATATTAACGACATTGTTAATGTGGTGCACCAGTCAAAAATCAAAATGTTCGCAGATGATACGATGCTTTACGTTGTTGGGAAGGATTTGGAGAAAATTCAAACTCAGATGAATAGTGATTTGGATGCAATCTATACATGGTTATGTGTAAATAGTCTGAGTATAAATGTCGGTAAATCAAAGGTTTGTCTGTTTGCCAAGAAACATTTGTTATCACGCCTTGATTTAAGCGCACTCAATGTATGTATCTCCAATTGTAAGTTAGATCATGTTAATGAGATAAAATATTTGGGTGTAATTTTGGATTGCAATCTGTCTTTCCGTACTCATGCGAACTACATAACTCGTAAGTTTTCTAAAAAGGTCAATTTTATAATAAGAGCAGGAAAACATTTGTCACCACAGACAAGAATTTTATTGTATAATAGTATTGCTTCCCCTCATCTTGAGTACTGTAACAGTTTGTTCTACAATATGCCTAAACATGTTCTAAATGAATTGCAAATTATTCAGAACAGGGCAATGCGATGTATTCTAAGATGTAGTCGTTATACTCCTGTGAAATCTATGTTGAATGTTCTAGATATATTATCTGTGAAACAAAGAGTTAATTATAGTGTTTTTGTATTTATCTTTAAGATCAAAAATGGTCTGGTACCATCTTATGTCTGTGATAGAGTCAAATTGTTCAGTGATGTACACCAATATGAAACAAGAAATAAAAATGATTTCATTTTAGAAAACAAATGTAGTACGAAACAGGCTTCTGGTTCTATCCTGTTCAAAGGCCTATATGACTTCAATTACCTACCAAATGAATTGAAACACTGTGATCAATTGCCCCAATTCAAAAGACTGCTCCGAAATTATGTGATAAACAATTTGTAGTTCGCCCTTCTACCTGCCTCCATGTTATCGTGATTTTCAGTGATAAGTCCCTTTTTTTATATGTATAATGTTTTAATAACTATATGGTCTATTCAATTTATTTTATAAATATATTATATTTTTGTACAACAAACTATTTCTACACAGTTTTTGTGTATAGCTGCACTAATACTCACCATCCCCTGCTTCGTCATGAATTCAACAAATCTTTCATTCCAGCATCGTGGTGCTTGTTTTAAACCATATAAGCTTCGATCCAGTTTGCAACTCTTCCAGTGCCATCTTCATATCCGTCTGGTTGTCTCATATACACCTCTTCTTGAAGTTTGCCATTTAGAAAAGCTGTTTTTACATCAAATTGCAAGAGTTCTAATTTTTCAGCTGCTGCCACGCTTAGTATAGTACGAACTGTGTCAAATCTTGCAACATGACTAAAAGTCTCCTCATAATCAACACCTGATTTTTGAGTGAAGCCCCTGGCTACTAGACTGGCTTTGAATCGGTCCAAGGTATCATCGGCTTTGATTTTTAATCTGAAAACCCACTTATTATCAACTACCTTCTTTCCTGTTTTGGAAGCTCTACTAGGTGCCAGGTCTTATTTTCTTCCAACGACAGTATTTCCTCCTCGATTGCTTTACGCCACTGATCTGCTTCTTTGGATTCTATTTGCTGTTTTGTAAGACGTTGGTATATCGCCCTCAGCAACCATGACATAATCTTGCATCCATGAAGGCCATCTAGACTGACGTTTTTCAAGTGTTTCGATTTCAACTTCTTGATCAGACCTACATTGATTTGAACCATTAGATAATACTTCCTCTGAAATTTCTGGTTCTCTTCTACTTGATGAATCTCTTTGATTTATGTTTGCGGCAATTTCGTCATCTACTATCTCACATTGTCTTTCTTCCTCTTCATATTCAATATCAGATCTTCTGTAGTTCATGGTTATATCCAACTTTCCATTAGAAAACGCCACTACTTTTTCTGGTTTATCCTTTTCTGATTTGAATATGACATCTCGAGATAGTATAACCTTGTCTGTCTTTGGCATCCAAACACGATATCCATCCTTGTCACCACAGTACCCGACAAAACAACCCTCTTCGCTCTTCTTGTCCCATTTACGACGGCGTGGTTTTGGTACGTGAACAAAACAAGTAGTACCAAATACTCGTAAATGATCCAAACTCACAACTTCTCGTCCTGTCCATAGTTCAACCGGAGCTTTTTCTTCGACGGTAGTTGCAGCTGTTCTATTTAAAACATAAGCTGTTGTAGCGATTGCTTCTGCCCACAATTTTATTGGTACATCTTTGGCATGTATCATGGATCGTGCACATCGTTCAACCAATGTGCGATTCTCTCGCTCTGCCACACCGTTTTGCTCTGGTGTTACAGGCATTGACTTTCTAAAATTAATACCCCTGGATTCAAGAATTTTCTTCACATCGTGATTGTCAAATTCTTAACCACCATCACTCATGAATTCTTTTACAGCATGACCCATTGTCCTCGCTTCATTCATGAACGTTCTCAGGCATTCTGCAACTTCAGACTTTTTCTTGATGAAGAAGACACGTCGAAATCTTGAAAAATCATCTTTGAAGCAAACATAGTATTTTGCCCCACCCAAACATTCTTGTTCCATTGGTCCACAAACATCGGCATGAATAAGTTCACCAACTACTTTTGGTCTGTAGTCTTCTCTCGTACCGAAACTCCGTCTGTGTTGTTTTCCATACATACAACCATCACAAAAATCCTTGATTTTTCACATTCATTCCATATTTCTTCAAAACTGACTTCACATGACGTTTTTTTTGGTGACATAAACGTTCATGCCATAGCTGTATAGTGTCGTCTTCAGAGGTAACATGTATTTCTGCACTAGCTCTTGGTAAAACCACTCTCAAATTTAATGCATACAACCCTCTGTCTGTCTTCTTTCCAGTCATACAAGCGACCCCATTCTTCATAAATGTGCAACCATGTTTATTGGCGTGAAAATTGAACCCTCTTTCCATATTTCTACTCACAGAAAACAAGTTTCGTCCAATCTCAGGCACATACCATACATCAGCCAAATAATTGTTGGTCCATTTTCTGTTGATCCACATTTCTACGTTGATTATTCCACTACCATGAGCAACAATTATTTCTTTGTTTCCAACTGTGACTTGTTTTGGCATCGAAAAAGCTTCATACGTTTGAAAATACTCTTTTCTGTAAGTCATGTGTGCAGACGCTCCAGAATCAGCCAACCACAATGCTTTTTCATCATTCATATCAATTGTACAAACAAAAGCATCTCTATTTGACTTTTCTTTCTTCTGATTTTCTAGCTCTTGCTTCATTGGACAATTTTTAACAAAATGGCCAACCACATGACATCGAAAACACTTTTTCTGTATCTTGGGTTCTTTCTTACCACTTTTTGCCATTAGCGCACTCGAATCATTGGGTTTTCCAGGTAGTCTCTCTCAATCAACCTCAGTCGCTCCATCAATTTATTAACTGTTCGTTCTTCTACAGGAACTGATTCCCAAACACTCTTGAATTCAAAATATTCAGTAGGTAAGGTGGACATTATGCGACTCATCAGCAATAGGTCAGGCAATTCGACTTTTATTAGCCGTTTTAGTTCATCATTTAACTCGGCAAAATTACGTTGTGACCTTCCAATATACGTGGCAATATTCTCAGTTGTAGATTTTTCACACGTGAAAAATAACTCCATCAGACGATCTACTCGTTGTCCTGAACTTTGTTCGTATATTGAAATTAACTTATCCCAAACTGATTTTGCTGAATAACATGTTGCAGTGAGTTCAACATTAGAATCATTCAATGAACTAACCAAGATTAACTGGGCTAATGCGTCGTGTTTTTCAAACTCTTTGCTTAAATTTTCGTACCTGGTTTTCTCTTCAGCTGATGCACCTTCTACTACACTTTCAGGAACCTTCCTCTCACCAATTACAATGTCCAGGACACCTTGATGTCGGAGAAGCAACGAAATTTGTCTTTTCCATTTCGTCCAGTTACTGGCTCCTTCAAGCTTCTCAATTTGAGCTTTAAAATCCATTTCTCTATAATATAGATTGGCTTATAACGTTACTGGGCCCATAACCTGTAGAATATCTGGGTATTCTACTATAATTAAATGGATTTTGTTATCTGCTGCAAACATTGCGCAATAGGAACCATCCGTGGTAACGTCGATGTCACTTTTGTCGCTAAAATTGAAAGCCTAAGAAGAAAACCGTTGCTGTTTCCAAAGTATATCAAGTAGAGCAAAGCAACTAGATAAGAAGGCCAAATGTCCACCGTTGACCTCTGCTCCAGAAAAAAATCAAATTGAATCATCGAAATGATCACATGTTAACCAAGACCATTATAGGTTTGCTTGAATATGAGGTCATAGATAAATATAAATTATTACATATAGGTATTATGAATGTAGTGTGTGATTTTCCAAAATGTTCGTAACTAAAGATGATATAGTATGGGATATCCAATAACTGGAAATGAACAAAAATCTTCATTTTCGAGAAAAAAGTTATTCTTTGAAAAAAATTTTGCTTGTTGAAAAAATACGATTGTCGATGAAAAAAGTTTGAGATTTTATACAGGGTCTTTGAAAAGTTGAGAATATGTTTTTCTTGTAAGACTCAAGTGTCCATATTCAGAAAAATTCAGCAAAATATAACGTGAATATTTTATAAGTGTACGAATGTTAACCACAAAGCAAGGAAAGGAATACACACATTTATTTATTGATAATTACATCAAGAAAGAAACAGTACCCAGTACCCAGCATGTCCAATGGTTATTTTTTCTGCGATGTATTGGAAATTCAGTCTTTTAGTCTTGGACTGTTTTTATTGTGACTTTTCGTTTTGTGGAGGCAACCCGACGGAAGAAAGAGCGTCAGGAGGAGCTTTTTTTTTAACTTTTCAAAGTCCCTGTTAAAAGTTTCGGCGGAGGTCTTGGTGGGGTTGGACTTAAACGATAGCTGAAATCAAGGAAATTTAGTCATTTTCCATGGCTGCACGGTAGAGGGTTTTGTGTGCGCGAGTATTACCGCATTAACAATAATTCTGCCACCGCAGATTCCAACATTTCAATTTGATGTTCAGGAATGAACAAGTCTTCCTCCCAAACCTAACTCAAATAAACCTCAACTAACCCATTGCTTAATCAAAATCGTGCAAATACTGCAAATTGAAATATCCAAATCTACGGGGCAGTTAGTGGCAGAATTGTTCATGCGGTAGTATTCGCGCACACAAAACGAGCGCATCTCTTTCGTGTAGCCCTGCCTGGTGAAATCTCTTACTCCAACTTCGAAGTGAAATTGAATTAATTTGACACAGGCAAACATTTCTCTGAGCCGAACTATCAATAATCAAGACGAACCCTACCTTTATAGTCCTCTTCCTAAATTTTCTACAGTGCAGTCAAATATTAACAACTCTTTGGACCACCCTCTACTTTATACCTTATCTGAAAGCTCTTTGGAATTAATTTTTAATTGTACCTATACCATATTAGTTTTTTATTGGGTATTTTGTTGAATCTTAATTGTTTGTGCATTGTTTCAAATCAACAATAATAGTGTCTATCTATCATTTTGGGTTTTCTTTCTAAAATGAACGGAAGCGTGGAGGGGTAAACGGATTTTTTCAAATTTTTCCGAGTTGTAAGTCAGACTGAGTTGTAACTCAGACAAATCGATTTTTCCGAGTTGTAAGTCGGAAAAATCAATGTAATAGTAGGAGAGCCAGTGACATTCTTCAGTGATGATTCAGTTAAGGCCAATCTTTCGAGAGAATGTTGTACGGAGCCTAATTGATTGTAATCCGAGAGGGGTTCGCTCTGATTGCAGTTTCTAGGGGATGACGGAACGCCTCAAACATGTGAAGAAAATTGCATCTTTTGATATTTAGTTGAGGCTGAATTTTTCAACAGTATTTCTTTGGTACTCTATTATCACCCAGAAAAATTGTCGGATCGATTGGCCACATCCCACAGTTAGGCGGAACACTCTCAACATTTCGTGGGATCGATGCATGAACTTTTTATCATTTAGTTAAGGATGAATTTTAAACCAGATGTTGTTTGGTAGCCCACAATCATCCAGAAAAATTAGCGGATCGATTGGCCAGTCCCTACAGTCCCTACAGTCTAGCCCAGCATGTGGTGGGACAAATGAATTTTTCATTTATGATTCAGTTAAGACTGAATTTTTTAGTATGTTATGGTGGTAAGTATTTCAAGCATATTTGTCAATTTGTGGACAAAATAGAGGTTATAAGTACAGTGAAAACCATTGAAATTCGCACAAAGTATTTTAATCAACCCTCGTAAAACGCCAAACTTGTCATAGTGACGGATCACTTTTGTCAAAATGACAAGTAAGTTGTGCTGATCACAGGCCTTATATTAGTTTACTGTGGTGCTGATTTCTGGGTTTGTTTGATTATAATTTCAGCTTGGTTCAAATGATTTTTAAAACAATACGATGGTTTATCACATACATATATTATCCAGGGATGCGATGGGCAAATGAATTATTGGCTAGTATTAAAGATAAATAGGTAGAAAATAAAATACAAGTATTAAAAAATATGTTCATTGCATCTATCTTGTGTAAGAACTTTAAATATTTTATCACTGAAACAAAATCCAGCTCCGATAGTATTCAATACACATCGCACTGATGGCTCAATAATTTTTGTTGTTGAATGGCTTAAAGCCAAAAGTCATGAAAGTGAACCAACTACACGTGATCAGAGAGCGAAACAATTGAACTACATGTTTTCTTCAAATAGTTGGGTTCTGCATAATCATCGCAGATGCAACAGATTTTTAGTCACGTGATAACAGTCAAAACATATACGAATCAATGCACGTGAAGGACTATTGAGTTCGATCAAAACTAACTGGAGCACGTGATCTGATCATGTATGACTCAACTGTTATCACGTGACAAAAAAACTGTCGCATTGGTTTTGAACAGAGTTCAGTATTTTGGCATATTACAAGGGTTTTCAATAAATAACTGTTCAAAATAATATGTGCGAATTCCAATGATTTTCACTGTACCCATACCTACATGGCAGAACGACATTTCCAATAAAACGATGTTCTTTTTAAATAGGAAAAAATGGCTGTCCTGCTCATCTCGGAAACAGTGTGGTGGTCAGAGAAAATTTATAAATAAAAAAACTGGCAAAGCGCTTTCGGCTTACAAAGCCATCATCAGTGCCCAATAGTCAGTTGTGTACAGGCGACTTTTCCAACATCTTGAGGTTAGCTAGGGCTGTCGAAGAAGCTGAATTTATCAATAACTAATTTCCAAGAAAACCTGACAAAATAACTAAAAAGTGCTTTACTTATGATCAAAATTGTTTGGCACACCCTGTATACTCAAAATATTGCTGGGTATCCAATAAGTTATCAGAAAGACAGCTAAACAATAGAATAGATCTATGCCATAACATTGTCAGTTGTGAGCTTAGAATCGGCAGAACAGTCATTCGAAGCCCTATGTACGTATCATAATTCTGAAAAAAAGTCGATATTTCAAAAACGAAAGATGATATCAACAAAAATCCAAAAATGTCTCGAGGTATGGACGTAACAAGCACTTGAGCATATCGAAAAAAAGCTCTTCAAAATCTCTTTGGAAATGGGGGGACAGTGAAGAAAAAGAAAATTCACAGTACTTCTCCACCACCCTGTATAAAAGAAGAGCAAACCGCAATTTATGAGTGTCCAAACATAGGCAAAAATTTCGGGTGTCCCTTTTTTTGGTTGAGTACCTAGTTTAGCTGCCACAATAACAGACCCTCTCGCGGATGACACTCAATCAGGCTCCGTACAACAACATTCTCTCAAAAAATGTCACCGGCTCTTGGACTACTTGTTTTTTACCCAAAAGCATTTTTTCTGACTTACAACTCGAAGGAATCGATTTGTCCGACTTACAATTCGGACAAATCAATTTTTCCGACTTACAACTCGGAGAAACCGATTTTACTGACTTACAACTCGGAAAAATGAAAAAAAAACCCGGTGGCCCTTCTATGCTTCCGTAAAAATGGAAATGGTTTCTTTCAAGCGATTTATTTTTGTAATTCCTCAGATCAAGCCATCCAAAGTTCTTGATATCACCCCGTATATGAATGCGGGAACAACTTGTCACTATTGTCACCGTCTTCAGATAATACACAAGTGTACAGCCTTCTGACAAAGCGCCATCAAAATTTCAAAAGGAAGGTGTTGCCATTTCAAATTTTAAGATAAGGGATAAGGCTTGTTGTCATGTATTTAACTTGAAAGATGCATAGCGACAAATTTGTCATGCCGAAGATTTCTAAAATATTGTAAAATAATCTAATTGTTATTCTTACGAATATGTACTGAGGCGGACTTTTCTTAAAAGTTTAAACATCAGTTGTGAAAATGGTAAGTTTTGCGGTGTATTGGAGTGTATAGTCTTTTTTGGAGTTTATAGGTTATGTGTTATGTTTATGATGTATTTTGCGGCCCTTTCTAGTGAAAATAGCCATAAAGGTCATTAGTTCGATCATGCAAAAGTGTAACCTAGACTGGGTTATACGGTTATAGTTACTACGTAGTCTTCATAAACTTGTCTTTTTTCAGGATACTGCGGTAACTTCGCAAGGGTTTGTGGCCCCACCTGGTATAGGAACACCCCCTTTATTGCCCCAAGTAAGTCGTAACATATACGCTATTCTTTTCCTATCCATGTTATGCGGCAACACTGAACTCTTGTCTTCGTTCTAGAATATTTTGTCAAAGATAGGTACCCTTAGAAAGATCGGATTTTAAGTGAGTTGAAGGGACTCAAAAATGTTAAGTTCAATTAACGGTACCGCTTTTAAACATTTCCTGAATTCGTTTCAAAATTCCTCAATTAATCCATTGATAAGATCATAATTCTGTTTCTGAATAACAAATAATTGATAAACTCATTGAATATTCTTATCCTCGTTCTATAAACAAAATCTGAATATTGTAGTTAGATATTTCATCAAAAAATTAACATTACCAATATTAGCTATAGTTCTCAGTCAGCGTTTGTAAACAACAATATCGTGCCATGCATTTAAACATGGCAAGCATCATGGATGGTCTATGAAGTCTTCTCAGCTCTTGACATTATCCAAGAAGTGACCAACAAAATAGAAAATTCAGAGACCCTTAAGGTTAGCAACATCAAGAAAATCGATTCAGGCAATACAGCAGAAGAAATCACAAAGAAGAAAGAGTGAAGACATATGCACAAGTAAGCACCAGCAATAAAGAGAATCATAAACAGAGACCACTAACAGAAATCATATAGAAAATTGGACAACTCCTAAAATCGATAGGAAGTTGGAAACAATGGTCAGCATAGAAAATATCACTGATTCCAGAGAAACGATCCGTCCAACATCGTCGAGTATTGATATACTTAGTTCAGGCAACGAAGATCAAAAAATGCCGGTTAGAGGAAAAAATTGGCGTATTTGCGAATTTTGGTATAAGTGTAGGTTGAGATGTCCTGAACAACATACTAAAAGTCCTGATCGGTGGGGGGCGTGGGAGGTCTCTGTTGGTCATTTTTCTAGGTTTCTCTTGAATGACTTGAAAATGAGACCAACCAGCGAAAAAGTACTGGAGTACAAAATTATTCTATGTAAAATTTTCTACAAAAAAGGTCTTCTGTATTTTTTCGCTAGAAAGAGAAAATAAACTGGAGAAAATGGATTAATCGAGTAATGTTGAAAAATCAGATTTTCATATTATGAAAATATAAATTGAGTCTAAACTGCTTCCTCTGGCGTGCCACCGATGCACTTTCACTCAGTCATTGGCCCCACTCCTCACTTTTTTAGGTGGTGTACTAAGAGTATTTGTTCGTATACCTTCATGTATCGAGGTCTAAGATATACACTCAACCTTCACTCAACCCTTTCAGTTTGGTACGCCACTGATTAAAATTTCGAGATTTTGAGCTCAAATTCTCATTCTCCTTTGAAAGTCCATGCGATATATGAAATCTCATGATTTTTGTATGAACGGGTTCGGAAATATTGAGGAAGAAAAGTCTCTGGTGTGCCCTTTTTAAAGAGACGTAGATAAGATTTTTTGTCAAATTTTTATAGGATCTTTTTTTCAAGAAAATCCCTGATAAAAATACCCCGTGAGAATAAATCACCCCACGCACTTTTTTACCAATGTCTAGGAAACACTCCGTATTATCATATAGTTTTTCCTTCATCCATATCTCCTCACCTGTCAATCTTAGCGTCAATAAGTACTGAACCTTTTTTTGATGAAAATTTTATGTGGAATAATTAAGTATTTCTATGTTTATTTGCTAAAGGTCTTGGTTTTCCCGCTATTCATAAAAAACCAAAAAAAAAATCTTCAGACACCCTCCACCACCTTAGCTCGCCCCCCACCGATCAGGACTTTTAGTATGTTGTTCAGGACACCTCACCCTACACCTATAGCAAAATCCCTAAATACGCCATTTTTTTCTTCTATTTTTCATTCGTTGCCTGGGCAAATATCATTTTCACAAATTCGAGTTTTATGAAAAGTAGAGTTTTGGATACAGTCATATCTGATCATACGGCACAAAAAGTGACTTTTCAAAGCAAACCACGGAATCAAAGCACTTTAGTTATGGAAGAATCTTCTCTGAAAAAAATAAAAGTCACTTTTTGGAGTCTTTAGGAAGCAAAAAGTGTAACCAACTATATAAAATACATGAAAGCAATGTAAATCAACAATGGAACTCCTTCATCGATATATTTAGTTCAGTCTTTGATCGTTGTTTTCTACTAAAGAGAATAATATGTAATACGAAAAAAAAGTCCAGATATAATTGTTCTCCGGAAATAGAAACTTGTAAGAACAGGTTGGATAATCTACTGATACTATCCAGGTATAATAATGTGTATAGAGACGAATAAAAATCTGTTAAAAAAGACTTTGATGACATGCTTAAAGCCAGTAGGGCAAATAATTATGCAGAGCGAATACAAAACTTAGACAATAAGTCAAAATGCATGTGGGCAATTTGTAAAGAAATAACAGGTAAATGTCAAGTCTCAGAAATTAGCAGTGACCAAGATCCAGAACTTCTGTCAAATGAATATAATAATTATCTAACATCCATTATACTAGAGTTGACAAAATCAATGGAGGCAACTTATTCTATGATTCCCAGTAATATACCCATGAATGATCAGTCAACCCGATCTATCACCGATTACAAGTACTGAACTGTGTCAATTGGCCAACAGACTCAAAAACAAATATTCTAGTTTTATGTCCACTCTGAAGTGTCCCAACCCTGTCACATTTTTGTTTATTAACCGATTTCCATTTTTTTTTTGTTACGTCTCGTCAAACACTTTGAACATTATACCAAATCAGTTCCAGGGACGTACTTTTGGGTGATTATGGGGGTTCAAAGTGGGTCAAATATCAGAAAATCGTATTAGGGGATTTTTTAGGAAAAAACTGACAACGGAATCTCAAGTTGTTAATTTAATACTTATACTGCTCATTGAGTCTTCCTGTACGTTCTAATTAATAAGATGTTAATAAAATCCCAGAATGTGTGTTTTAAACAAAAAATCATCGATACCTAATACAGGGTGGTTGACTTCAGAGTGGTCAACCCAACATTTTTTTTCGTATCCGGATCCGTAAATCGACATTAATCATTAAAAACCCGCTTAAGCAGCGATCGGTTCTACGTATACGAAGCGGATTGGTGAAAAGTTGTCAAACTTCGCGTTTTGAAACCCAGATATTGATTTTTGTTTATATTTTTGGTTTGGTTTGGATGTTTGTGTGTTTTTCGTTTATCGTTTTTGAAGAGCTTTTGCTATAATTCTTCGATTAGTTAAGATGCGTTCTCAGATACGGATACGATGATAGGCCCGCAACGATACGTGCAACGGAACGAATCGGAACCCCCGCATCTATTCTGAGCATGCGCAGATTGATGCGTATACGGATACGTTTGAAATTTAGGACGTGCTTAAAGTGTCTAGTACCTGCGATTAAAAATATCCTTTGCTACCTTATCAATAATATATTCAAAGAAAAAGTTTTCCCTTTTCAACTCAAGATAGCCATTATAAAGCCCTTAAACAAAAAAGGTGATCCAAATAATATTATGGATAACTATCGACCGATTAGCCTGTTATCATCGTTCTCTAAACTGGTTAAATGAAATGAAATAGTTATTTATTTAGCACACTTGGCTACCATAGACTACAATAATTTTTGAATCCACCACTTAATTTATTTAACATCTGACTTACCGTAAGCAAAGATATAATATATAGGTACTTAAACTTAAAAATCCAAAATATACCTATCAACTTACCTAGTAAATTCTTTTAAGCTTGATGCTGCTTAAATGTTTGCAGGAAGAGCATTAAACAGAGCAACTCCCTCATAAAATAAAGATTTTTGAAGCTTGGTTGTTCTTACTTGTGTTATATTATAATTGTTTTTCGATCTTATATTATATGAGTGGAATTCGGTTCTTTTTCTCAAGTATGGACTTAGATAACTTGGCATCAAATGTGCTCTATTTTATAAATCAGAATTATGTTTGCCCTTTCTATATTTTGTCTTACTGAGAGCCAACCCAATGCGGTTAACATATATTCGATAGGTGTGTATCTATCTCAGCTCAACAATATTCGCATAACTTTATTTTGTTGCACTTGAAGCTTATCTATAACATCCTTATTGCAAGAAATCAAAAGTGACATACAATAGTTAAAATGGGGAAAAATGATTGTATTATAAATAATTGTTTTAGTCCAGGCTGATACATTTACCGATATTTTTCTCAGAAATCCTATTTTTTTTCCTAATTTTTTAGAAAGATACTGAACATGATTGCCAAACGCAAGCTGTGGGTCAAGGTTGAGATGACAATGTGTGATAAACTCATGCAATTCATTTTAAAGAGTGAATCTTGCAAAAAAATCAACATGCATATTTGAAAAACAAATCAACCATGACTGCAACTGAATTTACCAAACATATAATTGATTTTTTGTAAAAGGGTGAAATCGCATTAGGCATGTTTTTGGACCTATCAAAAGCATATGACTGTGTTGATCCAAAATTATTATTGCTGAAATTGGAACGTTATGGGATAAGAGGCAATGTCTTGGAACTATTGCGATCATACATGTCTTGTAGGAAACAAATTGTGAAAATAACACAGAATGGAAAAGACTATTATTCGAAAACGGTGGTTAACAAGATTGGAATTGCACAAGGAAGCATCGCAGGTCCGATACTATTCGTTATCTTCCTGAATGACCTTCACTTCAGAACCAATAACGAAAGCGACAAAATAACCTGTTATGCTGATGATACTAACTTGGTGTCTGGTGACAAAACTCTGAATGGAGTCATGAATCGAGGTGATTTTTTTTTCAGAACACTAGCTCATTGGCTACTAAAATATTTGTTACTCAAAAACGAGTTCTTAGAATAATCAGGAAAATGAATTCCAGAGAGACCTGTAGGAGTCTTTTCAAAGCAAGTGGCTTGTTGACTGTGTTTGGCATATACAGGATGTCCGGAAATGATGAGCAAAAAATTCAGGTGAGAATTCTAGACAAAAAATAAATGCTACCTCTTCCTATAATATTTTTTCGAAAATTGATTATCAACGGAGTTACAGGGTGTTAAGTTTGCATTTTATTTGCAGTTTTTTTGCAATATCTTTTGCCACGCTTTTAATATTTTGACAAAATCTCGTATTTGTCACTCTATCGGGATAAGGAGTTCAAATTTGGCCACCGTGTTTTCGCATTTTGTAGGGGGCGCCACTTGCGAACCTATACTTTGATTTGAATGATCCCAACTTTTTTGTGCTACACTGTGTCTGACTTTTGACCAAACATTTTTATTCTATCAACCTTTTGACATGAAAAAGGGATACTTCTTTCGTTGCGATAAATCGAACCGTTTTCGAGAAAAACGCTAAAATAACTTAGCTTGCATGTGATGATTACGAAATCATTTTAATTTATTTTCAACCTTAAACCTCGCCTTAAACATAGCATGCTTTGGAAACATGCGCTATAGTTGCCGTAGAAACAAGTTTCGGAAAAATTAGTCTTGAAAGTTGGTGATTTTTTGAAAATTTGTTGTTACGCTGATGTGGTCAATGACAAAAAAAAATGTGAAAAATTACCAAATGACAAAACTAATTCTGATCAAATGTTTCTACGGCAACTCATAGCGCATAATTCCATAGCATGCGATGTTCAAAATTGAAAATAAGTTGAAACAATTTCGTATTCATCACATGCAAGCAAGCACATGTTAGCGTTTTTCTCGAAAACGGTTAGATTTACCGAAACAAAAATAGTATACCTTTTTTATGTCAAAATGTTGGGAGAATAAAAATATTTGCTCAAAAGTCGCATACAGTGTAGCACAAAAAAGTTAGGACCATTCAAATCAAAGTATAGATTCCTATGTGGCGCCCTCTACAAAATGCGAAAAAACGGTAGGCAAATTTGAAATCCTCATCCCAATAAAGCCCCTAATACGAGATTTCGTGAAAATATGAGCGTGGCAAAAGGCATGGCCACAAAACTGCAAATACAATTTAAGTCTAACACCCTGTAACTCCGTTAATAATCAATTTTCGAAAAAATGTTATAGGAATAGGTAGCACTTATTTTCGGTCTAGAATGCTCCCCTGATTTTTTTGCTCATCCTGTCCGGACACCCTGTATATAAATGAATGCCTGTTGTTTTTTTTTTCAAAAATAAAATCATGTTCAATTTAACGGAATTTCATACTTACAATACTAGAACCGCAAATGTTATATATCCCAGGCACAGATTCTCCTTAACTGAGAGAAGACCCTACTACATGTGTCTAAGGGCCGATATTTCAATGTCACCGTAAGTGACATTTTAGCTAAGTTATACTTAAAGTTGATGTGAATTTTAAAATTGGTCACCGAAAGTACCGTTTTCCAATTGCGCCACGTCGTTCATTCAGCTAAGGATCTAATGTGAGTGTCGCAATGGAAACCCGGCACTCACGGGAGACAAATTCAAGGTTCAAAATAACTTTTAAGTGTACCTTAATCTTGAATGGACATTCAAATATCGGCCCTAAAACTCAGTGTCGACACTATTTCTGTTACCCTTATATGTATCAGGTCTACTGTAATGTATTTTGGGTTTTCCTAAATGCACTTGTTCTGTGTGGGTTCTCATGCGAAACACCAGGTACAGTGTGACCCGAGGTGTGACCAGTTTAGATTGGAAATACCCCTGTATGATTAAAATTTCAGGTTATTAATCGATTTCAACCATTTTTTTGTAAAAATGTGTGAAGGGTCTAGTAAGGGACAAATTTTGAAATGTTTATTTCAATTTTTAGTGCATATTACGGTACTTTTTCGTGATAAAAAATGAAGAATTTTTATTAGCGATTTTTTCATTACATTAATGAATACTCAACTGGATTTGTAGTGCTTCCAAATAGTTGTAACCAAAATTTAGTGAAAATACATCCATTAATAACAAAGTTACAACAACTTAAAATTCATACATTTTCTAAGCCAACGGTCACAAAAGAACATCCTGCATCAACATTTGCCATGGAGATGGAGTTCCTTGTTTCCATCACTTAGTGTCAATGTAAAATTACTTATTTATCGGAACAATATTCAATTACAGTTTGTTTGATTCTTTTGTATCATGGCTGATTGAGCGTTGTAACGATAGAAGTGCCAGAGAAGTTTGTGTATTTAATGAAAGACACGCAGATCGTCCTAACATTAGCTCCGTCCGGTAAGGTGAATAAAATAAACACAACTTTTCGTGAAACTGAAGCAGTATCAAAAATGATTTTGAAACGTTATCCTGTGCAGAGAAGAAACATGAATAATCAAGCTATTTCAGATTATTTCAAAAATAATCCTAAGTTTACAGAATGCCAGTTCAGATTTGAATGCGAGAAAATATTCGGCGTTGTCTGTGCTATTTTAAACATATTGTTATTCAATTAGTAGTTTATTGTTACAGGTAATAAAACAAATTCAATTTTCATGGCAACTGTTGATGCAAGGTATTCTTTTGTGACTGTCAGCTTAGATAATGTATGTATTTCAAGTTGTCGTACCTTTGTTATTAATGAATATATTTTTATGAAATTTTGGTCACAGTCGAGGTCACAGCCATTTGGAGGCACTCTGAATCCAGTGACGTAGTGATTTATTTAAAAATTCGCCATTTTTTATCACGAAAAAGTATTGTAACATGACTTGAAAATTGAAATAAAAAGTTTAAAATTTGTCCCGTCGTAGACTTTTTATAACTTAACATTAACTTTAATAACCTACAATTTTACAAGAGTGTTTCCAATCCAAATGGGTCAATCTGTATGTATAAAGTAAACTATTGTTTGAATAAACTGGATCTCCATTACGTCGAAGGTATGTGCGAAAAGTATTACAGTTATGAAGTCATTATTTCGTCTGAGAAATGGTCATTCAAATAACTCTTATTCGACAGAATCAATTATACAAGAAGTTTCATAATAAGGTTCTGATCCTTAAGGGTGTGAATCCTTGGGTGTTTTTTTGGAAAAAAGTACGTATTGATTAATATGGGTCTGCAATCACTTGATTTTTGATATTCCTATACAGGGTGTATTTGAAGTTGGGGTTTCTCTTTAAACAATGCATAGAATGCAAGAAAATGAGGAGATTTTTCAAATAAAATCATGCCCGAATATACTGCGTTTCCGAGATACATGGTGTTGAAGCGAGTGTTGAAGTTTAAAAAAAAATGTTTGTCATAACTTTCCTATCACTTCAGATATTTCGACAAAATTCTGTACACTTCTTTTGACAATTGAATTACATCTTTTGATGTAAAAGTTTTTAAAAAAATCTACCCGTTATGTTCGAACAGAATTGATATTGAAAAAAATGTACGCTACTGCTTTTTCTTGAAAACAATATCATTTCGGAAATACTCATTCACTTTGGAGTTAATTTGGTGTCCTGATATTTTTTCGTACGATGAACGCGAGGATGAACGGTTTTCGTTAAGAGAAATAATAGTCATTTTGATGCATGGCAAAATCTGTTATGGTGTGATTGTTTTTTATTTTAGTTTTCGAGAAAATTTTATCTAAGAAATTTGCTTCTTTTATCAATTTCTCTCTCATGTTAAAAGGAAAACGCCAACTTCAAACACACATTGTACACAGTGTGTCCGGATATAACGAGGGGTGAAATAATTCAAGGGGTGATTCCACATAAGTTCGTAAATGCATAGTTTTCAAGATACAGGTTGTCAAGTTCAATGTCTACTTTTGTTGTATTTAAATAAATCCCACAATAACTGTAATGATGTAACAAATGTCGGTATACAGGGTATTTTTGACATAAGAAATTTGATATTACTATGAATCTATCTTATATGTCTCGCCATCTCCATCATCCAGTTTTTTTACTGTTTCAAATAGTCATAACTTTTTTGCCCTACCTCTGCTCTTTATTTTATTAAAATGATTTTTACCCTTGTTGGAAGTTGCTAGGAGCAACCGTTTTCGAGATATTTGTACTTATAGTAACCCATGCAATGTGGTTTCAAATGATTTTTTTTCAAAATAGACATAAGTGGCGTTAAAAACGGCGTTATCATGATCATTTTGACAATGTTTTCAATGTTTCTTATCAAAAAAAGATATATTTAATTTTTAATTTTCAATTTTTTTTGTTTTTTTTATAGCCAACTTCGAATAGTCCACATCTTGACATATAAGAAGTTCGGTCATGTGTCAAGACTATTTTATCTGCAAATCGTCTGTCACATGACCAAACATCTCATATTATGTCAAGATGTGGACTATTTAAATTTAGCTTATGTCAATAATTTTGACTTTCGACAGTTTTAGAAAACATTGGACTCAATAGCACAAAACTTTACGAAATTCCCTACAATTCCTTTTTTTGTTCGATCTTTTACCTCAAAAAATGAATATTTCACAGCCTTTTGAAAGTGTGACAAATTAAATTGACAGCACTATATGTACTTGGTGTTAAATAAGAAAACATCGGGTTTTTTGCAATTTCATGAAGATCACTGTCACTGTCTATATTTTGTTGAAATTTGGGAGAATATAGGCACTTACAATAATTCATGAAATTATTCTTTTTAGTGTGAAAATTATTTTTCTAGTTTCACCAGTGACACACATGATATTGATATTTTCGTCGAAAAAAGTTGTACACCAATGCTTTTGTTATGATTCCATTGTTTCTAGGTTCCAATGCCAGGCATGACCGGCTTTCCTCCACTGATGCCTCCAGCTTTTAGTGTACCTCCTCCAGGATTTGGACCGCCTGTGGTTTCTCTTCCTAATGTCACTGCCGAATGGACTGAGCATAAAGCCCCTGATGGAAGAATCTACTATTATAATAATGCTTCCAAGCAAAGCTGTTGGCAGAAACCTGACTGTTTGAAATCGCCAGGAGAAGTAAGTTTTGTTGTCTTGATTGAAAATTAGACTAGTCTGATGATGAATCGCGTCGATTGTTTCGGATCTCATCGCTGCACTATTTGTAAAAATCAATATGAACGTGAAGTTTTTTCTATCCATCTCTTGGTCACGTCAGGAAAAAACAATTTCAAGAATTCATATCTGCAATTATTTCAGAAACTGTTGGTTTGCTTTGGAATTAACTATTTTTCCTATTTCTTCCTGCTTCAAATTGACTTTGCATTTACAGGGTATTTTTCTCCTCTACAAGATTAATTCATTAGATTGTTTATCCGACGTTCATACCCTTCGATCCACATCGATGATGGCTTTATAAGTTCGAAACGTCGAATACAGGTTAAGTATATGTCACTGGAATTAAACGGCCAACAGACGATTTGTTGTACTACCGATCGCATTGCATTGAATATCGTAGACAGATCGTAGCAAGTTTCAGAGACGTGAAAACATTAAACCGATAGTTTGTTCAGGGTCATTCCGTATATATTGACCCATATGCTAGTGGCGTTATCTATGGAGATATGGAAATTTTGTGAATATGAAAGTTTTGGATATTCATTTGAACTTTTCAATAGTCTTATCAAAAAAAACAAAAGATTATCGGGATGCCAATATTTTTCCACAAGAAGCATTTTTTTCAATGGAACCCCCTGTATATTATCATATATTATGAAAGAGCTTATTTTCCTGATTTCAAAAATATACAATTTGATACCTTTCTGGTGAGTCGTTCAGGAGATATTCAAGTTCAAATATGTTTAAAAATTAAAATCCACATCCCTGTTGCTTTGGAAAAAAATGATGGAATTGTGATTATATACAGTGTGACCCATTTGTTTTGGGAACACCCTGATAAAAAGTTTATTTCTTAACCGATTTGGTTCGTTTTTTTTTGGATTGTAGAGCTCGAAAAATTGTATATTCTTGGCAAAAAGTATCCTTCGCCATTTTGACTTCAAGGCCTACTATGTTAGTTTTTAAGAGCAAAATTTCAGGAAACCATATTAGCGATTTTTTTAGAAAAAATCTGTGTGCGCCACTGGATTCAGCATCCTTTAAAACGGGTCTATACAAATTTTCAACCGAAAATATCAAGTTGAAAAAAATTAAAAATTCGCACTTTAACAATCTTTGATTCTATCAAAACATAAAAATGACATAAAACTAAAAATTTGTAACTTCTACCAAACCACCATCAACTTCAATGCATTTATCATTTCTTTTGATAGAATCAAAGATTGTTAAAGTGCGAATTTTTTATTTTTTTCAACTTGATATTTTCGGTTGAAAATTTGTATAGACCCGTTTTAAAGGATGCTGAATCCAGTGGCGCACAAAGATTTTTTCTAAAAAAATCGCTAATATGGTTTCCTGAAATTTTGCTCTTAAAAACTAACATAGTAGGCCTTGAAGTCAAAATGGCGAGGGTCACTTTTTGCCAAGAATATACAATTTTTCGAGCTCTACAATCCAAAAAAAAAACGAACCAAATCGGTTAAGAAATAAACTTTTTATCAGGGTGTTCCCAAAACAAATGGGTCACACTGTAGATTGAATCAACAGAAATGGAGATCAAATAACTTTATCTTCTAGATATTATTCCATATATTCACGAGTTAATAAATTTTTGCAGCTTCATCCATGGCAATCGGGATCTAAATACTAATTTTTACAAATATTTGAACTTAAATATCTCCTGAACAACTCATCAGAAAGGTATTAAACTATATATTTTTGAAATCAGGAAAATAAGCTCTTTCGGAATATACGATAATATACAATTCCATTGAAAAAATGCTACTTGTGGAAAAATATTGACATTCCGATATTCTTTTGTTTTGTTTTTGATAAGATGTTTGGAAAGTTCAGATGAATATCTAAAACTTTCATATTAACAAAATCTGTATATCTCCAAGTTGACGATTTTAAGCTGCCAAACTTTGACTGGACCGCGTCGTACGATCGGTTATATCGTTTGTTTTAATAAGCGAGGTAGCAGCCGTATCAAGCAAAAAAGGGTTGAAGTGTGAATAAAGATTAAATTCGGAATACAGTGTTTTTTTTTGAAATAATTTGTATCAGGTACATACAGTTCATTTTTTATTTAAAGTTACAGTGACAGATCTTAATTGGAGGTTGAATGTTGGCAAAAAAAAATGTCATAATTGAAATGAAAAGATAAAATATTTTATGAAAAACTTGATTTTCTCAATTAAAGAAGAGTTTTGATCATCAGTTCAAAAATTTTTTTCATTGTCTATTCTCGAACGTTTTTTTCTATCAAATCAAATACATTTTGGACATAGCAAAATAAAACGAATCACAGTTCAATCTATAACTATCGTAATAGAACATGTTTGCCAACCTTTAACCTACAAGTTTGATCTGTCACTGTAACTTTAAATAAAAAACTCGCTCAAAGCGTTTTTTTTATGCTGAGTGAGGTGTATATGAGGAGTTTCCACCAAAAGTCACATGACAGGATCAGCTGAGGGCAACAGTGAATTTTTGGTGGAAATCAACATAAAATTTTCGTGAAAAAAAAAACACGCCCATAATAGACTCAATTAGTCGTGACGTCATAACTATGTTGGTAGCACTGAATTCAAGTCAAAAGTGACACTAATAACAATTCCTGTTTCCAAATAAACTTATGGCCGATGTAAAACTACATAATAGGTGTACGTATACGTTGAGATTGTTTATTGATGCAAATGTTCCATTTGCTAACAGGTCCTATGGGGTTGCTAATGGGTCCTATGATTGAACGTTTACGTTATCTTAACATGTCCATATCACCATGGTAACGCTCTTATCAAATGGAACATTTGCATTAGTAAACAATCTTAACAGATACGTTAAGTTAACGTAGACGTTCAATCATAGGGCCCAAAAAATCTTTCTGTAAAAATTTAACAACAACGTTGTCGTTGATCATCGTATTTCAAATGAAAAATTCAAGTATTTTTATCATCACTAGTTAAAAAATGACAAGTCAGCTCAGGAAACATGAGACCTATTTCCAAATTCTAGTTCCAGTGATGCATACAAAAATTCCAAACGATTTTGAAGTTTTTTCCGACAAACTGTTTTTATCTGAGCTTTCAATTGGAAATTGAGCTACAATATTGTGCATTACAAAAACTTCAATTGCACCTAAATTGAAGTTTTTGTAATGCACAATATTGTAGCTTCATTCAACAATTTTATCTTTCGAGTCAACTCGAAAGATGAGATAGATGTATTGCCCTGGATTTTTTTTTCTTTGGTTCTTATGAGAAATGAATGGTTGTTGCTATTTTGATATCTAGCAGTGCATCTCTATGAAAACAATATTTTCATTAGTTTTGACAATCAATTTCGAGGCAAGAATACATACATTTTAATCTGTAATGCATGAGATTTTGCCCAAAAAATGCAACATCGAACCACAGCATTCCACTCCGTCTCCGACATAAGCTTTTGTGTGGCAGTTTTTCGATTTTGTAAACAAACGGTATCACCTTTGACACTGACTATACAACAAATTGCATCGGCTGTGGTATTGCTGTGGGCAGTTTTAGAATTATTGAAATGAGGGCATTGTAGAACGAAATTGTTCAAATATTCAAAAAAAAAACAAAGATGAACATCGAGTTTGTAACATCTTGTGTCCATGATTTTTATGACGATACAAAAATATTCCAAGTTAACACACAAAGGTTCTTGGCCATCCACTTTTATTTTTTTTGTTAATAATGCAAATATCTCCAAAACTGTCACAGATGGCCCTAGATGATAAATACTGCCCAAGTTTTTCTAAAGGAATCTAAATGTGGAATAGAAAATGGCTGTTGCCATTAAAAATTAGGAAGTTGGTAACGACTTCTGGTAAGTGGTAGAAAAATAGTGGCAATTTCAAAAAACTAGTTCATGGTCGAAGACCTTCGTGTGTATACTTTTATTACTTTTATAAGCGTATTCTTTTTACTTTCTCATATAAGGCTAATTATCTCTAAGAAAGACCCTATATTTTTGGATTATATTCTGTATGTGTTTGTTTAAATTTTTTGTCGCGTGATAAATCATATTACAATACATATTCTGTGGTTGTTTTGATATACAGGGTTATTTTTTCATGACCCAACAGGCTATATTTTTTATTACTCAAGATAGAGCTTTGCTCGCAAAAGTACTATCGGTCATCAATACAATTTATACCCAGCTTGCATGGTCAATATTTTCAACATACTATAATATTGTCAATATTTTTGATGGTGTAAAGGCCGTTTTGTTTAAACATTTTCGTGAAAAAACTATGCCAGTTCTAGTCGTAACTTAAAAAATGACATGATGAAATTTTTTTTAATGTTATACCACACAATTTTTTGACAAAATCCGACAGAGCGTTGCATTGTGGTCAAGAGAAAAGGAATGACAAGTTCTGATTGCGCAAGCTATACGGCGCTATACGAATTATTATTGTTCATAACTTATTATGAAGAAGTTATCAAATTTCTTAGTTGAAGTAATTTTTGTTGTGTGTTGAACTAACCAAATATCGGTCGTGTTAACTGCTAAATGAACAAACTAATAAGATTGAATTTACTAACGAAGTAACAGACGAAAAATTATCAATTTTAAAGTTCTAGTAACATGTCTTGACTCAGTATCTAAACAGTAAAATTCGTCTAATTTTTTTCATTAAATGTTCAAATAGATTCATTTCCTCGTAATCGGCGGCATTGGGAACGTTTCATTTCTTTTTTCTATGACTAATATAATAATAGATGGATTATACATCCACTTTCTATTGGTTAATGTGACTCTTTAGTCATACCAGTGATTTTTTTTATTACTCAATTGTTTTTAACCAATGAAATGATCTTATCTCATTATTCCACTGTTTTGTAGCCAATCAGAACATTCGACAAAATGTCAACCTTCAAATACATCATTTTGAAACAGCCCATTTGACCGTACATACTTGTTTTATAGTCATTGTCACATTGTGTTAACAACCTAACCCCACCATAAGTAAACTAGTTCTCAAAAAGTGCCGTCCAAATGAAATTGAATATTTCAAAGTTCGCTTCAATTATTGAATAATCATAGAAAAAGTATACAGAGTGACCCATTTGACCCATAACTTTTTAATTTATTGATCGATTTTGACGATTTTTTTTTAAATGTAGAGAGGGAAAATTTCATGAAAAAATATTCAATTCGAAAATATTATTTCTGTTTGTATTTTTTTTTCTATTTTTTTTTGCCAGTCTCGTTTGTCTGTTTTCATTGTATTTTGAAATGAGAATATCTTTTAAATGTTTATATTCAATAATTTTTTTCTGATTGACTTGCTATCGCAAGAGTTTCAAGGTAAAATACTTCTTGGTGCATGATAAAATTAATATTCAATTTTTAATATTTTTTCATGAAACTTGGTACAGATCCATTTCAGGGGATGAAAAATCCAGTGGCGTAGTCAGATTTTCTCTAAAAAAATCGCAAATATGTTTTCTGGATTTTTCAGCTTCTAAATATGCTCTAGTAGGCCTTGGTTTTTGGAAAAAACTTGGCGACGTATAGCCTCAAAATACACCTTTTCCCTCTCTACATTTCAAAAAAAAAATCGTCAAAATCGATCAATAAATTAAAAAGTTATGAGGGTGGGTCACTCTGTAGTATTCTACTGGCGGGAAATGGATATTACTCCCTCAGGTGATTACACTACGAACTTACGAACTTCATCCTCTTGAGTAATATCCACCATTTCCCGCTCGTTGAATAATATACTATTTTTTCGCACATTGCTTGAAATGTCCCGTGTTATAACTTCTGCGTAATAATAATAATAATAATTATTGACAATAATAATAATCCGTAAATTGCTTGCGCAATCAAAGTTTTCAATTCTTTTTGTCAAAAAAAATGTGACGCGCTTTGGGTCTTTACGCAGATTTCATATGGAATTTTCCAAGAACTCGGGTACGGAGACCATACGCCTATCGGGTAGCAGGTAGACAGTGGAGAAAATAATCCAGGCGTTCAGCGATGGTAACAAGTTCCTTTCTGAAAATGACTACTGGAGAACGATGAATCAGTCTTTTTCTCGATGATTACAATTGTTGGTTCTTGATGCACCAGAAAAATAAAACGAATTCCTACCACATACGGTGATTGAAAGTAAAATGAAAACATCCCAAGAAAATACATTTGAATGATTTAACGGTGGAGAGAGGTGCGAACGAAGTTTTGAAAACGGAACGGAAGAAGGCGCTTATTTTTGACGCATAGCGGGAAAATGCGTACGGTTCGGTACTCGGGAAAGTCGGGGTGAAAATAAAACGGACGGAGACGGCGCGGGTTTCTGAAGAAAAAATAGGGGCAACTCCAGAAGACTCTTTTGAACTGAACGGAACTTTTTCAACTACTGCGAATGAAAACGTTGACAATAAAAACGCGGTTTTGAAGACTTATGGAAAATTATTCCTCCCAGAAACGTTTCGGTTCCTCTGAATTAACGGTGTAGCGCTACTTCGAATTTTCCTTGGTCGATCTTCCTTAGACTTTTCCAATTGCGGTAAACTCGAGCACCACTTTTTGGATTAACGTGGTAAAGGGCCCACATGCCTTTCGAGTAGCCTTTAAACGGTGGAGGGTGTAATGCCCAGGGGTCGTAGTGTTAACATAAATAAAACCAACAATTCACCAAAATAGCATTCCCGTCTATTGTCCAAAAATAAACACAACTTCAACACGCATAAACCCAAGGTATTCACTTGAAACCTTATCTACCCGGGAATGTGACAATATAAATAAACAAATTCCGAAAGCCTTAAGCAAAACAGCAACATAATATCGTATAAAAAAAGTAGAGAGAGAGAGCGTGTGTACCGAGATTCAGGATTATCATTATCGCGTCGCGCAGGAGAAATACAGCCGTCCGGGGCTTTAACAGGATTTTTCTGCCGGGGCATGATCAGGATCTGCTCATCAGGAACGCCGTCAAAACAAGGTACAAAGCTCCCAGGGATGTT
Organism: Orchestes rusci; assembly: GCA_958502075.1. Lineage (NCBI taxonomy): Eukaryota > Metazoa > Arthropoda > Insecta > Coleoptera > Curculionidae > Orchestes > Orchestes rusci. The sequence continues at coordinate 55,347,081 of OY293304.1, forward strand.
GTGACCGTAGGTGTTGTCTCCAACCTCCTTCAGCTCTTAGGTTCCAGGTTCTCTGGATTTTTACGCGCGTCGTGTACTGGTGCGGATACAGGTGGCTCGGACCGTGCCTACGTCATTGTCTGGGTAAAGGCAAAGAGATGAATCCCCGTAACGTGGTATTGCACCCCTAAGCCTCCCTATCCAGGCAGGTCGCATTCACCCCATACACAGCATGTCCACGTCGTTGTCTGGGAGAAGACAAAGAGATGAAACCCCGTAACGTGGAACCAGGTATTGCACCCCTTAGCCTCCTTAACCAGGCAGGACGCATTCACCACCATACAGACCATGCCTACGTCATTGTCGGGGTGTAGACTGAGAGATGAAACCCCGTAACGTGGAACCAGGTACTGCACTCCTCAGCCTCCCTAACCAGGCAGGACGCATTCACCCCATTCTCACATCATGCCTACGTCGTTATCTGGGAGAAGCCAAAGAGATGAAACCCCGTAACATGGAACCAGGTATTGCACCCCTCAACCTCCCTAACCAGGCAGGACGCATCCACACCACCCTATATCCTTACCATAAACCTACCCTCATACTGGCAAGGTACTTCAGCGTTGCGGGGAGCTGAAGGCGGCGGAAGCGACTTACCCTAGGTTCTGGTGCTGGTTGCTGGCTGCTGGTCGGTGGGTAAGTGCCACCTGGTCTGGTTGGAGTCTGGTGGAAGACTCCCAGAATCTTCCACTGCAACGCTATAAATACACTCCGACTCATGTCCCCACTTAGATCGCGTACTCGAACTGGGGAAGTGCGCGCGGCCTGTTTGCGTTTGATACTGCTTTGGGTTCTTTTACGTTGTGAATAATTTACTTTTGTACCGGTTATTAATTAATAAAATGTTGATGATACATGGCGCGAGGATTTGAATTGCAGAATAAAATTTCCGGAAATTTGTTATATGAAAATAGAAAAAGAACGGGTTTAATTGACTGATAAATAAGGAAGTCGCCGGGAATTATAGTAACTTCGTTACAACGGCAATAAAAACCCCTGAATTGAACGAAAGAAAGAGAGGAAGATTATCCCGTAAAGTCGGTCCCTTTTCTACGTCTTTCAATTATCGTGGTGAGGACAAATCTCAGGAATACTCTGTATTTTACCATTCCCTGTTGATTAAATGAACTGTACGCGGTCAACATGAGACTATAGCGGGGCATACACGGGCGTAGATGTGCTAACACATCAACGCGCAAACAAGAACGTCGTGCATCAACGTGGGCATATTTTGCGCACAGACGGCGAGGAATGTTTGAAGACATGATTGCACTGATTGCAGTTTTTGTATGGCAGTTCGCAACATGGTGGCACAAAATTGACTCGTAACACTGCAGTACCCCTACCTGACTGTACTTTTTCACGACATTGATGTTTCAACGCACACTCATGAATGCACGTTGATGTATTCAGGTTTTTTTTGAATGCACACACATGTACGTGACCATAAACGTACGTTTTTGGATGCGCGCTGCTGAATGCACGTACATGTATTGATGCATCTGCGTCCGTGTATGCCCCCCTTATTTCGGAAGTTGAAAGGGCGAAGACTCTCACCTCGTGGTCGAAAGAAGTAGAAAAAGTCGGACAAAAACGGAGTACGCTGTCTGGATCGGAACGGAGTTTGGGTCAAGACGAGCAAGTGCTCCCGATCTCAAAATGATTTCAACTTGGGTAGAAGCGGTGTTCTTTCCCACCACTTGAGTGGGAGATTCGTAACTCGAGTCTGGTGCACACCTGAATAATTATTTGTTTTACTCGGCGGGCAGTTAATTACAGATGTTGTGGAAAATGTTTTGACGGTAGATTTACATAGATGCGGAAAATAATGAAACGGTGTTTAGAAGTAAAACTGAACATTTCGGTAGTGGATTAACAGAGTAACGGATTCAGATGGAAACTTAGCAATTCTGAAACTTGAATTAATTTTCTTCAGGAGATTCTCTTTGTTACAAAGCTGTAAGAAAAAGACACATTTTAGAAAACCTTGAACTTACATCAAATTAAACATTCCAGCTGCTATTGTCCCAATGCCCTTGGAAAGAATACACAGCGGACAATGGAAAAATATACTATCATAATGTCAACACTAAGGAATCCAGATGGGTTATACCTCCAGAGTTGGAAGATATTAAATCGAAGGTTGCTGCAGAAGAGTAAGTTTTTTCCAGTCATTTATACTCAATATTGCATTCTTTTACTTAACTTTTGAAGGATCAAAGCCAAGTCTGATCCAGTAACACCGAAAGAGGTCTTGAGCCCGGTAGTGACATCTTCAGCTCCTGTATCAGGACCTAGCTCTCCTAATGTTTCGAATCCCAGTAAGTATGATTAATAACCCAGTACATGCAAATTGGTATGTCTTTTAGCCTCTAGTCCAGGTCCAAAAAGCACTGCTCTGGAGTCTGCCATGGCTGCTACTCTAGCTGCTATATCTATTCCTACGCCCGACGAAAAACCCGGTGAGTGTGAAATTGTGGTAGCTCTGATCTATCCGCGAAAAAAAAAATTATGTGTTTATGCTGTCAGGGAGCTAGTACGGCTTGTACTTTTTTGGAACCAATAAAAGGCGTATTTCTTTATATTCTAGTAATTTCAGGATACTGACTTCTTGAAATCTTGAATATGCAATATTCTTTCAGCAGACGACACAACCCATAATATTGAGATGCCACCCAGAATGCCCACTCCAACGCTTCCTGAGCCGAAAGTTTACAAAGACAAGAAGGAGGCAATGGAGGCGTTCAAAGAGCTATTGAAAGAGAAAAACGTACCGTCCAATGCTTCTTGGGATCAGTGTGTTAAAATTATTCAGCATGATTATAGATATGACTCTTTCAAAAAGCTTAATGAGAAAAAGCAGGTAGGATCATCATTCTACTTCATGTAAAATCTAATATATTCAATATTATCTGAAAATACAGTATGTCCAAGATGAGAATGTCTATCATGGGGATCTTTGAAACCATGAAAGATACGAAGATGATTAAATTAGAGAAAAGTTGCGCATTTTCAAGCCCAACAATATGTCGTTTAAAAAGTTTTATTTCGTTCTATTGTATTTTTTTTATTATTTAAAGAGATATGGAAAAACAAGACACTTTCTCATGGCCACTTTTTAAGCTCTACAAAACAGCGTTGATAGATTTTCCGTACGACGTTTCGTTTCGGAGAAACCATCATCAACTTTATGTCTTTTTATGCCGCCTTTAAAAATATACCCATTGTTAGATAGCATATTCTATTACGAATACAACGATGTATGAAACAATATGACTGTGCAAAATTTAAATATTATTATCTGGATGTTTTGTGTAGTAGGCGGTGAAATGATGGCGCGGAGTATGATGTAGTAGGCTATTATTACTGATGTTTTGAAATATTAAATTGAAATCACGTTCTTGATGATTCATAAAATTTATTTATATACGTAGGTAGGTCATGTCATAATGTTAATTAATTAAACAAATTAGTTAAGAACTACTTACTAGAAACCCAAAAAAAAAAATTTAGATTATAGTGAATGTTCGAACAAATTACCATTATTCTCCAAACACAGATAACACCTTCTAACTGTCGAATTTAAAACACTTTATAACACATCAAGTGGCTCTCGAACGCTTCAAGAACTATTCTCCTCAGCTGATCCTCATTTGTTTAAACATTCTCTATAATCTAAATTAGTTTTTCGGGTTTCTAGTGAGTAGTTCTTAACTAATTTGTTAAATCAATTAATATAATGCCATGAGCTACCTACGTATAAGAATAAAGTTTTTAAATCGTCAACAACGTGATTTTAATATTTAGCAATATGAGTAATGATATCCTACTACACCATACTCAGAGCTATCATTTCACCGCCTACTACACAAACACATTCGGGATTTGAAAAAAAAACATTTTTTACCTATTTAAATATTGAAGAATCATATTGTGTTATACATCGTTGTATTCGTTATATAATATGCTATACTGGGTATACTTTTTTTACGCGCCGTTTAAAAAAATGTTGATGGTGGATTCTCTGAAACGAAGCGTCGTACGGAAAATCTCTCAACGCTGTTTTGTAGAGCTTAAAAAGTGGCCATGTGAAAGTGTCTTTTGATTTTTCATATCTCTTCAAATAACGCCAGAAAAAAAAATAAAAACGATATACGCAAATTTCGGTTTTTGAGGCATATTTCCGAAACTACTCGGTTTTCTAAAACTTTCTAAACGGCATATTGTTGGGCTTGAGAATGCGCAATTTTTCTCTATTACAACCATCTTCGTATCCCTTATGGTTTCCAAGATCCCCATGATAGACATTCTTATCTTTGTGACGCGACACTCCCCGAGATTTTCCGGGTTCGATTTCCGACGGGGATGAAGAAAATCGTGGATGTTAATCAAAACTCGGGCGCAACCCTCTGTATTTTATGTGGTAAAGGGGTCACAATGCGTATCGGGTAGCTTTGATTCAGTGAAGAAAGTACAGGCGTTCGTTATTTTCAAAATTCCCGCAAATTCCGCTCTGAAATGGACTATTGAACTTTTAAATAAAAACATGGCGTGAATGGAAATAAACCATCGGTCTGTAGGTCCCAAATGAAATAATTTGACTGGTCAATAGAATAACAAACTTAACAATAAGCTGGTTTTCAATCAGCAAAAATAAATAAAAATAATGCAAGGAATAACATTATGAAAATCAGTCAAAACTCTCCTGGCGGAGATTCAAAAATAGCAGCCAACTAAAATGTAAATCAACAGTAGTGAAATTTCCGAAAAATAGAAGGTGAAGGAAACGACGAGTGTACAGAGTTCTATTTTAAGCGACGGATTTTACAGCGTACTTTTGAACAGAAAAACAGCGGTTATAGGAAATAGATTTTTCCGACGGCGTAGAGAGATAATCTATTGGGAAAATCGAGGCGATCGGGTTATTTTCTCGAGGAAAAACGGGAGAGAGGCGTGGAAATTTAGCGAAAAATTTGTCAGACCTCGGCTGTCTTATTTTCCGGCCATGAAAGAAAATGTATAGTTTGAAAAAGAAAATGCTACAAACACGAGTAGTAACTCCAGAAGCCTCTTGGTACTAGTTTTCCGGAACTATCTCAAGAACGTTACAGAAAAGAAAATTATCACGGTCGTAAAAACGCGGTTTTGAATTTTAGTTTGCAATTTCACATCCGGCAAAATTCGGTCCCCTGAAAATTAAAATGAAACAAAACCCCAGAAACAGAAAAGAATCTGAGAGGATTCCGGGAGGCAAGTTCTGACAATCGATGTGCCAACAAAAGCTCACCGAAAAGTCCCAGATATCTGACTAACTTTTAAAACGGTAAAGAGATTTCCCTGGCAACAGACCCGGTTTTAACAGTTGATCATGATGAAGAAAATCAGATCTGTCCCACGAAAACTCACCAGTTTTTAATGAATCGAAAATTCATTTTTGCCCCACCCGGCTACTTACTTGGTTACAACACGGCTCTGCTTGAGAGAATTTCAGTAAAATAAGACATAATCGATGAATGGGTCCTACCTCGTGTTTAAAACCGAGAAAAAAAAATATAGAGTAGAAAAACGGGCTTTAGAAAAAGATCGCGTGACGGGAACGGGATATCGACTGATGCGATCCGACGACGGCGATCGAGTCATGAGCCTGCTTCCTGGTGAAACGATTTTGGCAGTAGGTACCCAGTGTCCGTTTCGAGATAAAAGTGGGGAATCCAGTTTTACTTTGCGCGTGAAAATCGTCGATGTCAGTCGGCTAGTGAATTATAGTTATTTATGTTTCTAGAGCGTTGTATTGAAAATGAGTCACGCGACAAAGATTTGTACCACGAGGCCGTTAGGCCTAGTGGTATAAATTTTCAAGTGACTTGTGGAACATAACGCACTAGTGCCATACAATGTTTTATCCAACATATGGAGGAAATCGTTTTTTTATCAGATAATTATTAAATAATAAGTTTCAGTGTCAGAATGACTAGACAACGACATGTTTTCATTTTGGTAAAAATAAGTTATTGTTTGTTTGGTTGCCACGGGAACGTGATAGGTTGTTTGTTCGCCACGGGAACATGAGTTATAATTCATAACTCACTAGTGTGTTATTTGACACTTTACTTGTCCAAAATGACATCAAAAATTAATGACACCTATAACTATCATGCGTTTTTTCATATGTATTGTGTTTCTTTTTCCAATAATAATATTTCAGATAGATTTATTCTGTACATAATATTTCATTTAAGGTTTTGACACCTTACACAATAGCTGCTTCTCATTTGCATCTCAAATCAGGTCAATTTGACCCAGATCACTTAAATTTGACATTTGCCCTCAATCCGAAATGTTGAAGAAAAGACACTGACACTGACATGATCCGAAACCAATGACAGAATAACAAATGCAGTTTTATTTGATGATGACTATTGCAGCTCAAACTACTGTCACACTTAACTTTGATCATATTTTATGAATTTGTGATTCATAAGTAACTGAATACTTACTCAACTGATATTTTTAATCATTTTTAAAAAACGAACCCAATAAATAAAGCATCGGCAAGACTAAATAGTTGTATTTTGATGACTTTATTCAATTTTACTTAAAAAAAATGGAATCAGAGAAGAAAAAATATATTTTTCCAATCATCACATAATCAACGATTTTTTTTAAAGAAAATCATGTGATTAAAATCGTGATTAAAATCAGTGTTCTTGGACACACTGTATTTTCCCGATTTATTTTTTTTGTCTGTTCCCAACATTTCTTGAGCAATTGTGCAACTATGAACTCTCCAAATGAAAGATCAGTAAGGGTTGCATTTTCACAGGTTTTCAATGCCTACAAGACCCAGAAGCAAAAAGATGAAAAAGAAGAGCAACGGATCAAAGCTAAGAAATCGAAAGCGCAGCTCGAAGAATACCTCATGTCTTCTGATCAAATGCACTCTTCTACAAAATATTACAAATGTGATGAGCTGTTTGGTTACCTGGAGGTAAGTCATCATTTTCACAAAACAGCTCTTTGTTTTCATGTATTTTTTCCTATAACCGGAAATTTCAATAATAGTTTTACGCAATTTTTCATGAAATTACAATGTTTAACTTGAAAATATTAACTTTTTCAAAACAATAATACATCACAAGAATATTGTGGCCAAAATGACTGATCGCTCCACTAGTGTACAGGGTTTTCCGTCATATTTTAGACAAAGGATATTATTGGTCCTGAAATGAATTTCATCAGATTTCAGAATCTCCAGTCGAAAAAAAAAAACAGAACGCATCGGAGATAGAAAATTTTGGGAGATGTTCATTTCTTTTCATGGGGATCTATTGGAGCCATACAGGGCCGCTTAAAGTTTTGCATTCTTATGACCGACTAGATGTCATTTTGAAATTTAAAAAATTCGACTACTTCCAAAGATATTCTATTAAGAACGAATTTTTGTTAAAATATTTGTATAATAACCCTGAGTTCATTTGCAAAGATATTTTGAATAAATTACAATTTGTCATTGCAAATTTTTCAGTTTTCTCGTCTACAAGATGGCGATATCAAAATAAAAATCCGACGTTTCATCTCTCAGCAGCCATTATCAATTTGATTTTTCTAAATACGGCACTGGATTCTTCATGTTATTTTCAGTTAGTTTTTGACTTGCCCTAGAGAAATAAGATTATTAGATGAAGGTGAACATCACTGAGTTGCTCAAACCTCAACTTTTTCAATTGTTATTGATTATTAATATTTACGTTTTTTCAATGGCAATATTTTGGAACAGTTGCGCCGAAATTAATCTCATTTTTTATTAATGTTTTTTTACTCCCATTTTTTGTTTTAGGTCTAACTAAATAATATTATTTATCGTTATTGGATCATTATTTCGATTTTTGTTTCGTCAATTAGATTTGTTTACTTAGGGTCGATATTTCAATGTCTATTTATTTTGGACCTTGAATTTGACTCCCGTGGGTTCCGTGTTTCAATTGCGACACTCACATCAGATTCTTAGCTGAATGAAAGGGGTGGCGCAATTGAAAAACGGCACTTTCGGTGGCCAATTTTGAAATTCATATCAACTTTGAGTATACCTTAACTAAAATGTCACTCAAGGTGTAATTGAAGTATCATACGAATAATGTGTCGAATAAAGATGAATTTATGAACAAAACTTTGTGTTAGAGATTCATGGATGGTTTTCTAGGGTATTCTTTTTCAGATGAGTATATTTTTCGATAGTTTCGATATCTCAATACCTTAGGGAAGTCAAATAATAACTCGAAATAAAACAAAAAATCCAGGTACAGGTATTTAAAAAAATTAAATAAAGATGATGGCCGCTCAAAAACGGAACGTCGGATTTTTGATATGAACCGCCATCTCGTAGAAGAGAAAAAGTGGCACTTACAAATTGTGATCTATTTTTTTTTAATTTTTTTTTTAAAATGTGGAACGCTTCACGATTTTGCGTGCCATCCTTGCGCAGGGGCCATGCTAATCTTCTCTGTATCGTTCCAATTTTAGTATATGTACCGCCGAAGAGGATACATGTGTAAAATACTACGATTATTTCGACGGTTCGATCCGGATCGAAACTCAAGTTGCTTGGTAAATCCCACTTGAATACCCTCTAATCCTCGATATAAACAGTTAAGATTGAGCGCTCAAGCTGCTTGGAAAAATAAATCCAATCCCAATAGTTTTTAGGATTGACTTGAGTCAAGTCAATCCCAATCCACGAAACAAACGCTTAATCCATTTTCTATCCGGATCCAACTTTTGCGCCTAGCTTCACTCCCTTTTGACAGTGTCAAAATTAGTACGAAAATGGAAAATTTGAGCAAAGCTTTTATGCTTGTCACTCAATACATAAAAAGTGAGGTTACAGTTCGGTGTTTTGGTGTTGTCAAATACTGTCAACCTCAATCTCACTCCTCGAAATAAACAGTTGAGATCAAAGATTCCATTTTCAAGCCACTTGAGTTTCGATCCGGATCGAGCTGTCGAAATAAACGTAGTAAATGTTACAGTTGAAAAATTGATCTAGACAAATAATAGAGTTTTTTTTTTGGGTTGCTTTTATGTATCGGCACATTCAACATTCATCAACATTCGCATATTCGGCTTCAAATGTTTTGACTTCTTATGTCACAATAACAGTTCGCAGTATTTAAACTCTTGGCAATCATGCGCGCGTTTTAATATTCGATCGTGTCGAGTTACTATGAAAACCACCTACTAAACATGACGTCACGCGATCAGTGCTCTGGCCTTTATATTTCAGTGGTATTGTATTAGGGCATTTTTTAGAAAAAAATTGACAACGGAATCCTAATCAGCATTACCAAAAACCCTTTTGTACAAATTTTCAACTCTCTAATTTACAAGGTGCCCGAATAAGTTCAATAAAAATGGTCAAGTAAACCTCATTCTCGCATCACCTGTATTAGGTATCGATGATTTTTTGTTTGAAACCCACATTCAGGAATTTTATGAACATCCTTATTGTTAATTGAAACGTTCAGAAAGGCTCAATGAACAGTATGAGTATTAAATTAACAAACAAAAAATAACCAACACAGATTTCAGTTCAGTTCAGTTCAGTTCTTTATTAGCAATAATTATCCAGTTCACAATTCATTTAAAATTGTAAAGGGGGGTTTTTGATGATGTTGATTAAGATTCCGTTGTCAGTTTATTTCTGAAATTTGACTCCTTTTGGACCTCAATAATTATCATAGGTACGCCCCTGGAACCAATTTGGCATATGCTCAAAAAAGTGATTGTCGAGACGTATCAAACAAAAAAAAAATTAAAATCGGTTGATAAACAAAAGAATTACAGGGGTGGGATACTTTAGGGTGGACACCCTGTATATATTTAACTTTGTTTTTTTTTTGCAATTTCATTGAAGGGTAAAATAGTTAAAACGTAATTTTTCACAAGTTTCCAAGAAAAATGATATTTTTCTTTCTATTGTAAGTGATTGCTCTTTCCCAACGAGAGCGGGAAACTGCGATCAAACTTGAAATTTTGCGTTAGATCCTTTATAAAATTAAGTCGGGAAAGAGCATTACATTTCCGATGGGCTTACAAAAAATAGACAAACAAAAACTGT